>JARJCQ010000060.1:0-600000 GCA_029281465.1 Mycena epipterygia | reverse complement strand
CTGAATTAATCTTAACATGGCCATAGTGTAGTTGAGGAACGTAGTTGAGGAACGCGACAGTGGCGCGGGGTTGGCGCGGCGGTGGCTGTGTTGACGCGGCACTGCCGCGGCGTTGACGCGCACTGCCGCGGTCCTGACGCGCATTGACGCGGCACCGGCGCGCATTGACGCGGCGGGTGGCGCGGCACCGGCGCGGCAACAAGTTCCCTCCAGAGTCGTTTCAGACATCCCACGGAGTACTAACACATCTTTTTACATGTTTAAAGTCGTTTACAAGTCAACAAGGGCATAAACCAGCCGCAGTCACACAATTATCTGCCTGAACACCGGTACTTTATACCTAAACATGTTCAGTTGGTGTCCCATAGTCTACCTGAGACATTGTGAGGGACATTTGTGAGTGAAAAACAACAACGGCGACTTTAAACAACTGCCACGTCACGCCACGTCAACACCGCACCGATCCGCGTCAGTGCCGCGGCAGTGCGCGTCAGTGCGCGCCTGCCGCGTCAATTTCTCCGGACCGACAATCGCGGCATACCCGACAATGTTGAAGGTCATGGAGACTGTGCCGCTGGTCACTCCCGCGGAGTTTTCGACGGGGGTGACAGACAGAATCGGCTGATTTCCCTCCAAACTCCGTTGCATGAGCCCGAACGACGTCGGGTCTCCGCTGTCGCGCGTCCATTGCACATCGACAGGCGTCCCGGTGCTGATTTTGTCCGGCACAGATAGCGTGAAGGCTCGAGCGCAATCGATGAGAGCGACGAGAAGCCTGGCAAGTGTACATCAGCACATATGTCCGAAGGCGTACTGATCGTTTCGTAGCGACAATTACTCACAATGACTCCTTGAACCAACTCGGCATATCTCTGCTGCCAATGGGTCCTGGACTTTCCAGAGAGTTAAATAAGGAATGAACGTGGAGGAGGAGGAACAGGACAATCCCTGCAAGCCATGCATTTATAAGGGGATCTGGTGGTCGGATGGCAACTGGAAGTATCGGAAAACCCTCCATGGGAACAACTCGCGATCGTCGACATTCAATTGAAGAGGATTTCGTGTGATTAACAAGCGAGTGACATCATGTTACTCGTAACATGCCTATCCCATGTTCCTGACGCCATCCATCCATCACAGAGATATCTTTTTTGATCCACAGTTTACAGTAGGGGCCGGAGGCCAAAACAGCCATGGATATTTTGGGAAGACTTCCTGAAAATGATCAAGATCTCGGATCTACATACAGCAGTGCACTGCATCAGTGAAACTGTACTTTGGGCTTTGGCTGTTCCGGGAAAGACCGGAAGACGTCGAGGATGATTTTTGAACAAGCACTACATTTTGATGGCCCCTCAGCCAACCTTCGGCCAACCTCAGCCGACATCGCACAAGTCGGCCGAGGGTTGGCCGAAGGGCCATCAGAAGGATTTGGCATCTCGGGAAAGTAATAGATGGCCGTTCTTGTCAAAAACGCGGGTCTTGGTCGAGATGTCAAAGACGTTCTTACTCTGGCACAAGGTTCAATTGGATTATTATTATCTCAGGAGATGCGCCACGCGTATGCACGACAGGTGATGGCAGGTGATGCTGGCGGCGGGGCTGGCTCCGTCACTGCATTCAACAGCCCAGTAGCCACAGTGCGGCCTCGGCAGATATAGCCGTGGACATGCAGCTAACCGGCTTAATCACACCTCCATCATCCTCCACAGCCCTGGGAAGCCCTCAGGGTCTGGCGAGATCTGGCGAGGGAGTGCGGCAGTCTGCCGAGCTTTGAACGCCCGGCTACCCACACTATGGCTACGCGAGGTAGCCATCAACTCGCATCAGCTAGACGGTTGCGTCTAGATGGCCATGGCTACCATAAATAGCCAAACCTAAACTATAGATGTCGCATCGGCTCGCATCAGCTACACAGCCGCCTGAATCCGTGCTCATGCTGTACCCTGCATTACCAAGGCATTATTTAGCACCTTTGGCGGTTACACGCTGGTACGCGATACTCACAGGTTGTACAGCGATCATGCGCACGCTCGTAATGTACACCACATACACAAGACGGGCATGCGATAGTCTCAACTCAAGAGCGCCCACGTATGAACCTAGAATTCGATGCATGATCTATTCATCGGTGCCGAGATTGTGTACAAAATTACTGTTGCTCATAAACGTCAAGGACGTAGAGGGCTGGTACAATTTAAGATTGCCGAAGTGTTTCAGAGGATAGCGCGCAGCATGTTGACACTCCAAATCTTCAGTAGGCGGAAAGTTGCATTGATCCTGATCATATGTAGGTAGGTAGGAAGGTAGGAAGGTAGGAAGGTAGAAATACACGCCCGGCTCCGCTTAGTAGGAACACCGGGGCCAGTAATTATCGAAGTGTACAGGCACTCCGACCCGTACACTCTGTCCGTTACTCCTGATCTCAATCTGTCGATGGGGACATGAAAAGTTTATCTTCGCCCTATCTAATCCTTGCAAGTTATTATGCAGCTGATGAGTGAAGGGTTGCACATGTTTGGCGCCGCGAAGGGGACGCGAATGATCACGTGGTGAGTGCAGACTCGGGCCGGGCCCAGGCTTGACTTGGCCCTCCACGTTCCTCGCTGGTCTTGTCCAGAAGTGCCTCCGAATCCCTCACGCCACCTTTAACGCCATCTTATTTGTTGCGCGCCCCAACCCCAGTGTCACAGCTCCTGGCTTTTTAATCGAACGTCGTCCTGCATATACTTATAGCCATCCACGGCCTCTGCAACTCCGAGTCCTCACGCATGACGCAAGTCATCGTTGCTAAGTACACGGACATGCACATCGCGAACTGGAACGAGTTATGACGGGCACAACATTGCTTGGGCGGAACTGCCCCGTGGGAAGAGACGCAGCTGCGCGCGTGCTGTTCTTGAAGCGCATTGTATCTCGAGGTTGAAGTTAGAGCTTGGGGAGGATGGGAGAAGGAAAAATCCGCTGTATTATATATATCTCTAGCTGTTGTTCGGTCTGAGCGAGCAGATTCCTTTATTGTCTGTAAATATCGTCTAGCGAGAGCCTTTTCTTTTGGGAGAGCACTCAGACTGGAATTGAATGTCGGAGTGTATTAGGGCTGATCCATGATTCGTTTTGCTCCAATACCCGTCAAGCGTAAAGCTTCAAGTCCCGGATGACGCCGTTCATTATATTCATTGATCCCTCCCTCAAGACAGAATAGCTTGAAATTACTCCCGGCCTCCGAGTCAGGTCTCGCCTCTATCACTCCACCTCGACCGGACGAAGGTTCAGATCGTGGGACCAGATACCCAGATCCGTGTATATGCATGCCATTTGTATCCCCACACATCAGTCAGGGGGCACACATGCTTGTGGGATGCATTGACTTTGGCATTGATGTTGTTTTCCATCCCCGTACTGCCTGTGACAATTGCTCGTTCTGATATGGAGCATTAATGAACCAGAAATAACCTTCTATGGTTATCGTATGGGAAAAGAAGATGCAATCGTGTTTGATATGTCTGCCCGAGTGGTAGTCGTTCACATGCCTTGATGAGCCAATGGTGTTCTTCGGATTTTCTTTGTAACAGTCTACCCTGTTCCCTTTCCCTACCTTAGAATCAGTGTTGCTCACCTCCGTGTTATGTACAGACAAAGGGCTGTCTCGAGTGTACTTATTGGATCCAGAAAGAATGCTCAGTGCTCAGAATGCTGGTGAACTGGAGCATCAGAGAAGCTGATCAACAAAGATATTTTTGGAAAACAATGCTTCCAAACGGTGTATAAAGCACTGGCGGAATTGCAAATTCCTTCCCAGCTTCCCCCACAAGATGCCTCACCATCCCACTGTTGCAGAGATCCGATTGAACAACATCATAGACTGTTTGGCCCCCACAGTGACATTATTGAATGCAATCACAGATGTGTTTGGCACCCCATTTGTCCGAGCCATCTCGAGTACAACTATTTCTCTGATGACCGTAGTGCAGGTAATGTATTCCCAATGAAGAAATTTCCTGCCAGTCTGATATATTCTCCCAGAGCGTGAAGAGGAATAAAGATGAATGCATCCAGCTCGTGGAAAATATTCATGGGATCCTCTATGCTATAATCAACCTGCATATCAAATCTAAAACCACAGGGAGTTTGCCACCAGTAATGCTGGATCACGTTGGAAAATTTACAGAGTATCCTGTGTTTCACATTTTGATTATCTGCTGGTTGCTAACTGAATTCACACAGAACACTTCACAAGATACACACATTTCTTGAAGCACAACAGGATGGAAACAAGATCAAGTATTTCTTTCGTCAGAATGAGATGAACACACTTCGCAAAAACTGTCGAGCAGGGTTGGAGGATGCTTTGAAGGTGTTCAAGGTAAGTTGCCATAGATGATCCCCTACCACTATTGGAACCAGAATGAAACCCGATCTAGGTTGAGACTGGTCTTATGGTTGCCAACAATATGGTTCACATGCAGCAAAAAGCACAAGACATGCACCAGGAACTGCTTGACTTGGTTGGAAACCTCTCAGATGGGTCAACCTCTGACAGTTCGTCATCTGTATGTCCCTCCTCATGCTTCCTCATTCATTGAACACCATTTAATTGGAGAACCAGGTTTATCAAAGTACCACCAGCTCAAGGAACAGGTAGGAACATTCAACTATTACAATCTACTCTACTGATAATATATTAGTTTGAACTCATTTTCTTTATTACCCGCACAGCCAAAGATTTTCTATGGACGCCAACTTGAACTTGACAGCATTGTAGCAAATCTTGCACATCAGTCAGCCCACATTGCAATTCTAGGTGCTGGTGGCATAGGAAAAACAAGTCTTGCAAAAGCTGCCCTGCATCACCCTGATGTTGCTGCCAAATATGAACATAGGTTTTTTATTGCAGCAGAGTCTGCTACCACAGGCATTGAGCTTGCAGCCCTGACTGGGTCTCATCTGGCACTAAAGCTGGGAAAAGACCCCACAAAAGCTGTCATCCAGTTTCTTTCTAGGGGTCCACCTTGCCTCTTGGTTCTAGACAATTTGGAAACACCATGGGAGTCACTCGAGTCCAGAGGGAAGGTTGAAGAGTTTCTATCTCTACTTACTGACATCCCCCATCTTGCGTTAATAGTAAGTACAAAAAGAAACTCCTAGAATCTTTGCCTCATATCTTCATAGATCACAATGCGGGGTACAGAGAGGCCAGCCAAGGTCCGCTGGACTCGGCCCTTTTTGGAACCCTTGAAGCCATTGTCATATAATGCTGCCCGACAGACCTTCATTGAAATTGCAGATGATTTCCATGATAGCAAGGATGTAGATCAGCTTCTTGAGTTGACTGATAACATGCCACTTGCAGTAGATCTCATTGCGCACCTGGTTGACTATGAAGGATGTTCCAGTGTTTTGGCTCGCTGGGAGACAGAAAAGACCTCTCTGCTTTCAACTGGCTATGGAAAACAGTCGAGCTTAGATGCATCCATTGAGATGTCACTTGCAAGTCCTCGTATGACACCTGGTGCCAAGGATTTGTTGAGCCTGCTCTCAATTCTTCCAGATGGACTCTCAGATGTTGAGCTTGTTCAATCAAACATTCCTATTCAAGATCTTTGGGGGTGCAGGGCTACATTGCTCCGCACGTCGCTGGCATATTTTGATGATAAACAGCGATTGAAATCTCTGATTCTTATTCGAGAATATATCCTGTCTTTCTCTCCTCCTCCACAGCCACTCTTTCACCCTCTTTACAATTATTTTGATGTGATTATGGATTTATTTCAGAAATACCGTGGATTTCATCAGAACAATGCAAGAGTTGACCAAATAATTTCAAATCTTGGCAACCTTCACCAATTACTCCTGCTCGAACTACAGGTGGACAATCCAGATCTAGCAAATGCTATAACCTGCACACTTTCTCTAAACCTTTTTAGCCGACAAACTGGCCATGGGCGCACTCCATTGATGGATGTTATTCCAGCTCTTTTCCCCCACTGCAGCGACCACCGCATAGAAATAAAATATGTAGCTGATGTGCTCAGCGCAGTAATTCACCATCCAATTTTCGACCCAGAATCCCTGATCCATCGAGGGAAATTTTTATTTCAACAGATCAATGATGCAGGCCTTGAGGGTGAGTTGGCAATATTATTAGCTTGACTTCTGTTTTCTCACATATTGTAGCTGAATTTTATGCTGCAGTTGGATATTACCATTACACTAAGACAAATCACATATCTGCAGCAACACACTTCTATGAGAAGGCCCTCACAATGGCAAAGTCTTCTGGAAACTCAAGGCAGTACTCTGTCGTACTGGAGCGCATAGCTTGGATTAAGTATCAAATGGGTGATTATCCAGGAGCCCAAATATATGCCCGTGAATCACAGGAAATTTCCCAGCTGTCTGCAGATTTATACCGAGAAGCAGCAGCACTGGCAGTGGAAGCTGTCTGCCTCAGAGCCCTGGGCCATCTGACAGAATGTGTTGACTTAACTCAAAGAGTGAGAGACCTTCTGCCACTTTGTGGCATGCAGGGAGGTGGAGCAGATCATAGTGCCATGGATGCTTTGGCACAAGTCCATCTGCTTAAGTCTGAGTATCGAGAGGCACACAATATCTATGTCGAATTTGTTCAGAAAACTCCCGCTCATCATGATCCATATTTTCATGCCCATGCCTTACTCAACATTGCAGAGATTGATGTCATGATTGGTGCAGATGCTTTCCAAGTGCAAAAAAACCTGGACAGTGCTCGGACAGCCCTTAGCAACCTCGGACTGATCAGAGCAGTAAATCAATGTGTAACAGTTTCAGCTCACCTTCATCTCAGGGAAGGCAATACCATCACTGCAAAGGACTTGCTCCAACAGTGTTTGACTACAGCCTGGGGCAATGATTCTGAAGCGGTATCCTACTGTTTGGAGAAACTTGCAGATCTGGGTCGCTGGAATTCTACCACCATTGACTGGTCATACAGATGGCCAGTATTATACCTGGTGCAAGCACAAAAAACCAAAGAGAAACTAGCACTCTACAAGGCACTCTGCTTCATAGGTGATGTTTTCCTTTCAGATGGAGATGAACATACAGCACACAATATTTTTGTTGTAGCATTGGAGGGATTCACATATATGGATGTCCATCGTGGCAGAGCTGATTGCATGCTTCGTCTCGGAGATATTGCAATGCACAGAGGGGATTTTGTGAAGGCAACAGAACTGTGGAAAGAGGCTCGCCCCCTGTTTGAACGGTCATCACAAAAGAAGGACATGGCCCAGATCAATACCAGACTTACCTCAGTTGACCAAGTGATGCTGGACACACAAAAGAAAACACTGGTATTGCTGGGCAAGCTGGAAGCACCTACAACATCATTGGATGAGCTGTCCCTGCAAAATATGGTCTCTAAAAGCCATGAAGGATTCCTTGTCAAAGATTAAAGTGGAAGAGCATTCACCAAGTGCCATAAGGAACCTTATGGCCCGGGCTGGACCTTGATTGTAATCGGGTTGTGATTTATTATTTATTTGGAACAAATTGTTTCTTTGTTTGGAATCCAGTGTTTGTCTTGGTCTACCTCGGATATACCCTCTTTCTCTCTTGTAATTTCACAACTGTCTCGGACTTCCTGTATGCAGAGGTTAGGCAATAGGTACTACTCTGATGTCCTGAGTTGATTGGATATTGATACAGCCGTATTATTTGTCCATGAATAAATTCAGTATGAATTGAACCCAGAGGCAGGTATGTGGGATTACTCAATGATGAAATATCTGCCCTCTGGGTCTACTGTATTTTTTCATTCAATTCAACAGGGGTGTGACACATGACATCTGGAACACGTCAACAAGGCTCAGGCTGGACCGTGGCACTCCCAGAAAATTTGACACCATACCAAATGGATGGAGGGGCATACTAGAATTGTCTCAGATTTTCTGCAGAATCATGGAGAGCCAGGCAGATTTTGGTTTGAAATACTTGCCTCAGGAATAGCTCTCATGGCTTGTGTGTTGATTTTGTGCCTAGTTTACTAGGCAATACAAACTCAAAAATAATTGAAGGCTCTGAACAGGGCTCAGGAAGGGCAGAAAATGATATCTGTGATTTTTTGGAGGTCAATAGCAGTGTTTTATTGTTTTGTGAACCCTGGAACCTATTCAAAAACTACCTCTGTGATGCATGGCAGAGAACCAAAGCTCGTATTCAACAACCCCTCCTGTGGCATGTGACTGTCGAATTGAATTTACAGCTCTTTGCAGAACTTAGGGTACAACTTGATTTTTTCCCCCCTTTTTTGGCACTTTTTTGATGGTTTGGACCAGGACAGCTGCCCTGGCCTCAAATCTGGGCCTTTCGCCTCGGGGATATGCTCAATCGATTCGGATCGTGAATACGCAGTCACCCACATTCTCAGAATTTTTATATGACACCGAGAACTGCTTTGTGAGCGGTGAAAGCAATGAATTTTGATCATTTTTCAGCAGGACAGCTGTTCTACCCTCATTTCTCAGTCTTTTTCTTTGGGAATAGGCTCAATCGATTTGTATTTTAAATGTGCAGTCAACTGCGTACCTGGTCTTGATATGATTCCTTTTTTCCTTTTTTTTCTCTTTTTCCAGACGACAGTGCTCCATTGTCCACACCTAAACAGCCCCCGAGCTGCCTCACGCACAACACACATGAGACATTGTTCACTGTTTCTGAATAATGCCGGGGATTTGAAGAGCAAGTAGAAGTTGTTGTAGATGTTGCAGAAGAGTAGGTGTGTGGGGGGTTGTGTTCTGTGAGTAAGGTACACCCCCGAGCCATGTTTTCCTCCTGTGTTTGCATCACAACCAACTCTGCACCTTCCGCAGACCTCCTACGGTGGCTTCCTCTACATCTTCAATCCTTCAGTGGCTGCGGTGGCTCGACTATGCGTTCCCGATGGTGCACCCACACACCCAAAGCAAATGGGATTGTTGCAGATTTTTGTTTTCGTCTCGTGCATGAGCTGACCGATCGCGAATTTTACATACTTCCTTGTTTCCTTTCATTTCTATCGCTCGTCCCTCTATGACCCAACCAGAATCAGACTCCGCGTCCCGAGCACATAAATCTATTGATTTTTTTTCTGCCCTTTTTATGTATTTATTTCGCACTCACACAGGGTGTATTGAGAGGTGCTCTATCGCACAAACATCTCTTGCAGGCTCTGCATTGTTGACAAGCCTTGTCCGTGTATTGCATTACAGCCTCCTTGTCATGGTGCAGTCTCCTCCCAGACCCCTCGCTATTACTGTATTTTTTCGTTCAATTCGGCGATCACGCATCACAGGGAGGGACACCGCTGTGCCGAACTTTGGTTGTGCGTAACACGTCACAAAGGCCAGTGTCGAATTTACCCAGTGATATCTCGTGAGGTTCGCCTGGAGATGCTGGTTTCGCAGGTTTCGCGCCGAAAACGTCGCAATTTATTTTGCCAGCTGTTAAAATGTTGAATTGGGTCAAGGAGTCATGTGTCACGCCCCCTGCCGAATTGAACAAAAAAATACAGTACTGTACCCGAATTCGTTGTGGCTCCACTCATGAACACCAGACAGTACAGAAAAGAGAAAAGTGCTCCCGCTCGAGACAGGGGGTTGCTTTTACCAACAGGGCTGCTTATGCCATCAGTGGGTGCCGATATGGCAGTGCCACATCACCAAAAGCTGAAAAAGCTAGAAAGGGCTCACAGTGCACTTGTGAGGGTCTCCAGGTTCCACGAGGGTGACCTAGGCCTGTGAGCATGTTCCAAGGGGGTTCCAGTGTGGAGGTACGAGCAGCTACGTGCTCATCAGCATCATGGTCCATGTGCATAGTGACACTATATATACATGGCATCAGTAGTGTACTCGCTTGCGCATTTGTACCCGTACTACTACCTCCAGTCTGTAGCCGTCCCTTGGGGTCTTCCCGTTGTATTGTGTCAGTCGTGTGTCTAGTGTCGCCTCCCGGTGTCAAGCTTCCTCTGCAGGTCGTCCCCCCCTGTCAGTTTCCTCTACATCCAGGGACCTTCAAACAGCTCTGAGGCCTCGCGAGGGTGTCTGAGGCTGGATGACCCTGCAAGGCCTTGTGGCCCTCGCAAGGGTATTCCAGCACTCCAATCCCATTTCATGTATCTTAAACGACTTCAAATAATAAAGAAAAACAAATTTATCGCAAAGTTGGAGTACATGGAACGGGTACATAGAGTCGCGTGCCAACTGAGAGATAAAGGAGACCAGCGTCAGTATTGTGAACGCCATATAAACCATTGGACTTGCAAGAATATTGATGATGCGAGAAAGGGGCACTCTGCGCGGCAAAAAAAGTAAGGTGATCCGGGAACAAGAATAATGTGTCATGAGGTAACACATGTGATAATCACGCTGTGCTGGGGCTGGGCAGGAGATTCAGCGGGTAAAAAAATGATGTCAAACGAAATTCTCACCGAACGTAAACGCTATTCGGCCACAGTCGAGAGAGAGATGAAACCGTGGATAAAAGAAAGGACCGGGGAACCGAAGTTATCTGAATGGGAACACGCTTCAAGGTTAGTGAGGGCACACCTCTCGGAGAATTGATGAACCAATTGTTGCAAAACATCTCCAAGTCAGTCTGTGGACTAGAAAGAATGTCAGAGAGACTCGAGCTGCCCGGGAAAGCATCAAGGGATGTACCCGTTGACGATGGGAGCAGGGGCCACGCTGTGAACTAGATCAGCGAAAATCGAGGACTGAGTGTAAAAGCTAAAACAGGCGCCGTGAGACAGGTATTTCGTATGTCTTCGTTCATGTAGACGGTTGAGGATGCGCGACCAGCTGCGGGTAGGCATTAGAGAGAAGCGAAGGCGTTAACATCGGAGGGGTGGGGATCACGGGAGGGCGGGAGTTGTATGAGGAGCAAAGAAAGCCGAGCCGCTCACCTGCCATCCAAACTCTAATAAAGAATACGATCCCGGTAGTCGTAGCGGAATTTATCGAAGCCGAGAGCGAGGCCCTAAGGATAATGAAATGTAAGGGATATGAGAGATGGAAACAGGCACGCATCAAAAATAGGGACGACGTGGGCGCGACGGGGAACACTGAGAGCGTGGGGGGCGGCGAGCACACGTAGGTATTGTGGTTGCGGGCGCCGCTTGTTGCCGAGGACTGGTACTACTGGCTACCGAGGAGGAGCTTGCTGTGGAAGAGGATGCTGGCGCTGCGTCAATAAGATAGGTGTAGTTGAATATATGCGTGTCTATTTACCGCGAGCCGATGTTTCCATGGTCGGGGACTGCTAGCGCAGAGTCTACGGATGACGTGAGGAAGTGAAAGAACAGAGGCAGGGAAATGCGACCAAAAGAAGGCGCACATATAAAGGACACAAGGGGAAGGAAGCGAGTGGGAGCCAAAGCCGGCGATGACGGTGAGGGCGACAAAGGGTTTGCAAACAGGGATGAGGGTTGACAAGTAATGAGGGATGAGGGATCAAAAAGGGACGCGGAGAGCGAAGGGAAGCGAAGGGAAGATAAGTGGAAGGAATTAGAGAGCTCACCGATAACTTGTAGTTACGTCTTCACCATGCCCGACGGTATGCGCGACTCGTCGTGCCAGTGACATTCGTTGCTGGCCCGGGAGTCCGTCACGGTGCAAAGAGGGGTGCTGCGGCGCCAAAGGTGTCGGGAGGTAGAGGATCATGTATCCAGAACGGGGAGGGGAAGCCTTGAGACGGTGGAGGAAGATGGAGGACGCGAGGCGAGTCGGTGGTGGGGGTCGGAAGGAAGGCGCGACTGGGGGCGGACTTGCGCACTCGCGTTTTTGAAGTCACGGGCGAATGTCTCAAGGGTGTGCAAGGGCTTTAGGGAACATAGCAAGCCGTGGTTAGCCTGGAAGAGCCCTCGTAAGGACCTTGGGAGACAATTGGGAGACGCGTCCAAGGCCTGGATTGGCGCTTGTTGGGCGCTTGTCAAAGTCACGAGGCCTAGCCAGTTTTGGTGATGCCGCCACGCCACGCTCTGAGTCCCGTAATCTCCCGATGCGCGCCTCGCTGGTCCGATTGGCGGAGTCTCAGCCAATCGTTGAATCTCACTCCCTTCCAAACCGTACCCCGACGTCCTTGCTTAGAAATAAACGGCTTCTCATTTTCTCCAGCTTTTTTTTTTTTTTTTTTGGAGCGTTTAAAGTAATACAACTCAGTCTGCAAAGCATTCCAAGCGTATCCGCTGGTTGAATTGGGTTTTACCAATAAAGCCGGGGAAAGTACCGCCGAATATGCATGCGCACCGTAGTCTTGTGGCGGACCTCCGGTGCATTCCGCCTTATCTGCTCCCAATTATCCGTTTCCGTTTCAACTTCTGATTTGCCTCGATGAGGATTCCGGCGCTACCAGAAAGTAACGAACCCCGTGCACGTCATTAGCTTTCTGCCGCAGTGGAAAATGTACCTCGACCACATTCCGAAGGGCCACGATGGGAAGAAATTGGACACTACGGCCAGTGGTCTTGGTCTAAAGTTACTTACGCATATCATATCAGATGTTGCCGGAACAGATAGAGAGCTTATGCACGCGGCCAAGGACGTGCGTCAAGCTCCGAGTCGTAGACTTCGGCCTTTGCTTTTTTTCTTTTCTTTGGACTCAATGTTACAATCTGTTTAACTCCGCGGTCCTGCCACATCGAGGTGGTCGCTGCTCCTCGTTCAGCGTGTCCCATGTTGCAGTTGATTTCTGTCCTAGCTGAACGTAGTCTGACAGTCGTCCAAGTTAGCGGCCCTACCGTCGAATCTGGATCGCCATTCGTTGAGCGGGAGGTTCGTAATCGGCTCTTGATATTTTGCTTGACGTGTCTTGGAACCGCCTGTAAAACTGCTAACACCGACTCGAATCGTCAAGTAAATATAGACTTGGACTTCCCGAAGTCCAGTCTCGTCAGTGTACGGCGAAGTGCGGAGTCTATTAATGCAGTGGTCTATGGCATGTCCGAATTCTTCCGTAACACTTATAGATGGCTCCGTCGCCGCCGCCCGGCGTCAAGGTGGTTGGATACTCCTTGATCCTCGTTCAACGTCTTCCGCGGTGCCGTCAATTTCTGTCCTAGGTGAACGTACACTGACAGTCGTCCGAGTTAGCGGTCCTACGATGGATCACCGTTCGTAGCTTCAAGTTTTTGAGCAACAGGTTTGGAATTAATTCTTGGTTCGAAGCACCTGGAAATTGTTAAGACCGACTGGAACCGCTAAGTAAATATGGAATCGGACTTCCCGAATCGGACTTCCTGAAGTCCAATCTCGTAAGTGTACGGCGAAGAACGGAGCGTATTATTGCAGTGGTCCATGTCCGAATTCTTCCATGACTCGTGCAAATGGTTCCGAGCGGCGGCAACGGAGGCCGACGGTGAGATTTCGTCGTATTCCAACTTCCTATTTCAACTTCATTTCAACTAATGGACTTTCTCGAAGTTGCACGGCGGACAAAAGTCCTTCCCTGTCGGGTTATTGCCAACCTGGGTGTTTCCCGGTTTAGCACAAATGCACCATGACCTAGCGCTTAAATTGACGTCCTCTCAACTCGCTCTCACATTCTCCCATTGCCAACCATGTCGCAAGCCGCAGTGAGTGCCCAGTCCGCACTCAATTCCTTCAATGCAAATGCTGATACAGGTACTATGCAGACCGTCCCGATCAACACCGCCCCCTACGCGGAATTGCCCTCCATTAACTCCAAGCTGTTCGAAGGCAAGGCGCGCAAAGGTGCGCTTGCCTCTCCTGCCTGGATTCTCTTTTCGACGATATTGACTATATGCAGGCTTGACCTTCGAGGAGATCGCTAAAGCGATCGGCAAGGACGAGGTCTGGGTCGCTGCGGCCTTCTATGCCCAGGTGCGTCTCTCTCTCTCATCTTTGAATCTCCATTGACAACGGCAGGCAAAATTCACCCCGGAGGAGATCAAGCAGGTGGCTGAACTCCTCGATATCCCGACGGGCGAGCTGCAGGCCGGGCTGGGTGACCACTGGTGGCCCAACCGCGGCCTGGGCCCGATGCCGCCGAACGACCCGGTCATTTCCCGGCTGTACGAGGTGCGCAGATCTGCGCGAGATGATAACGCCGCAAGTTGCTGAAGGAGATGGCAGGGTGTGGTTGTATATGGACATGCGATCAAGGCGATCATTCACGAGAAGGTGCGTTGCATTCCCGTCGATTGTGCACTCTGAACGCATCTACAGTTCGGCGACGGTATCATGAGCATGGTCGATTGTAAAGTCAGCTCCTATTATCTTATCGGGCGCAAAAACTGACGTTCCCCGAGATCAACATCACCAGGAAGCCGGACCCCAAGGGCGACCGTGTTCTCCTCACCTTCGAGTAAGCACTTCGTTCATTCAAATTTATACCAAAGAAGGTTCCGCTGACATGCGATTTCGTTCCTGCAGCGGGAAGTTCATGCCCTACCCCAAGTGGTAGTGGGCGCGCTTATGCCGAGCTCTTTCTGCGCCAAGCTCTGTCTCAGGTCTGCTCCAAATGTGCGATATGATGTATATGTACACCACTGTGAATGAACAACGAAGGTGTTTCAGCGAAACGTGGTTAAAGTTTCGAGGGTGGTGTTGTTAGACTGGTGACCGTGTCTATCGACATCCCCACAGGTCGGTTTTCTCAGACATCTCATCGAATGTGTCATCATTGCGGATCTTTACTTCACTTTGCCAACTAGTCATTTATACTTCTATCCAGTATCCATTTTTTGAAATCTAAAAAATGAGGTGCCCTCCCAAAACTTCTGATTGACTTGGGCTCCCCGAGCCCCGCTGAAATAATGAATGATCACAGTGAGCTATGTACGCGTGAGGTCGATTTAGGTGTTTGGTGTTGTGGTGCACGTCGTTCAGACGCGTTTGGTCACCTGATCTCTCTCTTGCCTTCGACCGTCACGAAGACTTCGATTCCGAATGCTGGTTTCAAACGCGAGTGGAGGAACATGACTGCTGTTCATTGTGCCCGGTGCGACGTTGACTTGCTTAACCGCCGCCAATCCGACTCAAGGTAACATCTATTGCCAGCGCATAGCTACTGTACCATTTCGACCGAATGTTCAGGTGACGGGTGACGAAGGGCACTGAACTGAACAATTTTGGTGTAGGTGACGGTGACGGCGGTGTTTTGAGGCCCAAATAGGCTCGAAAATGCAAAAAAAATCACGTCCGGCATTCGCCGGATTACTATATATGTAAATGTTGGGGCGATTGCCGAGAAATGAACACCCAGAAAAATGAACATTTGAGGTGACGGGTGACATGATGTGAACATTCGGTCGAAATAGTACAGTATTGAATAGACCTACTAGGGCTAGCCACAAGCACATGACTCGCCAGCTGCAAGAAATTTCGCGCGAAACGCTTGCTGCGGTGTGGTGCAACGCTCATACACGGCGGAACCGCTTCTACCTCCGCCGCATGTACTTTGACACATCCCTCACAAATACGCCCTTCGGTTTATGGACCTTCCCGCGTCCAATACTGCCTGCCCCATCCCCTCATACTCCACGCTGCCGCAGCCTCAAGCGTTCCACGCATGTCCGCTCGTTTCCAACTCAATCGCAGTCCGTGAGGGATCCCACTCCTGCACCGACGATGCTCAACTTTGCCTACGTGATGCCGGCGGTGATTTTATCTGGGGCCCGCGCGAGAGGTGACCCTCGCGCCCTCCTCCAACCCGTGGTGGCCGCCCTTTACGCTGAACACGACACGCAGCGCGAGCCGCGGTACTCGCACGGGTATGCGAGTCGCCCCATGCCCCGTTTTTACTCTACCACAAACGCGCGCCGGATACTAAATAAAATGGGACCGCATATATCTCCATCCAAAATGAATAATTTTCATATCTCAACATGAAGCTGAACACGCTGTTGTTTCGTGAACGTGATTCCAGTCGCGCGGGTGCTGGATGGCACGTACTTCGCGTTGGTGAAACCGGATGGGTTCACATGATCGTGTGTTCTGTTTTTTATCCTGGGCGTCTTGAAACTCATCATGTTTCCAGCGGTATACGCATATTAGAGATTGTGAAATCGAGCTACGCTATGTACTCGAATTCTATGTGGTGCGGTGCGGTGGTCACGACTGGACCCAGCTGTTTCGCGTAATACACAGAGCGTGCGAGATTCAGCCCTTAGGACAAGACGGACCACATGGACGCGAAGGGCCGCGCGGGTTTGAAGTCCAGAACTAACCACGCATCGTATTCGCGTATGTTGGAGTTCGGTGTGCACTTTGCTTCTTTGCCACTTCATCCTCGATCTCAACTCCAAAATTTAACCTATCGCTTTACAAATTAGGCAGGGAACCCGAAACCCCGCTGTAAACGGAATCAGACTTAGTCTTAGCAGAAGACTAGCCAGATGCAGGCACGTGCGTGTGTTGATCCCGATGAGATGAAATTACGCAGTGGCATAGCTCACGCCATCATGCAGTGCATCAGCCGATTCTGCAAAATGAAATCAACGTCGACGATAAAAAGATACAAACCCGACCACCGTGCCCAACTTTTCAAACTGATCAACGACGCCACACGCGACGGAATGGGAATATTGATGTGGGTATATACATACAGTGCCGAATATACAGTGATAGCCTTGGTTCCAAAAAAAAACAAGTATACAATATGAGGCTTGAACAAGGGATCTATCGTGGTTTTGATGGCAGCGACGGGTGGCTAGATTCGGCAGACTCGACGTAGACTGGTGGTGGCTCCTCCGACCATCCGCCCGAGGACCGCGCCTGCTCAAGACCCGAAAACTGCGTTGGCCGCTCCAGGCTGCCGACAGAGGCGGAGGCGGAGGCGGACGCAATCATGTTCATCTCGCGTTGCAGCGCGGCATTGCGCTCCGTCAACGCATCGACCATGACCTGGAGATTAAGGTCGCCAGTGCGGCCAGAAGTACCATGGCCAGGCGGCGGCGCAGTGGGTGAGTCCGCTCTGGTGCCGATTGCCGATTCGACGTCGAGACCAAAAGACGAGATGGTACCCCGTGCAGAGGAGTGGCGCGTCCAGATATTCCGGAATCGAGCAATACGAGCACGCGTCGAATTGCGCTGGCGGCGAATCATGCAGACTGCGAGTAGGAGCAGGACGAAGATTGGGATGAGGATGGCGGCAGCGATGACCGCGCGATGCTTGCTGGTGTTCCCTGGGCCGCTGATAGATGTGACTGCGCTTGAGGTTGGTAATGGGTTAAGTGAGGGTGATGCTGGGGAAAGAGAGGGTGATACTGGGGAAAGAGAGGCCGATGCTAGGGAAAAAGAGGCCGATGCCCTGGATGACGGAGCGGGTAAGTGAGCAACAATTTCAGTAGACGATATTCATGAAGAAGACCTACAGGATGTTGGAGGCTTCTGATATATTCGTGGCACTGGAAGGCGATCTACGCGGAACTTGTGAGAAGAGATTCATCAAGATGTTTCAATCATACCCGTTGACCGGCGTTCCAGCTGGAGATTGAGAGGCAGCGGCAGCGGCTGCGGCGCTTCTGTCGAAAAGGTGACATTCCATGGATGAATGTGAATGAAAATCCTGCCCTACTTCGACAATGTCTGGCGTGCACTGGTTGAAGGAGCACTGTCGCCTTGCCCGGGAACGGCGGAAGACGAGGGTGAAGCCGTCGTTGTTGTGCGGGTAGATTGAGGTGGTGGTTGCCTACAGAGCCGTCAGGAAAGAATAGAGTACTGACAACGAAATGCGCCGTACGTCGTGATAGGGGGACTGGCGATAGGGGACACTCCCACACTGACCGTTAACTGCTTCCCCGCAGCTAGCTGATTAGGTTTCTCTCCCGAAGAGAGTCTGCGCAATACTCGGCTCAGTGAGTCATCTCTACAAACTGGAATTAAGACACTTACGCGAGCTGCGAAACAACGGCTAGGAGAACCTGTCTGTTCATTATGTCACATGATGAACATTCGATTTACAACTCGGCATTGGACAATCGCGGCGTACCCGACTGTGTTGAAGGTCATGGAGACTGTGCCGGTGGTCACTCCCGCGGAGTTTTCGACGGGGGTGACAGACAGAATCGGCTGATTTCCCTCCAAACTCCGTTGCATGAGCCCGAACGACGTCGGGTCTCCGCTGTCGCGCGTCCATTGGACATCGACAGGCGTCCCGGTGCTGATTTTGTCCGGCACAGATAGCGTGAAGGCTCGAGCGCAATCGATGAGAGCGACGAGAAGCCTGGCAAGTGTACATCAGCACATATGTCCGAAGGCGTACTGATCGTTTCGTAGCGACAATTACTCACAATGACTCCTTGAACCAACTCGGCATATCTCTGCTGCCAATGGGTCCTGGACTTTCCAGAGAGTTAAATAAGGAATGAACGTGGAGGAGGAGGAGCAGGACAATCCCTGTAAGCCATGCATTTATAAGGGGATCTGGTGGTCGGATGGCAACTGGAAGTATCGGAAAACCCTCCATGGGAACAACTCGCGATCGACGCCGATCGTCGACATTCAATTGAAGAGGATCTTCGTGTGATTAACAAGCGAGTAACATCATGTTACTCGTAACATGCCTATCCCATGTTCCTTCATGAGTTGGACCGGCCGTGTAATCCTACCTACCTACCTACCTACCTACCTACCTGACGCCATCCATCCATCACAGAGATATCTTTTTTGATCCACAGTTTACAGTAGGGGCCGGAGGCCAAAACAGCCATGGATATTTTGGGAAGACTTCCTGAAAATGATCAAGATCTCGGATCTACATACAGCAGTGCACTGCATCAGTGAAACTGTACTTTGGGCTTTGGCATATTTAGTGTTCCGGGAAAGACCGGAAGACGTCGAGGACGATTTTTGAACAAGCACTACATTTTGATGGCCCCTCGGACAACCTTCGGCCAACCTCAGCCGACATCGCACAAGTCGGCCGAGGGTTGGCCGAAGGGCCATCAGAAGGATTTGGCATCTCGGGAAAGTAATAGATGGCCGTTCTTGTCAAATACGCGGGTCTTCGTCGAGATGTCAAAGACGTTCCTACTCTGGCACAAGGTCCAATTGCGAACCTAGATTGAAAGATGGCTGCAGTGCTACTCTACAGATCATAGTACCGAACGGGTGATGACGGGTGATGCTGGCGGCGGGGCTCCACGATAGCGGTGCTCATGCTGTACCCTGCACGACGGGCATTACTTAGCACCATTGGCGGTTACACGCTGGTACGCGATACTCACAGGTTGTACAACGCTCATGCGCACGCTCGTAACGTCCACCACATACACGAGACGGACATGCGATAATGCCGACGTCAAGATTTTGACGTTGGAGATCGAGTGTCAAGAAGGATGGATGGATGAGAATGCATACATCGAACTCAAAGTACAGTGTTCCACTGGTCACTGAAACACCATTCATCGCTTGCTCAATCGACGTGAAAATTTGGGATGATTGACCTATTGATCACTGTAGTCTCAGCTCAAGAGAGCCCACACATGGATGCGCGAGGGGTTTATTATGAACCTAGAACTCGATGTATGATCTATTCATCGGCGTCGAGATCGTGTACAAAAGTTACTGCTGCTCATCTACATGAAGGACGGAGAGGCTTGGTTTGATTTCAGAATACCGAAGCGTTTCGGAGGATATAACGCAGCATGTTGACACTTCAGGGCTTCAGGAGGCGCCAGGAAGTTGCATTCATCCTGTAGGGAGGAAGGTAGAAAGGCGGCTGGTCCCACTTAGTACTTAGGAACACTGGGCCTAGGAATTGTCGCAGTGTACAGGCACTCCGAGTAGACTCTGTCTGTGGACTTCGATGAGTGAAGGGTTGCACATGCTTGGCGCAGCGAAGGGGACGCGAATGATCACGTGGTGAGTGAAGTCTCGGGCCTTGCTCGGGCCGGGCCCAGGCTTGGCTTGGCCCTCCACGTTCCTCGCTGGTGTTGTTCAGAAGCGTCTCCGAATCCCTCATCGCCACCTTCAACGCCATCTTATTTGTTGCCCGAGTGCCACAGCTCCTGCCTCTTTAATCGAACGTCGTCCCCGCATATACTTAATAGTCATCCAGCCTCTGCAACTCCGAGTCCTCACGCATGACGCAAGTCATCGTTCGTAAGCACACGGAAGCGCACATCGCGAACTGCAACGAGTTACGATTGCTTGGGCGGAACTGCCCCGTGGGAAGAGACGCAGCTACCAGCCGATAATTGAGATAACAAGTCACATATAAAATGTCCCATAGAAATACAAATCTGTATGTATAATAAACAACAATATCTCCAGAAACTCGCTATACTTCCTCGGTAAAGGTCGTATTACTGATTTTACCCCTGCTGATCCCTCTAGTGCTCGAGATATCGGTGTCAAGGTGGACCTTCGCTCCATCCTGACTGTTGAAAGGACCTGTCGTGTCCGAGCGTTTGAAATGCAAGGCGCTGTCATTATTGCCGGTGGAGGGTTCGTCCCAGATGGTCTGGTGAAGGTTGACAATCACGATAATGAGCGTAGGGTACATGCCCGAGATCTGGTCTCCCATTCCGGCGAAGAGCTGGTAGACGTAAATTGCCGGCGCATCGCGACTGATGTCGAAGAAGAGGATGAGCTGCGTAAGCTGGTGGGACGATAATTTAGGTGGATGGCGGGTATAGAAGCACAAGCATACCCAGAACAAGCAGTACACAAAACCGGATTCAACGATGAGGGATAGGATCCGATTGGTGGACATCCTACTGGAATTAACCGACATCTGTAAGGCCTTGGTTGTTCTGCGGTGTTGCCTTGCGCACTGTTAGCGACAATAATCACGGTCGCAACGAGGTCGCATACCAAGCTTTATACCCGATGAGTATTGTGCAAGTCGCGTTGGTTACGAATGAGAAGGCCCAGGAAGTGAGCTCAGCATGTTCGCAGATGGCTCCACCACTGGCCAGTGTTGTCTGGCTGCTCCAGCCAGCGCCGGTGAGGCAAGTCATGTCAATCACGCTGAAGACTGAGAACGAAGAATGTCAGTTCCCGGATCAAGATAATGATGATGCTAAGAAATATGGTGCGCACTGAAGGACATTAGTAACATGAGACAAGGCGCAGAGAGCACCCAGAGTGTCCGATGGTAGAGCACCCAAGCCCGCCAGATGACGACGCTATCCCCAACAATCATCTAGTGCAAGTTCAATACGTACGCGCCGAGAACATCTGAGGTATACACACGCACGTTGAACAGGAAGAGGGATTCCATTGGCGTTCCAACAAGTTCCAGATCCACGTTACTGGCGGCCATCCGGTCTAATAATAGGATCGTCGAGTCGTCCACGAAAAAGTCGGTTGCGCGTTTGAACCACAATGTTATATTAAGACCCCACAGCGTGAGGGACGTTGCATATAGGTAGATGACAACTAAAAGCATGACGAAGGAGCTCAAGGTTTTGAGGCCCCTGCGGCTGTCAAGTGATGTCAGCCATCGAGGATACAGGGAGAAAAAAGAAAACCAACAAGATCGACCAAATAGCAATCCAGAAGAACACGCCATATGCACCTATCAGTCGTAAGTATGGGCATTTGCACAATCGAGACGGAAGTACTCAAGAATACTGTCTCCCAGATAAGCCCGACAGCGTCTTGTCTTAGGACGCGACCAAAGAGAAATACGAGGTGGCTATCGTAGTCGGATAGGGTCGAATCGGGCACTGAAGTAGAGGGCATGGTGCGTAGGCGCCGCAATAGGGGACTGCGGACGTACTTTATATTTCTTTCGCGTCTAGGGGTCCAGTCACGAGTCGTGGAAAGGAGGACCCCATTCAACGGTTCTCGATGATGGACGCGCCACGACACGAATCGCGATTGGGTCCGTAGCCCTGGGTCTAGGGGTATCTGTTGAACCCATGGGAAAAGCCGCCCTCTTCGAATCGGAATCCGTAAGACTTTACAGAAAGTTGATGAACCAGAGAGACGCGAGGATAGGAGAATGAAGATCTTTGGAGAAAGTCTTTCGGCTGGAGATGCGAGTGAATAGGAGAATCCTCAGTAAAGGAGCACAAGACTGGTTTTCCGATAGGATGGCACAAAGATAACAGATAACCAGTCCGCAGCGAGGCTGCATTGAAAGTAGTCGAGGAACTCGATCAAACTGTGTTGGATCTATTAGCTGGGACATTATAGAAGCTCTACCGGGAAAAAAAACCGCTGAAGGCAAAGCACAGGATTCACGTCGAATCTTCCACCTTGGGCGGCGACCCCTCCCTCCTCGTCCTCGCGAGCTCCCGCTCGCTCTCTACCCACTCCCGCGCCGCGTCAACCGCCTCGAACGGCCGGATCTTGTGCGTCATGAGGTAGCCCTGCAGCGCCGCCATCGACACCTCGCGCTCCGGGATCGCTTCGGCAAAGCGCGCCGCGAGATCCGCGACCTGCGTGCGACGCAGCTTCGGCGCGTGGTGGCGGTGGGACGTGCCGAAGAAGATCGGTTTTTCGTTTTCACGGATAGGGGAGGCAGGGACAGGGATAGGGGATGCGGAGGACGCGCCGACGTCGGTGTTAGCGTCGTCCTCCGGGAGGAAAAACGCGCAGAAGAGCCTCTGCGCCTGAAGTTTACTCGCGAGCTTGAACTCGACGTGGATGTCCAGCCTCCCGGGGCGGATGAGCGCCGGGTCGAGCGACGTGTACTTGTTTGTCGTCGCGTAGAGGATGCGGCCCTCCTGTGCGGCCACGCCGTCGAGCGCATTGAGCAGTCCACTGAGACTGAGTCTGCTCGTCGGCGGTGCAGGGTGCGCTCCGGGCGCGGCGGCTTCATCGTTGGCTTCCTGCTCGTCGCGGTTAAGGGTGTGAGTGAAGGCGGCGTCGATATCTTCCATCAGTGCAATGCATTTCTCTGCGTAGCTTAGTCAATGTGACCAGGCTATTTTATTTTACTTACCGGGGAGGTTGGAAATCAGTTCGCTGAGGGCCGAGTCGTCGAGTCATGAGCGGGAGAGGCAAATGATATAGATGTCGAGTCCGAGTTCCCCTGCAATGCTTGAAATTATGGACGTTTTGCCTGAACCTGGGGCGCCGTACTGTATCGGGTCAGCGAGTCCGCAACAGAGGCAGATACCGAAAAGAACAGACCAGCAGATACCCTCTTCGGAAGGGAATCCCCCGCGCCGCGTACCAGGCCTTGCTCTCCAAGAAATCGCGGGCATCGTCGACGAGGAGCTCCGCAACGCCCGGATCCAAGATGATGTAAGTCTGGAGAACATAGTCCAGGGGTAAATCAGACAAACTCGTATGTGGGGCTACGCACGATAGGACGTTTCGGGCGCGATCCGACATGAGACCAGTTGTTACTCGAATCAGAAACGTATATCGAGACGCAATTCTCCACCTCGGTCATGTAAATTTTCTTGGCCTCGAGCAGTAGTTCGTTGAGGACCCGATGGTGGCGAGCCAGAATGCTGATATTATCAGGTTATGTCGAGGAGGCCAGTTATGCGGAAATACCTGATGCACAAGCTCTCCTCCTTCTGGCCACGCCTCCCGGTCTGCGTTTGGATGCGCGTGACCGAGACGTATCGGCGATGGTACCACATCGAATAGGTGAGTGATGGGGCGGGCAGGTATGCGAGTTTGCGCGTGGAGAGCCGCGACAAGTCGGTTTCGTCCTCGCCAGGTATTTGCGTCGCAGCGGTGGCCAGCCCGAACGAGCTGGTGGAAATTTCAACCTCCCGGGCCTGACCTGGAAAGTACATCGTTTTCAACAGTAACACATGCGATAGTGGAAACGCTCACTCCACGCAGGCTGTTTGGATAACCAAACCATCATCCAATCTACGAGTGGGTGTATGAGACTCAAGTTGCGAAAGGATCATAAGCCAAACCATAGCTGCTGTCGTCCTCGTCAAAGTGCGCCGTGATCCAAAATGAGGCGATGATTTTATAATATAGGAAGAATGCCAGTCGCCGCACAGCTTCTACTACGGCTCCGATGACAACGATCTTGAGAGCGCTCGGAGAAAAGAACGACGAGAAGTCGAACCCTGCTATGCTGAGTCTGTAATCGGCTCCTGGGGTAGTAGCATTTCTGTCATTGGTTTGACCAGTCAGAATAGACAGAGCCTGCTGCGCGAGAAGGAAATAGGACGCCAGGATTTGCGATGTGGTGGTGGAAGACAAAGATTGACACAGGCCGCACGTGCCGATCCATTACACCGCCACATTACCGCCATCATGTTGTCAGGGTCAAACAAAAAGTCAAGAGGGGTCAAGAATTAGACTGGTAACCAGTCTGTCTACGGGAAAGTGTCGGTAGACAGACTAGTCGATCTGGGTTTAAATTCCTAGCACGCGCCATCACCACGTCGCAAGTCACGTTTTGATGCCCCAGAGTGAGATCCCAATGATTCAGCTCGTCTTTCTCTCCTAATGATTGCCAGGCAGAACGTTGCTGAGGTCGATTCGACAAGAACTATTCACAAGACTAGTGGGTTTTTCTGAAATATATTTGGCAGATTTGGGAGCAGTGACCAGCCAACTTCCAAGTCTTCTCCACAAAATCCTCATGTTCACTTCTTGGTGTGACGCACTTGATGCTGATGATATTAATTTCTACAATTAAAACCTGCTTCTGCTTGACCTAGGCGGTCAATAGTTATACGGAAAAATCGCTGTGTTCAGCCGGGTTCGCTTTACGCATACAGCAGCATTCAGTTGTGCACGCGCTCGTTCAAGATCCTGTTTCCCTGAACAAACCAGGAATAGCTTGACCGCATTGATCACTTTTTCTCAGAAACACACGGCCTGCCCAGTAAAATCAACTAGAATTTTGAGTTCCTGATTGCGTCTACCACAAATAATCAAGGTGTAGTGCACTTGGAATGCAAAGAAAGGCTCGACATAGTGCGGGTGAGGTACATCATACTTATCAAAGACTCGACGTTCCAAGTTGGACCCAAATAGCGATTTCAAAGGCCGTAATGAACGAAAGGGACCCAGCGAGAAAATGGAACATGGGGTTTCAGTTTAGCCACAGCCAGATGCAACGCGTGCGCAGATTCCGTCAAGTTCGGCAACACTGGAGGATTAGACACGGCGTTCGCGTCCCGGAAAAGGTGACCATAAAACGCTTCTGCGATGGCTGGCCCATCCGAGTCTTGCATTGTCCTATAAATTGTTAACAGCGCGCTCTACAACTCAACTCGGCTCATTTGCTCACCACATCGTTGCAACGGCACTGCGAAATCCAGCGAACAAGAGCGTAGACGCAAGGTGCATAGACTCGTCCGGCAGTTCGTCGTCCCCTGTCGCAGTTTCGCAGGCGCTCAGAAACACCAAACCTCTCTTGAAGGCAATGGAAGTGTCTTCTGCGGAGGTCCCCGAATTTTGCATGATATTGGACACGGTCAAGTGCTCGCTGGATATCAGGAGGGCGCTGTCCAACGGATTGTGAGGTCTTTGTGTCCCATGGCAAGCGAAATGGACTACAGACGCCGTACGCAAATGCGAAAGCACGGTTTTCACTGATACGGAGGACGGAGGCATGCCGAGACCGGTCAGCCACTGGGGCGGAATTTTCTCCTGCATCTTCAACAGCTCTTCAATTGTTTTGGGCAGGGAAGAATGGTCTGGTGTGTCGGGTTGGATTACCGCGACTACGTTAAACGGATTGTTGGGCGTCGGACGTGTGATTTCAGGGACTAGGAGTGTTGTGATAGTCGGTGTGTAGGAAGACACAACATAGTCCGACATTGCTTCACTGGTTCCGTCCCGGGTGATCCCCGCTGCGTGTATGGGAAGAAAAGTGAATGGCCCCGTTGGACACCACCACAACCTGGGTGGGGTTTCGGATTTCTAAGCGTATCACTGAATATCCGGGTCTCGTTACTAGGATGGAAAAGCACTCACAACAAGTTTCAATTCCCGTACTACTGGGGCGGCGATAAGTTCCCACAGAATCTCCAGCAAAAATGCGAATTCCTCGTTTGAGCTTTTCTGCTTTTCTTTTCCTCCGGTTAACCGATCTTCGAAGACGGTTCTGAGGTGATCTGGGAGTCCACGGCTGACGGAGCGGCGATCAGTGGCAAGTGATTTGAAGTCAACCGGGATATTCTGGGACAACTTCCGCGTCATCGTCAAAAGAAAATAGGCGAGGTCCCATGTCATGCCTGGGAGAGGCACACATTGAACGGTTTCAGAACCGAATGTGACGACGAGCGCATGTGCCGAGTGTTCTCCGGCGTTGAGAACGACTACTGGGCCGTGGAGTGCAGCACAGCGCAACTCCCGCATCGTTCTCGGCCGCATGAAATTCGCGAACCCGGGGAGACGCCGCACCGATTCCACAGTCCTGTTCCACGCGTCTTCCAGATGTCGTACGTTCATTGCCTGTGCATCCATCGAAACAGCCTGTTTCGCCGACGACGGGAGACGTTCACTGTCCGGGAAGGATCTGCGCTCCAGGTTCGCTGCTAACTCTGCGAGAGACGCCGCCATACGCGGGTACTCGACGCGCAGATCATCGAGCGGGGTGCGGAGGCGCAGTGCCTGCGCCCAAAACACCGCGCGGCCAGCCTCTAAGAATTCGACAGCGAGATTATATTCTCCCATGCGAATAGCACACGCCGCAGCATCTGGGCCAAGGGTGTGATTATTTTTTAGCAAAGTCTGAGCGCGAGACTTCAGGTCCAAGTCCAGCGTGGCCAACTGCGGGAGTAGGTCGATAGTTGCCCGATATGCATCCAACGCCGACTGATGGTTATTCACGTCGGCAGACCTGGCCCAAGTTTTCGTTTGAAACGATCGGTTATGAATGCAGATGTGCAACTCCAACCCTCTCGAAAAGCCGAAATGGCTTCTTCCAGAGCGTCCAGTCGCTTCGATTCATGTAAGGTTATGAGACAGTGCCCGAGGTTGCGGAGATACAGACATCTGAAAGGATGCTGTTCAGGACAACTGGCGACGGCTCCACGAAGCAAGTCGGCGGCCCGTTCAAGATCTGCAGGGTCTCCGCGTCCGGCTAAGAATCGCTGCCGCAGAGCGTTGGCTAAATTGTTAGAAATATATAATTCCAACCCATGCACTTCATCGACTGTGCGGGACAGAGACAGGGCTTCGCCGAGGTGTTTAATGGCCTCGTTGATATCGTCATCGATGGTTCCCTTGTGAGTGGATCGTTCCTCGATGCAGGCAGCGAGATTGGAGAGATAAAGTGCCCTCTCGCCGACTAATAACGATGGGAAAGTGAGCGCTTCTCGAAGTAGGTTGATAGATTCATCGATGTCGGCGTCTCTGCTGTGGTATTTGAAGCGAAGATGCAGAATGAGTGCTAGCACCAGCAAGCACTGCTTCCGGGGATGGATGAGGTGTGCAGGTATAAGCGCCAGCGCGGCGCGGCCCAATTCAAGTGCCTCGTCGGCATCACCAAAGTGTCCCCGGTCCATGGATCGCTCCGCCAGCGCATGTGCAAGTCGAAGGATGGACGCCCCGCGGTCACCATTGGAGAGCGGACACATCGCCAGCGCCTCCCGATGCAGTTGAATCGCTTCATCGATATCATCACGTTGACCCTGGAACTCAAAGCGCTCTCTGAGGACCTCCCCAAGCCCTCTAAGTATTCGCGCCGATCCGGGTGCTTGGGCGGGCAGTGCACTAGTGCGTCGCGGTTCAACTTCACCGCATTGTCGACATCTCCACGCGCGCCTCTCTTCAAGAGCGCGGATGAGAGGCTGCGCAGGATGCCGGCTCGCAGAGCGGGAAGCGAGGGAGAACAGACGGCCAGGGCCTCGCGAGAATATGCGATCGCGCGATCGTTATCGTCACGATTCGCCGACTTTTTATCGCCGCGGTCGTAGATAGCTTGTGCCAGATTACCGAGGACCGTTGCGCGATGGGGATGCCCTGGCGGAGTCATACTCAGCACTTCGTCGTGGAACCTGATGGCCTGGTCAATGTCGTCAAGACCGCCCCGGTGGTGGAATCGTAACGTTAGGGAGGAAGCAAGATTAGCGAGGGCGAAGCCGCGCGTTGACGGAGAACGCAGGGCCAACGACTCTCGGTGCATCTCGATCGCCTCGTCAAGATCTCCGGGTTTGCCTCGTGAATTGAAGAGGCCTTCAATGGCGAGGGCGAGGTTGTTGATGGACATTGCGCGGAAGCGATGCGGAGGAGGACGCAGTGCTACAGCCTCGCGGAGCAGCCTAATGGCTTCCTCGACATCCACATCTTGGGCTGTTTCTTGGAAGCGGTGAAACAGGGCATATCCGAGATTGTTCAGGATGCTGTCTCGACGCGGGTGAGGTGGCTGAGCGAGATATAAGGCCTCGCGATGGATATCGATGGTAGCGTCCAGATCCGGAATTTTATCCAGATGCATAAACTGGTCATTGAGTGCATTCGAGAGGTGAATGAGAGAAATATGCCGGTCAGGGTGTGGTGGAGGATGCAACGCCAGCGCTTCGCGAAGGACGTGAATCGCCTCGTCTATCTCCTCGCGGGTAACCCACAATTTGTCAGTGATTTGTTGGTAGATGGCAGCACCAAGATTGGTAAGTGAATGGGCGCGGTAAATGTCACCCGGTGAGTGAAAACCGAGCGCTGTTCGATAGTAGTGGATCTTTGCTTCGAGTCCACTGAACGATAGTCGCGATAACAGCGTGATGCAAGCAGGAACGATGCATCGGGAGCGATGCGGATGCTCCGCAGGCAGTTGACCGACCGCTTCCCGATGGCACACCATGGCTCTCATCAAGTCCTCTGGGTTTCCAGAGTGCAGGAAACGATCGACGAGGGCGTATGCTAGCGTGTCCAAATGCTGTACATAATCTGGATTCGACGCGGCGCAGGCTTTAAGTGCTCGGTAAGAGCGTGTGATGCGTTTGTCCAGCTTCTTTCGGTCATGGGCCACTCGGTTGGGATCCTAGTATTAATCAGCCTCGCTGATAATGCTGGTTTGGGGGATATACCATGAGAGTTGTGAGCAGGGTTTGCGCGCTCTTGCACTGCCTTGGCGCTTGCCACACAGCCATCGGGCGCCTATACTACTCGTTTGATTTCGCGGAAGCTGTCGCGGTTGTCCGCGGAACCGCAATGTTGGTATGCAGGGGAAATACCCAGCTCGCAAGAATTAGGGATAACAATTGACCTCTAGTTAAAATATTCGGGTTAGGACTACAGCAGAACCGGGACGTCAGAAAGAGTGCACGGTCACAGCGCGCGGCGCAGAGAGGGTGATGTCGCGGCGTTGGACTCAACGATATGCTCCCACCGTGGGGTGGTCATAATAGATATTCCACCGCGACTAGTCTCTCTGAGTTGTCTCTAGTCTCTCCATCGCCTGATCGACGATATGACGACTAACGAGACGTGAGCTAGTGGCTGACTCCTGAGGAATCAATGAAGGGTTTATGTGTCCTGTGTTTCGTTGCATTGTTGGAAGATGAGGAGTACGAACTCTCCTGTGAGGCAGCCACTTGAGCATGAGCAATGAGCATAGAAGGCTGAGAGAGGAAGCGGCGTGCCGGTCCGAATTGTAGGCCATTGTTTGGCTTTAATGTTGATCGCAAACTGAACCACTGGCGGCTCGTGCCGAGCAGCCGAACTTCTTTTCTTATCGTCGTAACTTGTCCGCTCATATCGTTCCACCGAATTCCTCCGCACCAACCGAACATCAGCTTTTTTCTATCCCCCACTTCTATGAATTTTGTGCTCCTCCGCCACTGTCCCGATTACCCCCGCAAATCCAATCAGCGACCGTCTCGTTTCGCTGGTGTTTCCCTCACTTGCTGCCAAATACCTCCCAAGTCTATCATGCAGCCCCCCCTCGAGACGATCTGCACACCCCATTGACTCTTGCGCAGCTAAAGGAATTCGACGGCTCTGACCTGGGTCACCTGTCCAAACCCATCTACGTCTCCATAAAAGGGTACGACGCCCATCCTATCGAGTTTCGTCCCCTTTGACTACGGCTGAAGATGAATGACCCTCTCCGGTACGTATTCCTCTTCAGATCTGTATATCGGTGGTCTAGAGATCACTCCTCCGAGTCTAGTCGCCGCCCCGTATTATGTCAAGAACATGGTCGGTACTGAGGCCACAATATCTTCTGGCGTACCCCCGAATGCACAATTCGAAACAGGCAATTTGGACGGTTGGAGTCTCTGTGTAACCATATTGATGGCGGCCTCAGTAAGGTATGTCGTCAGTTACATGCTATGAGCGTTCGTTCCCTACAATTAATAAACTGCCAATTCGCTGCCGAGGTGCTTTCACTATCCAAGTGAGTCCTGCGGATTGAAACAATCGGACGCTCTCAACTCTGTGAAACATCGGACTAAATTATTATTGGGAAAGAGACGGACGCTAAAGGGAATCAAGAGAGATCATTAAAGGAGGTACAACTATGCCATTTAAGAGTCCATTCATCTCTGATCCATGCGCATTCCCTAGATAGCTTGATACCCGAATGAAAATTACTCCTAGTACGTGATCGTGACCACCGCGTTGGTCGAGCCATCCACATTGACCGTCGTCGACAGCCCATCCGCCGGATCGCTCACGGTGCTCCAGCTCACACTCGGGAAAACGCCGTTCGCGAGCTCGACGGTGGTCCTGGAGAAGACCGTCGATCCCGCTGGGTAGTCGCTCGCCTCCGTCACTGCGTACGCTTCGAGAGTCAGCGTCGTCCACACCAGCTGCTCCCCGCCGTCGATCTCCAGGTCCGTGCCGGGGACGTTGCTGAACCCGCAGTGATAGTTGAACGCAGAGCCGCTAGTGCCGACCAGGTTAATACCTCCCTGGAGCGTCTGACCAGGGTTGACGGCGATGGGTGTGGTGAAGAAGGTCTGGTCCCCGAAGAGATACCACGATGCTATTGCCCAGAATTGGCCTCCACCCGCCGCGGAACCTCCATACTATGCGAGTGAGATCGTCAATAATGCAAGTAATGCGAACGCGACTGGACGCATACCTGGAGGACGGGTTGCATGATCGCGTCAAACGTGGCGGGTTCGATAGAGTTGAAGAGGAAGATCGTCTGTCCGTGCTGGCTTTGCGGGACTGGGGGCACGGTCCACGTTGTGTCGAAGGATCCGATGGGGAAGTCGGTGTTAAACCACGACGCGTATGCGACCCAGCCTGTCTCCTCGGGGGACACTGCCGCGGTGGTCTTGGTCGGACCCGGCGAGGGAGTGACGATGTGCACTACTGTGCCGTTGGCGGAGAAGACATGGATGTCGCTCCCTACGTGCGCGATGCGGCCGCCGAGAGGCACCTGCTTGATGTTGGTGTTTGGGCGGTAGCCTCCGGGGGTGAGGACATGGTCCACGACTGGTGCAGCGAGCGTGAAGGGGACGAGGAGAGCAGCAACCAGGGAAAACATGATGGAGGAGTGCATATTCGTCTACATCGAGGGCGCGTCAGTGAAGCACCAGTAATTGAACAGAGGGTGGCACTTACCAAGTGTTTTGGATTGCAATGCACCGTCGGACGATGTGTCCTACAGTCTATGAGCAGCTGGCTTAAATAGAGGCTGCTTACCCGACGCGCACCGGATTGATGGTGCAGTGAGTGATATTTCGACGCGCTCACATTCAGGGCCATCAGGGTTTCCTGCTCGGCGGGGCCAGGCTGTTCTGATTCGTTCCCGCCTGAAGTTTCAACCACGGTCACCTTCCTTTCCAATATTAGGGGGTCGCATTCTGTAACACTACGCGGCGCTAAGAAACAAAATGAGACGGCAGGATCATCTGTACAGTTCGTCATCTCGTCCACCATGAGACCAAATGCAATGTGCATTCACTGTTTTTCCACATAATCCTGTATATGTACGAAGGACACCTTCGCTTCGGCGGCTGATGCGTTCAGGAAACGGAGCCACTTTGGGCTTCATGACTCGATTCATTGCGACAGAGTGGAACAGAAGTCCCAGCACCTCATGATGACCAAATTCTGAGTCGGAGACTTGACATTCTACCGGGAAAGGGCGATTTACAGGGAGGATGTTCAGGACATAAATGACAATGTACCACTTTGGTAAATAATATTGGCCCAACCGCTTAGCGACTTGCCGGTTGATGCCATGCGCCGTGCGCACCCATGAACTTGGGCTCATGGCGACGGTTCATTTTATTGTGATGGAGCCAGGAAATTGACTCTACGCAATATATCGTTCTCCTTCTCCCCAAACTGCATAAAATCATCGGCCGAAGTTTGAATCCGTCCTTCTGCGGCATGGATGACAGGATACATACATTGCGGACGCGATCCCACAATTGGTTCACTAGGTAGATTATGGTGCCCTGCGCATCGTCTCTAGCAGAACGGCATCAAGGGTTGCATTGCTTGCGGATCTTGCGGAACACACGGTTTCATCAGCCGTGGGATTTCGTGGCTATCTAAGTTGTAGTATACACGGAGAAGTCGCCAACAGAACATCGTGATCCACGAACGCATCAGATCTTAGAGTTGCATCGGAATCTATCAGAGTCCGCGCCGTTTCTTCGAGGCGATTTGATCACCGGGAGCGTGGTGGGCGTGGCTGGATGCTGGATGCAAGCCGTTCGAGTCAAAATTGAACTACCGATGCAGATATTTGGTGCATGTGATGTTCAAGCCTCCGCCGATTTCGGATGAGAATCAGTAGGCGCTTTATACATGCCGCAGATTGAAACAAATGTGGCCGATAGAATGGCCTTAAAGTTGGTGGAGAAAAGCCCGTCGTCCATATTCGCCGCCTCCGCGGAAATGGCGCGAGGTTGAAACACAGCAGATAAATTGAATTCCGATTACCAATAAATGATACCAGTAGCAGGCCTGATGCCCGATTCCAAAGTCAAAAATCATTTGAATGTGGTCGCGCAATGGTCAATGGACATTGGATGCATTGAAGTGCGCTCTGGTTTTCTCCCGGATTTATTCCGTCAATTTTGGCAGACTTTTCGGCAAATCTTTGGCACAAGGAGCACTCAAGGCAAACATGGGCGATTTTTGACTCGTAGAACACGGGGAAAAATAGGAGGTAGCTCGTTTAGATGGTCCATCTCTTCAGATGATTTTTCTGGGGACTTTCAGTGACACTAGGAACACATTAAAAGCATCCCGCCTCATCCCGCCACAGATTTCGTCTTACAAATATGGGGTTGTCAAATAGAAAATTGATCCAACAACCCGAGGTTGTTCTTAACAAGGGGGGTTGTTAAATAGATTAATCCAGTAGTTCTCCTCTTTGGCAAAAGACTGATCGTCGAGTTATTATATCTTCATATCTTCCTGCGGTTCCTACTACTGGAGCTCGTTGCGGGTAGGTGATTATTTAATAATTATATCATTCCGCTTCCCCCGTACCGAGTCGCGTTCTGTTATACTGGCGATATCTTACTCCACACTTCACACCGCGGGCTCGTCCAAGTCCAAAGGCCCGTACCGCTCGGTCCACACGCGCTCCCACTCAACAACCCTATCCTCCGCCTCCTCCACCGCTTCGCGCATCTGCGCGTGTGCCTCCGCATCCTTCTGGACCGCAGCGCGCAGCTCCGCGCGCACCTCCTCATTCGTCTCCAGCCCTTCAATCTCCGGCGCCTCCGCTGCGGTCCTCAGCTCCTCCAAATTCAACCTATCCAACCTCAGCTCCTCCTGTGCCTGCTTGACATGCTCGCGTGCTTCCCGTATTGCGGTCCTCGTCTTCTCCCTCGCGGCGCTCTCCTCCTGATCAGCGGTGACGAGCTCCTCCGCGCGCTCTGTCGGAGTAGGCTCGTAGCCCAAAAACTCGCTCGTGAGGAGCGGGATGACGGTGAGGTCGCGGTCTAGAATGCGCTGCAGCGCGGCCACGCCGTCCGGGTCAGGCTCGAGGCGCACCATCGGCACGCCCTCGGGGCTCGGCGCGGCGCCAATCAGCAGGCACAGCTCGTCCACCGTGTCGGGCGCGTCTTCCCCCGCGTCCTCGTCGTACGTCCACACCTCGAACGCCTTGCAGTCGAGCAGCAGCAGCTGCGCCGCGCCTTCGGGGCCGTCCGCGAGCTCGGGCTTGTCGATGGCGAAGACGAGCAGGTCGCGCGTGGGGTGGTACATGAGCGGGCGCGCCTCGCCGGGCACGGCGTGCTTGATGGTGACGAGCATCTCGATCTGCGGGAGGCGCAGGAAGTAGGGGCTGTAGGCGAAGAGCGTGAGGAGGTAGGGGAAGCGGCGCCAGTCGGTGCTCCAGCCCGCGGGGACGACGGAGGGTGGGGGCCAGTTTGACTCGGCGTAGGCGAGTAGGACGGCGGTGGTGGGGCCCGAGTTTCCCAGGGGGACCCCGTCGGCTTCGAGGCGCGCGCGCGCCTCCTCCGAGTACGCTCGCGCTTGCCGGACCCGGATATGTGGGGCCGGGCTACGTTTTGGGGCGGGGTGTGGTCGCCGAGAAATGCGCCAGTGCAGAGCGCGACATGGCAGGAATAGTGGTGGTCGTGAGAGCCGCAGCAGTCTCTGCGCGAGCATCGAGGAAAAGAAGGCGGTGTTTGGTTCTGCTGGCGAAACCCCCGGATACAAATAAGGCACGCCAACTTCCTGGTTTTTCCAGCAATGTGCTCTGAATATTCACAGGATGCACCGGTTGAATCCAAGTTCGCACCTCATTGCACGGTCGAGCATGTCGATGATTTTTTATAAGAATCCTGATAGCAAAGCTTGCGAGTTTTATTTTTTCCGCAATTTCTTTCTAAGAACCGATGCCGCACAAATCATCGCAGGCAGACTAAATTATTTAGGCGATGGATCGTTCGACGGTTGATATTGATCCCCTATGCTCACTGGCCTGCTGGTACGTTTACTGATTTTTGCAATCCTCATCCGAGCAGCGGTATTCTGAACTCTTGAATATCCTTGGAATATCCTGCCGTATAGCATCTTTCAAACTGGGTCCCACTTCCCTTATGCACCTCAGAGCGGAGGAATGGGACGAAATCAGGGACACCCATTTTTCTGGGCTCAACAGCAGGTGAGTCCGAGTCTAATTCTTCCTTCCGTCCTCCTGATCGCGAGGCCGCCGACGTGTGTTTCGTTACTATTACTTGTACTTCCAACCAACTTCCAACTTCAGATCTTCAAGCAAGCTATATCTATCTCCATTTTTCTCCTAATTTTGGAAATGTTCCACAAGTCGGCCTAGGTTCCTACATACTTAGTGCGGCTCACTGTGGTCCCCCGTTATTTCTGGTGGTGTTGATTCTTGAAGTTCACTGATTCATTTTGCTTAGAGCTCTTGAGTTGCAGTTGGCCTACCTTTGTTAATGGTCAATAAATTACTGGAATTACTGGGATATATAACAGGCTCTAACTCAAACGCAGCAGGACCGCCCACCTTGGGAGACGGATTTTCGATATGCTGAACTGGTTCAGGATTCGAGGACATGTCACATTCAAAAACAATTGGTATGCATTCGCCTGCACAGGCCAAATTACAGTATGGGTTTTTCTCCCTCAAGCGTGAGCGGACATCATCAACGCTGGTGCTTTTCTTACGTTTTATATCACCAGAGGCTGGATTTATAATCCATCACCAGGCACTGCCACCTCAATTTTCTTCTTCTTGACTCTCTTGCCAGCGAACCCTCTCGCTCGGTCTTCGTCGTCGCCCGCAGTTTAAATGCGCTCTCAGGATCGATTCCCCGATGAGTTATGGCTTGAAGTGTTCCACAATCTTCCCGGGTACTATGCCGAGGTGTCCTTGACCTGTCGCACCTTCCACCGTATATCTCGCCCATTCCTCTTTGCCGATTTCTACTTCTTCCCATATGCTGATGTCAAGGGTGCTTTGCGTCTCCCCCAGCCCGCGGAAGTCGAACGTCGGTTGGAGTGCTTGAAATTCTGGTCCTCGGCTGAAATAGCGCCACTGGTCCGGCAGTGTCACATTAGTCCATGGACGTCGTCGTGGTTAAGAATCGGGTTCCCTGCCTGGGACTGTTGCGTCGTGGATCCATACATTCTATTGGATGCGCTGTTCGACCGCCTTCCGTGCTTTAGCGGCATGCAACGCCTCCATGCTCAGCACATTCATTTTACGCAGGCGAGCGTAGACATCGTATGCCGCTTGCCAAACCTATCAGAGCTTACCGTCTACGCATGTAGCGTGGCTCCGGGAGAATCGATGTGCCCCTCCCCGCCGACGTTGCGCGTATCCAAGCTCAGTGTTCATTACGAAGTGGACTCGGGGCAAGGAGACGACTTCCAGTACGAAAACGACCAGTGGATCTCTTTGGTCCATCCGGACCACCTCCGTGAACTCAGTACTCGCTTCGATCCTCGTCTCTTTGGCCGAGCAATCCACTCACTCCGCGATTTCCCTCGCGTGCATACATTAAGAGCGACGATGGATTTCCCGACACCGTCCCAAAACCTCCTCATCCTATCCAAATTCCCCGCCGTACGGATCCTCTCGATATCTGGCACCGGACCGTTAACGGACGGGACTACCTCGCAGCCGTGTGCGGACGCCTCTCTCCATTTCCCCCTTCTCGAAAAGTACACCGGCAGCTCCCAGAGTCTCCCGTTGTTTATTCACATTTCCACCCTCACCCACCTCACGGCGCCCTCCTGTAGTCCCCGAGACTTCCTGACGCAGATCCGGGGGGTTCAAGGACCTATGAATATCACCTCGTTGCTCGTGAAATTCAACAAGTCTGACAACGAGGCGTTCAAAACACTAGTCGGGTCCTTCCCTCAGCTCACGGAACTCAAGATCCATATCGTTTTGGGGTCGGACGACGATATGTTTACAAGCCAAACATTCGACGCCGATGAGCTTGAGGAAGATATGATTATCGACCCAGAGGATTATGATGATGCTGATCCCATCCGGATCGGCTTCAAGGTGCGATCGTCTCTACCTTACATTCGATTCAAATGTTAATCGAAGACAGCCGTCGATATTCTTCCAGGCGCTGGCCTACGCCCCGCTACCGCCCCGCCTCGAACGCCTTATTCTCTCCTGGGAATCCAAATCCAATGATGACTGGCATCCGCCCAGCGCCTACAAAGTTCCCAACTTCGAACAGTTGCGTGACGCGCTCATCGCGCGGTGCCCCGGTTTGGCGTGGCTCTGGCTCGATGGGTACTATTTCCTGTTCAAGTGGCGCATCTCCACGCCCGATGGCGGCGTCGAAGAGGACACTGCGTTTGATTCTGGTGAGTGTGCTAAGTTGCGATCCCTGTGGCGGCGGTAACATCGCGAAACAGATGAGGCATTGGGCTTCCGATGCGCATCCGAAACAGACGACATCTGGGACCTGTGGTAATCAACTTCAGGACGAGGCGATTAATGTGCGTTGAGTCCATCGTGGGTATTCCTATGCAGTGCTGATACACCCTTGTCCAGAAAAGATGCGGACGATAAAGGCTTTCCATGTGCCCACTTGATTTCTTGTTCACTCTTGCTCTCTTCTTTTTCTTGGCGTCCTTCACGTGTCATGTTACGAAGTATTTATTGTACACGTTGTACAGAGCCGCGATTCACTCTCCCGCTCCTCATTCACATGCAATGATCATCTTGTTCTGTCGCCTGCGTCTATTGGCATAATCGAATCCTGAACTTCGACGTTGAAATGGTACGGTGTTTGCTCTTTGAGATGCGCGAGTTACACCGTTTTCAAGGCACTGCTACCATCATAATGTTCAATTCTCGATGCCCTTCCCCCGTGTTATGGTTTAATTTGAGCTGTTCCCGAAAACTCGGGACGTCCAACCACCTTCAAGTTGCTTATGAAGTCGCCCCTCAGCTGGTAAAGTAAAATCCAAGCATTCCCGGGAACGAAAGGGCCAAAGCTTTAGAGAAGATATTATGTACCTTTTTCATTATTTAAAAAAAATCCGTGGTGTAAGAATAGGCCTGGTGGCGGTGTCCAATTGTTTACTCTCAAGGCTGCTACCAAACCATCGTTCGTTGCACGCCCACCTGGAGTACTGTACGACTCTCCCTTGGCTCTCCCGGTTAAAATCTCTCGAGTCAGATCATCGTCCTCACCGGGCATCGATTCACGCGAAAAGACCGGCAGACGACTTCTCGGATTGCCGTACAACTTGCATAATATGGTGCCCACTGCACAAACCACACAGGCTATGACGGAGGAGGAAAAGAAGCAGAAAAGGAATAACCAAAGGAGAATGCAGAAACAGAGACGCGAGGAGAGACGTGCGCTGGAGACCTCCGACGTCACAAGGCATCTTCGATGATTAACGGTGCCACCCCTACTCCGACGACTCCACCAAGCTCAAAGTTGTCCCCGATGGATATCCCAGTCAATTCGCACTCGTCTCCCTGGCAGGTCGTCGTCGATAACTTCGTCGCATCACTGGATCCCGTGGCGCAAGAATTCATTGCCGCAACTGATGTCGACGACACTTGGACAGACCTTTTCTCTCTCGCACTCCATAACGGATGGAACGCCGGCTGGGAAAGAGGTCGGGAGAAGGGTATTTCATTTGGCAGAGAACACGGAAGGCGCGAAGGAATCGCAGCGGGTCGTCAAGAGGCGATGATCGCACAACACCACCATTCATTGGAGGGTTCACCAATGTGGGAATACAGACGGATCCCCCCGCCATTATACATTTTTCCCGGATTTCAAGGAAGAAAATTCCGAAACAAAAACGCGCAGGGAGACGTACGTTGGAGACCTCTGATGTCTCAATGAGCGGCGCCATCTCTACGCCAACTACGCCATCCCCGACAAGTTCAGACTCGTCCCCGACGGATATTCTATTTCTTTCGCAGCCCTCTGACTGGCAAGCCGTCGTCGATAGCTTCCTGGTTGTCACGCAAGAATTCATTGGCGCGAATGATGTCTACGGCACCTGGGCAGACCTTCTCTCGCTCGCATTCCAAAACGGATGGAACACCGGCTGGGAAAGAGGTGGGGTGAAAGGTATTCCATTTGGCAGGGAACACGGAAGGCGTGAATGAATCGCAGTGGGTCGCCAAGAAGCGATGAAAGAGCAACCGCCGCCACTCGTCGCTCGGGAGTTCGCCGATGCGAGAATGCAGACGGATCCCCTGCCCATTGTCTTCGGCAGACGATAACTAGTAAGAGCGGATTATTTTGATTGTTCATTTGGCGGTGAACCCGTGTCTATTGCCGTCCGTCTCAAGGTACATACAAGGAAAATGCGATTCATGCCATAGTCATTCATTCCAAGAATTGGTATCCGTCTCTACATGAGGCAGTCCAGCAGCGACCTGTGGTGGGACAACCGGTATGCCCACATCCCTCCTCCCTCCGCTGTCGATGTGCTCTCCTCTGACTCAACGGCTTTCCGCACATAAACATGGCAGCCCATGAAACCACAGCGCAAGATAGTGGGAGATGCTACAGGAGAACGGAAGGTCTGCAGTACCTTTTGGATAGCAGTATCAACAGGAGTATCATCCGACGAGATGACACACCCTCGCCGCACATTGCGGCTGGATTCTGACTTCGCAGAATCTACCTCTAAGAGCTGGAGATCATGTAAAAGGTCGGCTGTCCTGATAAGAAGGTCCTGTGGATATGTTAGCGTATACACTATAAGAATTAGCACTCGATTAACGAACCACGGCGTTGATGGGCTCGTCAGTATTGATACTGATTTCGAGGTTTCTCAGCTTTTGTAGTTCAGACACTGCATCGACGTTGTGCGCTCCGAAACTCCAACGGCTTTCATAAACTGTCGTGCAGGATAACGCTAACAGCGATTGGGTGTGTCGGGGGAGGACGGTAGTGAAAAAAGTGTCTGCAAGGTCGTCGGCTGCCTGTTGACTGTTGCTGCTCAAGCCCCAGAACGTTAATTTCTCTACCCCAGAGTAAGAGGCGAGGTATGCTAGGAGGTCGGGTGTGACACTGCCTGTGCTGATGTCCTTGAGATGGATCTGCAAGTCGGGGCGGGCACGCAGCATAGTCCAGATGCTTGCATCCCCACTGGCGCCGGACAGGTGTAGAGAGGTCAGGTTACGGTTCTGCGCGACAATCGAAGGAATATGCTGAACAAACGGGAGGTCCTTCCCGGTCGAAGTGCGGATATTCAACCTCCTCAGACCCGATAACCGAGGCAGAGGAAGCTCCGTGCTTCTGTATACCTCTAATCGAAGATCATTGAGAAGAGGCACCGTGTTCAGGAAGTCACAGATGGCATTCACTTCCCACGCGAAATCGCTGTCGAGCGACACCCATCTGTTCAGCACAATATGAGTACTTTATGTAGGAACAATTGAAGAAGAACTTTACACGACGGTTTGAACATTGCTCAGAGACCCGAGTACTGAGGCAAGAAGGTCTTTCATCGCAGCCTCTGAGCGGCTTAACCCCGCCCCCTTCCGCCGCCGGTTTGTAGCCGATTTGATGTGGAGTGTCTGGGAATACCGAGACCACCCCGTCTCCCCGGTCGCAAGAGCTTCGAGGAAGCCGCGTCCCATGTCGATGCGCAGTTCCTCTTTCTCCAAGACCAGGGACGAGAAGAACTGGGGCTCGACTGCAATGCTGACGCTCTTGCATATCTGCCGGAGACTCTTCTGCTCCGGTCTAGCGAGCTGCGAGAATGGTCAATGCGCAACACATAACCCACGGCAGATCACGAACATGGCCCCCGATCTCTTGCAGAAGTTCCACCGACAGATCCAGGAGCATTGGGGCGATTAGTCGATTGACTGGGGGAGTGGGACGTGGGGGGTTTGATTTGAGAGTGAGAGTAGAGGGTGAAGAAGAGCGGCACCGCCTCACTGCAGTGCTTCGGAGTGAGAATAAGGTCACACCCATGTCAGTATCTATGGAGGCTCTCCCGCGCTTGTCTGACGCGGATGATTGATCGGTGGTTACTTCACTTGGCGCAAAATCCATTCAGAGATTGTCGACAGAGTTTCCTTCCATTCAACAAATTTGTGTCTCGCTCCTGCTTTATAGCTGTGATGTTCAAAGGTTCATGACGAACCGTGGGAAAAAGAAAGAAAGAAATGACCGATGGACACTCTCATCGGATTCTGCGTTGATCTCATCGAATTCTGCATTGATCGGTGCTAAGTCTGTGGGGCTATTTTCGGTGGATAATTCAAATGGGAATATATTGGGCGTCTCATCGGAATCCATGAACAGTGCAAGTTGCTCTAGATAATAACATCATGCAAACGTTAACTTGAAACCACAGTTCGCGAGTTCTCAGCGTTCAAAGCCCCGCAAACCCAGGCAAACCCCTGCGGCCGTCGGTTACTGGGGGCAACACTGTTTCATAGCGTGTTAATCTACACGGAAGAGTACACCGGGGCCTGCATGAACACTATAAGCAGTACTTATGTTTAGTGGCAAGGAATTCATGCCGGGTGAAACCCAAAGACTTCACAGAGGTATTCAAAAGCGGTCGAAAAACACTGCCAGACCGTTGACTTTGCGGTAATGGTCGAAAAGAGCTCAGTTTAAAACTCCGCTATCACGGCCGGTGATTGCCGCCGTCGGCACATCCGGGTTCTTATCTTATCATCCTATTTCCGAAATTTGAGAGACTGCCGTACAACTTTTCAACGGGTGGGAGGAAACTGTTAGTGAACCCCCGTTACGGGTCAGCTTTCTGACCGGACAAATAATTGCTATCGTACCTCGGAAGGTAAATTGCAAACGAGTGACGGAGTGAGAGAAGCATCCGTCCAGCGAATAGTGTGTACAAGTACACAGCGACCATCTGTTCTAATACAACCGTACTCCTACCTACGGTTTCAACTCGAAATCCTCTTTATATAGATCGTACTTCGCTTATCAATTTCCGGCCACTTCCCATGTTTCTCAATGGCAAATTCTCCTGGTCGCTCAGACTGCAGCAGCGACACCAATTCTGGAGGGGTATTTTGATTGCTTATCTAGCGGTGAACCCGCGTCTATTACTGTCCCATCTAAAGGTGCATACAAGAAAAATGCGATTCATGCCATAGTCATTCATTCCAAGAATTGGTATCCGTCTCTACATGGGGCAGTCCCACAGCGACCTGTGGTGGGACAAACGGTATGCCCACATCCCTCCTCCCTCCGCTGTCGATGTGCTCTCCTCTGACTCAACGGCTTTCCGCACATAAACATGGCAGCCCATGAAACCACAGCGCAAGATAGTGGGAGATGCTACGGGAGAACGGAAGGTCTGCAGTACCTTTTGGATAGCAGTATCAACAGGAGTATCATCCGACGAGATGACACACCCTCGCCGCACATTGCGGCTGGATTCTGACTTCGCAGAATCTACCTCTAAGAGCTGGAGATCGTGTAAAAGGTCGGCTGTCCTGATAAGAAGGTCCTGTGGATATGTTAGCGTATACACTATAAGAATTAGCACTCGATTAACGAACCACGACGTTGATGGGCTCGTCAGTATTGATACTGATTTTGAGGTTTCTCAGCTTTTGTAGTTCAGACAGCACATCGACGTTGTGCGCTCCGAAACTCCAACGGCTTTCATAAACTGTTGTGCAGGACAACGTCAACAGCGATTTGGTGTGTCGGGGGAGGACGGTAGTGAAAAAAGTGTCCGCAAGGTCGCCTGCCTGTTGACTGTTGCGGCCCACGCCCCAGAACCTTAATTTCTCTACCCCAGAGTAAGAGGCGAGGTATGCTAGGAGGTCGGGTGTGACGCTGCCTGTGCTGATGTCCTTGAGATGGATCTGCAAGTCGGGGCGGGCACGCAGCATAGTCCAGATGTTTGCATCCCCACTGGCGCCGGACAGGTGTAGAGAGGACAGGTTACGGTTTTGCGCAACAATCGAAGGAATATGCTGAACAAACGGGAGGTCCTTCCCGGTCGAAGTGCGGATTTTCAACCTCCTTAGACCCGACAACCGAAGCAGCGGAAGCTCCGTGTTTCTGTATACGCCCAATTGAAGATCATTGAGAAGAGGGAGCGTGTTCAGGAAGTCACAGATGGCATTCACTTCCCACGCGAAATCGCTGTCGAGCGACACCCATCTGTTCAGCACAAAATTGAGTACTTTATGTAGGAACAATAGAAGAAGAACTTTACACGACGGTTTGAATATTGGTCAGAGATCCGAGTACTGAGGCAAGAAGGTCTTTCATCGCAGCCTCTGAGCGGCTTAACCCCGCCCCCTTCCGGTTTGGAGCCGAGTCGATATGGAGTGTCTGGGCATACCGAGACCACCCCGTCTCCCCGGTCGCAAGAGCTTCGAGGAAGCCGCGTCCCATGTCGATGCGCAGTTCCTCTTTCTCCAAGACCAGGGACGAGAAGAACTGGGGCTCGATTGCAATGCTGACGCTCTTGCATATCTGCCGGAGACTCTTCTGCTCCGGTCTAGCGAGCTGCGAGAATGGTCTGTTGTAGTATTGACCTCGCGTCCAGTCCCGATGGGGACGAGTCGGGTCGAGGGTCGTGTTTGGACACAGAGGGTTATGTATTAATCAAACCCTGCAGCCGATCTCTTCAGTCTGAAGAGAACGGTTGCAGGTGTGTAGTATAATATTCCTAATACATTCAGTCTGAAGAGAACGGTTGCAGATACCCTGAACTCTTGACCTACAACATGGTCAATGCGCAATACATAACCCACGGCAGGTCACGAACCTGGCCCCCGATCTCTTGTAATAGTTCCGTCGACAGATCCAGGAGCATTGAGGTGATTAGTTGACTGACTTGGGGCCTTAGCTTGAGAGTGAGTGAAAGGGAAGAATAGTGGCACCGGCTCGCTGCAGTGCTCCCGAGTCAGTAAAGCCACGCTGATGTTGGTATCGATGGAGGCTCTCAGAGGCTCTCCCGCGCCTGTCTGTTTGTACATCGCCACATGACTGGTCGCTTGATTTCTTGATCCGTGCATGGAAGCCGGCCCGATACGTTCCGTATCAAAAATCTAAATCTGACTCGCAGAGGCGTCGACATCCGTAGCGCGTTTGCGATGGCTCGTATCGACTCTTGCCTACGGAAAGTCAAGCATACCAAACCCAACACTATCAAACCGAAAAGTACTCACGGTGGTGCTCGGGAAAGTGCCGCAAGGCCCCGCAAAGTCATCGCCAAATTGTCGCCAAAGCCCAGATCCTCAGAACTACATCCACTCCGCCACGATGTCGTCGCACACCCCCTGCATCGCCGCCGCGACGCGCTCGAGTATCGACCTCTACAACCACGGGCTCCACCTGACCCTCGGCCTTTTTCCTGCCTCATAATACCCACCGTCCCGTTCCTCTCGGCAATCCGTCTGCCCCGGGCGGGAGGTCCTCATTTTGGTCCGACATCGGAGCTTCGCGTTCCGAAGCAACTTCTGGAAATGATGTATCTGCGTCTTCTGCTGGCCGTATTAAGTATTCATCTTCGACATATTTTTGATTATCTACGAAACAGAGAGAAATTTACCCTACCCACCGGAAATCTCCTCGGACGAGCTCACCAAGTTCAACGTCGAGCTCAAATTCATAGCAGCGAACAGGCCGATATTGCCTCTGGGAACCGGATAATTGACGAGAGCCTCGTTGATGTGTATTGGACAACGCCGAAGCCAACGCCGAAGCAGCGGAAGCTGAGACAAGGTCGTCCGAGGCTGGCGAAGAGTCTTTCCTTTCGAAGCAGCTACTAGCCGTGGAGCGCCTGCTTCAGGAAATCAAAACTCACGGACGTCCCCTCTGTTATGCGCGGGGTGATTTCTATGACAGGCCTCCACACCCGGTGTTTGTGCTCCAGCGCGACATGGATAGTGCTGGGCTCGTTCCGACCCTTCTCTATTCACGCAAAGTGTTTGTGTGGCTGACGCACCTGCTCCCTGGCTGCCCCGAAACATCAAGTGTACGTGCGACAAACCTCTGTCACGGAAAGGTGCGCTATTCCTTCCATCGCATCGTGGACTTGGGTTGATCCGATGCTCTCACAGGCTTCAATGATAATCCGATTGCCCGCCGAGTTCTCTCAATGCCATTTGATTTTTTCCTCTTCACAAATCGGCTTATTTGTGATGGGCGAAGACATAATTCGCCGGGATGCAATACAAACCACCAAGGAACTGATCCGCATATTATTGCACAACTTCCGCGGTTTGTACAGGCAGCATTTCCAGATATTTCACTTTCAATATCCTTGCGCAGAAAGTCGCTCATCGTCGACAGCTTACATATCCGCGCGGATTTCGAAGCTCATGATGTGGCAATGTTAAATGCATTTGCGACACGATTTGGTCCTGGTCCGTTTTCGGAGCTTGTTTCGGAAATTAAGCATCGCTGGTATGCAGATGGTGAACTGATGTATCTCGCGGCGGCGGATTTTTACGGCCAAACTAGGGTCAAACCATACTCAGCACGTGAGCAGGTTAGGTCGCGCCTCCCTCTGCAGCCAACGTGCTCTCCACCTCAACAGCTGTCCTCACATAAACATAGCGGTCCCTGAAACCAAAGCGCAAAATGGTGGGGCATGCTACACGAGAACGGAAGTCCTGCAGTGCCTTCTTCATGCCCATATCAACGGGAGTATCATCCGTTGCAATGACACATCCTCGCCGCACGTTGCGGCTGGATTCTGGGATCGCGGAATCTATCTCGATGAGCTGGAGGTCGTGCAGAAGGTCGGCTGTCCTGACGAGGAGTTCCTGTGGGTATTTTCAGCATATACTACAGGGATTAGGACCCATTTGACGGACCGCGGCGTTGATGGCCTCGTCCGGGTTGATACTGATTTTGAGGTTTCTTAGCTTATGCAATGAAGACACTGCATCGACGTTGTGCGTTCCGAAACTCCAGCGGTTTTCATACATTGTCGGGCAGGACAACACTAACAACGAACCATTCGGCGTGTCGGGGGAGGACGGTCGTGAAAAAAATGCCCGCAAGGTCGTCGGTTTCGCGTTGACTGTTGCCGGTCGAGAAGAACCTCAATTTCTCTACCCCGGCGTAAGAGGCGAGGTATGCGAGGAGGTTGGGTGTGACGGGCCGTTGCCTATCCTTGAGATGGATCTGCAAGTCAGGGTTGGTACGTAGCATAGTCCAGACACTTGAAGTGCGGATACTCAACCTTCTCAGACCCGAGAACGGAGCCAGCGAGAAATCGTCTCCTTGTGCCTCTAAACGAAGATCATCGAGAAGAGGGAGTGTGCTCAGGGAGTCGTAGAGCGCATTCACTTCCCATGGGGTTTCCATCTGGGGCGACACCCATCTGTTCAATACAATATCAACACTATCAACACTTTATGTAGGAACAACAGAAAAAGAACTATCTATAGAGGTTCTCCACGCCGGTCTGACGAGGCTGATCGGTGTTTACTTGTCACAAAATTCTATTCACCGATTGCCGACCGAGTTTTTTTTCTTTTTGACGCGGGCATCCTCGCTTCTCGCTCCTGTATATGGTTGAAAAGTTCATGACGAACAGTGGGAAAGTGAGAAACTAAAAATGGCCGATGCGCGCTACCCTCTCATCGAATTTAGTCGCACTGCCAGATACTGCCGCTGCAGTAAATCACCGCCGAACTTCGGGGGCTATTTCGGTGGATAATTCAAGAGGGAAATGTATTAGGCACCTCATCGAGTAAAAATTCCGGAATCCATGAACGCTGCAAGTTACTCAAAAATAATAATCACATCATGTAAACGTAAATTTAATGCTACAGTTCACGATTTTTCAGCGCGGGAAGCCCCGCCTTCGCCCGCGCGACCGTTGCCTTGATATTATTGGGGGCGACGATGTTCCACAGCGCGGTAATCTGCGGGGAGGAGTATACCGGGGCCTGCGCACATAATGTAAGCGACTCATGATAACCCACCGGCGAACAGGGGCACGTACAGGGAAGGTTGCACCGGCGGGCAGCGCCGGGGGTGCTACGAGTGGGTTGAAGTTGCTGTCCGCCGGGAAGCATTCTGCCTGGAAGTTACGCGCGGTCGGGGGCTGGATGAGCAGCTGGTTCGTGTGCGCAGGGACGTGAGCGAGGTCGAGCGGCCCAAAGCGCGTCTCGGTGCCCGCCGCGACCCCGGCTCCTACGATCGCAATGTAGTCCTGCCGCGCAGCCTCGGCTTTCTGCGCGACGTCGCAGTCTTTCGAGTCCTGACGCAGGGACTCGGGGATGGTGAACTGCGAGTGGTTCAATTTACATGAGCACGCAATTGATTGAGATATTTCCGAACATACCTTCGGGCTTTGACGCCAGGCAGTCTCGTCGACTGCGAATATCGCACAGATCTGAGCCGTGGTGCCTTTGTTCGCTGCCTCGTTGTTCCGTGCGAAGAAGAGCGCGCTAGAGAAATAGAGATTATTTTTCGCTGAGATGAGGGACGAAGTGCAGCGTACGTGGTCATATCATCGGTGACATACAGCCCGGGTCCCAGCTCCGCGTCGGCACCAGAACTCCCACTACCAGCACCCGTCAGACCCAGGAGACCCAGGAAGTCAAACTTGGAGGTGGTTGCCGGTGGTTTCAGAACCGCGCCTTGTTGTTGCCAGAACGCCGCGGTTTTCTGGGGTGGAGAGCAGTAATTAGAAGTGGTTATAGAACTATGTTCAGATCGGCTTACACTGTTCGTTCCATGCCATCCGATGAACTCGCGGACGGGTACACGCCCGAGCACTGTGCGTTGGATGAACTGTGTAAGACGCTTGCCGAGTCCTATCCCCACGAACGGCTCTTCGCGAGCAACGCTCCTCGCAACGGCACACTGAATGCGGAGATTCAGCGGGGGTGAGATGCATCAAGAGGGGACTTACACTTGCGCTAGTCGAGGAGATGGCAGAGGGTTTGGCGGAAGCTGAGGGTTTCGCTACTGGGGCCTTGGAGGACTTGGCCGCCGCTACAGGTTTTGCTGGTGCTGCAGATGCCTTCGCCGGGGGCGCTGCTACCTTGGCCGGTGGTGCTGCTGATTTCACTGGGGCCGCTGCCTTAGCGGGGGGCGGCGCTGCTTTAGCCGGGGGTGCTGCTGCCTTGGCCGGAGCTGCCGGGGGTGCTGCTGCCTTGACCGGGGGCGCCGCTGCCTTGGCCGGAGCTGCAGGTTTAGCTGCAACTGGGGCGGCCACTTTTGCCGCGGGTGCCTTCGCCGGTACAACTGGCTTAGCAGCCACAGGGGCCGGTTTTGCGACGGGAGCCGACTTTGCCTTCGCTACAGGAGCAGGCTTGGGCAGGGGAAGGGTGGGTTTCTTGACCGGCTTTGGCGCGGCCTTCGTGACTCGTTTCTCAAAGACGAGCTGCAAGAAGTGGAATCCTCAGCGTCCGGATCTACCATGCACACGATTTTGTGACGTACCTCGTCGTTATTAGGAAGCGGGGCGGCGAACGTAGGGAGCGCGAGGGCAAGGGCGAGAACGGTGGCGACGGGGATATGCATGACGATTATTGAAGGTGGTGAGGTAGATTATAATGATTGAGCAAAGAGAGTGAAAGAACGAAGGAAAGAAAGAAAAAACGGGGACCAGCCAGGTGAAAGGGAATGGAGATTTGGCATCCGCCGTAGCGCTGTATTTATACCATGTAGAAAGCGATGCCCTTCGGTCAGTATCGGTCAGGATCATGAAACTTGCTAGACCTATCTGTCAATCACCATCACTCACCGGGGATATGCGGACGTAGATCCCAGTGCAGGCGCTTGCAGGCGGCGATCTCCCTTAGGCTCCTTCACAATGAGCAGCATAGTGCTCGCGGCCCTCTGATATTATAGTCGGAAGTCAACGGAATTTTGAAGGACTCAACTGGGTTGATTTCATCCGGGTTAGATTTGCATCACGCAGATCACCAACTAACTCCCAAACGAAACACATCTTTTTGACTATAAATATAGCTTAAATTCAGCCCGTGGGCGGCGGCCTACCGTAAGAACATGACCAAGACGGCTGCAGTGACGGAATCAAGCAAGGGCGGTGACATGCTATGCAAATAAACGTCTTGGCAATCCCGCCCGAGGTTGGGTTGATTATTTTTAGTACCAAGTACGTACCGCCACGAGAATTAGATACGCGTCTTCATGTACCCAATATTTAGCCGAATAGTCTCGCGTCGGAGGTCCGGTACATTTGTGGGAGAAGGTTGGAATTTCTGAAAGAAAAAGAAAAGAAAAAGAAGGAACTCCGATGTAGGCGGCGACTTATTTTTGCATTCAGGTTTTCGGCAGATAATGCTCTAACCGGCGTTTGGACTTAATCTTCAGCACATGGTCATGGCAGTGTTTCTGGAGGATCTTCCGGGCGAGTCCCAGTGTATAACCATTGTAAACGAAAGGTGATCAGAATTTGACCCGGATATCAATTCGCTTGTTTGCGAGGGACGCACATTGAAACGTCCGTAGCTTCCATCTCCTGGTACATCCCCCCTTGCCTGACAGTGAGAATGACAAGGCGCAAGCGCTCTTAATTCTAATTGCGCGGACACACTGGTCGATATTGTGAAAGTCATCAAAATCGAGTCCCTCGACAGGCACTGCTGCACGTACAAGACGAGGAAGGCGTTCGTTTATGCCAGCATCAAATAACTCACAGCATGAAGAGATACCAATGGAAATGGGAGGAGATCTTCGAGAAGTCCTGGATGACGGCCGGGATGCGGGTCGGGGGCCCTTGACTGTAGGGTACCAGTTTCTCGCGCTGGGTGAGTACGATTTCATGGTAGTAAGAATTAAGAGATATGAATGAAAAATATGCTTGCACCTGGACTTGAAGGAGAGTCGTCCCGCAGCGCCAATACCTCATCCAGAATATCGATCCCCCAAGACTCGTAAATTGGGTAGCCAGAAAGTTTTGGAGGAAGCAGGAGATTGATCAACGAAAATCAGGTTTCTCTGCGACAGATGCAAACGTGCCAGCTGGCAAAGGTCGGTTGGCGTTGCTGCAGATCGGAAAGAAGGTGCCACGGTCTAGCCTTTTCTTTGCTCCGATCAATGGTGAAAGCCTGTGATCCAATCAAGGCACAACAAATCATCTTCAGACGCCGTTGCTACAGCATTTTTGTCTTACCTCCAACGCCGCGCTCTACCTAGGAATCTACGCCAGTGCCCACGCTTCCACTTGAGGCTCAGTACAATCTATCCCGTCGCGATTGCTGCCGCCGCGCGCTCGTCTTCAAACCTGCAATCTACTAAGCTTGCCTCCCGGCTACACTTGAGCTGCACCACAAAATGGCAACGTATTTTCCGATAAATCCATCTAAGCCCCTCTCGCCCTCACCTCGACAGTAGTCCTACGCAACGCAACGCTGCGTCCCATACCTCCGCGCTGCTCGTCCACACACACAGACTCGACACGCTTCTATTCGTCCCCACCTGAGCGCGGACTGCTGGACCCACCCAACGAGGCTTTATTCCGCTTCCTACGCGTCAGAATTAGACTCGCTCGCGGGTACTTATGCATCCATTCTGATTCCGGTGCGTTATGCATCTTGTTGTTCTCTCGGCGTCGCAGCTCATTTAGCATGGCATTGCAGTATGTACATACACCGGTAACTCGAGTCGAGCTGAGGATCGTTGTAGACGCAGTACGTCGTTCCATCTCATCATTGGGTACCTGCGTTTACGATGCCCGCATAGACGATCTCTTTCTGCGGTCGCCCGTCTGCCTACTCCCACCCATCTCCACACCGCGAGTCTGCAGGACTCTGCGATGGACGGCGACCGCAAGACACGCGCAGTCCTATCATCATCCTCCGTAATGCTGGTGGATGGATATTTTGCACAGCGTCGGAGCCCAGTCCCCAATGTCCGTAACGACCGCACCTTAACCAGGATCCCGTCCCGCGTACGGCGCTTCTGGGCTCGTACTGATACTAGGGCTAGAACTTACATCCTTCTCTCATTCCGGTGCGTCCTGTATGTTGCTCTCTCGGCGCTGTGACTGATTCATTGTGCGGCTTTTCACGATCCTGCGTCCCTAGGCCATGATTGCGTGACATTTCAGTACACCGCGTGCTTGGCCCCCGAGTTTGTTAGAGTGCAGTACGCCCTTCTCCCGCACTGCTGGCGATACATGTGTTTATGATGCCTAATCAGCAATCTCTTCTCGTTCGCTTTGACCTGCAGCTCGTCCTTGGTGAAACCCACGCCGTGCACAAATCGGCCGTACATGGGCGGTGAACCCAGTACGCGCTGGGAACGCTTGTACGCGCCTCGGGAGCGCGCAATAACCAGTCGCACTGCCGCCTTACACTCTTTACCTCGTCGCACGGAGAATATTCCTGTCATTTTCATCCGAGACCTCTCATGTCGGCCTCGCGCTTGCTCATCCGCGAGGGGCCCGCGATTCGTCCCGAGGGGAGGTGCGAGCCTTCTCGGGCTACTCCTCCCGTGCTTCCTCTGGCGTGCGCTGCGATTGATCTATCGGCTCGTGCCCCGCTACTCCCTACCGCCTGCGCTGCGATGGATCTACCCCGCTCGCGCGCTTCCAGTCGTCATCCACGCACACGCCCTCCCTGCGTCTCACTGCGATGCGAACGGCGCCCTCTCGCCGTCCCCCGCGCGGCGTCTTCATTTCCACATATGCATTCAGGAGCATCAGAGGGCCGCGTGCGTATACCTGGCATGTACCTCTCACGACGGCCAAGGGCGACATTGGAGGCCGGCTTGTACGTTCGCGCCGCGCGCCCCTTCTGCTCTTCCCCCGCGCATCTCCAGCGCCGCGCCGCTCTGCCTCGCTCATCGCCGACCCCAAAGTCGCGCCGCTGCGCTTCACTCATCGTGAAAGCCGGCGAGGGCATCCTCGTGCGCTCGGAGCCTCCGGACAAGCTGCATGGAGTCTCTCTGCATCCGCACCGCAGATTTGGGGAGGGTGGGAGGCCAGCTGTGGGAGGCCGGTGCGAGGGAAGGATATTCCGCGCCGGCGCCTATTGGGCGCCTATTATTCGCCTGCACGGGCGTCCCGCGTCTCGCCTTGTACGGTTTCTATATCATATCCGGGAACACAGAGATCGGCCCCTCAGCTTTTCCGGAGCAGCCGAGGGTGCGGGGGTGCGCTGGCATTGGGTGCTGCGATGAAATATTAATATTATTTCCCTTTTGGGATTTGTTTTTGTGGACATTTCTGCCCGATTTCTTTATCGCCTCAGCGGTGATTTCTGTTCCCATTTATATCCCGTTTCCGAACGTGTGGCCTGCGTGAGCGTGGCTGGGCTCTCTCGGCGTTCTGGGATGGTAGAGGTTAAATGAGGACAACTGGGCAGTGGGATGGCGGAGGCAGATGATGATGTCGGGGGATGAGGGTGCAGATCTTTGAGGAGCGAAGGGAGCCGTGCGATGCGGGGTTGGGGAGCGGGCCATCATCTTATTTCTTGTGTGTACGCTGAAGCCTATATTTTTATACCCTCTCGTGTACTTATCTGTTATCCATCCCTCGAATATATTAGCGCTTACTTCGACCTTCTAGGTGACTACATACTCGCCTTCTTTCCTCTGGTTTTTTACTTTCGGCATTGCTGTGTTTCGTTTGTTTACTCGTAACTCAAATAACGCGTCGAATCGGACTGTCGGTCGAACACAGTGGACCTGGGGCCGACTTCCTGAATCCTCTCTGCTCCGATTCTGCTCTGTACTGGTGCGATATTCACTCACGAAACTCAGTGCTTAAGAGGATGCATAAGTAATCGAACATATAGGTACAAATTTCCGACCATTGACACTACTAGAACCCATTCATTCCACACTCACTTTCCGCTCCTCCTCCAGCTTTCTCACAGTTTCTTCCAATTCCCGAGCATTTTCCTTCGTGTCCGGATGACCTACTCCCAAGACCCGTCGCCGTGCCCGCAAGGCCCGCTCCTGAACCTCTCGTGCGTCGCGTAGTCGACCCATTTGGTACAGCGTGAGCCCCAGACCCGCCAGGCTACGCAAAGTCTCGAGATGCTCCTCTCCCAACACGGTAATTTTTTTCTTCAGCACCTCTTTCCCGAGCGTCTCAGCGTCCTGCAAACATCCTCGTCGGCCATATATCGTGGCCAGCACCGCCTGAGCCTGGAGGGTGGTGGGATGTTCTTTTCCCAGCGATTCAGACTCCGCCATCCTTTGCACAACTTCGGTCCCCAAATTCTCGGCTTCGTCCAAGCGCTCCTGGTCTCGGAATGTCACGGTGAGGTCCATTTTTATTTCAAGTACTTTGGGATGGTTGGGATCTAACCTCCGTTCCAATTCCTTACTACTCGCGCTTTGGAGGATTTCAGCCTGTTCCAAGAATCCCTTTCGGGAGTACGTTCGTGCCAGCTGCGCAATGTCAGCCAGAACTTCTTGCTCATCGTAATCCCGCCTGTGGTGTCTTTTGACCAGAATTACTACCTGCAAATGTTCGGCCTCTTGCCATCTCCCCTGTTGGTAATAGATCACTGCAAGTTTCCTCATTGTCTGCAGTGTGTCAGGATGATCCTCCTCCAAAATCTCTATTCGCTTTCTCAAGACAGTTGCTTCCAATTCTTCTACTCGCCTGAACTGGCCCAGTTCTGAATAAGTCGAAGCCAGATTCGCCATTGTCCACAGTGTGTCAGGATCCTCTCCCAAAATCTCCCTGCGCTTCTTCAAGAGGGTTGTTTCCAATTCTTCTGCTCGCCTGAACTGGCCCAGTTCTGAATAAGTCAAAGCCAGATTCCCCATTGTCTGCAGAGTATCTGGATGATCCTCTCCCAAAATCTCTCTCTGCTTCTTCAACATGGGTGTTTCCAATTCTTCTGCTTGCCTAAACTGCCCTTGCTGCGAGTATTTGATAGCCAGATTCCCCATCGTCCGCAGTGTGTCAGGATGATCCTCCCCTAAAATCTCCCTGCGCTTCTTCAAGAGGGTTGTTTCCAATTCTTCTGCTTTCCTAAACTGCCCTAGCTGCGAGTATCTGATGGCCAGATTCCCCATTGTCTGCAGTGTGTCTGGATGATCCGACCCTAAAATCTCCCTGCGCTTCTTCAAGAGGATTGTTTCCAATTCTTCCGCTTTCCTAACCTGCCCTAGCTGCGAGTATCTGATGGCTAGATTTCCTATTGTCTGCAGTGTGTTTGGATGATCCTCCCCTAAAATCTCCCTGCGCTTCTTCAAGAGGGTTGTTTCCAATTCTTCTGCTTTCCTAAACTGCCCTAGCTGCGAGTATCTGATGGCCAGATTCCCCATTGTCTGCAGTGTGTCTGGATGATCCTCTCCCAAAATCTCTGTGTGCTTCTTCAAGATGGTTGTTCCCAATTCTTCTGCTTGCCTGAACTGCCCTAGCTGCGAGTATCTGATGGTCAGATTCTCCATTGTCCGCAGTGTACTGGGATGATCCTCTCCCAAAATCTCCCTGCGCTTCTTCAAGAGTGTGGTTTCCAATTCTTCTGCTTTCCTAAACTGCCCTAGCTGTGAGTAGCTGATGGCCAGATTCCCCATTGTCTGCAGTGTGCTAGGATGATCCTCCCCCAAAACCTCCCTGCGCTTCTTCAAGAGGGTTGTTTCCAATTCTTCTGCTTGCCTAAACTGCCCTAGCTGCGAGTATCTGTTGGCCAGATTCCCCATTGTCTGCAGTGTGCCAGGATGGTCCTCCCCCAAAACTTCCCTGCGCTTCTTCAAGAGGGTTGTTTCCAATTCTTCTGCTTTCCTAAACTGCCCTAGCTGTGAGTGTCTGATGGCCAGATTCCCCATTGTCTGCAGTGTGTCGGGATGATCCTCCCCCAAAATCTCCCTGCTCTTCTTCAAGAGAGTTTTTTCCATTTCTTCTGCTTGTCTGATCTGGCCCAGCTTTGCATATGTCACAGCCAATCCCCTCATGATATCCAGGCTGTCTGGGTGGTTTTCACCCAATAATGCGGTTCTGCCCCACAGCACAAGTTCTTGGACTTCTTTCGCGTCATTGAACCGGCCTAGTCCTCTATACATCACACCCAAGGCTCCCTGGATGGTCAAAATCTTTGTTTCTTGGATTCCAGGCTCAGATGCAATTTCCAACATTGACTTTGCCAGTTGTTCTCCTTCACTCCACTTCCCCTCATTGGAATATACCTTCAGATACTCCCTGGCAAATGTTATGTCCTTGATGTTGGGCTGAAGCTTTAACCCTTCTTTGGTATTGCAGAAGAGCAAAGCACTGAGATGAGGATAGAGTTGGTGACCTAGCCAGAAATCTGCTTGAGCTGATGAAAGGGCCATTCCCAGCAGTTTATGCATCCACAGTTCGGTTGGGGTATTTGATTTCACTGTGGTACAGCACCACTCATGGACCAGGGGGTGAATAGAGAAGGTGAAATCCCTGGACACTGCACCAAGTTCAATCAGGGAGTAGTTACAGAGCTCTGTAATGATATCGAGGAACTTCTGTAAATCCCAATTTGAACTTGGATATTCCAAAAAGCAAGTCAAGAATTCCTGTAGTTCATGTAGGTCATCGGAGTGGGAACCCTGGTATGATGCCGCTTTTTTGAACAGTGTCTCTGATATTCCATCGTGATGAATGAATGAGCACAGTTGAAGCAGCTTTGCTGCTGGACTGGACAATTTATCAAAGCTGATTTGCCAGGTGGTATAAACCGACCATTCATACTCTGATTGAACAGGTCTCCGATTCAATTGCTGAATTCGCCTAGCAGTGCTTTCATACAATTCCAGATAGTGGTGGAGTGCATGCAATGAAGAAATAGATCCTCCAGCCTGGGCAACAGCCAAGGGGAAACAATATAGTTTCTTAAACCAAAAATGTTAGACCAAATCCTCTCAAATAACAAAACAAATACCTCGACAATCCGCTGGGCAATTTCCCGATACTCCAATATAGTCGGATCACATTTTGCAGCAATGAGCAGAAGATCACTTGCATCATCAAGTTCCATCCGGTCCACTTTGTATTCTGCCTGTGCATGCTGCCCCAGGGCCGGATTGCGTGAGGTAATCAGAATATTCCCATGGGAACCTGAGGGGAAGAATTCTCCAAGGTTGAGGTGAATGTCATCTGCATTGTTGAAAACAATAAGCCACTCCTGCCGCTGGTGTGATAACCAAAGTAAAATGTCTTGTGCAGTTTTTCCAATCTGTTTGGCAAGTGCAAGTGTCACTAGATCATTTTCGATGGTTTGCCGGGTGCTGCTATCAATGAAGTATATCTGGGAGAAGCTGCCCTGGTTGTAAATTAAAGGCCATGCCCAATATTGAAAACTCACCGTGGTTCTGGAAAAGAGGACATCTCCACAAATTTGAATGCAATCTGGCTCTTGCCAGCCCCGCCAAGACCATACAAAAGGAACACATGGCGCCGGCCCACAGCTGTGTTGAAATATTCCATCATTTTCTGGAGAATATCTTGGCGACCAGTGAAGCGGAAAGTTGGAGGTGGACAAACTCTTGCATACATAGGTGATTCTGAGACTGGAACTGCTGGATCTGATAATGTTATGGCTTCAATGGTAAAAATGACAAATTTCTGTACTTACTTAGGATCACCTTCACAGCTTCTGTGAATTTGGATTTGGTATCTGCCCTTTTCAGATAGGCATTTGTGTGAGCTGACACTTCATTTGATCTCCCCCAGTGCTGAGGCTCCATGCCCTGCATGCCTTGCTCAACACTGAAGCGAAAATAAGTATTAGGAGTGCTGCGGAATTTGTGCATATGTTCTTCATGGATCTTTTCACAGTCAGTAGCAATCATTTTCAGGGCCTTTGCAATGGTGCTTGAACTGGGTGCTTGTGAAATCTGGATCGTATCTGGATGTCCACTTCCGATGCTGGCAACAAGAACAATAGGTTGTGATGGATACATCTGTATTGCTTCCTTGAGCAACAGAGAGGTTGGATTGTTGTTTCCAATACACCCGCCAATATAGTGCTGCTTGATTCCTTGAAGTTCAATCTCCATGGGTTTAAACAGTAATGGAGTGGCGGAGGTGGCCCGAGCAGCCTCCCATATCATGCAGTCGCTTGCTGGTTCATCTGGAGTGTCATACGAGCGAAGGAGATCTGGTATGCTGGCATTCATATTCATATGGTTCATGGCACACACAAAGCTGTGTGGTATATCTGAGCACCGGGATCATTTGTGAGAAAAGAAACATACATTTTGCAGGCATCTGTGCTGATATCTTCCATTGTTTCGTCCTTGAAAATATTTCTAAGTGCCTCCTCGAACTTGCTGGCCTGGAACTCTTCGCCAAAGCCAATTTTGGAGTGGGGACGGAGAGTCTCATAAGCTGAAATAGCATCCTTGACTGACATGCGCATGCGGCCCAGCATTAATGCAATGATCCTGCAAAATCCATTCAGTCAACGGTGTTTTACTCAAGCTGATTTGGCTCACCCTCCCATCCCGCTTCCGCCAATAAGCTCAAAACATTCATATGGGGAGGGAATCTTATCAAGCTGGCCTTCAGTCTTCGTTCGATACATCATTCTGTCGAGGATAAGTAGTTCTGACAGTGCTCCAGCTCCACCGCCATCTGAGCAAAAGAATGTGTGCATGAGGGCCAGCAGCCAGCACATTCACCCATAGATGATGGTCTTACCAAGAGATAACACCCGCACACCCAGGTCTGGACGGTGTTTGGGTAGTGTCCTCAACATAGTGATACTCGCTCCTGCGGGAGTTATTGAAGGTGTTGGTGGATGGGAGAGGATAGAAAAGAGAGGGCGAAGAATGGATGACGTGGCTGATTGTTATCAGACCCAAATTACCCCGCTTCTTGACGCCGGTAACAGAACAAGCACCGGCCCACCGGGATATCGGAAGTGCCGATTGTCTCCAAAAAGCGAGTGGAAGGCGAGCTTTGCCGAATATAATACATGTCTCGCTTCAGACAAATCATAATCTGGCATGATTGTTTGTGAACCCGCTTAATCAGGAAGCCAAGCAAAACCAACGCAAGACGGGCCACCAGGGATATTCTTTCGACTGCAGAAAATGTTTCCAGCGGATCTGAGCAATAAGCAGACGAAGATCAGGTTTCATACTGGAGATATATGGCTCGGCAGCCCTTCGGAGCCGGGGTCACTGAGGCAGTATAGCGGTGAAACCTGCATTGAGAACATCACCCCTCAAAAACGCTTCAGAAAATGTTGACGCTTTGGATCTGGTCAGCTAATTTTAGTCTACTTATAACAAAACGAAAGGGCAGCTGGAGGAACCAGAGTGGAGAATGACGGGAAGATGGAACTTCGTGCCGTGTAATGTAATGTAACTTGCTTATCTACCCACCGGCGGGGACTGAGACGGAACTCGTAGACGCGATTCCGATTCCGGGACGAGAACGAAAAGGAAACGGCTTGAGAACATCATTCTGCACTGGAATGAAATATCACAAAAGTGGGATTCCGGCGTAATGAAGAGCGGAACACGCTTGGAGCCACGGTTTCGATCCTGAACAAGGCGAGGACTGCGTGATATTAGCAGCGTGTCGGGCCCAAAGAAAGAAATAAAACAGCTGCGACGTACGTGAGTCACAAAATCCGGCGAGATCGCGATTCCGGTACTGGATGAAGCGCGTGGGCTTGAGTGTGCCCAATTTCCGAAAGATTGATTGTTTTGCGCGGCGGCCGACAGAAAGGCGTTCGCGTTGAATGAGTTGATAAATGGACAGAGAAGGCATGAAAACCGAGAGCCCAAGGAATGAGATGGTGAGTGTTTGTGTATGCATTAAGCCAGAGGTTTGGACGGGAGAGCTCCGCGGATCTTGCAAGAATACGGATTCACACTCGCGGATCTCCAGATCTTTGGTGAAGCCGGATGACTTTTGGTTTGGTTTTGGTTTCGGGATGGGTCTCTGGCGTTTCAGTGAGTCCTCGAGGATGCACCTCAGGGATAGCTGCAAAGCAGACTCGAAGCCTCAGAGTGAATCGTACCACGAAGAATCCTAGTAGGCTGTAGCAAGCCTGAGAGGAGTCAGATTTCCGAGCCAAGTCTGGTGCATTTTGTTTAGATTCTTGATCCTAGAAGAATGAGAGTGTATGATCGGAGGTCAGGAAAGCGACAAGAGAAAGCGCAACCAAACGTCGGCGGTGAATCGTGCGCAGAAAGTTTCATGGTGAAGTGAGCTTCGTGACAATGCGCACCGACCACCAACGGACGACTAAGACCAAACTACGGAAGCGATAGCAAGGTCTGCAACGGCGACGATATCAATGGTGCGGGCGAAGGAAATGGAATAAATCGTAGCTGGTACGTCGCACTTTTTTTTTTTGAATTCCGAGTCATCGCATTCGTGTTTTTAGTACCGATGCTTACATCCTGCATTCGACGGATTGCGATCCAGCGCTCTCGTCTCCTAAGTTCTTGACTGTAGGGTACAGGTTTCCTGTGGTAGCTGACTACGATCTCATGACAGTAACTACGGGATATGGATGAAAATTAATTATTGTACCTCGACTTGAAGGACTCGTCCCGCAGCGCCAACACCTCATCCCCAGGGCCCAGTCGGCGTGGAGGGGTAGCTGGAAATTTTTGAATGAACCACGACGTTGATGAGAAAATAAGGTAGTTTCCTGCGACAGACACGCAAACGTCTGACTAACACTGCTGTAGAAAGAGATGTGTTTGCTGATGCGTGGGTGCATCGCCACGGTCTAGTTGCTCCGATCAATGGTGAAAGCCCCGGATGCAATCAAGTCACAACAACTCGTCCAGGCTCCTTTCATCGCCCGACGCGCTCTCATGTCTATCCGTCTACGTCTCCGCCTGGACGAGCTCAGGGAGCAATTGTATCGACTGGACTCCGCACCGGAGACCTCACCACAGGACTCCGAGCAGTCGCCGCTGTTAGCAATTATCTTGAAGGAAGAACAACGACATCGCTTGACAAGGGAGCAGAGCGCTGGTCTTGACTATCTAGATTCAATCGTTTATCCTATCCTCACCCTTCCCCTCGAAATCACCTCGGAAATCTTCCTTCATTGTCTCCCCGACGCACCAGTCCTACCCGATGAAACGACAGCGCCGATGCTTTTAACTCGCATCTGTCAAACATGGAGGAATATAGCACTCCGCGAGCCCAGGCTATGGTCCTCGTTGAAGATAAAAAGCACTCGTGTGCTCCGTACCGCCCAAGATTGGCTTCGACGCGCTGGGAGTTTGCCCCAATATCACGGCGTAACGTTGCCGCTGAAGAAGGATGACGAAGACGTCCATTACCTCTTCGAGGATCCTATCGAGGATCCATTTTGTGAAGATACGCCTGGACACTACCTTTCCGGGTCGTGGGTGCTCCCGACCTCGTTTTTCGGCGAAAATTTCACGGGTGACGAGTGCTTTGCGCTACTGCGTCGCGTCCCAAAACTCATTCGATGCGAATTCAGCTTGGTTGAGTGGCATGATCCCCTCACCTTCGCCCACAAACCCCTCCTGCACACTAAACTCCAATCTCTCACCCTCAGAGATCCCGACAACGGCGGCATCGACTTGAGCTCGTTTCATCTGTTCCAGTTGTTGGATTTACCTGCGCTTCAAATGTTGGACCTTGGCCTCTGTTATTTTAGCACCGACGCAACATGTCTTCTATCATTCCTCCAGAAAGCGAATACGATCCATCATTTCTCTGCTGACTTCGAGGCAGCCCCTGAACGTTCTCATAGCAACCTTGTCTCAGCTCTCAGCGCGATACCCACGCTCACGCACCTCGTACTGGGGCTTTGGCTCCACGACACTGCATTCATTATTCTTCGCCTCCTCTCCGCGTCCGACGTCTGCCTTCCCAATTTAGAGCATATTGCCTTCACCATACTCGACGACGTGTTCGAATGGGAAGACATCCACACTCGAGACCTCCTCGCCGCTCTTACTTCGCGCTCACGTCCGCAGCCCCGCGTCGCCCAACTTCTAGACTTCTCTTTGATCATCCGCAAGTCCAAATTTGGCGACGGCAAACCTCCTATCGACCTTACGGATTCCCTGCGGGAGCTGAAGAACAAAGGGATGAAACTCCGGTTCGGATCGTTAGAAAGTGATTGGGTGTAGTGCGTTTGGTGCTTCGGTATACTGTATATTCTCAACTTACGGCGTGGTAGAACAGCGTGGCGTCCTGGTTTTCTTTCTCGTCGATTTGCATTTCCTAGGATGCGGAACAGTGTCGGGACAAAATGCGCAGATACGCGTTTTCAGCAGACTTAATCTTCCTGCTTTCCCGATTCTGAATCTGAAGACTTTTTTTCTTCTTCGTTTCGTTTTTCGCCTAGCATGGCATACTGCACCTCAATTCCGCATCCCACGAACTATTACCTACTCAACTATATGCATACTCCACATCCCCCCCTCCGTACCCCTTTTACGCTTCATTCACCAAGTCAAGCAAGATATATACAATGTACATTTCATTCATTCGTCCATTCTTCTACCTCTACCTACCCCTGATCCCTCTTCTTCTTCTTTCTTCTTTCCTCTTTCTTCGTCTTCAGCCCAATGTAATTAAAATAATCAGTCCAAACACATAAAGCAAAGCAAGCGCGCGTGGCTCGCACGGCGTGGGGTGGGGTGTCTGTCGGTGTAAGGGGATATGGGGTCGGTGTAAGGGAGTATGGGGTCGGTGTACGGGGGGAAGAGTGTAGGCGGTCGATGTGTGTAAGAGCGGCGAGGGAGCGGGCGTAGGGGGGGTCGTCCCATCTTTAGATGAATCTAGGCCGCGCTGTACACGAACAGACTGTTCGTCGCGGCGATCTGGAGCGCGTCATCAGTCATGGTTCAGTAAACGACGGGAACGAAAGGAATAGAAGTAAAGCGCCCAGAGTTGCACAGGCAATCGCAGACAAGCCCCCATTCCAAGGCTGCGAAAGAAAGGGAAAGGCAAAAAATCGCTCACCGCAACAGTCGCCTCCTTCGGGTGCCAGCTCGCATGCAGAATCTTCTTGTTAAAGTCCAGCGGCTCAGTCTGCATCGCCTCGCGCAGCCCGCGCTTGCCTGCCAGTACTTCGTCAGTAAATATGAAGGAAACGCGGCAAAAACGGAACACGCACCACCCGTCGCGGGCTTCTTCGCCTTGAGCACGGCCTTGTCCGCTTGGAGGACAACGTCGCCCTCGCCCTCCGTGTCGTACACGCGGAAGTAGTTGTGATAAGAGCCCGTCAGCACTTGCCTGTCATGCGGACGCGTTAGTATTTGCATAAGAGGAAGCGAGAAAAGAAGAAATAGGGAAATGGACACTGCGCAAAAACAAAGAACGCAGACAACCTCCTGTAACCTAAAAAGAAAAAATAACACGCACCGCCCATCCCCGCCCCACACACACTCCCACTTGTCGAAGATGCAGTCGTTCTCGTACAGATCGCACAGCTTCCCGCGCAGGTGGTCGTGCACGCTGATCGCGCGCAGCGGCCGTGCCGAGTTGCGCACGTCCCACACCTTGAGCGAGAGGTAGTCTGTGGACGGGCGTGTGAGTACTTGATCGACGAGGTGCGGAAGGAGGGTGAGGATGGGTGTATAGTGGCATGGAACGACAGCGTCAAACGAAAGGCCCCTCCAGAAAATCCCCGAAAATAATAATAATAGGAAAGTTAACGTACCTCTCGCCAAAATGCGCGTCCCGTCGGGACTGAACTGCGCGTCCGAGATGCTCGAGATGATCTCGGAGAAGAAGGACGTCGTCGCAGGGTCCTGCACGTCTTCGAAGCCTAATCGGTGTGTTAGCGAACTGGATGGGTGAAAGAACGAGCTGGAGATAAAATAAAAGGAGCAGGCAACAACAGCGCCGCGGCGAAGGCATGGATATGGCCCAATCCACAGTCCGCGCCGCCTATAATTATCTTTAACCACGGTGTCCCCGAACCGCTGTCTGCGACGTCAAACAAAACACCGCAATACAACATGAGAAAAGGGAGGAATAGCCAGAGCTCCGACGCGCCCGAGAAATCGACACAACACGAAAGAAAGAAAGAAAGAAAAAGAGAAACGCTGGACCACTCACAAGCCGCTCCGCCCTTCGCCTGCGCCGCGCCCTCGCGCATGTCGCCCACGCGCACGGCGGCCTTGGACGACGCCCACAGGAAGAGGTTGCACTGCAGCGGGTGGAACGCCGCGGCGGTGATGACCTCCGTGAGCTCCTCCATGTTCGGGGGCTTGAGGTCGAGGATGTCTGGGGCGTGTTAGTTCACGATCGCAGAGGGTGGAGATGGGGGACATGAAGAGGATACGCACTGAAGCTCTGGTCGTGGACGTTGAGACTCCAGAGGTTGATGCGGAGGTCGTCCGCGGAGATGTAGGTCTCCTGGTCCGAGTTGACGGAGATGGAGTGGATGTGGTACGCATGCGCGTTTGCGTAGATCTACGGACGCGTGGTCAGCCCGTTGTACTCCTCCCGCGCCGCCAATTTGAACGGGACGTCCGAACTGAATTGGCGCACCTTACGCGGGACAGCAGCGATGATCTGGACATGCTGCGTCGTGCGTGGGAGGCGGAGGTGCTGGCGCGCGGTCGGCGGCGGTAGCGGCCGCTGTCCGTCATAATGGTTCGTCTCGGCCACCACCCGGAGGCTCTTCTCGAACACCTTCCACAGCTTGATTGTTTTATCTAGACCCGCGTCAGTGCCCGTGCAATTATCTTACATCCATGAGGTCAAAGACACGCACGCACCGTTTGTGGACAACAGAAAGTGCGCCTGGTTCTGTCGACGACACCAGCGAATCTTGTTTATTTTCTCCTCGATCTCGACGGAGCGGAGGTAGTCAAACTCGGGCTCGTGGGACTGGAACTCGGTGTAGAACTTGTACTCGCAAGTCTTCTTGGAGCGGTTGCGCTCGAAGAGCACGACCCGCCCGCCCTTGTCCCCCGTGGCGAGGAAGTCGCCCGTCGAGTCGAACTCGACGGCGGAGATGATGTCCGCTGCGCAGCACCGAGTAAGCATCTCGGAATGTAGATCGGCGGGGAATCGGCGCACCCTCAGTGATCTCCTCGATGTCGCCCTTGTCACCAAACGCCTGCGCGAAGCGCCAGCCACCGGTGTCGTCCATGTGGTGCTCCGAGTCGTATCGTGTCGTGTGCGCTGGCTGCGAAATCCAGATTCAGATTGGGCCCGATTGCTCGGAGAGGGATGGATGCGAGCGCAGACGACGCGGAGAGCAGGTGTATGTCGGATATCCGCAAAGAGGTGCGGGGTGCGGAGAGGGGAGGAAACAAGCTGTAGGCCATCACGCTTCCGCGTGGCACCGCATGGTAGCCGAAGATGGCAACCGCTTGTACGTGTGTGGCTGCACCCTCCGAATTCAACTGTCGGCATTTCTGGAAATAGAAACAAGGACGTCAGCAACAGTTGAGGGACCGGCATGGATGTCCAGTGAAAACACCAGATCGCCAGGTTCGAAAGCCACAAAATTATCGCCAGGGATCGTGCTGACAGTGGTCTCGGTCGATCAAATCGAGTAGGGCTGGACGCCGTAACCGTACCGTCGGGGCCGCCGCGGCGAATTTTACAGTACGGTTATGGATGGGCCGTACCCCGTAGATGGCCGTATATTACGGCCGTAATACGGGTCTGCAGATACACCCCTTTTTGAACAGTTTTTGAAAGCCTGAAAGAGAATTTTGGTTGGTCACGATGCTCAAATAAATATTCAAAGGCTCAGCGAACAATTTCACTTGATGTAGGACCAAAACAAGACACCCAACAGGAGGCTGGCGGCCTACTACAGGTCAGGTGATCAGATGTTGCGACTTTTTCAACCAGTTCCTTTGCTGAAAAATGAAGTTGGAAATTGAATCAAGGTTAATCAGTGAATTCTCACTGCTTTAATTCCCCTCCAACCCCGATTCCTTCACCTGCGCCGTGAAGAACGCGTTACGGCCGTAAAAACCCGTACCGTACCGGCAAGCCTAAGTCTTTCGAGTTTACGGTACGGCACGGGGCCACCGTAACCGTAAGAACCCGTAAAGCATACGGCCGTATACCGTAATGGTACGGCGTCCAGTTCTAAAATCGAGAGATGGTCTGATAGACGGGGAGCAGACTGGGAAGGAAGGACGAAAGATGAATAAGAAATGTCCACGCTCTGCTTTCACACCGTAGAGAAGTGGCTTAGTTTGAGGGATTGAAAGCATAGTTGTTTTCAATCTTTTAAAGTTTACAAACAGCGGTTGAATTTGATAGACCAACAGACGATACTGAACATTGACACTCTATATGGAAGCATTCTCACACATTCTAGGAGCGACTCAGAGAGTGCTCCACACTATTTTAGATAGCTGTAGAATATTCCAGAAATGATCCTGTAAATACTATTATAGTCCCCTCTGACAGCGGACCCCTGATGTGGTAGTTTCTTTGTTGGCACGCTCATTTCTTCCCCGTTCCCTCTGAGGAAAATTGCTGAATGTGTATTCGTCTCTTATGCATCGCTGTACCCAGAAAATATTTGAATCTGGAGGCTAGAGCGCACAAGAAAAATCGAGTGACAGAATTTGTGACAGTTTTGTGACCCTGCCAAACACCCGCCAAAATTCGCTACCACATGATGTCCCATTTCGGAACGTTCATATCTTTCCACAGGCGCCACCAAAAATTCTAGGATTTTGAGAGATCAGAGAAAAGATGTCAAATAGCCTAAGTTTACGTGCCGGGGGAAAACTGGGCGGTAAGCAACATTTTATGCCCTCCGATCACTGCCTCTGTCATTGGGACTATAACAGTATTGTAACAGTTGAAAAGATCAGTAAAAATTTGCCTGCCCTGGAAAGCCGTCATCAGTGTATGGTTTCCATGAGAAAAACAATTTTCATCTAGTGAAATTTACAGCCTATGCGCATACAAGGATCTCTACTGGCGGGAAGGTATTATGACGAGAGAAATACTGCATCAATCATAATGTAAGGCAGCGACTGGCAGCCCCTGCATTCTGGCATTGAATTGTAGGAAGTTTCGGTGTCAATGGTAGATACTTAAGTGTCGGCGGCGAATCCCTACTGGTCGGAAGGTATCATGACGAGAATACTACACCAATCATAATGCAAGACAGCCACTGCATGCTTGGTATGTAGAAGGTTTGGTGTCATAGGTTGATGCTTGAGTGTCGGCAGTGACTCGTGAGACACCATAAATTGTAATTAGGGTTCAACAGCTCTGTGCTTGGGGGAATTCTTTCCTGTTAAGGCTAACGGTATTCAACGGTTACAATACTATGTGGCGCCAGCCACAAGGCTGCAGGTTTAAAATTAGACTCTCACACTGAACCTATTCATGTACAGTTTATCTAATACGCCGAAAAATATCCCATGCGTCGCAGAATTTTGTCTGTGCGCGACACGGTGAGCTTTTGTTGGTCCTGACAGGGAAGCTCGGCTTGCGATGCGATGGAACCGTGCGTCTTGCGAATAATCAGACATCGTAGTTCAAAAATGCAATCCGACGGAATCGTGCGTCTTCGAGAATCAGAAGTTGTGAAGCCTTGCAGCTCGAAGTAATATCTATAAATGTTTGCAGCCGCAACTGCTCCCTTTAAAAATGCCGCGCCGCTTAAGCGCCGCAGCTTAATACATTCCACGCGCAATTTTAACATGATCCCACAGGAAGAGATAATCCATATGACAGCTTCCTCTTGATTAATTGCCAGTCCATCCTTTGCAATTGTCTGTAATATTGCACCCGGACTTCTGAGTCATAAATGAAGAATAAACAATCTGGGCGAACATTAAAAAATATCAGGAACTTGCCATTATTTTGAGGTCCACTCGATCTCGGAAACCTTGTCCTAAATGGTTCTGAGCTCTGAATCGAACAGCGGTGTTTGATGACGACGCGCATCCGAGGAAAAGGCCCGGTGGCGGTGGCGGAAGATCCAGAGGTCCGATTTCATCGTCTCCGATGGTTGATCGGAGATAACGGCCCGATATGCGGAAGTCGGACTCTCCGTCCACTCAGGTTGAAAGGCTGAGCCTAGCCTCGTCCGAATCCGGCGGCCTGCAGGATCATGTTGAATTTAAATTCAGTAGGGGTTAGAGATCAAGAAATTTTAGCCACAAGGTTGAGAGCAAGTCGAGAGCAATGGGGAGCATGGGGGGGTATTATTAGCGACATGACCGGCGGCCGAAGTTACCGCCGGGAATCTTCTTGGCTCTTTCCCACCATGACTGTGCTGCGCCTGCAGACCAGACAGTCGGCCAGTCAAAAAAAGACTCGCTTCTATACTCAAACGACTGGCATTTAATCGAGTTATAATTATTCATAGGCGCCAGACACCTGTCAATGGGCAGACTTTTGCTTTCGAAAAGATAGGCAAGTCACTTCTTTTCCGACCCCGAGGGAATTATTTTCTTCTTTCCTCGGATCCTTTTCGAGACTAATTGTCGAGAGTGCTGCCACGATGCATGTGTGAAAACGGATACCAAGATGGTAAATCCCGCCGATTTTATAAGCTTAGTCTGAAACTGTCCAAAATACGCCTATCCTCTTGGGAAACCGGATGCCAATTATGGGGTGGCACCGGAGGGAAATTGTACGCCGCAATCGACCCCCATGACGGCGAACTGAGCCAAGAAATCGGGGGCAACACAATGTCTGTACCAGTATCCCTCCCCGGGCTGAAAGATGGTAGTTCCGGCCCTTGTGCGGGAACAGGATGATGGCAAGCAGACGTGCGCACCATCTGGAGCAGCCTAGGAGTGTCGGCGGTTGGGCGCATGTTCCGACACGAGCCCTGTGGACTCTCTGTAGCTAGGTGCGAGGAGTGATACACGGGCACGGTATCGAATGCCTTGCTTCGCGCGAAGACACCCATTGGAACCCGAATGTCCCGAAGCACTGGGTAGTCTTCTATCACCGGCAATCTCGCTCTGTCTGGCCACTATTTTATCGTTCAGTCATAAATAGTGAACGTCAAAGTGACGCGTCCTACCAAACTGTATGCGACGATATGCCATTTGCGGGCTTCGCACGACCCAGGAAGTTGCACAAGGAAGCTGTACGTCTGTTTCGTCAGACCGCCAGACTTCGAGGGTCTCTGATTTCTTCGCGGAGGACGGATATCTAATCCAGGATTGCATATTCTCCGCGCACTAGAAGATGATTGATTTAGCAGCTTCGGAAGGGGTGCGTTCACGCCTACCGTCTCAGCGCTTTGGCCTCCCTCTCTTCCTCTGTCACGTCCACCTTCTCCTCGTAGAAAAGACAATTGGCGCACACTTTGCTTTGCGACCTAGAAAATGGCAAACCCCGTGAGACGAGGTACTGAGGCCGAGGAACATAATCTCACCATCTCCGTCCATCGGTCCACCGTACAAGACCTCCCTCGTCCGGGGACTCCTCCCATACGAACACATTGCCATTCCTGAGTTGATAGCGGTCGTTGACAGACATACGGAGAGTTATCAAAGGCAGGATCCCTCGTCTAACCGCCTCCAGGACCACGAGCACATCGCTGACATTCCGGATATCTTGGGAGTATGGTCAATCAGCGTACTCGAATCGCTATTAGAGAACAGACGAAGAGCGGAATGCGTGACGTTGAGGGTGGTTACGGGTTCAGGCATGTTGGGTGATACAGAGCATCTGCGGGCGTGTGTGGTCTTTCCATATATATGCGCGGGACCCTTGAGCACAGAATATATCTTTGCTCTGAGGCATCTTCGGTCGTTCCATCGACATAGCATCCGACGAGGGAGATGACAGATCGAAGTCGTATCGCTGAGTACTTTCATATCATTGACGTGAGATACGACCGTATCTCGCCACTGTGGCCCGAGTCCCAAGGGCATTTGACAGGGTATGTAAGGGCTGTCGTAACTTTCGGCAAATTTGACACGGACGCGCAGAATATTTTAGGACCACTGTTACCGGTCAATTGGGTGAGTCTCACCTCTTCACGATGCATTGTAGGTATGAGTTGCACAATGTCTGATGGCCAGATTGGACGGCGGGTTTCATGGGTTCGTGTTTAAATCGCACGTTCGCGTCTCCATACTTAGACTTATCTCGGGCTTTGTGTTACCCTGTTCCCTAGAAGATGATCCCTTTTAAAGTTTCCTCGTAACAGAGATAGGCGGAATTCGGTACTTGGATGACCCTGGAAGCGCGCTAGACTCGAGGCTAGAAGGTGAAGTTTTTTAGGACTGGCTATGGCCAGAGACGACTTGACTTGGCAAAAATTCCTTGTTCAAGGGGATTGAGATGCGTTTAAGACGTAACTTATCTGTAGCCGTAGTTAGAAACGCTACCAAATAACCCGATGCAGTGAATCTTGCCTGTCAAATTAACGGCGAGAATGTATCTTCGAAGTGCATAAGTACCTGCCACATTAGCCGCGTGCGAATAAGCGGCGGCATACGTACGGGTGGTGTGAAATCTTGGAGTCGCATTTAGGGTTCAACGTCATCGCAGGGCTCAGAATACCAAGGAAGCGTGTAGATGATCATCAAATTCCCCAGGATGCGGTTAAAATAATCGACCAACCTGGAATTAAATACTTAAGCTTGGACTTGTATACAGACCTCAACAGGCTCGAAGAAATAAATAACCCACCCCATATACTGAAGGAAGTCAGTCGCCCATGCACTGGAGCCGGAAATCCTTCAATTAATCAACGCTGGTGACATGCTGAGGCGCTACAAATACCTGGTGTTCAGGAACTTGCTTTTCGCCTCATCTTCCTACAAGCATAACATAAAACACGGCTTCTGGAATCAAGATAGAGCGATAAGAAGAGGGGCGAAAAAACGCAATATGTGCTGTTCTGAGTCAGTTCTGGACCGTGACTACAGTGTTCTGAATCTCCTCGATTTGATTCCAATACGGTATTTGATGCGCACCGGAGTTTTGACGGAAGATTCCTAGAAAGAACCTTGATTAGTTCTGGGCCTGAACTTTGATTCCCAGCCGGTATTTGATGTGTGCCGGAGTGTTGAGGGCGTAGGTTCGAGGAACGATCGTTTTAAAACGAGGAGGCATGGGTTCTATCCAACACAGTTTCAGTCAGTACTTGCCAATCCGTGCCTTTCGGGAACAGATCAGCAAGCCGAAACCAGAATAATTCAAGGATAATTACAATCAAACGTCATCCGGGGACTTATAGGGATGGAAAGACTGACACATCTCCGTCTGTTGCCCGGCGCTGACGTCTGTGATTCTGCGCCAAACAAGCCTGCATTTGTTTCAGCAGACACAATCCCCCAGAGTACCCATTTCAATACCGGAGCACCGCTATAACTAGATGACAGTCCCAGACGTGTCCATATTCTAAAATACTTACTTGATTAATTCAATGACCCAAACGTCCGTGTGTATAATAAATATGCGTGCAGCGTGCAATAACCCAAAGAACGAAAAAAAAACGATGCGTGCCCGAGCTCACTGGCGCGTAATTCGATCGACGTCGCGCCAGTTCTTCAGCAGCACGCGCCGGATGCTCATCATCCCGGGCTCGCTGTCGCCGTGTTCCGCATGACGGTAGTCCTCGCCCACGTCCGCGGTGAGCTCCTCCGCGCTGCGCCGGTCCGCGGGTGCGAACGGCTGGTTCCACGCGGTGAAAACGAACTGCGTCGGGTCGGAGGAGGTGTGCTGCGGATGTGCGTAAGACGACTGTTTACTGTGTTCGTTATTTGAGGTACTCACGGCGGTGATCTCGTGCAGCTCGCGCTGGATGCCGAGGCAGAATGCGTCCAAGTCTAACTAATGTGAGCGTTTGGTTCATTCGGTCCGATGGGAGCACGCACCGAGATCGTTGAGGTCGTAGTTGAACGGATTCTCAACTGGAAGAAAATAACAATCCACTGTTAACGGCATGTCCGAGATATAACGAGGAGAAGCTCACTTTCTTGGCCGATCTCAAGGAAACCGAGAAGGAGAAAGGACGCGAACGCCGTGCCGGGGATGCACAGGTATCCAAACGCCCCAACGACCTGGAAGGGTAGCAGGAAAAGGTATAGCCTGAATAAAAACTTGAGCATTCCTTAGCGTGAAAGCCGGAATGCGACTTACCAGAGGCTCATGCGGAGGTGCATTTGATACGCAAAGGGCAATGGCGTGGAGACGATGCGGTCCAAGTTCGACATGGTGTCCTGCAGACTCCCGATGTTGGTGAGCAGAGCCGAAGCCGTCGCGGGCTGGAGCCATCCGTTGCGCAAGAGATCTAACACCGCTCCGAGTCAGCGCTGCCATCAAATGGGGTTGAAATATTTAAAACGCACGAGCGAGGTACGCCGAGAGGTACGTCGCGATCTCGAGCGGGACGTTGCTCTCCGCGAGCGGGCCCTTGCGCTTCTTGGGAGGCTTGCTGCGTATACGGCGGCTACATGCGGAGAACAGCCACGGGAAGATGCGGAGGAACGGGAAGAAGTCGAAGAACGACGTCGTGGGAGGGTCGCGCGCGGGGCGTAGCGGGCGGTGGCTCTGCACGTCCGCGAGCGCCGCCTCGGGGTCGAATGTCTTCGCGCGCCGCAGCGTCCCCAGCGCGGGCTCACTCTGTCCGCGCCGGAGCCCCTTCTCGGCGGAGGCGATGGAGCCGTCGTGCAGGGTCACGCCCGAGTCGGAGAGCGAGCGCTGCGGGGTGGGCGCACCCGCGGTGTGCAGCGGGAATTTCTCGTCCTCAGACGCGTGCCAGAGGGGCAGCATGTCTGCTCGCGTCGCGGGCCCGTTGGGGTTCGCGTAGCGCGGCAGAAAGCAGATGAGGGGGTAGAGATCTTCGAAGTATACCCCGGGTTCTGCGCGGAGATAGTGCTAAGAACAAAAGACATGAGGAGGACGATCCTGGGACAGATTGATACCCGCACCTTCACCGAAACGGAGAACGCCTGGACCTAAAATTATTCAAAATCGAATCACTTTTGTAAGATCGCGAGTGGGGCAGCACGGACCAGGTTGACCATGGTCTTTTTCTCGATGACGCTGTGGACGGTCGTCATCTTGTTCTTGTCCTTGTCGAGACGCTCGAACGGGACGTGGATCCAGATCTAATCTGGACCGTCAGTGTCATCCAACGAATATAATGAATGCCGCACTATCTGCGCGATATTCCGGGAGGCGATCGTAATATTAGTCCACATCTTACGGCCATCCTGGTATCTGTGCGCAGTTAGCCTCATCGCCCCTCGATCGCCCAGATATGAATGCATACCGTTCATACGCAGTCGATGTTCTGAACGAAATAACCAGACCGAGGACCGTACCGAGCACGGTGAGCAGGCTGCTGGACACCCCGAGGCTGTGGCTGGTCATTTTCGTCACAAGTGCGACCACTGCAAGGGGTCACACGACCAATCAGTTTCACGACCAGGGAAAGAACGGGGACATACTGGCAGCGACGAGGGTGAAAAATGACACCTCGGGCCACACGTCATTGATCACCGTAGCGTTAAATTTCTTGAGCGTCCATTTGGTGAAGAGGGGATTGCTTTCGACCATCGTGTGCGACCTTTCAGTGGCTGAATTGCGTTGGAGGGTAAAGAGCGCGTTCGTGAAATGGTAGGGCGGCCAGCGAATGACGGAAAGGATGGAAGAGAAGAAGAAAGAAGAATGAGTTACATAACTGAGTTTATTTCAAGGCATCGTGTAGTGAAACCCATGTTGCACTTGTGCGGCGTGTCCCTGTTCACCCGGTGATCCGAGTTATGGGCGCCTCGCGCAAACCTTGAGGCGCCTACCAATAGGCTGTGCCGCCGAAGCGCCCCAAAGTCATTCGAGTCAGTGTCGACTTTACCTTGGCAATGTGCGTAGTTGCTGAACAGTAAATTGAGAACATGCACACCGACCTGGTGAAAACAACCGTGGTTGCAGGAAGCAGGGCCGTAAGCGCGCGCCACGTGCTGGGCGCCCGTTTCTGCCAAGTTATAATTACCGACTGATTCCCGAATCCCGACATGGCCAACTTTGAAACAACGGTTTCGGCGCTCATATTTCCGGTCGATGGGAGAACAGTCTGTTGTTCTGGCAATATGGATGACTGTTTCGCCGTATCCATATGACTCAGGGACGCAGAAGCCCGACCACCAACGCGTATCGCTTCTTGGCGATTTATTTCCGGTGAGTGGACGCTATATTTACACTCGGGTGTTCGTAGTCCGGAGGTTTAAATTCGGCTCGGAGTTGACGGGCAGAGGGCGGCAAGGGAGCGGGGATCATCTTAGGAGAGGATGTAGAATCCGATAGTAACAAAAACAAAACCACGACTCTAGAGGAGAATTGCCAGAATTAAATTCGCAAAAAGGATCCATGATACATTCATTCTAGTTTTAGGTGGCGCCCGAATCGATCAAAACACGAGTGCTTATGGGGGTAACACCACAGTGAACTTGATTTTCAAGCCATCATCCAGAAGGGCGCGCAGCTGGGCCATCGTCAACCACCTTTTAGTTTTAGACATATCTCGGGCTCGCATGGATATTTGTATCTCTAGCACAAAGGAATCTAGAGTCAGGGCTCTTGCGCGTCAGGGCCCGTAGTATAGCGATGTCATCCGGCTAGTAATTGAGAAGGACAAATGTTTGAGCTGGGGAAGACCATCTACATACCGCAGGACGGTTCAGAGTGCCCGAAGTAATTTGTCGAGTTGTAGTATCGCGATAGATGCAGGAATGGCGCGCAACACGTGTAGCAAATCAGGGGCCATAGGACTGAAATTCGCAGTCAGCTCGAGGCGAGGGAATGTCAAATGGTCTAGAAGTGCAGTCGTGCCCGCCGTTCACAGCGAAGGTTTTCAGAAGTTGAAGTGCGATACGAGAGAGAGCGGGCCGCGATGAAGAGCAAGTGGTGGCAAGAGTAAGATATTAGTCGGGCCAGTCGCGAAGGAGGGAGATGCATTCGTCCGGGACCATTCTGGGGCGTAGCGTGATAGTGGTTGATTGGGACCAGGAAATGTCATGGGGCCCTCTGGTAGATGATTCTGGTGTTAAACGAGATCGTTTGAATGCCGTTGTCCATGCTTCGTGGCGCGTGCCCGGAAATGATTCGAGAGGGAGCATGAATGATACACCCTGCTGTTGGAAATACAAGCTTGACCATGCGGTTTGCATATGGCGAGCATGCAGTTCGTTATCTGTTACCATGCCTTCACATTATTATATTTCATAGTCTGACTCATGGGGCTGTCCTATTTGATATTCCTTATCTATTTGATTTAGCTACACGTATATAAAGGTAGTTTACCTGTAGTACAAGCCTCACTGGTTTGTACCCAATCTATTTCAATCCCCCCCCCCTTGCTTGGAACATTCTGACTGGAGCCGAAATTCCACACCTGCCAGTGACGGCAGGATAGTCTCAATCAAGGCGGCTGCACGGGAAGGTTCTTCGCAGCATACGGTATACTCCAACGGAAGATTACCTGAATGCTCCAACGATAGTTCCTCGTCTCCAAACTTCATAGATCGCCATATTTCCGGTGTATTGACAATGATAAGATGGCACATCTAGTAATAGAGGTTCGGCGAGGAGCGGCTGCGGAATTTTGACCTCTGTGATGATTTCTGTGGCCAGCGACAGAGCAAGGTAGATTATCGAGTCAGATTCACTTTGCAGGCGTTGATAAGGCGGTCAGCAGAGCGATCAGCGCAGTCAGTTTCGACAATCGACTGCACGCGACTTCGTGCCAGTCCTGGTACGAGTGTCCTCCTGGACGAGATCTGAGCCGCCGTCAAAACAAAAAAAAGTCGTGGTGTGAGGCACCTGAGCACTGCCATCGTGACCTTGCGCTCGTTCCGGATGACGCCGACGGTTGAACTGGAACCAGGCGACAAAGGATGGAGAGCATACCTGTGTGATTTTTCTTGGTTACGCGTGAAGGTGCGTGGGATTCATGGATCCCGATACCTGTTTCCACACGGATGCTATGCACACGAATATGAACCAGTGTCTTGATTGTCTAATCAGGATTTGATGTTGATGCCAGGGGAAGGCCACCTTTGCGTAAAATCCATTCAAGTTATAAAAAACTTCCAAGCAAGTTTGGGACCACATTGAATGTTGGTTGCAAACAGACCATACCATATGCTGCAAAACAGCCAACAATTTTGAATGCACAAGCATTCTGAGCTGAGCACAAATATGTGAAGGATCTCTGGGTCGCCATACCTGTGGCACCTAGATCAGGCTATACATAACCTTGGGTTTTCCCACTGCTCATCACAGCAAGTCGGCACCAGTTTTAGCTGTGATTGAGGAGACAAAGATGGCATGGTGTTCAGAACTTGTTCCATGCTGGGGCTCCATTCCCCTGGCATTATCAAGCTTGTCTACTTCTCGCGAAAGGGATACAACATGTGTGTTGAACATATAATGTCAGAGAATGTTGAAGGAGCTCATATCAACAACCCTGACAACTGGAGTATTAGAGAAGTTGATTAACAAATGATGACAATGGAGAGCACTGCTTTTCAGGTGCATATAAAGCACTGACCTCTGATGTTCTTTTCCAGCTTTCCCCCACAGATGCCCCACCCACACACTGTCACAGATATCTGCTTGGACAGTATCATAGCTTGTTTGAACCTCACAGTAACACTTCTGAATGAGCTCACTGGTGCTTTTGGTACCCCTTTCCTTCAAGCCATCTCGAGTACAACTTTTTCTTTGATTACCTCTGTGAAGGTAATTAATTCTGAATGCATGATCCTACTGTTCTGATATAATCCCCCAGAATGTGAAGAGGAATAAAGAGGAATGTATTCAACTGATGGAAAATATCCATAGGATCCTTAATGCTATAATTGACCTGCATATCAAATCTGAAACTGCAGGGAGTTTGCCACCGGCAATCCTCAATCATGTTGGCAAATTTACTGAGTAAGTTGCTGCCCACACTTTCACTAATGACAACTAACTGAATTCACAGAACCCTTCACAAGATACACACATTTGTTGAAGCACAACATAATACAAACAGGATCAAGCATTTCTTTCGTCAGAATGAGATGACCTCACTGGGCAAGGATTGTCAAGCAGGGGTGAAGGATGCTATGAAAGTGTTTAAGGTAAGTCATTATGATGATCCACTATATTAAACAGAGGCCAAACCCATCCAGGTTGTGACTGATCCCACCATAGCTGCAAATATTGCTGAAATGCAGAAGAAAACACATGACATGCACCAGGAACTGCTGGAAATGGTTGGAAGCCTTTCCAATGATTCTTGTTCTGATAAGTCATCATCTGTGTGTTGCTTGGAACATATAATTATATCAATGTATACTTGCTGATATTTATTCTCCCAGCTCAAGCTCATTTTCCATGCTGCCTGCACAGCCAAAGATATTTCATGGCCGTGAAGCAGAACTTGAGCAAATTATAACAATTTTGGCTCAGCAATCAGCCCGAATTGCTATTCTAGGTGCTGGGGGCATAGGGAAATCAAGTCTTGCAAAAGCTGCTTTGTATCACTCAGATGTGGTGGCAAAATATGAACACAGATTCTTCATTGCTGCAGATCCAGCCTCTACGAGCATTGAGCTTGCAGCTCTCATCAGGTCTCATTTGGGGCTGAAGCCAGCAAAGGACCTCATAAAGGCTGTTATCCAGTTTCTTTCTAAAGGACCACCTTGCCTCCTGGTTCTGGACAATCTGGAAACACCATGGGAACCATTCAAGTCACGTAACGGGGTTGAAGAGTTTCTTTCTTTACTTACTGATATCCCACATCTCGCATTGATAGTGAGAACCCAATGATTTTAGCAATTCTACCACTAATAATTCAATAGATCACAATGCGAGGGGCAGAAAGACCATCCAAAGTTCGCTGGACTCATCCATTTTTGGAGCCTTTGCAGCCCTTGTCATATGATGCTGCACGACAGACGTTCGTTGAAATTGCAGATGACTTCCATCATAGCGAGGATATTGACCGGATTCTTCATTTGACTGATAACATGCCACTTGCAGTGGATCTCATTGCCCATCTTGTTGATTACGAGGGCTGTTCCAATGTCTTGGCTCGCTGGGAAACAGAAAAAACATCTCTGCTCTCAACTGGTTATGACAAACAGTCAAGCTTGGATGCATCCATCATCATGTCACTTGCGAGTCCCCGTATGACACCTGGTGCTAAGGACCTTTTGAGCCTTCTCTCAATTCTTCCAGATGGACTCTCAGATATTGTGCTTATTCAAAGTGGTCTACCTGTCCAAGATCTTATGGGATGTCGGACTACATTGCTCCGAACCTCACTGGCATATTTTGATGATAAACAGCGACTGAAGGCCCTGGTGCCTATTCGAGAATATATCTACTCTTCCTCCCCACCTTCATCATCACTCTTTGACCCTCTTTCCAAACATTTCCACTCCATGCTGAGTTCACATAGGAAATGCACAGGATTTGCCGAGAACAATACAGCCAATCAAATCACTTCAAATCTTGGCAACCTTCACCGATTACTGCAGCTAGAATTATATTCAGAAAATCCACATCTGGCAGATGTGATAGACTGCATAGTTGTTGTGAACAATTTTCGTAAAATGATGGGTCAAGGTGGTTTTGAATTAATGAACTCTATCCCTGCTGTTTTCCCCCAGCCCTGTGACCATCAAATGGAGGCGAAATATATTGCTGGCCTGTTTAGCAGTGTAGGTGACCAACCAATTGCCAATGCAGAACTCCTGATTCAGCAAGGCATGGCTCATTTCAACCACTTCAATGATCCAGCCCTTGAGTGTGAGCTTGCAATATTATTTTCATCAACATCTTTCTGACATGTTACACCACTCTAGGCAATTTCTATATTGGAGTTGGACGTTACTATCACTATTTTGACCATAACATCTCTGCAGCAGCACAATCCTATGAGAAGGCACTCTCATTGGCAAGGTTTTGTGCAAGGCAGCATGATGCATGCTGTGCAGCACTACTTCAGCTAGCTCAAGTCAAGTCTTCCATTGGTGATTATCTAGCAGCCCGACAGCATGCCCACAAAGCACATTAACTTGCTCAACTGTCTGCCAATCCATTGCAAGAAGCAATAGCACTGAATGTAGAGCTTAAATGTCTCCTAAGAATGGGAAATCTGAAAGAAACCCTTGTCCTGGGGCATAGAGCAAGAGAGCTTCTGCACCTGTGTGGCATGCAAGGAAGTCACACAGATCTTGATGTAATGAGTTGTCTGGCACAAGTTCATCTGCTGAAATCTGAGTATCTGGATGCCCACAAGATTCACACTGAACTTGCTCAGAAAACCTCACCCAAGCAAAGTCCATTCCACAATGCCTATGCTCTCCTCAACATTGCAGAAGTTGATATCATGATTGGTGCAGATGCTGCAGTTGTGCAGCAGAACCTTGACAGTGCAAAGATGATGTTCAGCAGCTTGAGACTTGTTGAGATAGTAAATCAATGTGAAATGATTCTAGCAAACCTCAATCTCAGAGAAGGCAATATAAAAGCTGCAAAAGACTTGCTAAAGCAATGTTTAATGAAATCCCTGGGAAATAATGCTCAAAGTGTATCCTACTGCCTGGAGAGACTCGCTGATGTGGGGTGCTGGACTTCTGCCAACATCAACTGGTCATATACATGGACTGTGATATACTTAGTCCAAGCACAAAAAACACAAGAGAGACTAGCACGTTACAAAGCACTCCAGTTCTTAGGCGATGTTTTTCTATCTGAGGGAGATGAACATACAGCAGACAATCTTTTTGTTGTAGCACTGGAGGGATTCACCTACATGGATGTCCATCGCAGCAGAGCTGATTGCATGCTTCGACTTGGAGATATTGCAAAGAACAGAGGAGATTTGGTGAAGGCAGTGGAACTTTGGAAACAGGCCCGCCCACTTTTTGAACGGTCATCCCAAGCAAAGGACATGGCACAGATTGACACCAGACTTGCCCTAGTTGATCAAGCTACATTGGAAACCCATCAGAGAACACTTGCACATCTGAGCGAGCTGGAGGCACCTACCATATTATTGGATGAGCTCTCTACACAAGAGGTGGGCTCTGAGGGTCAGAAGATAATGCCTGTTCAATATTGAACCAGACAATACAGTTCTCAAATATCGGAAGAAAACATGTGGCTGGACAGTAATTGTGTATGTGGTTTCCCATTTATTTGAAAAAAGTCGTGCCTATGTTTTGAATCCAGTTTTTCTTTTCTATTCATTTGTCTTGGCTCTGAGAGCTCAATATACCATTTCCTTCTCTTTTCTTTTGTAACATTTAGTTGGTAGCTGTGCTGTTGTTCCAGTTTCGAGTGAATATTTATACCTCTTATTTATTTATATAAGGTGCTGAGCTCCATCACTTTGAGATAGAAAGGTGCCGGAAAGTGCAACCCATCAACAGGTGGCAGCCAATTAATTCTTTCTGATTCTTTCGTTGCAGAGAAATAGAAGAGAATCTACAGTAAAAGGCTACTATTAGTGTTGATCCAAGAGCAACGGAACGTATTGAAAAGTGGCCTAATCTCGGCATTTTAATGCCTTCAGCCCCCTATAAAGCTGGGGTTTTTGTGAGCTTGAACACTGGAAAATGAGGATCTCAGCGGTGAATTATTTCTGGTACTGACTTAGGGACCAGGTCTACATGGAAGAATTTTGAGACCCAAGGCCCTGACCTTCCCTTGTCTGGACTCTTGGAATATTAATTGTCAAAATGTGATCGTGCGGCTATCTCCGAGACCCTGGGTCTAGGCTCTTCCTTTTCTGGCTCCTCAGAAACGTTAATTCCTAAAATCCGATCGTGCGGGTAGCTCCGAGACGCGCCTTAATTTGACCCAGAGCTTCCCAATCCTCTCAGAAATAAGGTGAACACTTCACCTGTTTCCAAAATCCTACCGCGAGCGAGGGAGGCGAGTCGGCCGAGACTCGTGAGTGAGCTGTCCTGTTGTCCATTGGAAAATCTTAGGAGATGGGGTACTGTACAAGGGAGGTGCCAGGGATGCCCAGAGGGCCATAAGAATACATACGAGGCAATAGATAAGATAGATCTACCAGATCTGATGCGGTCAAGGACGAAGACGTGAGAGAATAGCATGTACAAACACGCCTCCCAAATCCGAATCATCCGATAACGCGCAGGAGGTAAGCCCAGAAGATCGACCGAGCGATGGCTAGCCTTCCCCTGAGCGCCCCGAACGACGAATCCGCGCAGAGACTCCCCCCGGAGCTCATCCAGCTCATCCTCGAGCACCTCCGCTCCGACCCAGAAACCCTCCGACAAACAGCGCTTGTCTCGAAGCAGTGGCTCCCCACCAGCCGCGTCCATCTCTTCAACCACGTCTGCCTCAGCGCCCCGCGCCGAGACAGCACCCGCACCCCCTGCTCGCTGCTACACGAGGCCCTTTCCGAGTCGCCTGAAATCGCGTATTACATCCGGCACGTTAGCATCCTCGCGGGCTCTGCGGAATGGGCTAACGCGCATCCGCGCGCGCGCTGGATCGTATCTGAGGACACCCTTCCCGCTCTCCTGCATATCCTGGCGCGCTCGTCTCGCGTGGAAAGCGTGCAAATACGGCTCTCTGGCGAACACTGGCACGAGCTGCCGGAACCGCTGCAGAGGTCCATCCTGACGCTCATAGACTCCCCGTCCATGCGCGATGTCGACTTTTACTGGGTTCGACGTCGTCGATGGCGGGATTTTCGGGCAATGTCGCGGCATCAAGCGGCTGAAGCTCTCGGAGGTTGGCAATATTCAGGTCGGGGCTGCGGAGACAGACGCGTGGCCTGCGCGGTGCGACTCGGTCACTGTCCTGGATACGGTGTACGTCGCGGATATCATCTCCTGGGTCATTGCCACCCCGTATTTCTGCACCCTGCGGGAAGTGCGGCTCGGCTTCAATCCGCTCGACGACATCATGCAGGTCGAAGCCCTCCTCAGCCATGTCGCCGATACGCTCGAATCGCTACATCTACAGCCGGTCTACGCACGTAAGGTCATTTATTTTCTATCGCGCGTCCTTGGACTGAACAGCTATTGAAATCCAGCCTGGCCGACGCCCTCGAACTTCATCGCCCTCAGCAACCTCCACGCGCTCACCTCCCTCCGGCTCTCTCTCGGGCTCTCCGCCGAGTCGGACCCGCTTCCCTGGGCTGCGTTTCTCCTCAGCTCCCTCGGTCCCACCAATCGCCTCGCGCACCTCACCATCGACCTGCGCCTCGGCGCGGACCGCGACAGCGTGCGCGCGCTCCCGTGGGCGGCGCTTGATGCAGCGCTGAGCCAGCCGCACCTCGCGCAGCTGCGCACACTCGACGTCACCTGCTTCGCGTACACGCCGCCCTACCCGTCGTCGTTCGTCGGCTCCCAGGGCATCGCCGCGTGGCTTCTGGACGAGGTCCCCCGCCTTCTCCCGACCACGCGCAAGCGGGACGTGTTCGCCGTTTACGAATTAGGTGCGCTGCTTGCCTTGCCTCCGTCCTACGTAATTTTTATCGGGGTCGCCAACAGAGTTCAGCCCGTCGCGCTTCTTCTACTGGCCGGGGCCGCTGAAGTGGAGCAGGTCGCTCGGAATGGAGGATGGATTTTAGAGTCCGTGTGCAGTAAATACGTACAGAAGAAATACAGGTTAGTGTGATACAGGTAAGCTAGTGTCCGTGAGTGCGTGCGTGAATCCGTGTCCCATCGTTAACCCTGTCCTAAATTGTCCATTGGGCGTCAAACATTCAGGCGCTTTTAGGCACCGTTGATCGTGAAAACGGGGCTGAAGTTGCCCGAGTCGCCAAACACTATTCCGTAGCTCGATAAGCTGGCTCCCCTCGCGATAAGAAGCGGCTACTCACAGACGAGCTCGTAATCATCCCCGTCCTCGACCCAAGGCACCTTCACCTCAATACGGCCCAACAAGATCGAGAAGTTCTCCTGCAGGATCACTACGCAGGGGTTGCTATTAGTGCGAGGTTGATTTCCTATGGAGGGGAGGGTGCGTACCGGGCGTGGTGAGGCCACCCTTACGGAGCATGATAAACCCGATCTTGTTCGTGATGTTCACGGGGGCATCGGATGTATCCCTGCGCGGTGGGCCGTTGGTCAGTGGCTGGCGCAGCGAAGCACAACGATGGAGTGCTCACCAGGTGACGTTGTGCGTCTGTCCCACAAACCAAACTGTCCCGGCATGCGGATACGTGACGGGAGGCGTGAAGACGTCGCGGGTCTCGAGAGTCGTGAGGGGCATGGCGTGCACGGCGGCAGCCACGAGGGCGAGGACGTGAGTGAGGGCGAATTTCATGGTCGTGGAAGAGGGGTGGATTGTCGTGTCGTGGAAGCTGAAGCTGCAACGAATGAAGAGGAGGCTTCTGCCGTGCGACTTTATAGGGCGCAGGCAAGGACAGGGATCGCCGTGGTGCGTCATTTTTGTCTCGGCATGCTCAGGTGATTCTCCGGACCTCGCTGATATTGATCGATAAGGCCGTGCGGAACCTAGAAGCCGGCGAGAATGAAGGGGCCGCTCCACAAATAGAGCCAGGCGGCTGATTGAGAAGGCGAACCAACATCACGAGGATTTACATCCGCATTTTCATTTTCAACATATCTTGGTGAGTTTGCTGCGTTCCCCTCCTCACTCCTCCTCAAAGTTTTTTCAATTCATGGCGATTTCTGACACGTACGGCAGTGGCGTTCGACCGTATCCGATCCGACACGGACCCACACGGACACGAGCGAGCACTGCATTAGACGGATATCGTACACCTTCCGACTATCGGCGCCACCGTCATACCGTGAGACTCGCTGACGTGAAACAACGGCCAACGTTGACCAGGCTCCGAGTCTGGGTGCAAACGGCCACCTTCACCCGAACCCTCAGAAACATGCACCTTGCGAGTCGCACGTACGTGAAAAAGCTTATGTCTTCGGGCAGACTAGTGTCACTGCGGAGACGAGCGTAAATTGAAACATGACATTGGCTTCAAGTTTCTTATCGCGGGCCGTACTAATCCCACTCGGCCGACGGCCATGTCTCGTGAATCGTAGTTGCGCAAGGAAATACAACCCTTCTGGCTGCGTTAACGTTGCTTTGAGGATCACAGGTTACTCTTGAAGATTTCTAGGCGAGCTCGTATACATTTCGTTCCGTTATTCTATTCATAAGTCCACCGGATGACCAATAGACTTGAACCCCCGATCGATCGCCCACTGTCGATCTGGGGTCCGTATCGCGAGATTTACCTTCCGCGGCTAAGTGCGGCTACAGGTGTCCGGAATTCTTCGATCAATCGGTTTGCCAAAAAAGAAAAGCTCACAACAACTAGGGATTAGAAACCCGGACGGAAAGATAAACAGTCGCTCGGACAGTAAAACAATCGAGTCCATTCGGGAATTGGAGAAACCGGCAGATCGAGCGACCGGCGGTTGACCCCCAGTGACAATTCCAGCGAGATATATAGAGCTGAGTCGAGGCAGATCGAGAAATTCACTGGTTTCTCGTTCAGCCTCGACAATCTGGACTATTGTCGATATACCTCGATGACAATCGAGGTTAATCCAGGTTGATCGAGGTTGATCGAGGTGTTACTCAAAGCACTTCGAGGCAGAAAGAGAAAGATAGATGAATTGTATATATTCACGCTAGTTTGTAGCTACAGGGATACATTGGTATAAAAACCCTCGACCGCGCCCACCCCCCGCACCCTCGACCGCCCACGCGGGGCACGCATCCGCCGAGCGACCCGCGGGAAGATGCAGCCACAATTCGGACCGGAGGACGGCAGCCAAGCCACAGGCATACAAGAGGGAAAGCGGAAGGGAAGAAGGGAAGGGGAACGTAGGGAGAGAAGAAACATAACAGGGTGCGTACAATATATTGCGGACACAGCCGATTCCATCGCAGTACAAGCTAAGAAGGAGGAAGTCAGCACAGAAAGGAGCCGGCGGCAAGAGAACTCACGATGCACAGTGGTGTCCTACCCCACTTCGAAAATGAATATAAGCAAGGGAGGTTATACTGAAGTAAACACGTACATTGACCACTAAGATAGCGCGGAAGAGATCTAGAAAGCCTGTATCGAGTTAGCCGACTGCCCCAAGAAGGACCTTTCACACACCACCTGTCGTTTGGCGTGCAGGCTCTCAGAGTGGGCTGGGAGTGGGTGGGGCCGAGAAGGTGGGGCCGAAGGTGGGGGCAAGAAGGCGAGAGCGAAGCCGAGAGCGGGAGCCAAAGGGAGAGCCGGAGGGACTGGGTAAGGGAAGCCGGGCAAGAAAGAGAGGGTGGGCGAAACTGAAGGCGAGAGGGCGAGGGTGAGAAGGCGGTGGCGGTGGCGGCAGATGGCAAAGGGCGGACGCGCGGAGGGGTGGGCGGGAGAGGGACCGGGGGAAGGTGGTGGTAAGAGACAGAGTGACTCGGAATATCAAGTCTCAAAATCGTACGACTTTAAATTAATTATGTCACCAGTGCGAGCCGTCTTCTGCACACCCGGTCGACAAGGTCGCAGAGCGCGCGAGATTTTGTCAAGTGAGTTGTGTGGAGCAAAAATCTCTTTTAAGTATTGATCTACCTCGATTTAGCTCGATTCCTCTATCTACCTCGTTCAAGCTCGATAGATCTCGCTGGAATTTTCACTGGGGTTGACCGGCGATCGCTGACATCAACTAGCGGAAGTTGAAAAATAGGAGTTGTCTTGGTAAAAGTGGTCTGTACCGTCCGCGGGGCCACCTATTGCAAGCTGTGAACTAACATAGCATTCTATTCATTTCATATATAAATCCATTGCCTCTCGCTCCTTGATCCGGAGAACGCTCTCGGACAGGAGTCATTATTTGAATTTTGATCTTGGGCCATTGCTGGTCCAGTGCAGGGCAAAATTCCAGAGCATAAAATGGTTTACTACTGATTCAGGTAGTGTAAAAGATGTTTAAAATAATAGAAAAACAACAGGCCCGAGGAAGGGCGAGTGAAGCGGCGGCAATTAACACTTATTTTGAACTCCGACATATGCCGAGATTGATGCCGCCGATCAGTTGTTCGGTCTCGCGGAATCCCGAATTTAAACAATCATCACTGAACCAAGTTTCGGAAAGAGTCGGGAGCTGGGACGCAGACCGCAGTGTAGCACTGCCACTGAAGACACCGCCACAGATACGCCAATCATTTGCCTCCGGCGCCTTCCGCGTCGTTCGAGAAAAAAAGCGCATCAATACTTAGATGGGAGAGGATCCCCGGCTCCGTTTACAATTAAGCTCAGGTAAAACCTTTCACATACGTTAGAGAGAGTGCATTTCAACACCCAAGTCGAAAGGGCTCATCGAAAGGGGCTCAATATTTGAGCCCCTTTCGACTTAGTGCAATTTTTACTATTTACAGTGCCTTCCAGGAGGGAGAAGGGAAGGAGGAGAAAAAGAGATAAAATGTGTCCGCGGGGTGGATCGAACACCCGGCTCGATACGAATTGGTGCGGTCGATTTCCGCGCAGCGGGAATCGAACGCACCAATTTGTTATAAGCGCGCCTGGAGCGTTAGCGACGGCAGCGCCCCCGAGCATAAGCGAGGGGCTGCGTCCACAGGACGCCCGACGCGGGAGGACGGCGAGGGCGCAGTCGTTGCCGTTGCCCTCAACAAGTTCGCCGCCGCAGGGACGTCGGGGGTAATTGTCCACAGGACACCGACACCGATCACCGATCACCACCGATCACCACCGATCACCATCCGCCGCCATCCCGCCCACGCACCATCCGTCCTGGCAAAGTCACGGCCAGTGCCACGGCCTCACCTGAACACGCCCGCCACATCAACCTCCCAGGGAATGCCCGGGACAAATCCAAAGTCAATCAAACCCTCGCTCCTTAACCTCCATTGCCCGCTGGTTATGTTGTGTCCTCGTCAAATCTGCAAGACCAGCCGGCCACTCTTTTTCTTTTTAACGCCGTCGACATCTTCCCTCTCTCTGCGTCGCAGGCCTCCTTGCATCTTCTTTTAAACCCTTCTGCTTCTTTCACGCTGCTCTTCTTCTCGACACCGGAGTTTGGCATCCGTGTGTCACGCAGGAAACCATCAAGTAGACAGCAAAGGCCTGCCAACGGTGCATGATATCATTTTCATTGAGCACGCGGAGCACATTAGGAACTGAACCAGCAAACTCGCCTCGGTTGTCGTTTGCGCGACGTGTTTGTATGGTGTTGTTGATCAATCACCTGTTGCCACGCGCCACGTTCGTCTCTCCAGTCTCTCTTCAGTTCTGTTGACAATCCCATTGGTACCGTTGGCCCATGAATCCCAGCCGCTAGATTCGGAAATAGTAACTGGCTGCCACAACAGGTTTTACGCTCGACAGCTCAGCACTTGTGGATCAGAATCCAGCCATCCAAGGTATTCCTTCCGCAATTCAATTGTGAAGAGAAAGAAATTTACCCTAGGTCGATAGCGTAAACCACCGACTCAAATAACAACTGGTAAGTTTGCTTTTGTTCTCTAGAATGGATTCTTTCCCCATTATCTGGCCACCAACGCATGAACTACGATAACGCATCGATGAGTACCTCTTGATACCCAGGTTCATATCCCACTCATCTCATCGTTGCTCCTCTCCTCGCCTCGCCAGGGCTGGCACTTCCTCCCGCAAGTAACCTCCCTCGGCCTGTACAACAAATGCTCGACGTAATTCTCGCCGGCTCCCTCCTCTCTATACGCCGTCCCTCGCCCCGGGCACCCTCGCGTTTGGCACCGGCGCCGTGCCCAGCGGGTCGCGGAACCGCTCGCACGCGGCATACCCGGCGAATCCAGATGCGGAGGAGCGCGCGCGGTATGCGGCAAGGGGATGCGTCTGCTGCGGTTTGGGGGTGCGGCGTGTGAGGACGGATACCAGCCTGAATACGTACGTCCCCTCTCTTCTCCTTCCTCGTCTTGCACTCTCATTCCCATTTATTTGATACCCCTCTTATTATCCTCCCCGTTCCCCTCATCTGCCCTCTCCCCATTCAGCCCCACACGTCCCCCAATCCCCCTGAAACCTGTCTGTCGCCCGTATGCCCGTCCTCTTTTTTTCTCTAAGACATTCGCCTTCCGCTTTGGGACTTGTGGCGGTGCGGCGCTATCGATACTCCTGTATCTGGGACGGTGGGCAGCAGGGTCCCGGGCCCGTTCAGGGTTGCCCCCGCGTCTGCTACCCTGTCTCTATTATTGCATAAATGCATCCTCCCATGCCCCTCTCATTTCTTCTCTGTGTACTCCCCCGCATTCATCTCACGTCCGTGTATTCTGCATGCACCTTCCCGCGTCGCGTTGCCTTTGTCCGCTACCTCGTCAGCCTTGACCCCACCTTGCTGTGGCTATGGGCCTGAGATTCCCGCACGGCACAATTGTCCTCCATCCGTCCCCTCTACTCACATCTACCCGCCCACTCGCGTACTCTCCCTGAGCTAACTAACACTCGCTTCTAGCCTCGTTGCCTTGTGCGAGTCCCCCGGCGAGGCATACGACGGCCTCCCCTACGTCGCCGACTCGTTCACCCGCAGCAGTGCCATGGGCGCGGGCCCGCGATGCGTGGAGCTTCGGGAGTAATGCGGACGCGGCGCGGGCGGAGGCACAGACGCGAGACTGGCGCCGGTGCGGGTCAGCATGCGGAGCGTGCACGTCTACATGGATATGGCGCAGTACGAGTTCGAGCTGGCGAATGGGACGCGGGTGCGGACGTGTCCCGCTGCGATGGGTGCGTGGTGTCTGCTCTCCTGCGCGGGTACTTTCTGATTTATTTTACGTTGCGCAGGGTTCTTGTTCACGGGGGTACAACGTGCATGGGCGTCAGCGTGCCCGACTTTTTTCGTCATTCTTTCGCGTCCCGCGACATGGTAGTTTATTTAACATCTTTGCAATAGAAAAAAAGTGCATGAATGAGAGGTGTGGCCCTGCTTGCATTTTATCGATCGTCAGGAACGGGACGCACTCATTCCCTCTGTTTGCAAGAAGGCATCAATTTGTATGTAAAAACGCGTGCGTCGCCCTTCCTCCACCATGGATCCATTTTCCAAGAGCAATTCCACCGTCGCGCGCATCAGCCACCAGGCTAACAGACCAAGCTCGAGCATCTCGATCGTTCAACCTCCCATGGACTCGGCCAGCCTCCCACAAGCCCCTACAGTTCCCGAGAGCGTCCACGAAATAGCAAAGAAAAAGGCGGTGCAGCTCGGGGCTAGCATCCGTGCGCATCTGGAGGATCCGACGATAACGACTGCCGACGCTTTGAGCCAACAAGCCGATGCATGGCTCGCGACAGTCAAATCGCACCAGAGCCCGATCACGGAAGCCCATCGATTAAAGTCTCTCGCCGACTGGGAGGCCTACCTCAATACCGCACAACCCGACCTGTCCAACGAGCGGCATTGGGACAGAGATATAGTTGAAAAGTACTGGCCAAAGTTCCTGTTCACAATGGTGATAACTTGACGCCTTTTTGTTTTTGTGTTTGTTTTTGACTCAACTTGTCTTCAGGTCACACACTCTGTCCGTGTACGAAAAGAAGCCAATCAAAAGAATATCAAGGCCACCACCGTCTCCTGGTGGGCCAGCTTGTTTCTACACTCCATTCTTGCCTACACATGTGATCCCATCACCGGGACGAAATGCGGGATGACCCTGTTGGTCAAGGAAGGCGTCTATGTGAAGCTAAAAGCTCAAGTAGTCGAACGTAAGCTTTTGTATAGCGTCTCGAGACGGGTCTAACTCTTTGCAGTTGTTCATGAATATAAACTCGACCGGCACAAGGCCGCAAAGATATACTTTGGTCGACATGAGCTGCAGCTCATTATTCAAACCATGTTGGACGCCTCCATTCGGACCGGCCGACAACTTGTCATCCAGAATATCTTTCGCTTTCTCACCCCCTTCCACTTTACCAGCCGGGCCTCGTCCATGGGTCCGACCCACAAAAAATGGCAGGACCTAAACTACGCAAGTGCTTACTCTATCTTGTTTGCATCCTTTAACCGAGAGCTACTAGGTTCCCGTGTGCGGAGATATCACTCTCATGTGTCACGATTACATGGACTTTGAGCTTGAATGGCGTATGAAAATATTCAAAGTAAGCTTCGCCGCTGATCCATGTCTTATAAATCTTACCCTAGAGACAGAATGCCATCGGCACCGTCACAGGCAAAGAGCAGACTTTCAACGTCCGAGGATGCCTCTATGCACACAACGTGCTGTTTGACATCATCCTCCCCCTGATCGCTCATCTTTTCCTGCTCAAGCGGTTTAAAACCAAGTATGAAGTTCGTATTTTTTTTCTGGCGATTTTCTTGTCGACTAAATCAACACAGAGCATCGAAGCGCTTTGTGCCGATCGGAAAGCGCAACTACATATAGATCCAGTGTTCAACGATACCCCCATGTATGTATAGCAAATCTTTATGATACGATACTGACTCGATATCCAGCTTCCTGGCCGGAGCAACCGGCGGTCGGGAATTCGCAGTTCCGGAGCGGCCGGCCATGGCGACCTCTGTCTACGAGGCTCTGAGGGACTGGGCGCAGAAAAGCGGGCTTCCCGGTGTTGGTGTCACAGCTCTTCGCCGAGACGCCGGAAACCATGTGCGCTTTTCAATCTGGTCTTGTTCTCATATGTGTTGGTAGTTTGGATTGCAGAACGGTGAACGGATCGCGAAAGATTTTATGAATCATCAAACGGATGGTCCCTTTCGGGATTCGTACTCGCGGAATACAGCGAATTTCAACCTAGTCCAACTTCGCATCGGGGAGGTCGCTGGCTCATTGGAAAGCTTCCCAGGCCAAAAGATTCAAGTACTTGGTCGTTCACTAATCCGGATGCAGCACGGTACTTATATTTAATTAGGAAAATCACCAGCGCCACGGCTTCAAAAGCTACGCGGTGGAAGCCCTCGTTCGTGCTGCAAGGGAAGCACCCCAGGCCGAGGAGACAGAAAAAGAGAAAAAGGCAGCCAGGCTCGCTCATAGGGCGAAGCTGATCGCGGTGAGGCATTCCTTCTGAAGCCTACTAATCACATCTGATGTGCGGTTCTTTAGGAGGGCGACCTTCTGCAGCCAATGGACAAGACAAGAAGCAAGGCATGGGAAAACTATGTCGCTTGCTTCAATAAAACCGCCTCCGCCTACAAAATGTGTACAATCAGTGCCAACCGCGTTCTCAAGTTGGCGACGGGCGAGCTTGAACCGCCTGAACGTGAACCGCACCCGCTCGCGTTCGAGCATCCTTGGGACGAGCCCAAAACAAAACCAGTGCGTCCGTCTTCTGCCGCTCATGACTTCCACATCATAATTATTGTTTAGCTTCTGGATACGTTTGTTAATGCGGAGAATATCTTCCACAAACAGCTGAAAAAAGAAATGCGGCGATACGATATAGAACTTCGAAACGCAAAAAATAAGGAGCTTCTTGAAGGAGGACTCACGGGAGACGGCAACGAGCGCGAGCTCGTTGTCCAGGCTCTCGCCGCTCCTGATCCGGGAAAACACGTCCGGCGAGCTCTCGGTCAGTGATTTGGCCAAATTAACGTCACGAATGTCACTGAACATACTATTTTAGAGGCGGCAGCAGCACCTGCAAACACGGACGACTTGGAAAGTGTTCGGTCCTGGGTCGACAGCATTCATAAGGCCCGGACGGCGCTCACCGCCATCGATATCGACGAAGGCCCGGGTGCCGCCCAAGCACAAGCCGACCAAGACGAGCTCTTTGCATACTTTGATCGGCTGACAGTCAGTAACTCCGCCCCTGAATTGGCTACTGTATCTGCCTATCGTAAGGCCGCAGTCAAGACCGCTGAGAAAGACACGCTCAAGGGCAAGAGTACCGACGCCAATGCCGATGACAGCCCCGAACCTGATTGGCCGGACCATGATGTTGACGAGTCGGCGGAGGAGGACATTCTGAAGGTACCTATCGCTGATGCACGGCGCGCCTTATTAAAATACTATGTCCAACCGGTGCTCCGCATACGTTCGTACGACAAATATAAGGTAAAGATTCGAGCCCTGTATTCATTTGTAACATTGCTCACTACAATACAGATAACAAACGAGGAAATCGCCGCAGGCGCTGCGCCGGGATATAGGTGCCCTCGCTGCAAACTCTACAGTCATCGAGCCGAACCAGTTGAAATCGAGACCTTGAAGACCATCGCGCACTTTGAGCGCCACATGTACGTCCCCGCCTTCTTCACGTTTGCAGAGTGTTCCTGACCACCGTCACTGTCAGCCTCTACTCTCATTCTGAATGAGATGACCTTGAGCTTGAAATCGTCAAGGTCGGACCTACCGGTGTTTTATCGTACCAATGCCCAGCTGGAGACTACAAGTGAGATCGTTGTTGTATGGGTGGGCCAGCACTAACTACGAGTTTCTACAGCGACGCAGAATCCGTGACAGCCGTCCGCAAACATGCCCTTTCCGGCCAGTGCATGAACTCGGAGGGCTTCCTCGCGATGGCTCGAGAGCGAGAGGAGTCGACCCCGAAGCACGACACGGAGGCGTACAAGGATAGGCGTCTCTACCGGTCGCGCAAGGTAAACAGGGATTCGGATGTCTCAGATTCTGATTGCGAGGAATCGGACGATGGCGAGGATCTGGAGCCGGCCAATGCGACCACACTCAAGGGCCAGGTTCAGGATCTACTCTTAGCATCGGTGAGCCTGCTACATTTATTAATGGCGTCCCGATCTGACGATTTTCCTTGAGTCGGCTACATCTCAGGATGACGAGGAGACCACTATCCTCGGGGAGCTATTAGAATACCTGGAGGACGTCCAGCAGCTCCCGGTCACGAAAAAAGGGTCCAAGACGGCGGTAGATTGGGACATTCTTGAACTCGACCAGCTATGACACGCGTTGTTCCTTCCGTAAAAATTCATAATTTCCCTGTACAAAAACATTTCTAATAGGAAGAGCGAAAGAGACTTGAGTAGGACATCGAGGTGGCTCCAAACTGAACTCTATTCCCAGGATTCGCCCCTGCGTATGCACCAAAGGCAGTCGACGTTTCGGCCCGATCTCAAGCATTCACGTTAATATAGCTCTGAAACTTGAAGCGAACGGAGATGCTCACTGCGTGCCTTGAGCTCTTCTACCTGTAATTGTAACAAAAATTCCTCGGCCCTAGTCTCTTGAACTTTCATCGCAGCTCCTGCATGTGCAATCGTTTAAAAAGATCGATATATGCGCATGCAAACGCTCACGATGTTTTTCGTCTTCAGCTGCGAAGCGAAGCTCACACGTATGGATTTTGTTCTGCTCCGAGTCAAGTTCTCTGAGGAGGCGAGTGTGCTCTTTTTTGCTGGAATCCAAAGCAAGGCGGCTGCTGGAGACCCTCGCAGACTCTCGCTCAAAGACGGCCGTGGATACACTTGTCATGAGCGTGCGTGCCTCTGAGAGCGTGATTTGGCGAGCGGCGCTCTTGCGTGTCCTGGAAGCGGGGGCGGTCTGAGCAGCGTCCACAGATTTCGGTGTCTTCTTCTTCTTCCGTCCTCCAGTAGCCTTAGCCTTGTCTTTTGCCTTTGGGGCCTTCTTTTTCGCGGTTCGAGACCTGTTGGTTTTTTCGTAGGCTAAGCAGTAAGACTATATGAAACACACTGGGAGACATCGCTCTCTTTCTCGTAGTCAGAATCGGTGGCCATGGGCAGGCCCCGTGAAGCTCCTGCCAAGGGTTGTCCGCCAAAAGTGCCCGATTTCAGGCTCAAAAATCCTATCTTTTGGCAGCATTTCGGCCTCCAAAATCCTATAACGGATAAGGGTCTACCACTCAAGGGGTCTCGAAAATCGACATTTTGTTGCCTATTTTTGCTATTTTTGCTCCGGAGCGCCGTTTGTGTGCATTTTGGGTCCTTGCGGCTTCTACCTGTGTCTTTCAAACTGTTATCAGCCTCGGGAAAGTTTGGGGCAGTCACCTCTGTGGGGGACACCACCCAAGTTGTGCATTCTGGACCTAAAAATCCTATTTGCGGACAAGGATTTCCGATTTTTGGTCTCAAAAATCCTATTTTCGGACAAGGAAATCACATATTTTCACCCTCAAAAATCCTATTTTGCGGACAATCCTTGGCAGAAGCTTCACGGGGCCTCCATGGGCGTTCGAAGGAAAGGACGGGTCACCGTGACGTGACGGTGACGGTGACACGCTTGACTTCGTACCAACACCATGTCGATGTTTATGCAGCTGGATACCTTCGCCTCGCCTTCTCGCCGCACCAATCCCTCGCAATCTGCTACCCATGAGACTCAGGACGTCGCCATGACCTCTCCGCCCAATTCACCGGAAAAAGCAGCCTCGGACATACAGCCGACAAAAAAGAGCAAAAAACGAAAGTCTTCGGACAAGGACCCCCACGACGACTCCCGCGCCTCCAAGAAAAAGGCCAGCGTTACTAAACCCGCTGCGCGCCATGCCGTGATCGATGCCGCCCTCCTCGTCAAGAACATCAATCGTGCTAAACTCACATGTGCCCGACTGGACTCTGAGACCGCCACGCAAAATGCCAAGAACGCATCCATCCAGCTAGAAATCGAACAGGTCCGGCTCAACGTGATAGAAGCGGAACGTGTAGGTGCAGAGGAGAAACTAGGTTCGTATATCGGTTTTTATGCGCGTTTTATCGCTCTAACCACTGCATGCACGCAGCGCGGGCTGTCGCCTTGCAAGAGGCAATCTCGCATACAAAACTGCTTGAACTGCAAATCGCTCGCTTGCAGCAAAAAGAAAGTGCGTACAACACACCGCCCTGGCAGCGCATATATTCATCTTGGTTGATAGATAGCACGGGTACCCACAACATCTTTGGCGCTAATCGCCCCATACCTCTGTCTGCTAATGCAACCAGCGCGCGCAACCCATCTTCGTTTTTCGGCGCTCCAGCGCATGCGCAACCCAACACCTCATTCTCAACCATGCCTTCCACTTCCGCTCCGTTTTCGATGTACGCCTCGACCTCCTCCCATCGAAAACCCTCTCCGACGCGTCAGCCCCTGGCACCAATGTCTTTTGCTCGCACTTCCGGCTCCTTCGGTGTCGTAACCACAACAGAAACTCCGTCGCGGCAGGCCCGGCCTCTGGAGTGGTCCGAGGGCGTGTAGCGTTCAGTAGATTTTTTTTGCTGCGATTCGGACTATATTCTTTGACTTTCGCTCTCGGTTGTATTTCCCTCATCGCACTAGATACTTGACGCTATGTTTTCATTTTCACCCAACCGCTAAATATCATTGATTGTACGCTGTGCCACGTTAAACCCCGTTAACCCAGCAATCCATCTGCGAACACCCGGCTCTTCGGAGCTTGTGTTACGGCAGCGCCACAACGAAGTGCTAATAGTTTGGGTGTGTTTATGTACCTCGTGAGCGTGACCGTTCCATAAATAAAAGCACCCCAGCATGTTCCTAGGGCCCAAGTTCAGAGTTTCACCCGGGATCATCCTCTTCAATTACATGTAGAAGCAGACCGTACCGTACGCAGTACTCACTTTGAGGTGTCGGTGTTCAACTTGGGCAATATCCAAATTAAATATCCGACAGGTGTTATAAAGTTAAGGTAAGATAAAAGCGCAGCTCGCCCAATTGTGCATGCCGAACAGCACCCCAACGCCCTGCCGTTGCTAAAAGCAAGAAAAAAAAGAAAAAAGAAAAAGAAACAAATGAAATAAAATAATTACGCAGCATAACCACTCTACGAGGCAACCACTCCAAGCCCGTTTGAAGGTTCGTGGTCGAATGCTGTCGATGGGTCCCTACAAGCACATATTTTTTTCACGTCCCAGCGGCATTGTGCTGATTGGACGATGCAATGTGATGCAGGATTTCCGTTAGAACTACGGCCTGACTGCGTCAGAGGGAGAACCGCAAAGAAGGCGGTGAACGTCGTATAATAGGGTGTTTCATATATACTATTTCGGGCCCAACTTGGGACCCAACTTCGTGCCCAACTTCGCGCGAAGTTGGAACATGAAATAGTTCGGAACTCGAAGTTGGATGTCAAATCGTGCTCCGGACCACGATTTGACATCCAACTTGGACCCCAACTTCGTGTTCCAACTTCACCCGTTCGATTTGGTCCACCCATTGCACTTTCCGGGGCCAAATTCCGATAAATTATGGCCCAAGTTGGAGCCAAGTTGGGGTCGAAATCGGGTCTCAAGTTGGGCGCGAAATAGTATGTATGAAACACCCTAATGGGAATAACATTTGACCCTGAGACTATAAAAAAATTGTCGGCGCATATACATTCCGTTCCGTTATTCTATTCATAAGTCCACCGGATGATCGATCGACTTGAAGTCTTGAACCCCTGATCGATCGTCCACTGTCGATCTGAGGTCACGACTTGCGGCTAAGTGCGGCTACAAGGGTCTGGAATTCTGCGATCTGCGATTCATCGGCTCAAGAGAAAAGCTCACCAATAACTACCAGTGGGGTTTTCTGAAGAGTGGGGAGTTGGTCGGGAGACGCGGACCGCAGTGTAGCACTGCCACTGAAAACACTGCCACAGATACGCCAATCATTTGTCTCCGGCGCCTTCCGCGTGGTTCAAGAAAAAAAGCACATTAATACTTAGATGGAAGAGCATCCCCGGCTCCGCTTTTGCCTTACAATTAAGCAAAACCCTGTACATACATTAGAGAGTGTATATCAACACCCAAGTCGACAAGCGCTCAACTATTTAAGCCCCTTTCGACTTAGTGCAATTTTACTATTTACAGTGCTTTTCAGGAGGAAGAAGGGAAGGAAGAGAAAAAGAAACAAAACCTGTCCGCGGGGTGGATCGAACACCCGGCTCTTCGGAGGTCACATTACGGCATGCCACAACGAAGTGATTTAACCACTAATCGACGCAGACATTAGCTGTTTTGAACAAGTTATGGGCTACACTACTGCAGAACCAAGAATAGACCGACACTCATTTCGAAGGTGGCTGGACGAGGATCGTTAGCCTCGATGCTCGAGGCATCCGGTAGCCTTCGCACGACGCTATAAATATTTCGGACTTGGATGCCATCAAGTTGTGCTTGTTTATGTGTCTCGTGAGCGCGACCGTTCCATAAATGAAAGCGCCCTAGCGCTAGTCTCACCCGGATTATTCTATTCAATTACATAGAGGCAGACCATACCATACGAAGTACTTGAGGTGTCGATGTTCAACTTGGCAATGTTCAAATTGAATATCCGACAGGTGTTACAAAGTTGCGGCAAAATTTTTAAAAGTGACAGAACTATGTCGCTGGAAGCACCCGTTTCATGGCAGGGATGAAATCGATGTCGTGACTGTTTAATCGTGGCTGTTTAAATGCTGCCAGTGTACTGCAAAGTGTACGGGGAAGGCCGAACTTTCGTTGAAGTTGTGATGTCCGAGCGGTTTACGAACGCAACACGACCTCCCACAAGCCAACTCTCCTTCTCTGTAACGGGGGAAAAAAGAAAGTCTCGCGGGCCACCGCCAATGGAACAAAGGTCGAACTATTGCGCAGTACTAGATATCCGTCTATCAATGTGCATGTGACTCTTCAACAAGTCCTCGAGCACCGTGTACATGTCCCCTCCCCACGGCCCCCAAAATTATTTACGGGAACTAGTTCCAGCTGAAGATTTACCGGTCACTGAGCACTCACCGGAACGGCAGGCCAGACCCAAATCCTTGTCAAGTTCACTGGCAGTTTAACTCGGTAGTGCTTTGCTTTGACCCCGTAACGTTTCGGACTTGCTTGGCCGCCGACTTGTTCTGTCCTCTAGGCCAGGTTTATTGCCTAACGTAACGTATTTACGCACTACAACTATCACCGACTTGAACTATCTTCGAGTCTGGGTTTTAAATAATTGGAATTGGGAACGCGTGAGACGAGTCAAACAAGAACCAGGATGTTAGACGAATATACACATGACTGAAAACAAAAGCCGGAAATTCTGCCAATGAAGACACCCGAATGATGTCCCCTACACCACGGGTTTCTCCAATCCCAAAAACCCAGTCTCGTCGAGAGTTTCCATGCCGTCGAGTTTCTTCAGGTTGGATGCGCACCTGTTCCCACCATCCCCACTCGCCACTGTGGCTCCCACTTCGGCGAACCTCTCCCGAGCCCCCACGTAGGCGCTTCGGGAGGCTGGAAGGTCCATCTTCGCTGCGCAGATGTATCCAAGTAGCTCCAAACTCCGACCGATCAGGTCCGGGGCTCCTAGAGACCGGCTCATCTGAACGGAACGCTTGATGGTTTTGAATGCTTCAACATACAGCGTCTCATCGTTATTCTGGAGGGATATACCAATGAGGTAACCCCCCAGGACCGTCAGAACCTCGGTGATTTGATGTTGATCATCAGCCTGTTCCGCTTTCGTCAATGCCTCCCCAGCCATGGAACGTGCTGTGAGGTAGTCGTTCCCAGTGGCTTGGGTTATCCTCGCCATCAGCAAAAGGCATCTGGATACGCTCGCTGGACAGTTCAGCGCCTCCAATTTCGATTTTGCAACGGAGAGAATTTCGAGCGCTTTCTCCCGGTCATTCTTCCACCACAAGAAATGCCCAAGACCGCGCAGCCCACGGGCGACATGGTATTTTTGATTCGCGTCGTGCGACAGGTCATCGTTCGCCTGGGACACCAGTTGGTCGATTTCGTCTTGGTCTCTGTCGCGCATGCTCATCAAGGTCTCCGCATGAACCATTGCACATTCGCCTGCACGGAGACGATCGGGCCCACCGGGCAAGCTTTCAAGTTTGAACAGGCGGTAAGCCTCCTTGAAATGATCGCAGGCCCTGTCATAGCGGTCGAGTCTGAATGTTATCTTCCCTAGGCATTGGTGAGCTTCGGCAACATGGCGATCAGCGCCCGCGGTGCGCGCGACCTTCAGGGCATGCAAGGCAACCACTGTGCTTGGTTTGGTGCGGAACTGATAGAGGCTGAAGGCTATGAGTGCGTCCAGAGCTTTTGGACGCAACTTCTGGACTACCCCGATCTGCATGAGGATGCCCTGGATGTTTGCCTCCTCGTCCGCTAGAGCCATCAGGTCGGCTTTGTACGCTTCGTTGTTGGGGGCGGATTTGTGCGCAAGAACGAATGCATAGCAGGCGTCGTGTACCTGGTCCTGCACCTCGTCGGATATGCAATTTTGGCGGGACATGTAGGATTTAATGGTTGGGCGCACGGAGATACGCGAGGTCTCTAAATACTCAGACTCCTGTTCAACGAGTGCTGCAGAGCGTAGAGCACTGATGGCGGCGGAGTACGAGGCCAGCTTCGGCGCCCACCACGATAAGCTATTACCGGTGGCGCCGCTTGGGAGGAGGGAGAGGACGGCGAGTACGTTCAACGCGTCGGGGTTCGATTTCACGATTTCCCGCTCCATGGACACGGCGATCGTGCGGTTCATGCTGAGCTCGGCACCGCGGGATATCATGTCTGGGCCAGATTTTTCCCATTCCTGTAACAAATACTCCGGGGATGCACGGGAATGCTTTCCGTCCGTTGCCATGAGAGTAATCGCCAGCGGTATGCGGTCTATGGCATCCAAGAGCTCGCCAAGCTTCGGTTTATTAGCTGCTGCTGGATATATGCTTTTGAAGGTGGCATGGGCCGCCGCCGCATCCAGGGGTTTGAGTCGTTCGTGCTGCCAATCGATCATGTCCTCAGAGGGAAGGAAGTCGGAGGTCATAGTGACTAGGAGGGCGATGTGCGGGAGCCGTGCCAATCGAGACAAGATATCGTGCACCTGTCGGATGTGGTGGGGATTGGCAGAAAACCAAGGCGTCTCGAAATTATCGAGGAGCAACAGCCGTCGCTCCTTAGACGCCTTGAGCTCTTTGATGAGAGGAGTGAGCGTATCATAGGAATCTGCCGTGATGCGGAGCTGGGTGTAAAGGATTTTGCGGAGCGCATCGGGTGACTTCGCTTCAACGCAGGGGACCCAGAACTGGTATTCCTTCTGGAATACCTTGTTTATGGCATCGCTCTCGACTACAGCGAGCGCGGTGCTTGTCTTTCCCATGCCCCCTGGTCCAGTTATGCACACTCGAGACGTCTTCGTGTTGATAAGCAGCGAAGCGATCTTGGCAACGCATTCCTCGCGTCCATAGAATATGCTGGGTTCCAGCGGCATATCTTGTCTGGCGAGGGTTTCAGGCGCATTATGCGGTCTGTTGACGTGCTTGACGAGGTCCTCGATTCTATCGAGCTGCGTCGTCACAGTGGACTGTTTCGCCAAGATCTCCTTATGTTTTTCCAAGATCTCGTTGACTCGCTTCTCCAGCTGCATCTGCTGCGATACCTGAAACGAAATCAATTTCAAGCCGTCAAATTAGAAAGGGAAACATGTATACATTAAACTGTTCCAGAGCCGCATCCACACGCCCGACGCATTTGTTCACTTTCTCCTTGTTTAGCTGGTGGAAGAAGATGAGCAGCCATCTTTTTTGTTCTTTGATTTCGTCCAGAGCATTCTGTATGCTCTGGAGAGTACTGGTGGAGTGGTGGCTGTCAGTAAAATTGGATGAGAAGTCAATAGCGAACGCACTCTTGGAGGTTTCTGATTCTCTTCTGTAGTTCCTCGGAAGCACTCCCGTTGGCTTCGTCGATGACTACGACCGACAGAGAATATATGCGCTTCTGCAGATGCTTCACATTCTCTTTGACAAGACTTGCATCCTGTTATCATTTCTCATGAGAGTGGTCCTCGTCAGATAATGCCCCACATACCTCACAAACTTCAACGACCTTCACTGCGACTTTCACAAAATCCGCCAAGAACGGCACAGGTATGAAATCGGCCATGGCTTGCAGAGTTGCGCCCAACTCCTTCCCTCCACCCAGGATATATTCTGCATTGGAAGGTTTCGCATCGGTGGAGGTGCGCTACCCAAGATTTCAGAAGGCTTTCACTGGAACAAAATACCGCTTACAGCGCTGGTTTCTACCCTTGTATGGCTCTTGGATCTCCCTCGGAGAGATAACCACGGAAAACGTCTAACCATTGGTGTAGTGCAGGACGCGGGGGTGGGAGGTAAAGCTGGCAGAGCGTTCAGGGCTTTCGGTGTCAGTCTTCAGCCACAAAGCCGCCTTTTAGTCAAGAGATTTAGGCGCTATCTAGAGCATTTGGGATGTAAAACTGGCAGAGCGCTCAGGGCCTTCGGTGTCAGTCTTCAGCCACAAAGCCCCCTTTTAGTCAAGAGATTTAGGCGCTATCTCGAGCGTTTGGGAGGTAAAGCTGGCAGAACACTCAGTTCGGTGTCAGTCTTCAGCCACAAAGCCGCCTTCTAGTCAGATATTTAGGCGCTATCTGTTAGAGCGCTTGAGAAGAAGCGAGGACGTCGGACTGACTGACAGCCGTTTTGAATGAAAAGGTCCAGCAATAGTACACCTGTCACCACCGAACAGAGGGAATGTTTGAAAGACACTCGGTCTATAATCATCAGACCACTGCCACTAATATAATTGACAGTGCTTGAGGTACGCCACGGCATCTAAAAAACATACCTCATGTCGCTCCGATATACTGGTAGATGTTGGTATCGTATTGCGTAATCATTTTTTTTTGATTCATACTCATACTGAGCCCATTCTTAGATTATGGCGGTCCGGGTGCACATTTATTCCGCGCCCCGAAAAGTCGACCCCGCCCTTATATAGAAGTGTTTTGATGATCTCCGTCCCATAAATGGCCACCCCCATTGGGAGGTTTATTTTGGGCTCGGATGCATCCGAGCCCCGCCCCATATAAACTCAGACCCCACCCCATGTATAAAGTTGGACCCGCTTTACAGCTGTTTGCAATGAGCATGACACTCGACCAATTCTTGTAAATAAGAGCAAATTTGATCTGGCACTTTGCTGCCGGCGCTCCTCACGCAATTCTCCACAGATTTGGCTGATCTTGGGCGTGTTAGATAGGGTTTCGAAAGCGCTTTCAAACCATACCCTACTCAGGTGTGATACAGAACATAAAGGTTTGTCAAAATCTGCCATGTGTGTTTTCAACTGAAATTTGTAACAACGGTTTCTCTACCAAATCTGAATCAATTTGGCTGGCTGGATATAGATACGTTCTGAAGCCCTGAGACATCGATTTGTGCGGTGTCATATTTACGTGGCGTACATCTGCCCAGAAAGGACTGTTCTTTCAGATATTTGAATAATGGACGCTGGCATGCTGATTTCACATGTAAGTACATGGATGGGACGATATGCCAGATATCTTTGGAGCTTCAATTTTTTTTCCCAGGGGGACGTAAACTTTTAATGTCCAAAAAAAAACTCTGGACTAATTTTTTTTTGGCATGTCCGTTTGTAGATTCAATGGGCCACGTGACCTGAGTATTCCAGGACGGATTCGACGCGTCCGGGGAGAACGTGTAAATCTAATAAACCATTTAGAAACCTCTGTGAGTCTGGAACGAATCACTTTCCTACTTGCCAGTCTCCGGTGGCCCGCCACCCAGTTCTATACTTTTTTTTAGGCGACTACATCTGTCTAGATATAAAATAAGGCCATGGCCTCTGCATCCGTAACACCATCATTATGCAGTCCAAGCACCAGAGACTCATAACATCTTGTTTTGTATTCCAACCAAACGGATGCAGATTGAACCCGGAGGACGTGGGAGTTTACTGAAAGCTTTTAAAAACTGTGGGTCTGGATCGAGTCACCCCCGGGTGAATGTGACGCGTGTTCGAGTCATCCTCAGTGTACTGCCCCCAAATTTCTGAGTATTTGATATCATTTAGATGATCATGCCGCAGCACTTGTATATTAACAGGTGGGTATTTTAAAGTATGCGTGTATAAAAGAACAGCACAGGCTTCATTCGTACCCATCATATCCGATAATGCCCTCCGAGACTGATGCAAAACAACTTATTTTGTCCGCCAAGACTGCAGCATCCACTGCCCGAGATCTAGCGGCCGCTACGCAGATTCCATTCGTCGGTGAAGCAGCAGAGTTGAGCCTTTCAATCGTGGAGATGATTCATGTGAGTTAAAATCGTTCAGTGGTGGTCGCGGTTGCCTATTTTTGTCTAGACTATGAAGTCCTCCAAGGATCTATATATCGAGATCATGCAACAGATACATGAATTCATGGCCGCTATCCTCAGCGTATACGAAGCCACCCAAATTGATGGACTCCTTCCGCCCGCAACTCTATACCACATGGGGAGATCTATCGAGTACGTGAACTTAAACTCAATTTGCCCCCAGAAAATTAATGTACTCTAGGTTGTTACAGCTAATGTCAGTACCGAAGGCGCGGACGGAAATTTTCCGTTTCAGCATGTTTTGAAAGAATTCTCGATATCTCAGTGAGTTCCGCACCGATTAACAAGAAACCTATCTGGATCTACTCAGCTAATTCATGCGGAATCAGTGATAGAATGGAATTTGTCAAAATATTATGCATTAGGTATTTTGTGTTTTCAGGCTGTTTTCGTGCTGAATGCCGTCTAGCATGCTGAGAACATGTCCCAGTCGCCTAATATTTTGGGAGAGACAACATTTATAACTGAGTACATACGCCAAGCTCTTTCTCAAAAAGGAAATGCTTAGCCTGCCATCAAAAGTTGCGGCGCGCAAAAATAATTTCCATAGTGCCAACATATTCGGAAACTGTAATACCTTCCCACGCCCCTTCCCGATTCTTGCTCATTATGCCGGTTTCGGCCATCGAAACAGACCGGCTCGTGACCCAAAGTAGTAAATTGAAGTTCGCACTGCATCAAAAAGTTCAAAGTTCACAGTTAGTTCTGCATCAGAAACCACGCGCCTGTAAGTAATAATAAAAAACGATAATAACTGTCATACGATCGGAGTAAGTAATGGACTCGGACTCTTCAAATTCCTAACCATGATCTAAGTTCTACATTGACGACAAAAGCCTCCGAGAAATCACCGATTCGTATATAGTAGCCGGCGTGTTCCTTCGGGTTGACGCGTTGACGTGCCGCATCTCCCGACTCAACAGCTATTGAGTTGCATAGAGTAGCATTCACAGCTATTCACAGCGTCTAATTCCACACAGCATTCGGCAAATCTCTGATGGGTCGTATCTTCGCGCAACTGTACCCGGACTGTCGAGGCGCTTCCGTCAAGTCCAGGCTTATCGTATCGCCTTATATTCCAGCTCACTCCGCATCTTTTTCTTCCTCCTGCCACCCAGGTTGACTTTCAGCGATGCCCGCCACATCATCGTCGCAACTCGCTCTACCACCAGGCTGTTCGAGCAGTGACTTCCCCGGCCCTAGTCAAGCTGGAACGCCGAGCACCACCTTTTCAGGTACGGACTAGCAACAGAGCGCATTTGCTTGTAGTTGGCCAATCGTTTGACGAACCTACCATGTAGGTTGCACAGCGGGAAACGCCAGCGTCCTCATTGGATGCTGCATCAGCGTGGGAGGGACGCCGTCGTTCGTGAACCACACATGCGGCTGTCCGTACGACGCGGTTTTCTTTGGGGCGGCGTACGCAACCTTTGCGTCTTGCGTCAGTGGCAACGACACCAACGGCGAGTGCGGCGTGGCCACTGCCACGAACGCCGCCGCGGGACCACTGAAACCACACTTTCGGTGGAATGGCGCCGTTGCGTTCGTTCTGGGTGTTGGGCTGTTGATAAGCGCCGGGGGACTATGAGGTCTACGCATTGAGGCGGGCGTTGACTTGACGTGGCATCGAGCCTTATCGAACTATGATGTTAATGATTCGCGTTTTGCTGTCAATTGAACGATATCAGTAGTTTGCGCGTTGGGATAAGTTATTACCCGGTGTTCAGATGGACCAGCCTGGACCATATATAATAGCATCATTATCACTATCACTAAGTATATCTGATGCGGAACGACACTGCCTGACACCGCTTGGTATACCTCTTCAACTTTTGACACTCTATTCAATCGGTTTATAGGATCCGTGATGGCCCATCTCGGTCTCATCCACTCATAAAGTTTGAATTCGAACTGTACTATTGTGCCCAAATGGTATGAATTTGCACAATTGGTCTGAATTTCCAATCTCCCTGTTTCCTCTCTTCCTCGTTGCCCCCGGAGTTTTTCGGGATGAATACATATACTATTTCTCTTTAGATGTATGAAATAACCGAGGGATTCGGTGAGAGGAAGGTATTAAGAAAGCCTTACCAGACCATCAAAGTCGGCCACTTCGGGAAAGTCTTCTCTTTTCTGGCCTTCCCGCTGGCCCCAGAGCTCTGGGAGAAATTGAGTGGACTCATATATGATGTAGAATGATTCTTGTGTCTTCAGATTTTTTTACCGGACGCCGGTCGTGGTGCGCTGGAGGGGAGACATCGAGAGCGTGACAGATTCAAACTCTGCTCGCTTACTCTCGCGCGGGCACGTGCCTTTGGAGTTGCCAACGCGCGTTTGTTGACGTCTCTCTACGTCAGCTGTCACCACGACGGGCTGAATGCCAGCGCGGCCATCAGTCTCTGACAGAGAAGAGAAGATCCAGTCCGCCTGCAAATATCTGCTCCGCCAGAAGCAGAATGGCATCAAGCCGAACATCAAACAGGCCGCCCTCGACTTTGCTGTCAATTATTCTACTCTTTACACTCGATTTAACAACATTCACAAATCCGCTGTAGACAGATGAAGGAGAGGATGGGCAGAATGTGTCGTCCGACATGAGCGCGTCGAGACGAAAGCGGCAAGTCCCATCAAATCAGCGGAGATCGAAATGAGTTTGTGACCTCTTGTGACCATGGACACCTCCCCTCCAGCGCACCACGACCGGCGTCCGGTAAAAAAATTTGAAGACGCAAGAATCATTCTACATCATATATGTCCACTCAATTTTTCCCGGAGCTCTGGGGCCAGCGGGAAGGCCAAACAAGAGAAGCCTTTCCCGAAGTGGCCGACTTTGATGGTCCGGTAATTTCTTAATACCTTCCTCTCACCGAATCCCTTAGTTATTTCATACATCTAAAGAGAAATAGTATATGTATTCATCCTGAAAAACTCCGGGGGCAACGGGGAAGAGAGGAAACAGGAAGATCGGAAATTCAGACCAATTGTGCAAATTCATACCATTTGGGCACAATAGTAGTGCCAACATATTCGGAAACAGCTGTAACACGCGAGGTGTATGTTAAAGCGTCTGTCTACAAGAGACTAGTGGGAAGGCGGGGACAGGGATACCCTTTAACAACTGTGATTCTCCTCATAAAAATTGGGGTGTACAAATTAACAGTCAATACAGCTTGCTGCCTGTCCCACATTTAAATAGGATGACGGAGATGAGGAATCTACCCTCGAATATGAGCTCAAATTCCGGTGCTCAGCAAAACACTCAAAAATCGAGATTATACCCACCGACTCGGTGGGAATGTGGAGGCTGATTATGCTTGTAAATAGCGGGCCAGACTTCATGCGTCTCGCAGGAATGGGTGGTTCAAGGTTAATTCACAATATTGGCTCACACATTCTGAGACAACGTGTGTCTTTGAGCCATAGATTTTACTTCATCGAAGCTCTCCTATCTCGACACTGGACATCGAACGAATTAGAACCACACATCTTGATGGGAAATGCGTATTTGATAAGGCATCCAATGAGGAGGAAGGTCAGCTGTATTCTACTTTGACCGAGACAAACATATTCTCGCCCTGATCAGGGCAGTGGAATTACACCGTCGGACGGATTTATCACACCAATCAAGATTTTCGCAAAACAATATACTATTATGAACTGGCATTGTCATACATAGTAGACCAGCACAGTCACCTGTATTCCCATATCATCGCAAGGATGGGAAATGCAGTTAGTGCTATGGGAGACCATGCACAGGGCCTGGACCTCGCTCGGAAGGCGAAGCGATTCGCTCTGCTTAGAGATGATAGGACTGTACAGGCCGCTGCGATAATGTCAGAAGCATATTGTCAGTGGGACCTTGGGAATTTACCGCAGGCTCAAAGACTGTGCGAAGAAGCAAGGGTTTTACTACCGGAGCAAAGGTCCCTTTGCTCCCATGATATGTACAAAGAAACGCAGGTGGATATACACCTCACCAAGACAGAATATCGTGAGGCACAAGTCCTGTCATTGGAAATTATAGATCTTCATGTCAGTCCCCTATCCGAGACACGTTCATATCCCAAGTCAATCTTGCCTTGATCGCGATTGCAACAGGTGCTGCCGCAGAATCAATAAAAAATTACTTGGATGCTGCATATTTCCAGTGCACCACCTTCCTACACTACCCTCCTGGGTTGGTCTACTGTGATGTGTTAGTTGCTCATTTAAATCTTAAGGAAGGAAGCACCTCATGGCTCGAGAGATGTTCAAAAAATGCTTCTTAACATTTCAAAACTCACAAGATGTGCAAGGTATCTGTCTATGCTTGGAACCACATCACCAATGACATGTAGAGTCATGAAGGTACATTTAGATGGGCAGTATCACTCCTTGCCTATGGGATGACATATAAAAGGATGGTTGTTACTGTCACAGCATTGCAGTACATTGGGGACATATTTGTAGCTGGAGAAGATGATGAAACAGCCTTCAATATCTTTTCCGCCTCATTGCACGCTTTCACGTTGATGGACGTTCATCGACAGAGGCCTAAATGCATGATCAGCACGGGGCGGATATTCGAAAGGTGGGGTCATTTGGAAACCTCTATCGATTTGTGGAAGAAAGCACGACCACTGCTCGAAAGATCCTCACAAGCAACGGATATTGCGAAAGTTGATGAAATGATCAAGTCTGTCCTCAAAATAATGGATTTTGGTTTGATTTGATTATGCGGTTACTGTACCTGGCTGGAGTTAGGCAACACTGTGTACTCTGATGTAGCGAGGGTCATAAATTAAAGGAACATATGTAGCTACTCGGGGAGTTCTAATAAGTAAGAGAGTGAGAAGGGACACAGATCCAGAGCCACTGCGGTGTGTTCAAGCAGGGTTCAAATTGAATATCACACCAACCAACAAGTCCTCCTTCGTTTTCTCCGCAGCCCCAGCCGAAGCTCCAGGTACTTGTAAATGATCTTCATTATGCGTGTCATTCACCAGTAACAAGTTACTTCTCTCCACGGACCGTGGTTCCGGAGGCGCTGATGTTCAAGCAACATTCAAATTGACTGATTAGTCCTACAAAAGTTTTATCGACGAGTATGAGCAGTTTTTGAACAAGGCCCGGGCGCTAATCAGTGAGCCTCCCGTAGGATAAGTTTTGTGAGAGTCTAATTTTACGAAACGGCAAAAAGTGTATCGTCGTCCTGATTCTTGTTTCAAATAACGCGGGCAGTGTCCACGCATCGTCGCTGTTCCTTCCATAGGACTTGCATGACTATTGCGGTCACAAGGGCTATACCTATGAAACCAGGACGCACGCAGGTATTTCTCTCGCAAGTCTCTTGTTGACGCCTCTCAGTCAGTTGACAAGCCAACTCTCCTTCTCCGTAACGGGAACAAAAACGAAAGTCTCCCGCGCCACCGTCAATGGAACAAAGGTTGACTTATTGCGCACCAAGTCCTCGAGCACCATGTGCCCCTCTCGACGGTTCCCAAAATGATTCACGCGTCGCCCAAAGTTATTCATGCGTCCTCATCAAAATTATTCCCGCGTCCCCCTACGCCTCACCCCTAATAGCACCTACCCAAAAACCCGATGCCACATAAGGCCCCACGCACGGTCCCGCTCCCTCTGCGCCCCGCCCCCACCCAGCACGCTCTTGTTCTCGACCGCGCGCCGGCTTAGGTACGGCATCACCTATAATTGCGGAATGTAATCAATTGCAGCATCAGGATTCAGCAGGAGGAGGATTCAAACGCTAATCAGCATTGATATTGAGAGAGGAGAAATCGGGAATCGGGCGTACATGAGATAGGACGCCGTAGGGGACGTATCTGCGGTAGGGAGAGCGTCAGCAGGGGAGAAGGAATGAAGGAGGCAAGCGTACTTGATGACCATAGGCGCGCTGGCTTCGGTCTGATTTGCGAGGTGCTGCGTCAGGTCATCGCACATCCCTGTCCATCCGCGCAATGAGTTACGAGCAAACGGAAGGGAAGGAAGAAACAATGCGCGCACCGTACAGCTGTCCAAACGTCACCCGCTCACCGACGGGCTCCGCCACGTGCAGCCTCCCATCCGCCATGGGTTCCGCCAGCCCGCGCGCAGCCAGCCCCGCCAAGATATTCCCGCAGCTCGCCCAATTGTGCGTGCCGAACAGCACCCCGACACCCTGCGGTTGCTTGTTGTTTGCATCCGCAGCGACCGCATCGAGCAGCATCCCCGCGCACGCGTCGTACGCCGCGTCCGTGTCCGCCTTCTCCGCCCACACAGGCGGCCTCGCCTCCGGCGAAATCGACAACGCCGTGTGCGCCCCGTGCGCGGCGGTCTCGTGCGCGTGGTACGCGCCGCGCACGAGTTTCACGCCGAGCGCGAAGCGGTGTTTTTGGGCGTCACGCAAAGCGTGCGCGAGGTGCGCGGGCGTGCGCCGGAGGTACGCTTGGAAGGTCGCGTAGACGAGGGGTTGTGTGCCAGGGGTGCCGAGGGCGTTGAAGCGCCGCATGAGCGCGAAGGTGAGGGCGTCGAGGGCGGGCTGGAACCACGAGTACTCGGCGTCGATGATGATGCGGACGCCGCGCGCCTGGGCGCGGGCGCAGATGGTCTCGAGGTCGGCATGCAGCTGCCGCAGCATTGTCAGGTCGGCGTCCGAGAGGCTGCCTTTGGGCGCTTTGGGCGTGTACAGCACGTCGAGGTCGGACGGGGTCGGGTTGCCGGGGAAGACGACGTGGGGCATGGAGGTGGGCGGGCGCGTGGAGATGATGTGCGAGGAGAGTCGGGTGAGCGCACTAACATCGGGGAGGAGTGCAGTCTGCTGCACATAAGTATATGAGGGACGCAAATAAGGTAAACGTACGATGTTCACGGTGACCCACGTCCTTCGGCCAATCTGCTTTGCACCGAGGCCGTCTTCGAAATCGGCTGCGACGTCGATGCAGCGAATCATCTCCTCCACAATGGCTTTTTGAAGGTTCTTATGCGAGCCCGAACCAGCCATGGCCTCGGCCTCGTCCACCTCGACCGAGTACGCGAAGAGAGTACCGATGTTCGCCGACCGTAGGGTGCGAAGTAGGGGCAGCATTTCGGCCACCGAGTCGCCACCGACGAACTGCCAGCAAGGTTATTCAAAACGATATCGTCATGTAGTCTAATCATAAATACCTGGTTGAAAAAAGTAACGCGCACAATCGCCTCAGTGATCCACCGGACGCCGGGAATGCTGGTGAGCGTATCCAAGAGCCACGGCGCGTTGTCCACCAGCGCTGGGATCGAGCACATCGTGTACACGACGTATGTGCGTACCAGACTGCCAAACGAGCTCCCGGCAGCCTCATCTTCCGGGATGGACTTGCCCTTCGCTGGAATCGCCACCGCAGCCGCCGAGTCCGCACGCACTTTGGAGGTCAAGAGCGTGGCCAGCCCGAGCGCGATTCCTCCAGAAACCAAAGCAAGCCTTCTCCTCCCCGCCGTCCTGGAAGGCATGCTTGACGCATAGCGGACGCCGTATGTTCTAGGAAGTCGAGCCCTAAGCTGCGTAGTACGTGCCAGCCTTAGCATGGGGAGTTCCAACAGAGAGGAAAGGCATTTCCCCGTATAATGGATTGATAATGGAGCGGGAGGACGCTTGTTTGGAACCCGCGCCTATGGCCTCGCGGCACATCCGGCACCGTTGCCCCTTTTGAACAGCGGTCCAAGCGATATCGATCAAAATCATCAAGTTGGTTCGAAAAAGAGAACCAACACGATGTCTCTATACTAAACTCTGCGCGGTTCGTGGGATGACGGAGTTTCTGTCTCGAGAATCACACTGGCAAGAGCTCGATATTAGTCTAACTACAGTCTTTCCACGGTCCTTGCATGAACTTTCAGAAAGCTGGATTTCTTGCCACAGAATAAAGGTTCTGAGGTGAGGTCAAGTACCTTCAGGATGTGTATAAACGTCTAGACCATGGACCTACAAAATATTTTGGAAGAATTCAATGCTTTTTGTTTTTTTGGGCCGAATTGGCGCGGGCCGATTTTTTGGCCATCAGTGGTCCTTGCATTTCTGTGTAAAAATGGTGAAGAAAATCACCTAACAAAAACTTCCATACATTATGACCTTTAATGTCTCTCTGGACCTTCTTACACAGATAGGTGCTCATAGACCTCCCCCCCGTGTTCCAATATTGTCTCATTGCGGAATTGGTGGGTTTCCAAATCCGACCAGTGAAGCATGAATAACAGGGTTTTCTTCCTTCATCTCTTTCTAATGACGCTCCCTGGCCTCTACATACTCCGCTGTGCCACTCAGGTCCATAGCAGAGTGACTAGATCATGTTGTTTGTCCAAATAATAACATCACGTGAATGTGGCCCCTTTCCTCGTCTCGTTCCACACCACCCAATCAGCCACTCACCTCAACTTTTTTGTAATCTACACAGACAACTCTGAAGCACATCCTAGGTACTTTTCCCGGTTGAAATCAGCCCAGTTTCCTGACCCCAGTTGTCGGCAAAGTAAATCCGCCCCTTGTACTGCACATTCCCCAATTCTGAAGTAAGCTCGAGGCTTGAAAAAAATGCAGGAGGTGCATTCACATCATATGAAGGGATATAGGTGAAGAAAACCACTAAAAATAGGGACTCCGGGCTCAGAAAAAAAATAACATGCAAGGTCCGTGGAAAATGCAAGGATCGTGGAAAGACTGTATCGTATTCGCTGATTTTACATAACGAGTCCATCACTTCAACGGCGTAAGTTCATCGATATGGACCACATGGTCCTCGTTCATTGGAGCTTTTTCTCCTTCTAGAATGATCTCATCTTTTCTCCTTATCGCGCCCGCCAATTTCCGTGCTGGTACAACTGTGAGCTACAGACGCTTTGCACAGAATGCCGGTTCAACCAGGGTGAAAAACCCACTGAACGTCTTCCATCCCAAAGAGTCTACCGTCTGGACTTTTCGGCAATACTCTGAGTATCCCCGTAAGTAGTCGGGCCAGCTGACTTTCCGCAGTCAGGACCCAGTCAGCAGACGCGAACGCAGCGGCAACTGCGCCACCATGGTTGCGATTACCATCTGTGGATTATAATTATCATCCATGCCGGCCACGCACGGTTGCGGCTGCTGTCTGGGGGTTTACAACTATATTAGAGCTCAATTTTTAGACCCGGAGGGAGATGCGTGCTCTCACTGTGACGTTGCTGATAGCGATGAAATTCGAAGGCGTCGGCCAGGCTGAGTTCGCTCTTGTTATGAGTGGCATGCGGTGGTCAACAGTACAAACTTGGAGGCAAATTAGAGCACCACCAATATTTAGCTGACCCCACGTAACTACATCCCTGTGTAGCATCTATTCGTGATCAATATTGATTTTTCTGAAATATTGGGTCGCGATATTTCTGAAATGTCCTATGAAATGCTTGCCGTTTGCAAGTGGACATGTTTGGGAGACGTTCTGAGCAAAACATCAGTGAAACGTCTGTTCAAGTTTCGCATCGTGACTAAACCCGAGGGAGACCCGGAGGGCGCGCCCACGTTACTGATGGCGATGAAGTTTCAACGCGTCGGCCAGGCTATGTGGGTTCCAACAGTACAAACTTGGAGGCAATTTAGAACGCCACTAAAAATTACCTGATTCTGCGTAGACCGTCTGTGACCTTTCGTTCTTTAATAAAAATATTGTAAGTTGTAAATGCGTAATCGTTCATCGTTATTCTTCCCCGTTTCCCCAATAAACGACATCCTGGCTTCAAAAACTTGCACTTAGCTAGAATCAGTCCTGCCCTTCCTCTTTGAATTGAAGGCATTGGTCAAACAAGGCGCACAATCAGCTGCCATTTACCTCTCGTACTATTGAACCTTGAAGCGTCCGCCTGGGTACATTCTTGCGTGGTTCTTTCCAGATGATACTCGCTCAATGCGTTGAGGCACTAATGCGGGGATTACGGTAATCGCCGATGTCTATTGATAGACGGATTGACAGCATGGTCGGCTGACCTTCAGCGCTCTTATCTCGAGCTTCTACAGACTATGTACCCACAGGGACGACGAGTTGTGTCACAGTCTCCACAGACCCCAAAGCAAGAAGGACTGGGTAAGCCATTCGTAGCACTTGGTACTAACCGTCCTCGTTAACCAGATGTTCCAGCTCATGGCGCTTCGGGGGCGTCGAGGATGACACTGACTGATGTCTATGCCCTGGTGAAAAGCATGGAAGCACGCATGGTCGCGCAGGAGGCAAAGCTACAAATGCAGGATAAAAAGTTACAAATGCAGGAGACAAAGCTGCAAACGCAGGAAGAAGAGATCCTGGTGCTCAAGAGAGATAACTCTGAGCTATGGCAGGAGATCCATCGGGTAAGCTCCAATCTTTAAACTTAAGTGAGTGGGTGACTGACTGGGACTAAAACAATAGCTCAAAGGGCCTCGATTCCCCTTCGAGATATTCTCATCGATCATCCTTTCGACAGGAGAGAAGAAGGCGCTCAAAACTTTTTCTTTGGTCTCCCGTGGCTGGATGTCCGTCACTCGGGGGGTTTTATTCAAACGAATAACGCACTCCGCGCTGTTCTGGTTGGTCAAAATCAAGCCCATGCCCATCCTGAACAACGAGCACTGCACGGTATTTCCCTATGTTCAGACGATCGAGATTAATGGCAGCGTGAATGACGGCAGTGGAGAACCACGGATGTGTCTGCCCGATTGGATGGACGATTTTCTCCGCCTCATTCCCAAATTCATCGCATTACGCTCCTTGGAGCTCTATTGCCTAGATGCATGGGGACTCCAGGGGATCCAGCGCTCGATGCCACAATCTATCAGGAAAAATATCAAAGAGGTGTCGATACAGTGGCCGAAATACTACGATATGTCCGACTTTGCAGCGTTTGTCTCGATGTTCACAGCCCTCGAAACCTTATTATCCTGGAGCCAAGGTTCACAATCCAGAGTCTCAGAATCCACACAGGGTCTAGTCTCCCCTCCCTCGAGCATCAGGGAGCTATTGTTTTTGGGCGCAGATGCGGACCTCATCGCTCCGACCGTCTTGAAGTGGTTCGTCGACCTTCATTCTGGTATACTCGACTCCATAGATCCCGGCCATCTACCATTCGAAAAATCGGTCGAATTTGGGCGCTTTCTGACTCGCTTTGGGTCAACTCTCTCGAAGATCAAGTTTGACATTTTAGACGACGAGGGTGCAGGTACGCATGAACTCCAGTAAACGTCGGATCTCCTCATTTTTGTCTAGTTCAATTTCTCCACTCAGGATGCTGTGCGGCATTGCCCCAACTCAAGTCAATCCAGCTCGACTTTTGGGGGCAGACCTTCTCATATAGCTATTTTGACAAATCATTCCTGTCGACAATTGAATGGCTGCCGAAGATCTTGACACTGCTGCCACCATCCATCGAGGAGATCATTCTCTCCATGGAGCCATACTATGTGTCCCCCCGAGAGACCGCTGCTCCCACGCACAAGCTCGGTACCATTAACTGGTCTCAACTGGACCAATCACTGACTGGGTCGCAATACCCATCGCTCCGCATCTTGAGAATCAGGATGCGCCGCTACTACGAGAAGGAGTTGAACCAGGAAATGGAGGAGATGTGGCCGAAGCTGCTACCAATTTGTGCGAGGAAAGGAATTCTGGAAACTGACACTTATAATTGGTAGCATGGAAAACCGCAGAACTTACGAATCTTGAATGTTCCTTATGTATTGGAGGTGAAGCCGGATGAGATAGTTTGCCGAGTTCATCAACTCACTGCCAATCGATCGCAAACGCGTGCTTCACTGAGGAAATGCGGGCCAAACATTAGCGAGGCAGTTATAGTGAGTTCGTTAAGCTTCAAAAATCAAGAACTGGAGTTAAATACGACCATGAATTGCAGTAGGAAGGTCGAGCATGATTTGCCTACACACTCCCTACCTACCATCCACAAGTACCGCGGTTGCCTCATGGCGATTAAAGGAGAGGATTGCAGTATCTGACCTGGGACTGTCCCCGTATGACAGATGGCCGCGAGCAAGGCAAACGGCTGAAGTGAAATATATAGATTGCCGACGTCGTATGAGTATGGTTTGCCGTCGCCAGAGACACCGAACAGTGGGCGTGACCAACCGAGACAGAGAACCGTCCAATAGAAGATAAGAAATGCAACGAAGGCGTTGCGGACGTTAGTATTCGTCAGGCCGGCCGATTGATTTCAGTACAGCTCGATAAGAGAGAAGATGAGGATTGGAAAAACCCAGGCCTCGCAGAATAGCAAGCAACAACGACGTTAAGTTGACAACTTTAATTGAATCAGGCTTAGGTCTGAACGTTAAGTTGCGGGTTGAGCTACTGTTCAATACGCTGCCACTGATGCGCATGGGCGTCGACCTGACAAGATAAGATTGTGCGCCAACAAATGTCGGTAAATTGCGCAGAGATAAGATACTCATATGAGACGGTATGCAACGACTTCAAACTTGAATTTATTTGCATAACGGAGACAGCGCGGCGGATTTTTATATTCAAATGGTCGTATGTTCATTATATGTATATCTGACACCCTATAGTAGTCAAACTGCTTCAAGTACATCATCATACTATATTCGATAAAGAAATAAAAAGAACCCAGCCCTAACCAGCATCTGTCTCCCTGCCGCCTCGGACGCGGGGCAACGTTCAATTTGAAGATAATTCCAACCCGACACGGTGCACGATCCAAGTGCTGCTAATTTTAATGATGTTTTAGCGCTAGGTCAGCTCGCCCACTTCCTGCGCGTTGTTGCGATGATAGCGGGGACTGCCCTAAAAAAACGCCTTCGCTGGAAACGCGTCTTGGGATCAATTTTGGAGCCACTTACGCGGAGCGGGGTTGCAACAAGCGAAACGGTGCGTTTGCGGTACTCGCTGGGGATGCGGGGTCCTTCGGGGGCCTGCAAGGGGTTAACGTAGGTCTGGTTCGAATAATGAAATGCATACGGTGGTAGACGGCGTGCGTTTGGAGTGTTTCGGCGGAGTGCTGGTGACGGTGGAAGATATCTGCGTTATGTGCGTCGTCGTGGTGGTAGTCGGAGTAGCATTCTGGTCTGCAGAGAGTTTATTGCGCGTCGGGGTCGTCTGGTTCGAATCAAGCTTAATTCTCTGGGGAAGGAAAGTCAGAAGAAGCGGGCCCATGCGCGATTGAGATGCCGTACTTTGCGGGGATCGGTGGTTCGTTGAGAATCTGCCATATTCATTGGAGTGCTAGAGCGGGTAGACGTGGGGCTGGATTGGAGGGAATAGTTGTTTCCGTGCTGGGACCACGGTGTTGAGTGCACGCCCACTGTTCTGAGCTCGCTCTGCAGTCCGGGCATGGGAGACGCGCGAGGGGAGCTATCCGTCTATGAAATATATCTCAGTGAAGGATCGAGATTCCACTGGGGACAACATTACGGATGCCGAACTCGAGTCTGTGCTTGAAGATAGATAGGACGACATCTATAAAGGACATCCGATTAAAAGAACGAACGGCATGGTCATGAATTGACGTACCGAAGGGCGCTGTGGGGTGGTAGGTGCACTGTCGTATCGCCGGCTTAGAAATTGACTAGAAATGTGTGAGTCTCGTTTGGTTAGGATCGACATCGAAAACACACTTCTCTGTATTCATCGAGCTCCAAAGATTTTGCGTGTTCTAACGCGCTCGTAAGAATGATGTACGCGAGAGGAAGCAGCGTACTACCTGTCTATCCAATGGCTTTTGTTCATTGAATGCAGGTGCGAGAAATTTCAAGTCGGTATCATCAGCGGCGTCGCGTTTGCGTTTGTGATCGAGGACCTGAATGCTCCAAGTGAAGTTCTGGACAACGCAGTGGGAGAAGAGTGCACACACTTGTGGCGCCGAAGAGAGCTTGAGGACTTCGCACCTCGCCGTGAGCTGTTTCAGCTCCGCCTTCAGGACCGAAACGTCCTTGGCTTCCTCTTGATATCGATCTCGCTCGGCGCGCGCTTTGGCGAGATCCTCCCGATGGTGCGAATTGACGATCTCCAGCTCTCCCACTTGAGACTCGAGGCGGTGGTTCTGAATCGTCAGCTCTCTGAGTTTCGCCTGGAGGTGGTCGACGTCCATGGTGGAGTTTGGTTTGGATTGACAATGACAGCTTGTTTGGTCCAAACTCGGCTTGTTTGGCCGATCGTGTCTTCGGCGTAGCATTGCGATTTGAAGCCTGATGCTCCACGCTGGAAATCGAAAGGAAACAGAGCTCATGGACGGCGCGACCAAAGTTTCGCCCGCTTCTAAATGGGAATAACCGTGTCGGCGAATCTGCCGTTGATAGTGATTGATCCCGATTTCATCTGGTCAAGAATCGCTGGGAAGGAGATTTGTTTATTGCGTTTATCATTCACCAGGCCATTGGCCTGTGAAGAGTAAGAGAAAAGGATCGTTTCAAACTGAAGAAACATGCGCGGGCAAACCGTACATAGTAAATTAAAATCGTAGACACTCTGATGTCAAGCCAGCGTCACTTGGGAAACTACATGGAAATGCTAAGATTCAGCTACACTTAGGCAAGACCTCGACGCCAGCATCTTCTTCTTCCCCCCCTACGCGCACACCGGCCACGGCTCCGCGTTCCTCGGCGCGGCCTTCGGCGACGACAGCCTCGAGGGGACTCTCACGCCCGCCGCGCCCTTGCAGACCAAGGCCGGTACCGGATACGTCATCCAGGCGTTCTTGAGCTCGACGTTCTCGGGCGAGGAGCTCGAGGCGCCCGCGCCCGTGGAAATCCTGTGGAACGGCGTGGTCGTGGGCGTGGTTCATGGGTTCATGCCCTACACGCTCGTGCAGGTGGCCGTCACCGGTACGAGCACCGACGTGCTGTCCTGCGTCGGAGGCGCCGCGCGCGTGGACCTTTATCGACAACGTCTTCGCCTACGAGGGCCCCGTCGCTAAGTAGGGCTAGGGCCTGGTTTGTTCTAACGTCTAATGAAATCAGAAAAGGCGGCACGATGTCTCGTCTGCTTTCTGTACGGTCTTTCTTCCCCACTTACTTACTTGCGCTTGCTTAATTATGGTTAATGGGGACAATTAGCTATTTACATTCGTACTTTCTGAATATCTATTTGTTGACTTACTTTCATCATTCTTTGTGTCTTCCGCTCGAGACTCTAAGCTTATTATTTGCTGCTTAAAAAGGCAAATCGCGATCACATGACTCGGCAATAAACTGTCTTGCATCTTTTATTGACAGGAATGACCATTCGGATTATCTGAAGAGCGGGATAAGGAACCCTGCCGCATCCTCGAATCTCGAAGGCGATGCATTGTGTCCACGACCAAGTTGCGGGAGCTCCGCTTGACAACGAGCACAGCTTCTGGGCTTTAAATAGTTAATTATATTCTTGCCTCCTGCCACCACGTAGATGGACTACTTTGACGACCTGCCGCCTGAGCTCATCGCTCTCCTCCCCTCGTCTCTCTCCACAGCATCTCTCAATGCCTTAGCACTGACCTGCCGCCGCCTGCACGAAATCCTCCAGCCGGAACTGGAGGCCCGCATCACCCCCGAGCTTGCCCACCAATTGCTGCGATGGGCCGCAGCGTCGAAGCCGCATATCATGCGCAAGGTTCTCTCTCCGCCACACTCCATCAAGCCGACGGGGTACGAACTATTCAGCGAAACGCCCCTCCACATCGCGGCCAAAGCGGGGAACATCGAAACTACGACGCTGCTCCTCGAAGCGTGTGCGGATCCGGCGGCGCAGTGGAGTCAGGAAGACCACCAGGCGCTTCATCTGGCTGCGATGAATAAAGACCTGGAGATGATGAAGCTGCTGCTGGATCACGGCGCGCCTGTGGATGACTCATTTGGGTGCGATGGTTGCGGCAGCGAGACCGCACTGCACTTCGCGTGCTCGACGGGGAACATGGAGATGATCCACCTGCTGCTGGAACGGGGTGCAAATATCGAGCGCAGGGGGCATTATGGGAGCGCGCTGGGATTCGCGGTACACAGGCGCAAGCTGGATGTCGTGCGGTTTCTGCTCGACAAGGGTGCCGATGCGTCGGTGACTGTACCGCTCTTCGACTTGCTCGTTAGGGGTCCGGCGCTTCCGCACAAGGCCAACCTGCTGTACATCGCCATGGATCTGCGCCACCCCCGAGGCCGATATGGCCCTGAACCGGTAGGGCCGAAATGGGAGGGCCTACCGCTGGGCGAGAACCGGAAACAGCTTATGGCGATGTTGCTGGCGCATGGGGCGAGAAAGGAGACCACGTTGGTGACCATCTCGCATTACTTGGCCGAATTAGCGACGGCAGCTGGGCATACCGAGGAAGAATATCTTGGAGTGGTGGAAGGGATGCTGAAGGAGGTGGAGAACGCGGCTGTGAATATTCAAGTTGTGGGCGTGCGGAAGTAGACGATATCCTTTTAGCTGCTCACCTCCTAATAGATATTTAATGCTTCGTCGATGGCCAACTCCAATAAAAAATAATAAAAACTCCAATAAGATCCAAGTGAGTCAATGGCAGCATATAGTAGCGTTCCGCGCGATTTGCGACTCGCGAGAAGCAAAAAATTCCATGGTTCAGTTCAACCTTCGACTACGACGATACAAGCATGAGATTTTCCGTAAGTCCGTGAAATGCAATGACTCTGTACATCGCTCGGTTGTCTTAATGGACCGTTGATCGTGAAATAGGGGCTCAAGTCGATCAGAAAAGCTCGAACAAAATTGAGAAGCAATATTGACTCACATAAAAGCTGGTAATCGTCGCCATCCTCGACCCAGGGGACCTTGACCTCGATGCGGCCCAACAAGATCCAGAAATTGTCCTGCAGGATTGCGGCAGTGCCAGAAATCAGTGCGAGGTTGATTTCCTACGCGTACACGTCACACAGATCGAAACCCTCCTGACCATGTCTCCGACACGCTCGAATCGCTGCATCTCCAGCCGATCCATCGTAAGGACACGTATTTCTCATCGTTCTTCCTGTGACTGAAAAGATATTTAGGCTGGCAGACCCCCCCAAAGTTCATGGCGCTCAGCAACCTCCCTGCGCTCACCTCCCTCCGGTTCTCCCTCCGGCTCTCAGAGGAGTCGAACCCGCTCCCCTGGGCCGCCTTCCTCCTCAGCACCCTCAGCCCGCCCAACCGACTTACGCACCTCACCATCGACCTCCGGACCACGTCGGCGTGCGCGCGCTCCCCTAGACGGCGCTCGATGCCGCGCTGAGCCTGCCTCACACAGTTGCACACGCTCGAAGTCACTTGCTTCGCGTCCACGCCGGGGTACCCGTCGCCGTCCGTCGACTCCCCGGGCATCGCCGCGTGGCTTCTCGACGAGGTCCCCCGTCTCTTTCCGCTTTCGCACGCGCGGGACGTGTTTGGTGTTTATGAACTGAGTGCGTTGCTTTCCTTACCGCTGTGCTCTGCCTTTTTTATCGGTGTCAACCACAGAGTTCAGCCCGTCGCACTTTTTCTACTGGTCGGGCCCGCTGAACTGGTACAGGTCACTTGGCATGGAGGATGGGATTTAGAGTCCGTGAACAGGAAAGCAATTACGATTAGGAAAAAATACAGGAATTAGTATAATACAGGTACGCTATTGTCCGTGAACGCGTGAATCCGTGTCGCATCGTTAATTCTGTCTTAGATTATTCAAAGTGGTCCATTGGGCGTCAAATATTTGGGCGCCATTGATCGTGAAAAGGGGGCTGAAGTTGCCGGAATCGCCAAACACTGTTCGTTAACTCGATAAGCCAGCTCTCCCCACAATAAGAAGCGGCCACTCACAGACGAGCTGATAATCGTCCCCATCCTCGACCCAGGGCACCTTCACTTCAATGCGACCCAACAAGATGGAGAAGTTTTCCTGCAGGATCACTGCACGCGAGCTACTATCAGTGCGAGGTTGATTTTCTCTGGAGCGGGTGCGTACCGGGCGTGGTGAGGCCATCCTTGCGAAGCATGATACGCCCGATCTTGTTCGTGATGTTCACGGGGTGGTCGGATGTGTCCCTGCGCGATGGGCGCCGGTCAGCGGCTAGCGCGGCAAAAGACGACGACGGAGCGCTCACCAAGTGACGTTGTGCGTTTGTCCGACATACCAGACTGTCCCGGCATGCGGATACGTGACGGGGGGCGTAAAAACGTCGCGGGTCTCAATCGTGAGGGGCGTGGCCTGCACGGCGGTGAGAGCCGCAGCAGACAAGAGGGCGAAGACGTTGGAGAAGGTGAATTTCATGGTGAAGGTTCAAGTTGCGGTGGGGGTTGTGGGTGGAAAATGCAGGAACACTGGAAGAATGAGGTGGAATGCTCACCGCAGGAGCTTTATAGGTGCGAGGAGAAGGAGAGGGATCGCCGTGGTGCGTCATTGCTGAGCCCAGACTGTCTCAGCACTGGTCTAAGGTAGCACTCCATCGGCCCCGGAGCTTCCTGGTATTGATCGATACGGGGCTCAACTTTTTGCGAACCGGTGAGAACCTTGTGACGGTCCCCCATCAATTCTTTATTTCAAGCAGATTTGTTGCTGTATTCTTGCCAGAACATCTCTGTTTCTTTGAAGTATCTTTGTGCTAAATTATTGAACGGAAACATAAATGCCCCTTTTCTGCACTCCGACTCGACGGCATTTCTTTCCGCATTTTTGTGACATACCCGACAATCCCGGACACACCCGATCCGACCGGGACCGGTTGGCACTGCATTCAGTCGGAACTCGGTAGGACTCAGCATACGCGGGCCTCGGCGCCAGTGTCATACCGTGCCCGAATTCATGTCCGATGTAAAACTACGGCCAGTCTCGACCCAGCGTGTGTGCACATGGCGGTCATCTCGGTCCTTCAACCGAGAGATTCGGGGGAGAAAAAGAGGATGAACAGGTCGGAGAATATACTGCGGCTTAATATCGATGAATTCTCGTTCCTATGTGCTATATTTTTGCCTCGGGTGTCGGGATTTGCTCGAAGTTCGCGTTGGATTTGCGATCTCTAGCATGGCTAATGAACTACTTGGTCCATCGTCGGCTGAGACTTGGGGTGTAAAATCCAGCTAGGAACTCGGGGATGGCAAAGGAAATGCTAAATTCTAAGCACAACGTTTGGTTGAAGCCAGTGCTGAGGTCCGCCGACATCGGCTACGGAGAGCACTGCCACCGATGGACCATACCGCCACTGATGCGCCTTCGAGGCGTCGGGCCGAATCGGCCGACCGTTCAGAGCATCAATCCTACGGGCTCCGATGTAATTGCTGCTAATTCATCTACAGAGGTTTTTAAAAGGATTTTTTCAGCAAGCTCGGAATTACGAACTGCGAAGAGTACAATAGCATGTCTTCGTGCGCGTGGAACTCGATACCATCGCAGGACCGGAGGATTATGTCCGCCGCGGGAGTCGGGTCCTCCGGGAGTGACGGCGAAAATGGAGGGCGTGCATCGTCGATAGTTTGGGTGGAGTTCATGGTAGGAAGGAGGAAATGGGAGTTCGGATCCGAGTCACGGAGACCAGTCAAATATCAAATACAGCCATGGTGGCCGATCGATGTTTCAATTCCTTTGGGAAACTCACGATTAACAGCGCCCAACGGAACATTTTAAAAGATCAGATCCAGCCTGTATTTTCTGTGTACTTCCGGCTCGCATCTAACTTGTGTCCTCGATGCCAAGCGACCCGCACCAATTCAGCGCGCCTGGCCAGTAGAAGAAGCGCGATGGGGTGAACTCTGCAGGCATCGATAAAATACGGATCACGGAGAAAGGAAGCGACGCACTCAGTTCATAGACAGCAAACACGTCCCGTGCGCGGGAACGCGGAAGTAGGCTGGGGATCTCGTCGACCAGCCACGCCGCGATATTCACAGACGACTGGGCCGCGGAGCAAGTCACCTCAAGTGAGCGCAGGTGCGCGAGGTGTGGCTGACTCATCGCGGCGTCAAGCTTCGCCCAAGGCAACGCGCGGACGATGCTGTGGTCTCCGCCCAGGCGGAAGTCGATAGTTACGTGCATGATGCGGTTGGTGGGGTCGAGGGTGCTGAGGAGGAAAGTCGCCCAGGGAAGCGGGTTCGATTCGGCCGTGAGACCGAGGGAGAGCCGTAGGGAGGTGAGCGCCCGCAGGTTCCTGAGGGATATGAAGTTTGCGGGCGGCCATCCTGGGGTAAGTTTTTTTTAGTCCAAGGGGGAGAGGAACGATGGAAAACGAAGATTATTACGAGCGACGACCGGCTGGAGATGCAGCGAGTTAAGCGTGTGGCCGACGTGGCTCAAGAGGGCTTCGACGTGGCGGAAACCGTCGAGGGGGTGGAAGTCGAGTCGCACTTCACGGAGCGCACAGAAACACGGGGTAGCAATGACCCAGGGGATTGTTTTTGAGATGCGCTGCGGCGCCGAGTCCAGTAGGGTGAGCGAGTCGCATCGCGCAGGCCACGCATCCGCATCCGCCTCAGCGACGCTGCTATCGACAAGAATATCGCCTGTAATCTCCGAGAGCTTCAGCTTCTTGAGGCTGCGACATTGTTTGAAAATGGCGATATCGACGACGTCAAACCCAGTGAGGTCGACATCGAGCATGGACGGGGAGTTTATGAACGACCGGATGGACGTCTGCAGGGGCAGTGGCAGCTCATGCCAGAGTTCGCTCGAGAGCCGTATTTGCAGGCTTTCCACGCGAGACGAACCCGACAGAATATCCAGGAGCCTGGGCAGGGTGTCCTCGAACGAGATCCAGCGCCGCCGACTGCGATTCGTCGATACAGCGCCCGCGAGGATGCTGACATGCCGGATGTAATACACGATATAGGGCGAATCAGCAAGCACCTCGTATAGAACAGAGCAGGGGGTTTTTGTGCTGTCTTTTCGTGGAGCGCTGAGGCAGATGTGGTTAAAGAGATAGACGCGGCTGGTGGGGAGCCATTGTTTCGAGATAACAGATGTCCGTCGGAGGGTTTCTGCGTCGTAGCGGAGGTGTTCGAGGATGAACTGGATGAGCTCTGGGGGGAGCCTCTCGTTGAGGGTGAGGCTAGAGGCTTCATTCGGAAGGCTAGACATCGCTGGCCGAGCTTCTACGAGTCGGATGATTCGGATCTGGAATTGTTTGTACATGTTATTCTCTCATGTCTTAGGCCTTGACCATCTACTACCCCACAACTTCAGGTCCTTAACCAAGGAATGTTCCCCTCGTTCACTCGGCATACTCCACTACGCGATTCCGGAAACCCCCGATCATCCATCGTTCGAGGTCCGGAATCCAAATGTTTCTCCCAAGTTTCTCCGGCTTCGATAGGTATCCGGGATCCGGGATCCCTAATACATTACTTGAAGGATATCCATTGTGCGATTCTCTCAGGTCCCAGGTGCGTCCAAGCGCGCCCGTTCCAGATATTAAACAAGCCCTACGACATTTTACGGTGCTCATCCTTGTGCACTGCGGTCTGGCTCCTGCTTTCCCCGGGCTATCCCCGGCTATGTCTGTCGCCATGCCATTGACACCACCTGTGCTACATTCTACCTGGGGTCGACGTCGCCTACAGGCACATACATTCGACCATCCCTTTCCACATATGTACTTGTGTCTACGAGCGTAGCCTACCAAGGGCCAGAACGCAATATTAATCCGTTCTTTTAGACGCCAGCGCTCAACCGCGGGCGATTTGTTTGTTTCCCTCGGAAATGCTATAGTTGGTCAATCCTCCGCTGCTTGTTGATGCAAATTTCTTCTGGGACTGAAAGTACGTTGGTTCTATTTCTTTGTCTTGTCATCAGCGCTCAGCGGTTGATTTTGAGCCTAGCTCTCATTTGTTCTCTTTCGACGAATCCGGTGTGAATCCATCACTCGTACTGCTCCTTGAGCGCTGATCAGGGGCATATTCATATCAGCATTGACCGCATTTGCTGTCTGTTGACTCCTTTCCCACCGCTGGGGACCACTCTTCACTGGCTTAATCTTCTTGGATTGCATTTCCCTCATTTGCAACCTCCCATGCCACGCAGGAGAACCTACTGGGGCAATAAAACGCAGCTCGGCAAATTTATGCCAAGCCTTCTGAGCGCCCATCCTAGTACAGGTGCTACTCTGCGCCACTCTGGAACCATTCGTTCAAAATCCGTATGCGCAATCTGAAATTCCCTGCCGTGCACTATAGCAAAGTATAGCGTTTGTTTGACCATTTCAAGGCCATTTGTCGTGCGACATATTTCTGTTGCAGGTATGAGCAGGTATGTGGCTGTTCCTCGCGGCTAACAAGCACTATCCTAGCATTTACCACGAGCTGATGATTCTCACTGATGGTAAGCGGAACGTTGAAACCCCGGAGTGGCGTATAAATTCTATTCGGAGCTGAGGTCGCATTATTTTCTCTTCCTTCCCTTCCTTTCAATACGCTTTTCTCGGCAGCCTTGCCTCCCCTTTTTCTTCTCCTCTCGAAACCATGGCTCACCGCCGCGAATGGGCCAGATCAACAGCCGTTGAGGCCCCCGGACGTTGACGACATTGGCAAGATCGGAAACCGCGTGAGACTCCTGCGTCCCGGTTTTGCTCTCTACATATTTATACATCCCACAGTGCATCACCAGCCTCTCCCCATTCCCTCGAGGGTTAAAGTCTTCCGCTCAACGTGTCTTTTCCCCGCAGTCGTGAACGTAACTTTAGATACTGGAAACATTAACTTGCGCCTGCTCTGCTAAGTAGAGTCAATGATGTTCCTCAGGCTCGATCCCCCTGGCCTTGGGACTTTTTGGCCTCGATACTGCCACAACGAATTTTATTATGCGCCCGGAGATCCGGGATCGCATTTACTCTGCTGTTCCGGGCGCTGTTCTGGCCAAAAACTCGTCGCTCCCTAACACACACTGTAGCAGCGACCGGGATATTTGGGTGGTACCCTGCAACACATCCGTCAGTTTCAGCGCAATCTTTGGGTGCGTGATTACAGACCAAGCGTTCATATTCTCTCAAGATCTCTCCAGCGGCCAGCCGTATCCCATACATCCGCTAGACCTTACAGACATGTACACGAAGACCAGCCCAGGCGGCGTAACGTACACTGTCTGTGTGGGTAGTATCATAAACGGCGGGAGCATCACGGCCGGCACAACCCACTCCTTGTATGGCGACTCTTTCCTGCGGAATGTATACACCGTGTAAGTTATTATTCCCCTTTTCCACTCTCCGATGGCGACGCTAACTCGTGATCATCAGTTTCTCGTTTGGCGACAACACGACCTCGCCCTTCGTACAATTCTTGTCCTCGAAGGATGAGTGGGAGGTCGCGCAGGACTTTGCCACGGTCTGTCAACAGTTGCTGGCGAAGAGTTCACAAGAAATTGCGCCCGCCGACCTCATCCGCATCTTCGATGACCCTTCGGCCACTTCCGGCTCCAGCTTTTGCGCAGCAAGTCCGTCAAGCACCGCGAGGGTGGCAGCCGGACATCTCGTTGACGCCGCCGTCGAAGGCAACGACTCTGCCTCCTCCTCCTCCACGGTCTCCAAATACGCTCCCATCATCATTGGCCTGCTCGTCGCGAACCTCGTCATTTTGCTCGTGCTCGCATTCCTCAGCGTGATGCACTTTGTGAGGAGCGGCAGGAAGAGCGGTCCAACGCGGGCGTACGTTCACGTCAAGCTAAAGGACGATTCCCTACTAGAGACATCGTATTCTGACGAGAGGCCTCGGTCATACGTGGAAATTTAGTGGGCATCTGGGTTTATTTTATTTTTTCTTCTCCACGACAGACATTATCTTTTAAATAAATTTCTCAGGCTACTCTGCTCTTAATTTATCGCATGATTGTGTCCTACATCGTACCCAAAAAAAGGACATACTTCACAAGGGAGAAAGAGCGTAAACGGTCACGTGTTTCAAATCAGGGACGCGTTCCTGTGATATTCAACGCGTCTCGAGTGTTCTTTCCTTCCACACGAGAGTTTTATCGAGGTGTGGAAGTCCAGCATGAGATATATACTGCGAAACGTACCACAACCCTAGAATTTCAGCAACCAATATGGGCGTGCATCGGCGTCGCAAGGGTGGGTTGTGTGCCCAATTCTCGGTGAAGACGCATACTTCCATTAGGAGTTGATGGATGCATTAATATTGGCGGCGTTTTTTGTCTGCTCATCCCGGCCTTTGGTAAGTTTCGACCAATTCATGCCGGTCTCGATCGAAGAACCCGAAAAGTACCTTGTTTTACTCGTCAACATCGAGTCTCTGGGACGCGGAGAGTCCGCGGCTGAGCGGAAAACTTCGAGCCCAGTTAGCTCTCTGAGAAATCGTCCGCCTCAGACATACCTGCAGTGGCATAGAACAATGGTTCCATCTTTCATAGAACAATTTTTCTATATTTCAGATCGCTGGGGCGCTCGATTAGACTTGACCGTGAAATATGCGTCTGATAATTTGCAACGATCTTTGCAACAAAGCCGGGAACCACAAAGATGGCAGCATTGGAATAAAATTATGTACAGACAGTAATATTTGCCTAAGTGTAGCTGAATTTTAGCATTTCTAGGTAGTTCCCCAAGTGATGCTGGCTTGACATCAGGGTGTCTACTATTTTAATTTACTACGGTTTGCGCGCGCATGTTTCTCCAGTTTGAAACGATCCTTTTCTCTTACTCTTCACAGGCCAATGGCCTGGCGAATGACAAACGCGATAAACAAATCTCCTTCCCAGCGATTCTTGACCAGATGAAATCGGGATCAATCACTATCAACGGCAGATTCGCCGACACGGTTATTCCCATTTAGAAGCGGGCGGAACTTTGGTTGCGCCGTCCATGAGCTCTGTTCCCTTTCGATTTCCAGCAGGAGCTTCAAGCTTCGAATCGCAATGCCACGCCGAAGACACGATCGGCCAAACAAGCCAAGTTTGAACCAAACAAGCTGTCATTGTCAATCCAAACCAAGCTTCACCATGGACGTCGACCACCTCCAGGCGAGCCTCCGAGAGCTGACGATTCGGAACCACCGCCTTGAATCTCAAGTGGGAGAGCTGGAGATCATCAATTCGCACCATCGGGAGGATCTCGCCAAAGCGCGCGCCGAGCGAGATCGATATCAAGAGGAAGCCAAGGACGTTTCGGTCCTGAGGGCAGAGCTGAAACATCTCACAGCGAGGTACGAAGTCCTCAAGCTCTCTTCGGCGTCACCAGTGGGTGCACTCTTCTCCCACTGCGTTGTGCAGAACTTCACTTGGAGCATTTAGGTCCTCGATCACAAACGCAAACGCGACGCTGCTGATGATACTGACTTGAAATTCCTGGCACCTGCATTCAATGAACAAAAGCCACTTGATAGACAAGTAATACACTGCTTCCTTTCGCGTACATCATTCTTACGAGCTCGTCAGAACGCCCAAAATCTCTGGAGCTCGATGAATACAGCGAAGTGTGTTTTCGATATCGATCCATAACCAAATGAGACTCACACATTTCTAGTCAATTTCTAAGCCGGCGATACGACAGTGCACCTACCACCCCACAGCGCCCTTCGGTATGTCAATTCATGACCATGCCGTTCGATCTTTTAATCGGATGTCCTTTATAGATGTCGTCCTATCTATCTTCAAGCACAGACTCGAGTTCGGCATCCGTAATGTTGTCCCCAGTGGAATCTCGATCCTGCCCTGAGATATATTTTATAGACGGATAGCTCCCCTCGCGCGTCTCCCATGCCCGGACTGCAGAGCGAGCTCAGAACAGTGGGCGTGCACTCAACACCGTGGTCCCAGCACGGAAACAACTATTCCCTCCAATCCAGCCCCACGTCTACCCGCTCTAGCACTCCAATGAATATGGCAGATTCTCAACGAACCACCGATCCCCGCAAAGTATGGCACGTCAATCGCGCATGGCCCCGCTTCTTCTGATTTTGCTTCCCCAGAGAATTAAGCTTGATTCAGACCAAACGACCCCGACGCGCAATAAACCCTCTGCAGACCAGAATGCTACTCCGACTACCACCACGACGACGCACATAACGCAGATATCTTCCACCGTCACCAGCACTCCGCCGAAACACCCCAAACGCACGCCGTCTACTACCGTATGCGTTTCATTATTCGAACCAGACCTACGTTAACCCCGTGCAGGCCCCCGAAGGGCCCCGCATCCCCAGCGAGTACCGCAAACGCACCGTTTCGCTTGTTGAAACCCCGCTCCGCGTAAGTAGCTCCAAAATTATCCCCAGGACTTGTTTCCATTGAAGGCGTTTTTGTTTTTTTAGAGCACTCCCCGCCACCATCGCAACGACGCGCAGGAAGCGGGCGAGCTGACCGACCGCAAAAAACTTCATCAAAACTAGCAGCACTCGGTCGAAATCGTCTTGATCATGCACCGTGTCGGGTCGGAATTATCTTCGAATTGAACGTTGCAGGGAGACAGATGCTGGTTAGGGCTGGGTTCTTTTTATTTCTTTATCGAATATAGTATGATGATGTACTTGAAGCAGTTTGGCTACTATAGGGTGTCAGATATATGGCACATATAGCATGCAAAAATTATTGGTTTACAGCTTTCGAATGCAAACAGGGAATTGGGTTACAACTTGGCTAGTGGGTGACAACATTCTCAGTGCGGACATCTTTGAGCAGAGCATCCCTGGCTATAATGCATTGCTGGTTACATCTGAGAGTTGCATTTTTAACAACTTCAATGGGACTTCGTCTTGTGGAAGTCCGTCGAAATTGATGGTAATGATCGGAACATTGATTTCGATCCCATGCCGGGATCCATAAAGGGAAGTTAATCTGTTTTCTGAGAAACCGACACCGAGAGCACCTGAAGTTCATCCCAAACAATGTAAGATGGGTATTTGAACACATAGACTGACCGTCGAAGAGAGCCTGTGCATTTGAGTTATGCCAAAAATAAATACAAAATCATTGGCCTGGGAACAGTCATTTCTGCGCCGTTCATGCCTGATTGTGGATATATTATCATAGGATAACCAGGTCCAATCCACATTACTTATAAAAGTCCATCCGATGGGTCTCACCATCCCTATAACTTTCCGAGTTCAAGTTTATTGAATGGCCGCTGGATGCCGGGAGTTTAGCTGAATGGATCAATAGCGATGATCAATTCTCAAGATGTAACCAATTATCGAGATGTATCCAACCAAAAGAGATGTCAGCTGCATCGAAGTTGTCAGCCAGTAGTGTGAGATGTCACCCAAGTGCATAAATCCCCTTGCAACCTGTCTTCAAAAACCCTGTAAAATGTCGGTAATTTTTGCACACTATATCACCCATACAGATATATAATGAACGTAAGGCCATCTGAATATAAACATCCGCCGCGCTGTCTCCGTTATGCAAATAAATTCAAGTTTCAAACATCAGTGGCGGTGTACGCCCCGAATCTTGAATACGCTCAATCCGCAACTTAACGCTGATTCAAGTTGTCAACCTAACCTTGCTATTCTGAAAGGTGTGGGTTTTTCCAGTCCTCATCTTCTTCTCTCTTATCGAGCTGTACTGAGTATTCCAAAGGAATTGAAACATCGATCGACCACTATGGACGCATTTGATATTCGACTGGTCTCCGTGACTCGGATCCGAACTCCTATTTCCTCCTTCCTACCATGAGCTCCACTCAGACTATAGTCGACGCAGGCCCTCCATTTTCGCCGCCACTCCCGGAGGACCTGACCCCCGCTGCGGACATAATCCTCCGGTCCTGCGATGGTGTCGACTTCCACGCGCATAAAGACATGCTATCGTACTCTTCGCAGTTCTTCCGGGACATGTTGTCCTTTCCAGAACCGACAGGGGCGAATGCGAATGTGCAGAAAGACAGAAAGCCACTCGTCGACCTCTCCGAGTCTAGCAAAACCATCGAGAAGTTCCTTCTCCTCTGCTACCCCTGCATCACTGGCAAAAATGGCGAGCTCTTCACCGACCTCGACGGCGTCGATGGGGCATATCGTGCCCTGGACAAGTACCAGGTCAACGGGGGACAGGAACGCTTGGAGAAGTTAATGGCGCAGCCCGAAATCCTGGGGAAACAGCCGCATCGGGTCTACGCCATTGCGTGCCATCGAGGACGTGCAGATCTGGCGAAAGCTGCGGCAGTGGAAATGCTGAAATTTCCGTTCCTTGCCCAGTCGTTTTTGTCGGTCCCCGAAATCAACTTGATCTCCACCGAACAATATCTGCGCTTTCAGACTTTCCGAGACCACTGTATCGCCGCGGTGAATAATTGCCTTGACAATCAATCAGAGGAAGGCCCCGCAACTGCAGGCGATCCCAAATTTCGCAATGTATGGTGGGGGACCCGTGGCCACAGCCCCGGATGTGGTGCGACAGCGACGGAGCACCGTTTGGAGCCTGCGAAATGGTTCTATCTCCATGTCGAGAGCATTCGCGATCGGACGTGCAGTATTGTCGACGTTAAGGCCATCGCGGACTTGCTGTGCAAAGTGGAAGGAGCTGCCTTCGATGTTATGGCCCAATGTCCCGAGTGCGTTCAACGGGCACCAAGCTGCCTCCGTTGGGTGTCGGAAGAGCTCGCGAAGGAAATAACTGCGGCGCATTCTCAGGTACGTGCTTCTTCATTTTTTCCTTGTCGCTTCCCTGACATACATGTCCAGATTTTATTGGAGTATTCGTTTGTAGAGTAACTCTTCAATTTCGCCTAGTTTAACGTTCTATGTCTATCCATCGAGTAATTTCAAGCGCTACATAGTTCCGAGCTTGCTGAACGAATCCTTTAAAAATTTCGTAGATGAATCAATAGCAATTACATTGGACCCCGTAGGATTGATGCTCTGAACGGTCGGCCGATTCGGCCCGACGCCTCGAAGGCGCATCAGTGGCCATCGGTGGTAGTGCTCTCCGTCGCCGATGTCGGCGACCCAAATCTAGACCTCAACACTGGCTTCAACCAAACGTTGTGCTTAGAATTTCGCATTTTCTTTGCCATCCCCGAGTTCCTATCTGTTTTTTACACCCCAAGTCTCAGCCGACGATGGACCAAGTAGTTCATTGGCCATGTTAGAGACCGCAAATCCAACGCGAACTTCGAGCAAACCCCGACACCCGAGGCAAAAATATAACACATAGGACCGAAAATCCATCGATATTAAGCCGCAATATATTCTCCGGTCCGTTCATCCTCTTTTTCTCCCCCGAATCTCTCGGTTGAAGGACACGAGATGAACCGCCATGTGCACGCATGCTGGGTCGAAGCTGGCCGTGGTTTTACATCATCGGAATTCATGTCGGGCACGGTATGACACTGGCGCCGAGGCCCGCGTATGCTGAGTCCTACCGAGTCCCGACTGGAATGCAGTGCCAACCGGTCCCGGTCGGATCGGGTGTGTCCGGGATTGTCGGGTATGTCACAAAAATGCGGAAAGAAATTCGGAGTGCAGAAAAGGGGCATTTATGTTTCCGTTCAAGAATTTAGCACAAAGATACTTCAAAGAAACAGAGATGTTCTGGCAAGAATACAGCAACAAATCTGCTTGAAATAAAGAATTGATGGGGGACCGTCACTTCATTCTCACCGGTTCGCGAAAAGTTGAGCCCGTATTGATCAATACCAGGGAGGTCCGGGGCCGATGGAGTACCACCTTGGACCAGTGCTGAGACAATCTGGGCTCAGCAATGACGCACCACGGCGATCCCTCTCCTTCTCCTCGCATCTATAAAGCCCCCTGCAGTGAGCATCTCACCTCATTCTTCCGGTGTTCCTGCATCTTCCACCCAGAACCCCACCGCAACTTGAACCTTCACAATGAAATTCGCCTTCTCTAACGTCCTCACCCTCTTGTCTGCTGCGGCTCTCACTGCCGTGCAGGCCACGCCCCTCACGATTGAGACCCGCGACGTTTTCACGCCCCCCGTCACGTATCCTCATGCCGGGACAGTCTGGTATGTCGGACAAACGCACAACGTCACTTGGTGAGCACTCTGTCATTGTCTTTCGTTGCGCTAGCTGCTGACCGCCGCCCATCCCGCAGGGACACATCCGACCACCCCGTGAACATTACGAACAAGATCGGGCGTATCATGCTCCGCAAGGACGGCCTCACCACGCCCGGTACGCACCCGCTCCAGCGAAAATCAACCTCGCACTAATAGCAGCTCGCGCGCAGTGATCCTGCAGGAAAACTTCTCGATCTTGTTGGGTCGCATCGAGGTGAAGGTACCTTGGGTCGAGGACGGGAACGATTATCAGCTCGTCTGTGAGTAGCCGCTTCTTGTTGTGGGGAAAGCTGGCTTATCGAGTTAACGAACAGTGTTTGGCGATTCCGGCAACTTCAGCCCCCTTTTCACGATTAATGGCGCCTAAATGTTTGAGACCACTTTGAAGAATCTAAGACATAATTAACGATGGAACACGGATTCACGCACTCACGGACAATAGCGTACCTGTATTATACTAATTCCTGTATTTTTCCTAATCGTAATTGCTGTTCACGGACTCTAAATTCCTTAATTCCATCCTCCATGCCAAATGACCTGCACCAATTCAGTGGGCCCGGCCAGTAGAAAAAGTGCGACGGGCTGAACTCTGGGTGACACCGATAAAAAAGCCGAGAACGGAGGTAAGGGAAGCAACGCACTCAGTTGATAGACACCAAACACGTCCCGCGCGTGCGCAAACGGAAGGAGACGGGAGACCTCGTTGAGGAGCCACGCGGCGATGTCCGGGGAGTCGACGAACGGCAACGGGTACCCCGGCGTGGACGCGAAGCAGGTGACTTCGAGCGTGTGCAGTTGTGCGAGGTGCGGCAGGCCCAGCGCGGCGTCGAACACCGCCCAGGGGAGCGCGCGCACGCCGTCGCGATCCGGAGGTCTATGGTGAGGTACGTGGAGGAGGAGGTCAATGGTGAGGTGCGTAAGTCGGTTGGTGGGGCTGAGGGTACTGAGGAGGAAGGCTGCCCAGGGGAGCGAGCTCCACTCCTCTGCGAGCCCGAGGGAGAGGTGAGCGCATGGAGGTTGCTAAGCGCCATGAAGTTTGGGGGCGTCTGCCAGCCTAAATATCTTTTCAGTCACAGGAAGAGCGATGGGAAATACGTGTCCTTACGATGGATCGGCTGGAGGTGCAGCGATTCGAGCGTGTCGGAGACATGGCTCAGGAGGGCTTCGACCTGCGCGACATCGTCGAGCGGATCGAAGCCGAGCCGCACTTCGCGGAGGACGCAGAAATACGGGGTGGCAATGACCCAGGAGATAATGTTCGCGACCCGCACCGTGTCCAGTACGGTGACCGAGTCGCACCGCGTAGGCCACACGTCCGCCTCTGCAGCGCCGACCTGGATATCGCCAATCTCCGAGAGCTTCAGCCTCTTGATGCTGCGACATCGTCCGAAAAATCCGCCATCGACGACGTCGAACCCGGTAAGGTCGACATCGCGCATGGACGGGGAGTCTATGAACGTTAAGATTGACGTCTGCAGCGGCTCCGGCAGCGCATGCCAGTGTTCGCCTGAGAGCCGTATCTGCACGCTTTCCACGCGAGACGAGCGCGCCAGGATATGGAGGAGACCGGAGAGGGTGTCCTCGGCTACGATCCAGCGCGTGCGTGGATGCACGTTAGCCCATTCCGTAGAGCCCGCGAGGATACTGACGTGCCGGATGTAATACGCGAGTTCAGGCGACTCGGAAATCACATCGTATAGCAGTGAGCAGGGGGTGCGTGTGCTGCCTCGGTGCGGAGCGCTGAGGCAGACGTGGTTGAAGAGATGGACGCGGCTGGTGGGGAGCCACTGTTTCGAGACAAGTGCTGTTCGTCGGAGGGTTTCCGGCTCGGAGCGGAGGTGTTCGAGGATGAGCTGGATGAGTTCCGGGGGCAGTCTGCGTGTAGATTCGTCGTTCGGGGTGGCGTTCGGGGGAAGACTAGGCATCGCTGGGTCAAGCTTCTGGGCTTTACCTCCTTTGCGTTATCAGTCGGATTTGGAAGGTGTGTTTGTACATGCTATTCTCTCACGTCTTCGTCCCTGAGCGCATCAGATGTAGATCCATCTTATCTATTGCCTGATATGATAGTGATTCACCAAGTTTCTCATTTTCCGGCATGAATTTCGTTTGCGTTTTTATGGACTTCTGTGGAGTGTTCCTTCAACGGTTCTCAAAGTCCCTTCCCACTGCACAATCAACAATTCAATCTCAGAAACAACCCAGCTTATAAGATCAATAGGTAGGGTAGCATCGTCCAGCACCGCAGCTTTCCGTCTCAAAAATGGTGGAGGTCAGAACCCTATGTACATCCAGGAGGGAAATAAATAAAAGATGTATTCACTAAAACTGGAATAACGGGGTAGCTACACCAGCACCGTACTAGTGATCGCAGGAAAACTCCTCTATTCTGTTAGGCAATGTTGGGCCGCATCGAGGTGAAGGTGGCCTGGTTCGAGGATGGGGACGATTAACAGCTCTTCTTTGAGTCAGCCTGCGGCCTCCATTTTTGTTCGAGCTTCTCTGACCGTACCGCCAGGGTTTGGCGATTCCGGTGACTTTAGCCCCTATTTCACGATCAATGGCGCTTTGAAACGCCCATAAAGTAACGCACGAGCCGGTTGTATGAGAATAACTGACCCGGACAGTATCCTACTTGTATCATGCTACAAGTCGCCCACCTGAGGAACCAGAGTACGTTGCAGGCCAATGAGGACTGTCTCCAACGACGGGACATCTACGGGGGACGCATTGAAGCGAGTGAGCTGACGTGAAATTGTGCTAAAACTGCGATGGTGATCGTTCCTTGGTCTGAAGTCAAAGTTTTGTAGCTCTCGATGCCAGGCTCGCAGAGAAAAGACCTACTTGGCTATATGGCGAGTAAGTTCAGCTTGTTAACACCCAAAAAAAATCCCTCCTTGTCCGACTTTCAGCTATCTGCCAGGGCCTCGTCGTACTAGTTCTCTGCTTCACAAATGTACATTGTAGACAGTGCCGGAGTTTAGCGTCGTCGAATCCAGCGCAGAGCGATCATCAACACGTGTGCGCAAAACGAAGTGTAGCCATGTCGCTGACCGGCTCGTTCCTGTGGGCTTCAGAGGTGGTTTTCTCCGTGGGACTCGTGGTGGTCTGGTCGGAGAAGCAAAGCTGTAGAGCACTGCCGCCGGATCAACAATCATTTGTTCCCGCGATATGCTGTGCCGTAGGCGCTTATATTTGACTTATATACTGAAGTGTCAAGTGTCTGAATCCCTTCCCCTTCCCCGCGTCTTCTACCGAATGTCGGGAGCAGGAGATCAAGAGAGCTTATATACAGAATCGACTGTCCCGAGCACAGTATGGGGCCCGGGCACTCTCGCCGGAAGAGCCATCCTAGCTCTAGGGGAAGTGACATTGAAAGGGCTGGACCGCGTCGTTGACCGCGAGTCGCGGGCCATGTAGAAGAGATTGGAAGCAATCCGTGGGTCTGTGCCTCATCTGACCACCGAGATGTACAGTGACTTAATCGAGCTCGCTCGGTATGATTCACTGCATTCCGACCCCCGGTAGGCACGGTCTGTTTACATGAGTTTACGTCGGTCTACGTCGGCCGACCCCAGTAGGCAGAGTCTGCCGACGGCATGTAGGCCAAATTGGGTCTACTTCGGCCTACCGTCCGCCTACATCCGTCTACTTTGCGTAGACCGAGTGGGTCTACCTCTGCCTCCGGGCTCAACTCTCTCTACGTGCCGCGCTCTGCTTGTGTTGTGTTGCTAGAGCTTAATTTTGATCTTGATCTTATTGATGATTCCACTGTGCGCCTGGAGGCTTCTCCCGTCGACCCTGGCCATTGTCCACGTCGCCATGTCGGTGTGGCGATTCTGTGTTGCTCCCCTCATCTTTCCTTCCTCTTTCTGCTGCTTTGCAGTCGATGTACCGTCCGAATGGGCCGTCGCGTGGTACGACGGCCCAATCCAGTGATTCCGCCGGATGGAATCGACACCTCAACCCATACGGCGAAGGAGCGCCGCACGGCGACCCGTGAGTGGACTTCTATGGCTTTTTCACTGCTGGCTGAGCTCGGTTCCAGCTTCCACTCAGTACCTGCTCCACCCGGCGGGCCCGTCTTTCACGACCCACGGTTTCTGGGACATGGGCATCCTTCGTGCGTACGATCTACCACCGTATATCGTTCCATTCAGTTATAGTGCTTCCTAGCAGCACACCGAGAGCTTCCCGCTCGACCTCGCTTGATGCATTCCCAGCACACAATCATCACCGAACTGGGCCTAACCATGGACGGGGGGCGTCATTGAATCCACTCGCTGCCAGCAATTCAAACACGTCAGTGTACGATCCCGCTTTGCTTAGCACCCCGACGCCGTCCAATCGACTCCCTCCGGCTTCGAGAGCGTTTCCCGTCCACGGCCAATTCACCATCCCCGAAGAGCGGACTCAAATGGAATGCCTGCTCGACATGATGCACCAGCTTTCCAGTGACATGCGTGAGGTCAAAGCAAGGATTTCGCGAATCGAGACGACTCTCTTCGATTCGCCCTCCCCTGTTCCGGTGGTCCGCGGCATCGCTGCCCAGCGCGGTGGCCGGATTACTCGTTCGAAGACGAGCAGCCGCCGGCGTCGTGTCGTAGCCAACGGATCGGACGGGTCCGAGTCGAATGCCCCATCTCAGACCACCACAACCGATTTCTCCACCGATACCGACCGCGAACCAAACGATGACGACGGCGTGGAGCTGGACGAAATAGACATCTCGAAAACGGAAAAGCGTGCGCTTCAGGTGAATACTAACAGTAAACTTTCTTCTTGTTTCTACCTCCTAACCAAAGCTGCAGAGATACGTGACGCAAACATTCCGGCGTGTCTGCAACGTTCCCGGGCGAAACTGGCCAGACCCGAATCTTGTTCGCACGAACGCAATTACTGACGAGGTGTACCCAACACCGATATTCAGCGCCAAAGTTACTGATCACCGAAATATTCATCTCTTCCACATCGTCGCGCAGCGTGCACTTTCGGAGTTACAAGTTGAGTTCCGTTTCTTTTCAATACTCCACACTGACCACACTGTAGGATCGGGACTGCTGGCCCGAAGGTCTCAAGCGCCCATCAGAAATGTCGGGCCCGACCATCGATCCCGCATTCGTGCGTGAATGTGCCAAAGAATCGTTTCGCGCGTGCAAGAAACAGTGGGCAGAGGTTCAAAAGGTTGAAGCTGCAATCATGGGTGACGCGAACCGCCGTAACCACCGCCGCATGATGCGCCGCCGGCGCGTGAGTCCCTTTCCATCGATTAATGACCGATCCTTACGAGGCGTTGCAGAAATCTGAACAACTTTCTAAAGTAATCCTCGCGTTTTGCGCTCAGCACGGCCTTGATCCCACGTTCGTCACCGATCTCATCCACGAACAATTTCTATCAGATGAGGTTTCCGAGCCGGACGACCATTCGGGCGAGAGTAAGGAGGCCTGGAAGGTACGCTTAGCTGCTGCAGGGAACCTGCCTCTCGATCCCAACGCCCAACAAAAATTACAATTGCTCGAAATACTCGTGCCCTCTTGGCGTTCCGATGCGGTGGGTCGACTTTATCTCATCATCTTCCTTGATCTCATATTCCTGTCTGTAGTATTCAGACTTTATTCATGAGCTGGAGCAATTTCGGCTCGACGGAGATGGCGTCTCTCCAGCTGATGTGCTTAACCTCAAGTATGATCGCGTGGGTGTCGGTCGTCCTTCAGATCGTATCCCACGGTACTCGCCATACGACTTCGGTGTCTCGACGCAATGGTTGAAGGAGAATGGTAACGTCCCAGCAAATAAAAACATCCTAAAGGATTGGGGCAAGTGGCCCGAACCAGCTAACTGCGGGCTCATTTTGGAACGCGATGACGATGGAGAGATCGTTAACGTCTACTATACCTCTCGCACTGAACAGGAGAATTAATTTGTGAACAAATCTTTTCGCAGCCACCTAGAATAATTCACACTATTCATGTACATGGTCTATTGTCTTTAATTCAAGTGCTTATTCGTCGTTGCCCGTCACATTGCCAAGTCCGTAAGCTGAAAAGGAGGTCGGGAACTGTCAAACTCGTGAGACGCAAGACTCGATATCAGTTGTGTTACATCTCACGCGATCCATTGTCGTTGTGATCCACAAAGGTGGTTCTGTGTACCTGACTATTCCCCGTGAAACTTGGCATTGAATGTCGGCCAAAGGTAGCACTTGTGGTGGAAATTCGGGATCGTTTGGTGGCGCGTATTGTTCGTATATCCAGGTCTCCGCACCCAACTCAGGGCTAAAATCCCAATCCATTAGCCCGTGTACGACATCCAAGTGGCAGAGCTTACAAATCATACCAGATAAAATCGTCGTCGTCGAGCGGTGTGTCCTCCGAGGGTATCATCCAGACAACAAAAACCAGGAGGGTTTGCTGGGATTCAGGAATACCAGGTTGCTTGTGCCGAAATATATGCCGAATCTCTCCAGCGTATATCTCACCATTGAATTGAATCTGAATGAGTGACGAGCCTACACCGTGACCACGCATTGAACGTGTGGTCGACGTGACTCTGCGACCATCCAGGAGTGCGTAGTCAAGGATCTCTGCAAATGAACCCAGCATCTCGGTGTTTTGGCCACGCTGTACGGACCCCGGTAGGTGGACTTTGGATCCATCGTGGTTATAGTACTTCATGATGCCTAGTCGCATGGAGTCATCTTCAATTCTGGCCGATTTTTCCGCGATACTACCGGCCAACACCCGTGACGACGTGCGTTCTGAAAATGGGTTAAACACGGAGCAAATGGTGGACCATGGTATACCATGAGCAGCGGCATCTTGAATTGTTCCCAATGCTTCTCTGTCGTCAGCACTTCCGAAAAGTAGCTGAATGAATTGATGCTCCAGCTGAACCCCGACAGGGACGTCGTTCCCAGATGTCTCATCGAGAATCCCATTCAACTGGTCCCAGCGCCATTCAATGTTTTTATCCAGAATAAAATTGGGTGGCTTACCATTCCCTCCAGCTGCGCTATCCGATGAAATTCTCGCATCATTGAAACCTCGAGAAGCCCACCTCCCCAATTATTACTGTTCAGGTTTTTCAGAACCTTGTTCAAGCGCTCGGTCAGAAAAGCCCAGAACCCGTACAGTGGACCATAGTCCAAGACTTGGTCCGGGATGTGAACTGCCCAGTGATGATTGGGTTTCATCTCATTCATTCCGTACAGCTGTTTGAAGCTCTCAGCGAGATTAAAAATCAAGGTGAATAGTTACCTCTAAAAAACCCAAAAGGTAGTCACGCAGCAATTCCTTGGCTCGATCGAGTCCCGTGAAAGTGATGGAGCTACCGACCAGAATCTTCAACGCCGAAGCAAAACGGAGATAGTTCCTGGGTTCATTGGGCTGCATACGTCTGACAGGCACCTTTGGCTCACGCGGGCGACGCGATTTCTTGTTGCCTGACTGTTTTTCTTTCTGCCATACCTTGAGCTTCTTCTTGTACTCCGCCAAGGATATAGGGTATCGGGCCATGGCGGCTTCGTAGTCGTTGTCGGATTCGAGTTGAAAACGTTCCCATACAAGTGGTATCTGTGAAAAGATAAATCAGCCGTGATTACCGCGCAGAAAGATACATGCCACAATTGCCCATGGACCCGTAGTTGCGAACTTATACTCATCTGCAGTCAACGAGCCGCCTGCCGCTTCGCCGACGCGTAAAGGCAAGCGGCCAGCCCACAGTGGGGCCTCAAACTGTGCGAATTCAGAGGTACAACACAGCCATAGCTGGAGGCGCGAACTTACACTTTCCAGAAACTCGTGGACAATGTTGAGCTCCCGTGTAGTTTCAGGTGTGTTAGCTCGCAGAGCCCCAGTTCCGATCCATCGGGTAAACCACTGGTTTTTCGCGACACCTGGTGTCGAAAACAAAGGTAAATGGATGCTTGTAAAATATTAAACACAACGGGGCTATACCGAGAAGTAAATTATGCATGGGATCGACCACCGTATGACGCACCAGATCAAAGTAATCCAAGCGCGCAAACTCTGTCCATCGTACGCCATGTTCGGCAAAGAAATCCGCCTTCTCCGCCGGCGTCGGAAGATCACGGTACATTTTGGCTAACCGTCGATGTTCTTCGCCAGTGCGTTTTGGAAATTCTGGAACTTGTCAGAATATATAGCGCGGATTCTCGGATTGTGGTTACCGTTTCGAAGGGACTCTTCTGTGAAGAATTCGTCCTGGGACACCTCGCATTTTGTGCATGGGGTGGCGTCGTGACTATGATCGGCGAAGCCGCACAGCTTACACATCGCAGGATGATCCGCAATAATCAGGAGTAACGCGACCCGCACTAGTTTTCCTGCCCACAAAATCAGCACCACAGATATTTCCCATGCTAATTGCCATACCATTCGGATGCTCGGGAGTTTTGATCATAATACCGTCATTATACAACATAATCAGGTCATCGACGATGATTTTGAGGTAGTTTTGCAGCTGTTCGGCTGTGGGTTCTTTCCGTCCAGTCCCCCCACTGAAAATGAGATTTTCGGAACGATATCTGTGACAATATAAGCGAGTTTTTTTACGACAAAGTGACAGTTAGTTCACCGTAGCGAGGTTGTTAAATTCTGGACACAGAAAGACATCGCCCCGGATGACTGACTGGGTGCGAAACTACTTTTGCTTCGATTAAACCTATGAAATCTCAGTAAATAGAAAATGAAACAGCAGCCAAATCACATACCAATCCAAACTGAAGCTAACTCCAAGACGAATTTCCTTCTCCGCCTGGGGGCCAAAGAAGAACGAGTGCCCTTCGGCGTCCTTCGCTTCTTTCCATACCTGTGCGTCCTGCATGCATCTAAGCTCTCCATCGACCTGAGTTCGCGTCCGCCAAGAATTCACAGCTGAAACCATCCCAGGTCGCTTGAAAAAGTCTTGCAAGCCGGTAGACAACAGTTGAATGGGAGAAACCATGTAAGGTTTTCGTCTACCAAACCCCGGAGAGTTCCCAGGATCAGCGTCCGATTCTTCCCATGCATTGTTACTGCCTCGAATTGGTGCGCCAAAGACCTCCTCATTGCAGTCAGGACAAAATGTAGTTACGTCGATATCCGGCTCGAAGACGTGATGGCAGTGAAAACAGATCGGATGCACATCGAAATGGTCGGTTATCTGGAATCTGGCGAAGACCGTTTTGAGGGTACGCGGCATTGCCACGGAATCAGCCAAGTTGCCGACCAAAGAGGAGAAAATGAACCCGAGACAGATAAGAATGAGGGCTGCGGCGCGAAAGGTAACACGGTGTCTTGTGTGAAGAAAGGCAACCATGTACATCGCACAACGGATATACCACTTCGGATGAAGGTGATCCCGCGCAGTGATATGCGGTAATACAACGGTGGCCACGGGGCGTGTTTCTGGTTCTGAAGGCTGTACTCGGGCTCTGAGTGGATCTACGTTATCAATGAATCTGTTGGATTGACAGTCTACACACTGTGAGGTTGGAGTTGATCCCTCAGCCGCTGGAGGCACCAGGGAATCGGGATGCACCCTATTTTGGGTCAGAACACATTAGATTTCAGATTTCGGGCCGTACTCAGATTGTGTGGCCAATCTAGAACCGTCGCCGACGTCAGGCCGATGATATGTTCTGCCGGTGTGTGAAGTTCCCCGTCCACGCGACGGCATATTTGAGGTAGTTGGGCGTGAGGGTACAGCGGATGAGCCACGGCCACGCAAAGAGATAGAAGATTCGTGTGGCGGTGGCGCAGATGTATTGACAGAAGCCCCGGTACGAAGTCTTGATCTGCTTCGAGCGCCACTGCGCCGTGCCTCGAAGGTAGCGTGGTTCTGGGCTGAGGTCTCAAATGGAGCATCAAGTCCGTTGGGTGGTGTTCCGGCCATTTTCCAGGTGCCCGCACGCCAAGGTGAGTACGAAGAGTTATGGCAGGAGTTACGACAACACAGACAAAGACAGGTGGCTGTGCTCCTGTCAAACGTCGAACACAAGGCCAAACACAATACTTATGTACAGTACGACAGTGAAAACGGCCACCAAGTGCGCCAGAATAAGTGGCTCATTATGGTTTAAAAGTCAGATGTAGGCCGAGGAAGGCATACTCGGTCTACGGCCAAGTCTGCCGACCTCGGTCTACCCCCGTAGGCAAACCCTCTGCCTACGGACCCTCGGAATGCAGTGATTGTTCAGTCCACATTGAAATGCGTAACTTAATTGCCTTATGCTTCTAGTCCCGATTTATACCCACAGTATATTTTGGAAGCAGCAATGGACATTGTATTTCACCAACTCGGGTTGGGCTACGGAGCGGCTGTAGCTCTGAGTGTTACCCAGCTTTCCCTGTCGGAAGCGCGGCTAGTCATGCTTCGGATGCTTAATTCAAGGTGTTCTGCATTCCTCTCTTGTGCAACTGTATGCTGATATCTCCCTTCAGATATTTTGACATCATTGATAAGGAGAATTCAATAGGGGCCAGATCACCTCGAAAGGCACTCGATTTACTCACAATGCTTGTTCAACTGCGGCCTGAGATGGCAGCGTCATGCTTCGATGTCCTCGACCAACTCTTTCTGAATCCTGACAGCTGCATGCGTCTGTTCCGGTTTCGCGACCACCCAATTCTGCGAATCCACGCAGAGGAGGATCTTAACATCCCAAAAATATGCCGGACACCGCTGTCGGAGCTGCAGCTGAGATTTTCGCAGGACTGCATGTATCGATGGAAGAACTGGAAGCTGCTAGAAAGTGCGGGGCACCCTGTCGAGAGCCGCCTTCTTCAGCTCAATGCGGTTCTACTCAACGCGGTTGCACAGGAGTGGTGCTGGACCCCCGACTTCTTTGATGCGGCGTTTGACCTGTTTGACTTCCTAAGGTGCGTTGCCCAGAGTAGTCGTCTTCCAATTTCTTTTTTTTTAAAACCATTATTTGTGCAGCTATTCTCAGGTTCCTGAGCTCCGCCGCGCAGCCACGGACCAACTGATTGCGTGTATCTCTGTCTCACGAGATTCCTGGGGGCCCTTGAGCATCGTACTTGACTTGGTGTCGCGGTCAGCAATCTTGGGCCCTCGCCCCAGGTGTGCTTCGTAATTATTTTCTCGTGGATTATCCCACTTAATCAAGTTGCATCCAGTAAACTCAGATACAGCACATACACTCCGAAGACTCCTTCTTCTCCCACTGTACAGACCGATGCAGAAACCCCACCAGAACTTAGCTTGCAATTGCATCCCCAACTACACGAATTCTTGCAGTACGCACATCTGCAGCCCCATGGGCGTGAAGCGCACCTGCAGTTCTGGCAACATTCTCTACTCGCAGTGCCCGCGCCTGAGATCTCTGACAAATCCCTGAGGGCTTTGTGGGGGGTCTATGTCAATCCCAGAGCGTCAGGGGATGGCCTCCAGAGTCGGATTCCAACACCGCGAAAGGACATTGTTGTTAACCAGGGTAGTGCTCTCCGTGCAAGGCGCATGGGGGCCCTCAACACGTATCGAATCAGTGGGGTGATGGAGGGAGAAGAGGACGTGACACAACGTGTAGACTCAGTGCCCTCAGCGGTTTTGGTCGTTCGCCAGGTCGCGGAGGCGTCCGCTGGTTCCGGGAGCAGTGGACTGTCCAAGTCCTTTTCCATGCAGAGGCAGGACATCGATGTAACTTCACCCGACATTATCCTCCCCGTGGAGCCGGTCGAGCCGATACCAGAGTTCATACAGGATCCTGTCGCACAGATGTGGTCCCACAATTACTCACTTGAAGATATCGCGTACAACACGGACGGGGACCTTGTGGGCGCCACCATGGACGTCTTGGTCGAGAAAATGACGCCGCACGACAGTATCGTTGACCATGCACTTACCGCCGTCTTCTTCCTCACTTTTCGCCTCTTTTCGTCACCGATTGAGCTTGTGGACACTATCATTCAGCGATACAATATCCTCCCACCGGACGGCATCTCGAATGAAGATGTCTACCTATGGCAGCAGCGCAAGGGGATCCCGGTGCGGCTGCGACTGTCCAATTTCATCAAAATCTGGGTCGAAACCTATTGGCGACAGGGAGTCGATGATCCCGCCCTGGACCCGTTGGCAAATTTTATTCAAGACGGACTCGCGGTGACGTTTCCCGGTCCTGCGCAACGGATCAAAGACTTGATTGAACTTTGTCGGATCGAAGAGCCTTTCATTGCACGGCGTCGCCGTCAGCAGACAGTCAAGTCAGTGATCAGCCCCAAGATGGGAGAAATCCCTCGGCCGATGATATCGAGAATTCTGTTGGCGAATTTGCGCTCCAAAAACTTTGCTACGATAGCAATTACAGACTTCGATCCTCTAGAACTGGCGCGACAGTTGACGATCGTGGAGTGCGATCTGTACTGCGACATCCAGCTGGAGGAGGTTCTGGAGGAGGGACGGGACGGGGTGAAGGCAGTTTCTGGGCTGAGCACAGCTATCACAGGCTGGATTTCAGAGAGTATTCTCAGCGAGCCTGACATGAAGAAGCGGACGACATTGATCAAATTCTTCATCAAGGTTGCCGATGTACGTATATATCCCGATGTTCCTCTTTCTACCGCTCACAGTCCACACCTCCCAGCGCTGTACGTTTTTAAACAACTATAGTACTCCCTGGTCGATTCTCGCTGCTTTGGACTCCTCGACAATCTTCAGGCTTCATCAAACCTGGCTCGTAAGTTCGGTGACGCCATATACTATGACCTGATTTTGATGTGTCTTTCCAGGGCGTTCCGCAAAAAAATCGGTCGCAGCTAGATTCAATCAGACGGCTCGCCGACCACTCCCGAAACTATCATGAATATCGCTCAAAACTCCGCAATACTGCTCCTCCCGCGGTGCCTTTCCTGGGTATTTCATGAGCTATTCGAGAGATGGCCATAAAACTGACGGCACCCAAGGTCTTTACTTGACAGATGTCACTTTTTGCCGGAAAGGGATCCCTTCCCACCGGGCATCGCCAATGAATCCCCACAAAAAACTACTCAATTTTAACAAGTACCACAAACTAGCGCGGATCGTTCATGGTGCGTTTATGTACACTTGCCCAACCATCAAATTCGATGCTTTGTCCAGATATGCAGCGTTTCCAAGTCCCTTACCAACTCCACCGCATACCAGAGGTCCTGGAATACCTGGTTGACGCCTTAGAAACCTCCCAACGTCATGGCATCGAGAAGCTTCAGGACCTATACCGTCGAAGGTATATCAGAGCCTTGTCATGACTGCGATTCATACTGACGGTTTTTAGTCTGCTCGTTGAACCTAAAGAAGCCGTTGATACCATAGTAGCAGCCGACAGGCAGCAGCTGTTCGGATGGGGGTCGAAATCGCAAGCCACGACACCATCGTAGCCCTGGTGCATATCCGTCGCCGTCCATCTCGTCGAGTACATGTACATCATCTCGCTTTGCATGTACATACTACACTCATCGCTGACGGGCTGCCAACTCTCTCGGGCCTCCTGTCTCATCTCTCTCATCTGTCAATATCTACCCTGCATTTTGAACTTGCTCCTGTTGTTTTGCTCTGTAACCTAACCCGGAAATGCAATGTGTCAAAATCGTCGCTGTCGAGCGACACCCATCTGTTCAGCACAATATGAGTACTTTATGTAGGAACAACAGAAAAAGAACCTTACATAACGGTTCGAACATTGTTCAGAGATCCGAGTGTTGAGGCAAGAAGTTCCTGCATCACGGTTTCTGAACGGTTTAACCCCACGCCCTTCCGCTCTTCCGCGGGTTTCGCGGGTTTCATGTGAAGTGTTTTGGCATACGGAGACCACCCCGTCTCCCCGGTCGTAAGAGCTTCGAGGAAGTCGCGTCCCATGTCAATGCGCAGTTTGTCTTTGTTCAAGACCAGGTACGAGAAGAACAGGGGCTCGATTGCAAAGCTGACGCCGTTGCATATCTGCCGGAGACTCTTCTGGTCCGGTCCAGCGAGCTGCGAGAATGGTCTCAGCGATACAGATGAGCACGGGTGTGAGGTGTCACAAAGCTGGCCCCCGATCTCTTGCAGAAGTTCCACCGACAGATACAGGAGCATTGGGGCGATAAGTTGATAACTAACTTGGGGTCTTAGCTTCGGAGTGAGAGTAAAAGGGAAGAGGAGCGGCACCGGCTGGCTGCAGTCAGTAAAGTCAAGTCACGCTGATGTCGGTATCCATGGAGGCTCAGGGAGGCTCTCCCGCACCTGCCAGCTGTCTGACAGGCTGTCTGACGGGCTGATTGATCGGCGCGCGCCAAATCTATTCAGAGATTGTCGACAGAGTTTCCTCCCATTTCAACGCTGAATCCTCTGGCTTTATAGTCGTGTTCTTCAAAGGTTCATGACGAACCGTGGGAAAAGAAATAAACCAAAAATGGCCAGCGCGCGCTACCCTCTCTCATCGGTTAGTCGATAACTGCACACTGCCAGACACTGCCCCTGCATTAAATCGCCGCTGGGTTGCTTTCGGTGCACAATTCAAAGGGTACATAAAGATCTCATCGAGTAAAATTCCGGAATCCATGAACACTGCAAGTTGCTCAAAAATAATAACCACATCATGTAAACGTAAGTCTACAGTTCACTGATTTCCAGAGCGGAAACCCCGCGGGAGGCCGTCGGATTGATACTACTAGGTGGACAGCGTGTTGATCTACACCGAGGAATGCACCGGGGCCTGCGTACACCAATACTTTTGCTTCAACCGTGTTTTTCCTGTCTTGTTTGGATCCCAAGCGCGCAATTTTTCAAAGTTTCAACCGGATATATTGCATAATATATGGCCCATATCATAGAATACGGGTGACGCAGAGGGGAGCGCTTTTCTCCCCACTGTCAACCACCGGCAGAAGCGTGTTCGCGACCCGTGTGCGTACGGAGTCCTCTGTCAACGCAAACGAGAATTTCCCGACTAATTCGCAGACAATCACTTGCATCTCCAATATCCTGCGCGACATTATGAAGTCGAAACCAAAAGGTTGAATGGACGACTCACGCGAAACGCCATCTGGATGGGCCCCACGTTAGCTTTATGGATTGTGGTGATTTATTTCAGATGCACTTACCCGAGACAGACGTGGGGACCACCTGAGAAGGAAACGCTGCGAAATATGATTTTAATGAAGGATGTTCGAAAGGGACAATTATGAGGGAGTCGACTGACAGACCCGCGTAGGGACCAACCGCTTCTCCTTGGTAAGGCGTCCCTTCGATCCAGCGTGCGGGCCGGAACTCGTGTGCGTCGGCCCCCCATCTTGATTCCAGTCTAGATAGATAAGTCAGTACATGGCTTGAACTAACTAGACAAAACGAACCTTTGGGAGGACGCAATTGCCAATGTCAGGAGCTGGCCCTTCTGGATGGGTATTCGGGTTATACGCTCTCCTGTGGAGGTTGTGATACTTCCTGCGAGGGGAATGACCGTGTCCCGGACGGCGACGCGTTCCACGAGCGGGTCCGCTGGGTAAATTCGGAGGACTTCCTGTGCAGCGAAATAATGTCAACCCAGACGTTCGACGCATCGTATATGTTACGTCCTCACCTTTATGAACGCATTTAGGAGGGGCATATTGTCGTAGGAAACATTCTGGCTGCCAGCGCCGAAGGTCGAATGAATCTCGGCGCGGAGTTGTTCCTGGAACTCCGGATGCCTGCCAAGTTCAAGCAGTCCGAACGCCAAAGTAGTCGCCTGAGATATGGGGACAGTTAGAAATATCAGCATTGTTCGCAGCAAATTACTCACGGAAGTCTCCTGCCCTGCAATCAGAAGAATCGCAGTCTGTTCCACCACTTCCTCACTCCTCAATTCCTTCCCTGACTTCGCCGACTTGTCTGGGTTTACTGTGGAAATCAGTCAAACAAACGTCATGATGATGGGAGAGGAATATTCACGAAGAAGACTGAACAGATCTGCGTTCATTTCGAGTCCTTGTCTCGCCGCATCCATCTTGGCCCGGGCAATCTGTCCTCCGACTCGATTTGCGAGGTACCTCGCTTTCCGGAGGGCCTTGAACGCCGTGGTTGGAAGGTACGTCACCATTCCCAAGAGCCACCCAGGAAACCGCGCTCCGATCGCATAGACGGGAAGTTGAGCAGCGGATTGACTAGCTGCTAGGGCGCTGGAGCGCGAAGTCAGCCTTCTTGTTTCCACAATAGTTCCTTGGAACTTACATTAACTCGGTATTATTCTCTTCAAACTCTTTCCCCAGATCTTCAACGGAACAACCGAGAACAACTGTGAAGACCCTTGAGCAAATCATAACCAATGCGAGAATATTGAGTACCATACCTTCGCTTACTGCATTAAGAGAAGCGGAATTGAGGAGTGGACACATGTTTATTGACGGTGCGGGTGAGTCTTCCAATTGTGCTGTGATCTTCGGCACACTCAGAAAGGCTAGGTTGGTGTTTGGATGATCAGCTCACCATCTGCGCTACTTTTTCAAACACCGGTTGATACCGGCGTACCGCGTTTGCCGTGAACCCAGCGTTCAACGCAGCGCGGAGCCTGCGGTGTGTCTCTCCTAATCGCCTGGAGCATTAACATTACCGTATTTTGTGCCACAATGACGAACCTTGGAGAAGGGTAACACTTTTTTCTCCGAAGAGCCAAGTGCTCATACTTTCCAGCACTGGCCCCGGTTTAAAATGTGGGCTGTTCACGATGTATTGGAATGCGATTGGATCTGACACCATGAGACGGTCTTGCTGTGCAGCGAGTAGTAAGCATTGCAATGATACCGCGGAAGCGAACCGACCCCGAAACACCCCTTGATCCGATACAGGGGTCCGTATAACTTCTGCCATCCGAATTCGACTTCGCCATACACCGGGGAGAGCAGTAACTGCCGCATATGTCCTAAAAGCAATAGGATTAGTATGTGCTTCCAAGTGGAATACAGTCCCGGGCGAACCGAAAATCCACGACGGGGAAGGCGGGCCCGCGATATTGCCGACGGCGCTCTGTCGTCGGAGATACATTGCGAGACCGACGATTACAGCTGCGGACGCAGTGGTGTAGTTCATCCAGGATGCCATATCTCTGGCAGCACGTTGAGGAAGGAAGAGACAATCAAAATTGAAACCGATAGGTGAGGAGCCTTTTAAAGTCCGTGGCACCTGCTGCCGGCATTTAAGGCGGCATTCGACGGGAGAGTATCAAAGAAGATATCCATGGGGCAATTCAGGGGTAATTAGTACTATTGGGATAGATTCTGGCAAGATTAATATTTCCGTGCCTGCTGCCGCCTTCGACAGGACCCCGGATGATGAAGTCCAATGCGCATTCCCAGAATATTTTGAAAAAAAATTATGCTTGACCAGTGCTCAAAAATCCCGGCATTTTAGGCCAAGTTGAACGACGTAATCTCTTGCCATAAATATCTACATTCACGTTGGCCGTCGACCGAGTGGTGCAAACTACAGTATTGTAACGCGAACAGGTACTTGTATGCCCTCGTGCTCCCGTCCTCGGACTCGAGGCTCCAGTGTAATACCCATTTTCCACTCGATCGGTTCGGAAATCGGCTTAAATGAAAAGGCAAGCAGCAACACGGACAAGACGAGTTCTGGAAACGGCATACCGTCAGCAAAACCGGTTGGCTATGACTACCAAGAAGACCCACTCATTTCGAGGATGGCAAACGTTTTGCCGCTGGGGTAAAATTAGACACATGAAAATACGGAAGGTAAAAGGACCTACGGGCACACTTTGGGACCACTCAAGAACGACATTCTGAGGCGCCGACGCCTTGAGTACGGATCGAGAAATGGACAAAAATACTCACATCCCAGAATATGCTCCGGGGAGTTTTAATTCGCTCTGGGAACGATTCAACCATCGCTCCGGTTTGAACTCCGCTGCGTCGGGACCCCAGATAGCAGTGGAGCGGTTCGCCGCGCTGAGTCCGAGGTATACTTTGGTCCCCTTCTCGACAAGCAACTGGTTGGTCTCTTCGCCCGTGGATGTAGATCGTATCGGATACACGAGTGGAATCATAACATCTTTCATCGTTCTGAAAACCGTCGAATGGTCAGATTTATAAATATGGAAATAGGAAACGACATACTGCCTCCACACGAATGTTACCGGGGAGTAAACCCGGAGCATCTCCCGAATAACAGCATCCAACAACGGCAGTCTCTCAAGTTCGTTGAAATCCAAGTCCTCTCCAAGCGCCTTGTGCTGAAGCGATTCTCAGCGTGGTGGGACAACAGAAAAATACAAATGAGTCGCACCGCTTTGGCCTGTTGCAGTTCCACCCGGAGTTTCTGTTGGAGATCAGTGTCTAGTGCAATTATACTGAGCAATCGAGCGAGAGAAGCGGAGGCGTTCTCTTGGCCGCCGTGGACGATAGAGCTTTAGAGAAAAAAATCCATTAGTAACCACCCACGGTAGAAGTCTTTGAAACAACCACAAACCCCATATTCGCAAGCACCACGTCGTCAGACATTCTATCTGCTTCATCAGCGTCCCAATTTGCCTGAACTGCATAGCAGAACTGTCAAGGGTACCCAACATATCAACATGAACGATACATACTCATGGACGTAATAAGATCTTTCCCTCCAGCGGCGGTTTCAGCTAGAGCAGCCGAACCACCCTCTTCCAATGCTGCTTTGCGGATGTTATAGAGCATAACATATACCGGGTGCATAACGTCGATGGTCGCCTTGAACTACAGAAGATGCTGTAAATAAAGAACCGTCGTTCGCTAAACTCAGGACACACCTTCCGTGCTGTTGGCCACGGGAACGTTGCGATAGATGCAAGAGTCCGACGCAGCCAAACGGGTTGGATTTTCCTCCACGATTGCAGGAAAGGCAGAACCAGGAATAGTCGGCTCCCCAGAGGTCTGCGTAGATAATTTATTAGAAAAATGGGAATAGATAAAGCCAACGACATTTACAGAACAGAGATGAGAGCGCCATGGAATTCGGCGAACGCCTTGCTTTTGTCGTCGAAGGAATTGAACGTGTGTCCGATACCAGCTATCCCAGTAATTTCGAGGGCCGCACGCGTCAAGTAGTCGAGCATATCTACGACCTGTCCGGGCGGTTTCCCGGAGAGCGTAGAGGTCAACTTCGATTGCAACTGGGAAAAGTTAGGTCTTGTAAAAAAGAAATTGGGGATTATCGACTGACTTTGCGAGTGACTTGGTAGAACATTGGCGTCAATTTCGATACGCGGCTGGCCGTGAACAGGGCGTCCATGTATTTACGCTGTTTCTTGTGCTCCCGACCTGCGAAAGTTCTCGTAAACCAGGCGTGGCATGGTCCAATGACTGACCCTGGACAGACGCAACGCCGTCGCCGCAATGGATCACGCCGAATAATCTACCCACGTTGGAATGAATAAACACGTTGAAAACTTCAAATGAAAATACCCGGCAAACTCGCTGGACTCGGGGAACCAGGCCTGCTGCCTGATGAGAATAGAATTCAACGCCGCGGGGTCAGTGATGTAGAGGGCATCGGCCTAGTACCGCAGGCTCAGTGAGATTTATGGAGTTGCCAGGCAAAGAAATGACGCACGCCCAGTAGCCCACCCTTCAGCCGTGCAACGTGCCCGAACTCCTCTGGAATATTGAGGTGCCAACCGAGGCCATCGGGACTATGGATGTCTAGCAGGTATCCTAGAGAGGGCGAGTATCGGTAAAATAGTAGCCAGGATTATCGACCAGCTACCAATGGCGCTGCTGGGGGTGGGTCCCGGGATAAAGGCGTACGGCTTCTTTGTCTTCATCCATTTTCTAAGCGAGGAAGTAGTGATTGCGACGAAGCTGATGAAGGTAAGCGTGCAGACTGCAGTTAGGAGCGGGGAAACAGAGTCGTTGAAAAGGAGCCCCATTATCGAAGGATGGGCCGGACCAGAGGGTGGTCTCCCCGAGTTTTGCAACTGCCATGTGCTGTTTATACCGTCAGTGAGACGGGCACTGATCACCGGGGGCGTTCCTCCATATGGGAAGCGCACACATTGAGCCAGCATCGGTGCAAGGCTGTGCAAGAACACCATGAGTTGATGCGGGCCCGACGAGCGGGAGAGCATCGCACATTCGAAGTAGTATCGATCCCGATTCCGTATCCTGATTCTGCGTGCCGGGAAAAACTGGCAAAAAAATAGGAAAACCGGAGGGAGGAGGAGAGAGTGTAAATCCTACTTACAACCGCTCGGGAAAAAAAACGAGGAACTACGGAGACTTTCGCCGACTGTGTGAGACTGTGTGCCTACTGCCGCTGTGCCGCTAGCGGATTCATGGAATGCTGGGATGATGAATTGTTGATTAGATACATTTCGAAGGGTTAGCTCTATATGCCGCAGTGTGCCGCGCCGCCGAACGCCGCCTATCTGCTATCTCGGTAGCGCATCGGTTCCCAGCCTAGGCCCCCGGTCACTTACTACTAAATGTGATGTCTCGGTCGCGTAAACAGTAAACTTGGGATCCCCTCCTCCATCTAAAAAGCTGATAAATGCCCAAGGATAAATGAGTGGATTTACTGTTTGTGTATGCTATCTAGGCCCTATTTCAAGTCAGATTAGCCGCAGTGGTATGAGTCTGTCGCACGACACATACCAGAATAGCGAGGTAATCCTACTTACCAGAACTTCATCCAGATGTTCGAAGACTCTAGCCAACAACCACAATCGATACAACGGTTAGCGTTGAGGAGTTTTGACTTTTGATGGTTCGGAGCAAAAAGTGTGACGTGCGACTTTGTGGCCTGTTGTGACCTGTTGTGGCAGGCATTCGGACCGAACAGCCGAAAACAGTTGAACCACAAGAAGACAGCGAAATCGACATCAATGTCGCGCAGAGAGGACATTGCGCGATGCATCGTAAATGAGGTTTCAGAGTTGAACCCAGGTGCCTGGAGCTAGAGGCAGCCAGGAAGCTATACTCGACCGATTGGAATTTCCGAATGCTCACTCAGTCTGTAGCGGATAAGAGTCATACAACCGCGGTCTGCAAAGAAACACTTGTAGAATACAGAATCCCAGAATAATGCTGAAGCGATTCAGATAAAGGCGAAGTTTTTGTTGCACTCAAGTTTGATTGGGCTTGGAGAGCTTCTGCGAACCTGCAGAACGAGACGGATGTCGGAATTCCAGTTGAAACAGCAAGTAGCAATATTTTATTTGGAGATCGGTCTCACCACATCGGTTGACACTACGGTTCTCATTAGATCCGCAAAATGGAATTTTGGGCAAGAGGTTTGGAATACACAAAGAGCTGAAACTAAACTTACAGCCGTTTGCAAAATGGATGACCGTGACAGTCGGCATAAAATAGAAATAATAACAATTTTTGATCGGGCCCTTTGCCGAGGGCGCAGCCCGGGCAATCCTGCCCCGATCTGCTCGTTTTTGGCACTGTTTGAGAGGGATTAAGCAGGGCTTTCGATTAGTACCCTGCAAGGCATGTAATTTACGAAATTTGAGGTTGTCAAACTTTGCTTCCAGTGATTTCAACCCGAACTTGTTTCTCTCATTATTCAATGAAATCGAAACCAAATCTTTTGAGGTCGGGTGCACCGGGAAGGGTATCTGGTGGCATATGCTCGCACCAGAAGAGAAAATGGTTTAGCTCCGAAATGACCGTAGTACGTATAATTACTCAAATAAATCAGTGATTGGCTTGACGGAGAGAATGAAGACCACTGCGACAAATTTTGGTTGGCCGAGGATGGATGCCAGGCTTACAGCTCTCGACCCCGCCCATAAACTACCAGATCCAATGAAAACTGACGGAGCATTGAGCAGAACAAGATTTGGTTGGAAGCACTGGACGCAAATTTTGAGCACCCCAATTTTGGAAATTACATGCTGCGCTGGGTACGAATCGGAAGCCTTGGTTACGCCTTCTAAAACGGTGTCCGAACTAAATGAATCCGTTGAGAATTGGATGAGATATGCGGTCAGAAAAAGGTCCCATCAAAAGTTGTTCTTTTATTTATTTTGGGCCGACTGTCATCAATTATGCAAACGGCTGTAAGATAGATAAGTTGGAACAGGTCCTCGACGACTTACTTGTCCTTGAACTGGACACTGCCAGTAGATTCTCATCATGATTGAATGAACACAGAATCTAAACGAACGCAGTTGGGTTCACCTAGATATCTAGCCTGGCAGCTTGCCTTGGACAATTATTTCTTGACAGTCCCGTGCAAAAGGTTCGGACATTGATAGGACACCGCCACGGCCATCCTATGAGTGGGTCATGGTTTAGGGGCGACTCTAACCGAGTTGATCACCCAGTGGAGACCGGCGAGAAAATACACAGCTTTGCGTTGTGAGCGGTGCGATCGCAATTGGCATCCTGGCAACGCCACAGCGACCCCGCGAGTGATCAAGCAGTGATACCGGCGATCCTTAGTCTCCTGGTTGGACACACTCGTGGTAATGATAGGCGGATCGTCCAAACTACATTGCGTAGTAATGGCGAACTGATGACCGGAATTATAATTAATAGAAGTTCGGGATTACAGCATATAATACGATCAATCTATATTCCTGCCGCATTGTAGGAGGAAGGTTGCCACAACTATGGGCTCAAGGAGTCCGAGATGAATGGTTTCGCCAGTGAGCTCCAAGGTCACTTTGTCCTGGCCTCGCGATATTCGACCGAGCATCTCTGGTTGAGAGGCGCCGGAGTAAATCTGCGCTGGAACATCAGGTCTTGAATGCACTCGTTTGGAATATAATATTACGTAGATGAAGTTGTCTCGCGGTGTGAAAGACAATGTTGCTCCGCTGACGGTCATCGTCCGGGAACTATGGAGTGAATATTTTAAGAAGACAATTAGGAAAAAATCAAAGAACACCAACCTTTGGTCAGCGGATAGAGGCAACATCTCTGCCGTTCGCTGTCTTGAGATTGTACCGCGGATTTCGACCTCGGGATGTCGATGCCACTGGATCAGTGCCATGTTTTGGCCGTTGGAATTCTGGAAAACAGAGACACCGGGCATCGGTGCATCTGTCATGATTCGGAAGTAGGGCCGCGATTGGGGCCCAACGACGTTGCAATTCAGAATGGTGGGGTTGAACGCAGTAAAGCGAAACGAGAAGAAAGTCGGCAACGCGTTTGGAGAAGTAAATGGGAGAGCGCCAAAGATCGATGGCCTTCCATGGCCCCCAGCGTTTTGCCAGCCTTGTGCGTATGGGTTGAGCATTTCTGTTGTGGTTTATGGTTTGTGTGGTGCGGCTGGTTCAAGTGAACCTTCTTAAGTAGTATTTTTCTATCGGAGCTACTGGGGTATCTGACTCCGAATTCGGCTGAAAAGGGATGAAAAACTTATACCGAGGAGGAACCTCAGGTTTGAGAGTACCACCCTGTATAGTTCGGAACTCCCCCATGTATTAGCGTCCGAGTCGTGAGAAGGATCCACGCCGGCGGCGATCGCCAATAGCAGGATAGCGGATGGATATCGGAGATCTCGGGATACGTAGTTGCAGTGAAAATGCGGTGCAAAAGATACACGTATCCGTTTCCGGAAATCGTGATGCAAGCAAAGCTGGACCAACATACCTAAATTTTGTTACAGGGCGTCGCGTTTAATCTTTTCGATGAACAATGTTTAACAACGAAAATCAGAATATGGTCAACAAGACTTTAAAATGGTGGAAGCCGCTGAATTTTAATTTGTCGCGCAGGACCTACATAGCATACGCTCGAGCACAAAACGTCAAGTTACATCCACGTTTTTCCAGCGGTGAAGGAGCCCGGAAATCGGGCGAGAGGTAACCGAAGACGCTCTATTCAAATTTGGGCGCTACTGACCAAAGTAGCGCTGGTCGGCATGGGCGACGTCACTGATCCGCACCGGTTTTGTCGCCCATCGGGACCGGTTGAAATCCCTGCTCGGCCCAGGTTTACAAGATTTTCTGACCGATATAATCTTGTCCACGCGCTGGGGAATTTACTGTAATTAAGGTACATCCTCCAGAATTCTACCCGAACACCATATTAATTGTTGTAGGGATGTACTCCCTGGAAACAGGAGCTGATTCCCGTGCAAAGGTGCATAGATTACCCTCCAAGTGCACCCACCCGATATTATCACTGTCGGCTTCATCGGACACTGTTTGTACATTGACTGACCCGTCCGACATTTCAGAGGGCTTTTGATGGAATTTGATAAGAAAGTTCAGTTAGGCCCGCATACGTGTCGCGGTAAATTTCGAAGGTGCGGAGAGTAGCATGTACACGACGGGCACAGCAGGCCGAATGGAGAAGGTCGCCCGGAAAAAGTCGGAACACCGAGTCGTCTGGTGGTGGATTGATGGTAAATGCGGGGATCCTCCCTGATCCTCCGCGAATGTATCTCGGCAATCATTGGATGGAGCACCGCCGCAGGTGAGGCGGATAGTAGTATTCGGCTACTCGGTAGTCCATAACGCCGATCTCGAACAATTTTCTTGGAAAGTACTTGGAACAATGACACCTGTGATGCGGAGCTTGGGAACCGCTCCGATATCCCTGGAATAGCGAGCCGAAGAAGAAGAATGATGACTTAAACCAGCTGGAGGGACCGTAGGGATGAATTTAGTTGTCGAACTTAGCAGCACGTTTCGTTTTCCGACCTCCAAGTTCGATTTTGAAAGGAACAAGCGAAACAAGAGCAGCGAGCCATAACTGGGAAAGATTATGTACGTTAGCGGTTGCGCGCGATCGACAATATTATTGTACGGTAGGAGGTTGGGAGGAAGCTTCATATCAAGCGCGCAGGTAATAATATCCATTGGGAATCCCGTGGGTAATTACACCTGCCTTCATTCAACCATGACTGTCATGCTAGTTCGCTAACAGGCCAGAACATGACCCCAACGGAACTGAGGTTGGCGGATACTTCGCCAAGTCTATCGTCCACAGAAATATTCACGGCGGCGCGACCACCGCCGGAGGACTTGGAAACCCACACGATCACTATGGATTCGGAATGCTATGCATGTGTTGCCTGATCCGTGTGCAAATGGGGTTAGTATATCTTCAATTTGTTGACGCCTCGAAGGCTCGAACGCGCTTAAAGGGTCCATGGGAACACACCCGGGCGCAAAACACTTGCGATGGTACATGAGGTGGGCGTCGTTGTATTTTTATGGGCCGCGTGTATAGCTGTGTGAAGAAATTAATGCAAGCGGGGGAATGAACCCTGCAGATTATTGTATTCCTGGTACCGACCTAGGGACCAGGTCTCAAACCCGTAACCCTGATCGGCAATTTTTCCCGTCTCGATCATGACGGGTTATTGTTTAATTACCGGATCACGTGCTTCATACTTCCCTCCAAACCCTGTAATCCCTCAAAACCCTCAGTGTAACCAAGAGGTGAGTGATCCTAAAGTCCACGACATAGACCTCGGTTTGTCTCCATCTGTCAAGAGGGGGTAAGTCGCATGACATCACCATCACTCGCCGAAAGTCTTGCCGGAGTTTACCGAAATACGTTGTAAAATCCATTCCATAGCATACAGAGGAAAAATAAATTGTTTCGTGTATCTATAAGGGTGAGTAATGTATGAAAATGGGGGGTGGGGGTGGCCAGGATCTCAAGAGGATCCGAGGAAGTCTCTCAGCCAAAATAAAAGTCGAGCATCGAGGCCGATGAAAGTCGGTCGGTGATCTCGGACTTCCTGATTTGGGGGGTTGTCAGAGAGGTCTGTGTTAAGTAGGATTGGGATGATCGCTCACCTCTTGAGTGTAACCCAGACGGCAAAAATCTGCGTCTTGATCATGACGGCATATTTAAGTACGCCGGACCCCTATTTCGCATCAATCATTTTAAATTAGGGTACATTGAGTGCATTTGGGAGTTAAGTAAGGTTTTTGGATGATTGTTGATATACGCTTGCTCAGAAATCACATCTGTACAGTCGCAAACCGTGAAGCGCAACCAACATAGAAGAGCAACACTATAGTTTCGACTATTCTTAGGACAAATATGGCTCTGAAACTTTGTAGGAACACAGCGGGCTATCCAATGATGTGCCCGAAGAAAGAATTGAGTAAAAACACCAAGAGAAACGGGAGAAATAGCAATATTTGTGACGGCGATAAACTGCCATTGATGGCGGCGAAATGTTTTTTTATTGAGCCAGCTCACGAGTGGCTCAAAGGAATGAAGGGTTGGTGAACCTCGGTTTCTGAGGCTCCCCATTACGAATATAGAATGCCCACGCCCGAAATCCCATACACCGGGACTACAATCCGTGACGCTGTAGTGTTGCGCTTTGCCGTGTTTGGGCATATTTGGAGTTCTCAGAAGTATTGGGCTCGTCCTCAACAACGACATGTCCCAATGCCTGGGTGTAAATTCTGGCACGGATTATGCATGAAACGGATCCATTTAGCAACTTGGTCCGAGTGATTTGAGCTTGCTTTCGTTGAGATATTCACGAAACATTTTGATCGTTGCGCTTCGCGGTTTGCGACTGTATGCATAATGTATTAACATTGAAGGAGAGATATAAGGTGTCAAATTAACCCAGGTAGGAGTAGCGGTCAGCTGTATCGGTACCAGGGGCGCCCGGAGGGCCTTATGAATCTATTATTAGCTCCGCGTCAATTGATCACGCCCAAAGTGGTTACTTATTACACCTCTTTCCCAAATATCAATGGAATGGACTCGGGCGTCACGGGAAGTAACAGCATATCCTTCCAGACCGTTCATTCGGAAAGAAATTGGAATTGATATTAATATTGTGCACTAGAAATTGCCTTTCGACAGCGGCAATGGAGGACAGCCTCGTGAAATACAAACAACGAGAGATGTCTGGTAAGGTGTGAATTGATAGGCATTGACGCACACCTGACGTGAGGGAACTTCACAATTTGAATATTTCCGGGCTGTTGTGCAGCCTCGAACCCAGGCCCAGGAACCACGCATGTCGAGATGGTGAAACCGACCTTCGCTAGGTCCGAGTTTAACTCGACATAGACATGGGGAAAAGTTCGGCGGAGGTTGGCTCTAGATTGACCGCCGCTTGAGCCTAGGTAAAGGGAGTTCCGCTCCGTGCCTCTCGAGAACGCATGTCATTTGTGCCCGAAGGCACACAACAATCCGAAGTCTGATTCATGCATTGAGGGTTGTGCGGGCCGGCAAATCCCTCACTTAGTGAGTCATTGTGGAGTGTAAGAAGCTCGGCAGGTGGACACTCCGAGGCATGTAGACAGCAAGACTGTTCCTTGTAAGCCCAAATATAGAGCTTGCATGTTGATATTAAATGGACGAAAGAATAGGCTATAGGAAGCGAGTGGTCGGTTGGAAACTGCTCCGCTCAGATTCCTGCGTACCTGGGAGTGCCTCGACTGCGCTAGCGACCTTCTATGGCTGTATGGCATTTGCGAGGCCATTCCCAATATGAGCTTCTCTGGAGCAGGAAAAATATTGGAAGCACATACAACGAGCGATTCGAGTATGATGAAACATTCGGACGCATCAGTTGTTGGGATAAGTCTACGTTGCACAGCCCAGGAGTTCACAATAAATTTAAATTGCACGGGAACCGAGTACGCCCCTAATTGCATTGATGGCCGCAGTTCATAGATGATCCTAGCCCGTCCAAATCACCGACGCGACGTTCGCAGCGTTCTTAATTCGGCGTTCAGATTGCGTCCAAGCCGAACAGCCACTTGCGCCGTGCTCCGGCGAGAACGCGAGAGGAGGTGTAGTTCGACGCTAGAACCGCGGAAGCGTTGGCAGTGGACGGGAAGGGCCAATCACGCTGGTGTCAAGCAAGCAGTTGAAGCACAACTCTGACTAACTATCTTTGATAAGCCGTAGAGTGCACAGTGCTGCCGAACTGAGGTTCAACGTTCAACGTCCAACTCTGAAAATCTTCGGTTACTTGGGTGCCATGAGACCGTGATGGTGGTTGAAAAATAACCTTTTATGCGCAAAGGTTGGGCTTTTGGATGGAGAGGATCTACGCGCTAATCTTGCCCAGAGAACCAGAAACCCGGAGATCGGAATCTGCTCTTCAATGCAGTTATGCTTCCCGAACAAAAGGAACTTGTCCCCCAAGGCATAGGCATACAACAAACTAGATGATTATCTCCGCTGTATTATTAGCCCACGTCACCATTCATCACGCTCGAAGTATCAGAACCGAGTCTACCTTTGCACCGCATAGAAGCAAGCCCATGGGTATGTGGATCCGGTCCCCATACTCGTCCCGAGATGACTCTCGACACGTACGGGAAGCACCCCGGGATTAGCAGCGGGATTAGCATCAGTATTCCGGGCGTGTACTCGGTAATGGCTATACTTATGCATTTCTTAGGGGCGCTTTGGGATTTGCGCTGCTTGAGTCGACGGCGGGGATGCGGTGGGGTAGCAGATAAGTTAAAGCAACGAGGTGTGACTCGCGAGAGGCAATGTTATTCCGCTGCGGGCGGAACCCCAGAATGTGACAGCCAGAGTGATTCATGCATCGAGCCTAGGTACCAGGTACGACGTATGTCGATGTAAGTTTCAGCACCAAATTGGATGTGGAATGGGGAAGTCCTCTGCGGGGTTGCTAGGGCTGTTGGTCTCGACTGTGCACCATGGGCCTGGCTCCCGTTCCTGGGCCAAGAAGGCTGGGGCGCCCACTGTACACACGGAGGTTGACTATGTCCGGAAATTCCTTGCTTCACTAGGTAGTGACTGGGAGGGTAAGGAGGAATGAACCTCGGGAACTCACTGCGTTCAGAGCGTCTCTAAACCGGCCGTTCTCTAGTTCCGCTGATGCGGGCTAGCCGAATTCTATATATGTCTAGGCAAATATAGACAAGAGGAGCATTGTGTTGCACAGTGGGAACAAGATGTCGAAGGCAGACAGCACAATGGACCAGTTTAGACCAGCTTCAGATGTAGGACGGTGTTCTGTGGGCCCCATTGTAGTGCTGGGAAAGTTCAGTTCAGAAATAGGTTCAAACCTGAACTGAACTGAACTGAATGCGAGGTTCAGGTTCAAGGTTCAGCAAATTGCTGAACCCGAACCTCAATGGCACCGTATTGGCCCATTTGAGGGATTCTTGTGCCAGTTTCGACAGAGGAATTACCGTGTATACCTTTCTTCTGTTAATACATCCCTTTCAGGCAATTTTTTTGATACTTCATCGTTTTTTCAACTGGTTCGATGCGAGGTGCTGGTACTCATGTGATCCATTTGACCAATGTTCAAGTACAAACTTTCTCAGATAAATGCCCTGTAGTCTCCAAGAGGCTATGGACTTGCTCCTGGGATTTAAACACGAATACAGCCTGCCATTCATATTTTTTCTGATTCTAAAAAGGTGCTTTAGCCCTGGGAAAATTCTTCAGGTTCGAATGCGTTCAAACACTGAACTGAACTGAACCTGGCATTCAGGTTCACAGTTCAGCGAATGCCTGAACCGCAAGCGGGGTTCAGGTTCGGTGTTCAGGGAAAAATACCTCAAACCTGAACCAAACCGAACTTTCCCCACACTAAGGACACAGATGTAACTTCGCCAGACATTACCCTCCCCGTGGAGCCGCGAAGAGCCGATACTATCCCCCCCCACCGGTCCAGACTTATCTAGTACTCGGACAAATGTGAATATTTCTGTCAATACTCAACCGATTCCCAAGATTCTGGGCTTGATACATTCCTTGGGATGTGTTCTATGATATCTGAGCTAAAAATCTGGCAGTTGGCTGCCTTGTGTACTTCTTAGATAATTAAAAACTTGCTAAATTTGCGATGTTTAGCTGTTTTCTCCCTGGTCATACTGAGATGAACATAAACATGCCAGGACGTGTTCAGACTATGAATCTACCATATAATTATGTTCATGCAAAAATTTCAGGACTGTAAGTGCCCTATAGCTCCCGCAATAGCTGAAAATGTCAGTTGTCCCTGCCAAAATTGCCTATTTTAGTAGGTTATGCCTCACGGGATGTGACTGATGGCGTCTTCATCACGCTTTCCTTCTTCCAAACGACCATGCCAGTCTGAGTCTTAGCCGCTGGAGTTCACAGCAATCTCTCCGAGGCACATCCGCCTTCTTCTTAGTGGCGGACACGGATACGTTCCATCTCCACGCGCGCAACGCTACTATATGCTGCCATTGACTCACTTGGATGCGTTGTTTTCAAAAAGATGCTGTTTCCCTTGCCCAAGCCTTGGAGGAAGAAGTGAAATTGATCAGCGACGGAAGGGCTCTCCTCTTCCCGGTGTTCAGCAACGCCATAGAGACCTCATTTCGTACTAACCGCTCTCTCCTAACCGTTATCTCGACAAGACCTCGAGAGCGTTAATGTCTCGACGGGAAATACCATATCCGGATCCGAAGAAACTTGCCTGCTTTGCAATGTCCCCTGGCGCAAGTGAGGATTCCTCACGCAACTGCTTTTCATTTTTATTTTTATTGGAGTTGGAAACAAGCTGAGAAGAGACCCATCGACGAAGCACAAATATCTATTAGGAGGTGAGCGGTTAAAAGGATATCGTCTACTTCCGCACGCCCACAACTTGAATATCCACAGCCGCGTCTTCCGCCTCCTTCAGCATCTCCTCCACCACTCCAAGATATTCTTCCTCGGTATGCCCAGCTGCCGTCGCTAATTCGGCCAAGTACTGCGAGATGGTCGCCAAAGTGGTCTCCTTGCTCGCCCCATGCGCCAGTAATATCGCCATAAGCTGTTTCCGGTTCTCGCCCAGCGGCAGGCCTTCCCATTTCGGCCCTACCGGTTCAGGGCCATATCGGCCTCGGGGGTGGCGCAGATCCATGGCGATGTACAGCAGGTTGGCCTTGTGCGGAAGCGCCGGACTCCTAACGAGCAAGTCGAAGAGCGGTACAGTCACCGACGCATCGGCACCCTTGTCGAGCAGAAACCGCACGACATCCAGCCTGCGCCTGTGTACCGCGAATCCCAGCGCGCTCCCATAATGCCCCCTGCGCTCGATATTTGCACCCCGTTCCAGCAGCAGGTGGATCATCTCCATGTTCCCCATCGAGCACGCGAAGTGCAGTGCGGTCTCGCTGCCGCAACCATCGCACCCAAATGAGTCATCCACAGTCGCGCCGTGATCCAGCAGCAGCTTCATTATCTCCAGATCTTTATTCATCGCAGCCAGATGAAGCGCCTGGTGGTCTTCCTGACTACACTGCGCCGCCGGATCCGCACCCGCTTCGAGGAGCAGCGTCGTAGTTTCGATGTTCCCCGCTTTGGCCGCGATGTGGAGGGGCGTTTCGCTGAAGAGTTCGTACCCCGTCGGCTTGATGGAGTGCGGCGGAGAGAGAACCTTGCGCACGATATGCGGTTTCGACGCTGCGGCCCATCGCAGCAATTGGTGGGCAATCTCGGGGGTGATGCGGGCCTCCAGTTCCGGCTGGAGGATTTCGTGCAGGCGGCGGCAGGTCAGTGCTAAGGCATTGAGAGATGCTGTGGAGAGAGACGAGGGGAGGAGAGCAATGAGCTCAGGCGGCAGGTCGTTGAAGTAGTCCATCTACGTGGTGGCAGAAGGCAAGAATATAATTAACTATTTAACGCCCAGAAGCTGTGCTCGTTGTCAAGCGGAGCTCCCGCAACTTGGTCGAGGACACAATCCTTCGAGATTCGAAAATACAACAGGGTTCTTTATCCCGCTCTTCAGATAATCCGAATGGTAATGTTTTGGTAATAAAAGCTGCAAACGCTTTATTTCAGCCGTCATGTGACCGCGAATTGCCTTTTCAGCTCAGAGACAATGGACAGAGTCGACGACAATTATATTCACAAAGAACTATGAAATCAAGTCAACAAATAGATATTCAGAAAGTACACCAATTGTCCCCATTAACCATAATTAAGCAAGCGCAAGTAAGTAAGTGGGGAAGAAAGAACGTGCAGAAAGCAGACGAGACATTGTGCCGCCTTTTCCGATTTCCTTAGATGTTAGAACAAATCAGGCCCTAACTCTAGTTGGCGACGGGGCCCTCGTAGACGAAGACGTTGTCGATGAAGGTCCACGCGGGCGCGGCGCCTCCATGGAAGGACAGCACGTCGTTGCCGGTACCGGTGACGGCCACCTGCACGAGCGTGTAGGGCATGAACCCATGAACCCCGCCCACGACCACGCCGTTCCACAGGATGTCCACGTGCGCGGGCGCCTCGAGGTCCTCGCCCGAGAACGTCGAGCTGAAGAACGCCTGGATGACGTAGCCGGTGCCGGCCTTGGTCTGCAGGGGCGCGGCGGGCGTGAGGGTCCCCGAGAGGCTGTCGTCACCAAAGGCCGCGCCGAGGAGCGCGGAGCCGTGGCCGCGTTGCGCGTAGTCCGTGAAGAAGAAGATGGTGGCGTCGAGGTCGCCGCCGGCCGGACTGGTGCCGATCCAGTTCGCGTAGGACGCGGCGAAGCAGAAGTCGTCGCAGTCGGTGAAGCCCTCGAAGCCACCGTCGGGGAGGACGGAGAGACGCTTATAGCCGCGGGAGAGGGTCACGGCGAGGTCGCCCTGGCCGGTGTTGACGGCGGTGGATTCGTCGGCGACGAGGAAGTACTGTGGCCGGGGCGGGTCAGCACGAGTGGGTACGAGGGCGGCAGACGAGGGAGCGGACGAGAGAGAGCGCGCGCAGAGGGAGCAGAGGAGCAGAGTGCTCGCGCAGAGGTCACGGATGACCGAGCTCTCAAACAGATAGAGGGAAAGGAGAGCAGCCCACTCACCATGGAGCAAGTGTACGTAGTCGGGATCCCGTTAACGAGCGCGCGCCAGATATTGAAGTACGCGCATCCTCCACCGTTGGGGTCCGCACCGCGTAAGATACAGAGCTGCGCGCAGGCATTGACGTCATATTGGTCAATGAAGGCAAAGCCCATGTACTAGAAGGTGGGTTAGTATCGGCACGGAAGCGGAGGCGGAGCAGAGAAAAGGAAGGAAGTGGGAGAAGGAAGAAGGAAGAAGGGGGGAAACGGGGCATGGATCGCAGGCACGCGGGTGTGGAAGGGTATAGGAAGTAAGAAGCTGGAGCAGAAGTCAAAGGGCGGGGACCAAAAAGAAGGACGGTTAAGGGAGCGAAGGCGAAGGATGGTCGAAGGAGGTAAAATGACAGGAAATCGACGGGACACTCACTCCAGGCGCGTTGTTGGCACCGTCAGTAGGTCCAAAGACGAGCTCGAAGCCCTCGGGGTCGGCGGGGTCGACGAGGCTGTCGAGCCCCCAGCCGCTGCTCTGCGTGATGAAATTGAGGGGCACGGTCTCGTTGCCGACCTGCGGAAGAGGTTATGTGAGCGGGAAATGCGAAGGACGGGCGGAGAGTAAAGTGGACACCCACCTGGGGGTACAATGACTGTCCGCCAAAGTTAGTCTTCTCGGCGGCGCTGTGAAGGTCGCCGTAGGCGGCACACTTGAGGTTCGACTTCTCGGAGAAGACAAAGTCGAGGAGGGGGTTGTTGAACTCGTAGTAGAGGTTGACGAAGACTAGGTCGAGTGTTAGTGCACGGAAACGGACGCTAATAATAGAGGGTATCTAAAGAAGGGTCTCGAAGGCGGAGGAATAAGGGGGAGTGAAAAACGGGGGAGTAAAAGGACCGGGAAACAAGAAACCGGAGGCGGAGGTAATGGAGGCGAGATCGAAGATGGAGGAAGCTAGGAGGAGAGCACGTACCACACCCCTCTATCCCGGCACAAAAGTTCAGGCAAGCGTCGATATTGTAGGTCGAATTGGGGACGACGGTGTACGTGAGGTACGCGGTGCCCTCAATCGACGCGTCGTGCTGGCCGGCCGGCAAGGGCGAGAAGAGCTCCTTGAAGCCGTCGTCGCGCTTCCCGAACCGCCCGATATCGCGGCGGCGGCGCGTGCTGTTGCCGGTAGAGGCCTCAGCAATGGTGCTGTTGGTGAGCGTCCCGTCGACAGCGGTAACGCTGGTAGGAGGCACGTCGGCGTTAGGTGCTGCGTCGGGGGCGACGCCGGTCTTCTGGTCGACCTGGCCGGCAGTCTGCGCGATGACAGAGTTGTCGGGCATGGGTGCGGTGACGTTGGCGGGCACCGGGGCATTGACAACGCCTTTGTGGCCCGGGGGCACGACGGCGGTAGCCGCTGTCGATCGCGGTCAATCAGTCGAGATCCAAATGCACAGAAAGGGAGAGGGCTCACAGACGAGAAGCGCAGCGAGCGCGAGGAGACGCGTCGGAGAAGGCATTAGGGTACGAGTTTTGGGAAGGAGGGAAATGAGCGGATGAGGATGTAGATGCTGCTCGTCTTGTCGGTCTTTATAGGCTGAGCAAACCTATAGCGTTGAGGTAGGCGTCCGGAACAAGGGGCTATTGATGTACGATTTGATGGAAGCCACGGTGTAAAGTAAATGTTATTGTTCGTGCCTGCGGCGTTACACGATAGTAGGTTTGTTTTGACTGTGCCGCCACTTGTCGGAGAAGCGTCATTGACGGGGAACAAGCCATCGGATGCATTGAGCGCCCGGTATATCGTTTATGAGTGGCGTTTGGCGGCTGCTGCAGCCCGATGCGTACGAGTCCGAAACAACGGCCGTGGGACCCTCGAAAGAAGTAGAAGTGAAAGCCAAAATAGCGCATCAGAGGCCAGGCCAGACAGAACGGGGATTCCCCTAAGGATTATCCAGATAAGTCTTGAATAAGTCCGGTGTCGGAGCTCGACATGCAGTTCACACAGCCAGGTCAACGCCAAGCGCTTGGACCGCAGCAAGCGATGAGTTCAACACCCTTTGCGGGTGCTGAGCCATCGAGTGGCCTCCGCTTGCCAAGAATCATGAATAAAGATCGCAGGGGTGAAGAAGGCTGTGAAAAAGTCGGGGAAGCGTAGTTGTTTGCTTATGTTTCTTTCACCCGTTCTCATTCAATTGATCCTAACAGGGACTCCCGTAACACGTTCTACCAGTGTTGACCGCTGCCAATCGAATCCAGGGCCACGTCCGCTGCCTCTCCAATGTCGACGACTTCTCATCAGTACATATGCATTTGTGTGATGCACCGCCAGCGAATGTGCGTTTCGTGTACGCCCGGATCCCCCTTGCTCAAGAATCAATCCCGTATTATTTGCCACGAGCGCGCGCCGTCGGCCTCGTGGCGCATCTCTTGGCCCCTCATCTACATCCGAGATCGAAATTACATCGGAATTATTAGCCAGAACATCGAGGCTGCGTGTGCCATGTCTACCCTGGCTTGGTTCTGACTAGGGATATATGTGACCCCTGGCCTAAATACGGTACGAAGCAGGTGAGCGGCGTCACCCCATTACCTAGTTAATTGTGCTAATGTTTCCTCATGCAAAGCGAGATTCAAAGTATTAGCCTACCATCGACTTCTTTGTCGGTATTCCCTTTATGCGTGCTTCACGGACAGTGCGTGAGCGCAACACGAGGATTCACGTACGTATACTTGTCTACTTGAATTAAGAATGAGAAATCTGGGCCAGAATTCTTGTTACGTGCAACCGTCGAAATTCAAGCTTTGACCGGCGGCGTTTTTATCTCGGAGGTGGGTAAGCCGACTGAGTTGTGGTTGGTGGTGAGAAGGCTTACTCATTATTTCTGCAGGTGAGAGACGTCCACATAAGATTCCAACCAAAGCGCGAATTAAACTGAATTTGCACAGCACGCTCGATGTTATTACAATCAGCTCAACGGAGCGTTTACCGCACGGAATCTCCGCATGGTCCGGCTTGGCCCGACGTTTAGATTCTTCCTGCGTTCCCCGTCTGCCTGCATTCCCCACCTCCTAAACATCCAGCAGGATTGTGCAAGTTGGTGCGTCCCCTAAAACATAAGTCCGGATGTTCTCTAACACTACACGTCACATCGCGATCCCTTCCATTACCCCTGCCCTCCGGACCGAGGATTGTATAGATTTCATTCGTTGCTGGCATTTCATATCAGATCTATATTTGCTGATGTGAAAGAACAGCCATGCTGTCCATGGCTACGTTCGGATCACTCAGACGTCGGCACGTCCACTTCCCGAGGTTCATTCCTCCTTACCCTCCGAGTCGCTACCTAGTGAAGCAAGGGATTTGCGGCCGTAGGCAACCTCCGTGGTGACTTCGCCGTCCGAAGTCGCCGAAATCCGGAAATCCGCCTTCAACTCGCTCGGCGATTGGGGTATGGGGCCCCAGCCTTCTTGGCCCAGGAACGGGAGCCAGGCCCATGGTACACAGTCGAGCCTAACAGCCCTAGCAACCCCCGCAGAGGATTTCCCCATCCCACATCCCGCTCGTCTCGGCGCAATTTGGTGCTGAAACCCTCCTTCTTACATCGACATACGTCGTACCTGGTACCTAGGCTCGACGCGGCCGAGGCATCACTCCGGCCGTCATATTCTGGGGTTCCGCCCGCAGCGGAATAACATTGCCTCTCGCGAGTTACACCTCGTTGCTTTAATTTATCTGCCACCCCGCCGCATAACCGCCGTCGACTCACTCAAGCAGCGCAAATCCCAAAGCGCCCCTAAGAAGTCAAGTATAGCAATCACCGAGTACACGCCCGGAATACTGATGTTAATCCCGATGCTAATCCCGGGGTGCTTCCCGTGCGTGTCGAGAGTCATCTTGGGACGAGTATGGGGGATCGGATCCACATACCCATGGGCTTGCTTCTATGCGGTGCAAAGGTAGACTCGGTTCTGACACTTCGAGCGTGATGAATGGTGACGTGGGCTAATAATACAGCGGAGATAATCATCTAGTTTGTTATATGCCTTGGGGGACAAGTTCCTTTTGTTCAGGAAGCATAACTGCGTTGAAGAATGGATTCCGATTTCCGGGTTTCTGGTTCTCTGCTTCAGATTAGCGCACAAATCCCATTCATCCAAAAGCCTAACCTTCACGCATAACAGGTTATTTTCAACCACCATCACGGTCTCAGGGCACCCGAGTAACCGAAGATTTTCAGAGTTGAACGTTGAACGTTGAAACTCAGTTCGGCAGCACTGTGCGCTCTACGGCTTATCAAAGATAGGTAGTCAGAGTTGTGCTTCAAATACTTGCTTGGCACCAGCGTGATTGGCCCTTCCCGTCCACTGCCGACGCTTCCGCGGCTCTAGCGTCGAACCACACCTCTCGCGTTCTCGCCGGAGCACGTTGCAAGTGACTGTTCGGCTCGGGCGCAATCTGAACGCCGAATTAAGAGCGCTGGGAACGTCGCGTCGGTGATTTGGACGAGCTAAGTAGGATTATCTATGAACCGCGGCCATCAATGCAGTTAGGGGCATACTCGGATCCTGCTCAGTTTTCCGCCAACTCCTGGGCTGTGCAACGTTGACTTATCCCAACAAATTGATGCATCCGGATGTTGCATCATACTCAAACCGCTCGTTGTAAGTATGTGCTTCCGAATATTTTTTACGCTCCACAGAAGCTAATATTGGGAATGGCCTCGCAAATCCCATACAGCCCTAGAAGGTCGCTAGTGCAGTCGAGGGACTCCCAGGCACGCAAGAATCTGAGCGGAGTAGTTTCCAACCGACCACTCGGTTCCTATTATAGTCTATTCTTCCGTCAATTTCATATCAACATGCAATCTCTATATTTGGGCTGGCAAGGTACAGTCTTGCTGTCTACATGCCTCGGAGTGTCTACCTGCCGATCTTCTTACATTCCAGTGACTCACTAAGTGAGGGATTTGCCGGCCCGCACGACTCCCAATGCATGAATCAGACTTCGGATTGTTGTGCCTTCGGGCACAGATGACATGCGTTCTCGAGAGACACGGAGCGGAACTCCCTTCACCTAAGCTCAAGCGGCGGCCAATCTAGAGCCAACTTCCGCCGGACTTTTCCCCATGTCCATGTCGAGTTAAACTCGGACCTAACGAAGGTCGGTTTCACCGTCTCGACATACGTGGTTCCTGGGCCTGGGTTCGAGGCCGCACGACAGCCCGGAAATATTCAAATTATGAAGTTCTGTTACGTCAGAAGCGCGTCAATGCCTATCAATTTCACACCTTACCAGACATCTCTCGTTGTTTGTATTTCACGAGGCTGTCCTCCATTGCCGCTGTCGAAAGGCAATTTCTAGTGCACAATATTAATATCAATTCCAATTTCTTTCCGAATGAACGGTCTGGAAGGATATGCTGTTACTTCCCGTGACGCCCGAGCCCATTCCGTTGATATTTGGGAAGGAGGTGTAATAAGTAACCACTTTGGGCGTGATAAATTGACGCGGAGCTAATAATAGATACAATAATCGCAGGGTTCATTTCCCCGTTCAATTTCTTCACACAGTAATACGTACATCCGGGCCAAAATAATACAACGACGCTCACCTCATGTACCGTCGCAAGTGTTTTGCGCCCGTGTGTGTTCCCATGGACCCCTTAAGCGCGTTCGAGACGTCAACAATTTGAAGATATACTAACCCCATTTGCACGCGGATCAGGCAACACATGCATAGCATTCCGAATCCATAGTGATCGTGTGGGTTTCCAAGTCCTCCGGCGCTGGTCGCGCCGCCGTGAATATTTCTGTGGACGGTAGACTTGGCGAAGTATCCGCCAACCTCAGTTCCGTTGGCGTCATGTTCTGGTCTGCTAAGTAGCATGTCTTAGTTGGATGAAGGCGGGTCTAATTACCCGCACGATGCCCGATGGACATTAATATTATTGCCTGCACGTTTGATGTGAAGCTTCCTACCAACCTCCTACAATACAATAATATTGACGATCGGGCGCAACCACCAGCGCACATAACCTTTCGCAGATATAGCTTGTGGCGCACCCTTCAAAATCGAAATTGAAGGTTGAACAAACACACCTGTAACGCTTTCAAAGTTCAACAATTAAATTCATCCTGCTCAAAGCCTGCGCCTACGTCCCCCTCCATATGATTCGCATTCCTCTTCGGCTCGCTATTTCAGGCATATCGAAGCGGTTTTCAAGCTCCGTATCACAGGTGCTACTGTTTCCGAACTTCCAAGTATTTTCCGAGAAAATTGTTGAAGATCGGCGTTATGGATTCCCAAGTAGCCGAAAACTAGTATCTGTCTCTGCGGCAGTGCTCCATCTAATGATTACCGAGATACATTCGCGGAGGATCCCCGCGTTTACCATCAATCCACCACCAGAAGACTCGGTGTTCCGACTTTTTCCAGGCGACCTTCTCCATTCGGCCTGCTGTGCCCGCCATGTACATGTTACTCTCTGTACCTTCGAAATCTACGGCCACACGTATGCGGGCCAAACTGGACTTTCTGATTAAATTCCATCAAAAGCCATCTAAAATGTTGGACGGGTCAGTCAATATACAAACAGTGTCCGATGAAGCCGACAGTCATAATATCCGCTGGGTGCATTTGGAGGATAATCCATGCACCTTTGCACGGGAACCAGCTCCTGTTTCCAGGGAGTACATCCCTACAACAATTGATATGGTGTTCGGGTAGAATTCTGGAGGATGTACCTTAATTGCAGTAAATTCCCCAGCGCGTGGACAAGATTATATGAGTCAGAAAATTCTGTAAACCTGGGCCGAGCAGGGATTTCAACCGGTCCCGATGGGCGACAAAACCGGTGCGGATCAGTGACGTCGCCCATGCCGACCAGCGCTACTTTGGTCAGTAGCGCCCAAATTTGAATAGAGCGTCTTCGGTTACCTCTCGCCCGATTTCCGGGCTCCCTCACCGCTGGAAAAACGTGGATATAACTTGACGTATTGCGCTCGAGCGTATGCTATGTAGGTCCTGCGCGACAAATTAAAATTCAACGGCTTCCACCATTTTAAAGTCTTGTTGACCATATTCTGATTTTCGTTGTTAAACATTGTTCATTGAAACGATTAAACGCGACGACCTGTAACAAAATGTAGGTATGTTGTTCCAGCTTTGCTTGCATCACGATTTCCGGAAACGGATACGTGTATCTTTTGCACCGCATTTTCACTGCAACTACGTATCCCGAGATCTCCGATATCCACCCGCTATCCTGCTATTGGCGATCGCCGCCGGCGTGGATCCTTCTCACGACTCGGACGCTAATACATGGGGGAGTTCCGAACTATACAGGGTGATACTCTCAAACCTGAGGTTCCTCCTCGGTATCAGTTTTTCATCCCTTTTCAGCCGAATTCGGAGTCAGATACCCAGTAGCTCCGATGGAAAAATACTACTTAAGAAGGTTCACTTGAACCAGCCGCACCACACAAACCATAAACCACAACAGAAATGCTCAACCCATACACACAAGGCTGGCAAAACGCTGGGGGCCATGGAAGGCCATCGATCTTTGGCGCTCTCCCATTTACTTCCCCAAACGCGTTGCCGACTTTCTTCTCGTTTCGCTTTACTGCTTTCAACCCCACCATTCTAAATTGCAATGTAGTTGGGCCCCAATCGCGGCCCTATTTCCGAATCATGACGGATGCACCCATGCCCGGTGTCTCTGTTTTCCAGAATTCCAACGGCCAAAACATGGCACTGATCCAGTGGCATCGACATCCCGAGGTCGAAATCCGCGGTACAATCTCAAGACAGCGGACGGCAGAGATGTTGCCTCTATCCGCTGACCAAAGGTTGGTGTTCTTTGATTTTCCTTCCACTTATCTTACAATTTTCACTGTAGCTCTCGTACGATGACAGTCAGTGGAGCAACATTATCGTTTACACCGCGAGACAACTTCATCTATGTAAGATTGTATTGCAAACGAGTGCATTCAAAACCTGATGCTCCAGCAGATATACTCCAGCGCCTCTCAACCAGAGATGCTCGGTCGGATATCGAGAGGCCAGGACAAAGTTACATTGGAGCTCACTGGCGAGGCTATTCATCTCGGACTTCTTGAACCCATAGTTGTAGCAACCTTCATTCTCCAATGCGGCAGGAATATAGATTGAACCGTCGCATTATATGGTTGTAATCCCCGAATTTTTATTAAATAATTATAATTACCGACATTAGTTCAGAACCTTGGGCCCTCGATTACTACGCAGTAGTTTAGACGACTCGTCTATCATTATTACGGGTGTGTCCAACCAGGAAAATAAGGATCGCCGGTAACATTGCTTGATCACTGGAGGGGTCGCTATGGCGTTTTCAGGATGCCAATTGTGATCGGTCCGGAGAAAATGACGCTCAGTACCGCGCCGTGCGCGTCAACGCCGCGTCAACACAGCCACCGCCGCGTCAATGCCGCGTTGCCTACCCAAGTTCAACTATGTTACTGTATCTAAGCTCAGTTATGATTGTTTCTAACCAGGGAATTCATCCTTTCGTACAGTACATCCGTATGGATCAGTGCATGCCCCTAGTTTCCTTGACTTTAATCGGTGTGTGTGGTCAAAATCCAGAAAAACACTGCCCAGATACAACTTGAGTTATATTACTAGTGCCCAAGAAACCCAGTTCAAGGATTACGAGTGTCGCCTCATAAGCATGAGCCATTTGAGGTAACACTCTTTCTAGTTGAACTGTCGCATCAGATACAGTGCAGTCTAGGTACTCCAACGCATACTCATTTCCTCGCGGACAACTCCGTCTCCCCGCCTGATCTCTTGCAGCGTGAGGGTCGATTTTTGAATGAGAGAACACAGGGGCCGTCTCATGGATGAAAGTACAGCGGGTCTACCCGGTTTAAATCATCTTTTTAGGTGCATGCAAGTGGCTCGCTGTCCATTAGACGGAACAATTAAAAAAGATATCAGAGGATAAACTTCATTATTCGCTATATCAGGCCGGCCCATCTCAGAGTGAGCATGATGCAAAGAACTAATTGAAAAAAATGCAATTGCATGCGAGTGCCCAACGGTCCCATCATAAGTAGGAAAGGTACCTGATGGTCATGCAAAAATTCTTATTGTTCCAGGATATACCATGTGTGATACTTCTCAAATCAAAGACTGATGGATGGTGTTCGGTGTGAACCATGGAAGTTGGATCGGCCCAGTTGGACCGACTTTGAGAACTCTAGAAATATCCCACATGTGTTTCGTCCACCACCCTCGCATCTTGTCCTCTTCAATCCATGGAGTTCTTACCACCCTCCATTGCCTGGATTCTTGTGTTTTATCACTTTTGTCGCGCACACTCACCCTGGGATTTTCGTCAACTCAACTGGTTCAATTTCGGTCCTTTCAACATCAGCCTTGTGTCAGTATCCACACGGGCAGTTACAATTGTTTCAACCTTGGCAATAGCAGCGTTTGTTTTGCTATAAGGCGACATAATTTTAGTTGCGCAATAACACATCGTCATCCAAAAAGTGAGCATTATAGGCCTTTGCTGAATCTACCTCGAAATCTCGTTCATCTTAAGGCCTTTTGAGCGGTCATTCCATCTCCATCTCATTTCATCTGTAGACTGATTAAGCAGGTCCGTGTATCGTGTGAAATGCAGTTGAAAATCATGCATAATTGCTGGTTGATCAGTAGAATCTATGTTGAACCCGGGGATAGTTTCTTCTTCTTTAGTTAGTGAAATCAGAGGGACATCCACTAGCCACAATTGAGTCGCAGATTACATTTGAAGCGGTACCCATGGAGCCTAGTTGCACTCTGGCAGAAATATTCGATAAACCCAGCCTATCCACCAACCAATTCACGCGGTTTTTCGACCAAAGACCGGCTGGAGAATAACCACAGTTGGATGATATTTTTGGTTCCTAATAACCTACTGAGAATGGAAAAGTTCCACAAACTCTAACCATGTTGCACTTAGAGAACAGTTGTATGAGATGCGCCACGCGTCAGGTCCATGTCGCACTGCACAACTTTTCCTAGATCCACCACCAACTCGATTCAATTACCACAACAAAAACCTATTCTTAATGCAAACTCATGGGGAAATTACTCAGATTCGCATTTTCTGCGTACTTAAGCAACTGGGAGGCAATGAAAAATAGTGTAGACAAGACCAACCATGTCTAATTAGCATTAATTAATGACTGTTGAGGTTGTACTGACCACATTTTGAGTGAGGGTTTTTTTACCTTTAACTGGTGTATTTAACCTATGAAACGTTTCGTGGATGGTTTCCGGGTCAAACAAGTGATGTGTGATCAGCGAGAGGCAGCGCGCCGGTTGCCGCGTCAATGCGCGCCAGTGCCGCGCCTGCCGCGCCAATTTTACCAGACCCCGATTGCGATCGCATCGCTCACAACGCTCACAACGCAAAGCTGTGGATTTTCTCGCCGGTCTCCACTGGGTCATCAACTCGTTTAGAGTCGCTCGTAAACCATGACCCACTCAGAACGGCCGTGACGGTGTCGTACCAATTTCCGAACCTTTTGCACAAGACTGTCATAGAGGACGTCGGAGAAGAAATAATTGTCCAAAGCAAGCTGCCAAGCTGGATATCTAGGCAAACCCAACTGCGTTCGTTCAGATACTGTGTTCATTCAGTCGTTCTGATAAGAATCTACTGGCAGTGTTCAGGTCAAGTCATCAAGGACCTGTTCCAACTTATCTGTCTTATGTTTAGTTTTAGCTCTGTGTGAATTCTAAAACTCGTGGCAAAAATTCCATTTCCCAGGTTCAATTTTTTTTAAATGGTGTTAACCGGATCTCCTAAAAAAAATGGCTACCTATTGTTTCAACTGGAATGCCTATACTCGCCTCGTTCTACAAGCTGATACTCGAGTGCAACAAAACTTCCCCTTCATCTGAATCATTTGAATATGTAAATCGTTTCAACATTAGTTTACTCTACGAGTGTTTCTTTGCAAACCGCCGTAGTATGACTCTATCCGCTACAGACCAAGTGAACATTCGGAAATTCCAATCGGTTAAGTATGGCTCCCTGACTACTAGATCTAGGTCCCCGGATTTAACTCTGAAACCTCATTTCCAATGTATCGCGCAATTCCTTCCCCGCACGACATCAATGTCGATTTCGCTGCCTTCTTATGGTTCAAATCTTGATTTGTTTTCGGCTGTTCGGCCCGAATGTCTGCCACAATAGGCCACAAAGTGTCACACTTTGCTCTGTCCAAAACCATCAAAGCCATCGAGTGCTCCTCTCCGTAACCATTGTATCGATTGTGGCTGGTTTTTGACTAGCTTGAGTCGTCTTCGAACATCTGGATGAAGTTCTGGTAAGTAGGATTACCTCGCCATTCTGGTATGTCTCGTACGAGAGCCTCACACCACTACTAGTGACAAGCGGTTGACGGATCGCTCTGTGGTCTGTCATCCTCTTTTCTAAATCCAGATCCACACAACAGAGGCAGCCTGTAGATATGATGTTGACGCAGGAGTATGGTTGAAATGTGAAGGACTCACAGATAATCAATGCTAAACTCAGACTCCAGGCATTGTCCTTCAGTTGCCAATGAAACTTATATTGATGCTGCAAATTGCAGCATATCAGAATAAAGAGACTTTTCTAATTACAACGCATGTAGTACGAGCCAGATCTTAACTCTCGCCTTGAACCCTAAGTTCGCACCTCGGCCTTCCATAACCGGGGTTGAATCCGTCCTCGAAGCGTTCGACGATTTCTGTCGCCGCTTACGACTGCGCACGGATAAAGGACTCAATGACAAGACGATCCACAAGCACTTTGGAGGGACGTTCAACGAACACGGGCAGCCACGCTTCGTGCCCCAGTTCCACATCCCAAACCCCGAAGCCGAGGGTACCTCATTAATTGACTTCGTAGAAACCGCCCTGTCCACAGCGCGTGATCAACTCGAAGTCGAAGTGCTCAGCAGGCAGGCCCTGCGCATTCGCCCCAACATCAACCACAAAGACCTCGCGGCCTTGCTCAAGCTTCTTTCGGACAACAGTGTTCTCGCTGTTCCAGCCGATAAGAACCTCGGGCTGTGTCTCGTCACTACTGAGTGGTACCATACGATGGGGCTTAAACTCTTGGAAAACGACTCCTACGTGGAGGCGGAACCCGACCACTATGCGCTCATCGCGACGCTACGGACTATCGTCGATAAGACAATAGACCTCGTCACGAAACAGCAACACAAGTGGTTAGCCCAACCCATCAAGGAGGCTAGAATGAAAGTTCCGGTTCTGAAAGTGATCCCGAAAATCCATAAAACCCCACTCTCGGGACGCCCAATCGTCCCGACGTTCGACACATTACTGGCGAACGCTTCCGTGTGGGTCGACTATCAGATTAAGCCCTACCTCAAGAAGTTTCCCTGGATCCTTCCCGACTCGAAATCCTTCTGTCGAGAACTCCTTGGTTTAAACCTTCTGCCTGGTGAAGACATCTGGCTCGTGACTGGAGACATCGTTGCGATGTACCCCAACATCCCTATGGATGATGGGATCGCGCAGATCGCGTCGATACTCTCCACCTCTCTGATGGATTTTTCCACACTCGGAGAGGCATCACGACTGAAAATCAAGAACCGGAAGGAGCTAGTCATCTTACTCCTCCGGCTCGTTCTGAAATTCAACTATGTCGGCTTTGGTGATAAAACATACCAACAAGTTATTGGCACCGCGATGGGGACGGCGTGCGCTCCAACGTACGCTAACCTCTTTCTAGCCAAATATGAGGTACCTGCTCTCGCAGAGTTAAAGGATATCATCCTTTTCTACAAACATTTTATTGACGATACATTTGCTATCGTAAAAGGAACGCATGCAGACATACTCCGCTTCCAGGAGCGATTTGGTTCGCTTCATCCCAGCATGCGGATGGAGTGGTCGGTGTTCCAATGCTGCCTACCGTTCCTTGATGTACTTGTTTCATTAGGGCTTGACTCCACGAAACCGGCGTTTAACCCTCAATTGCAGTTGACGACAAACCTATATCAAAAAGCTTTAAATGCCTATTTATACATCCCCTGGATCTCATGCCACTCTGCTGACTCCAAGAGCACTTGGGTTAAAGGTGAGTTGATCCGCTACGTGCGCATCTGCTCCAATGAAGCAGACTTTGCGAAAGCCCGCAAGGACTTCGCGATTTGCCTCCACGAACGCGGTTACCCAGGGATGTGGCTCCGACATACCTTTGACGAAATCCAATACAAAGCTGAACGCCCCCGCGCGCTCGAGTCCTCCGAATCCAGCGATTTGGACGACAGCATTGACTTGCATGTCCTCAAACTTACCCATAACCCAATCTGGGACGACATTGACTTGCGTCCTGTTTGGCGAGACCTCGACGAAGCTTGGCGAGAACTTGGGGTGGGCTACCCCTCGTACAAGTTCCTCGCTTCGTTCAAAAAACCTGTCTCATTGGGTGACCGATTTAACAAGAGTAATCGGGATACACTCAAAGCCTACCACGACTGGCTTGCGCTGAATGTTTAGACCTCTTTTTTCTCATCCTCGATACGCAGCGCCCGGGGCCCTGTGGGCCCTGTCCCACGGCACTGCGCATCTTCGGATTTGAAAAAAACTTAGAGTTCTGTAATTATTCTTCACTCATCCTACTATCATAAATATATTCGCTCCTGTAATTTTCGTTGAGGCCTCACAGTCTCTGAATCTACGAGCTGAACTAGCAGATAATCTAGGTCCCAATTTAAAAGTGGGACCTATCCTCTCTCTCCGGTCCTTCATTGGGCTACCGAGGAATTACTGCGAAATTTAGCGGCGCATCTATAAATTGATACACCCTCACCTCAAGTATTTATGGGAACGACAATGTGTCAGAGTCACTCCCTTACAGAGCGGTCGGTGAAAGACGAGGCAGCAAGGAGGAAAACACGTTGAGACCGTCAAAGGTCTCTGCGACTCCGTGCCGGCAATGCTTTGTTTGTCCCTAACGGGATCAGCAAACACAGGAATACGCCACCTGACGAGTCTTCCAGACGAAACGTTGGCCAAAACATAGTGGACCCATCTGCACCTCTTGAAGCCTGACACCAACCCAGTTGTCGTCGCCGCACTGGTCGAACATTTGAAAATTTTCAGTGGAAATATTAATGAAAAACTCCCTTTATTTTTTACTCTTTTTTCACTGAAAACTATGTGAAACATTTAAATTATTTTCACTGAAAAGTATGTGAAAAAAATTGAAGGTCTTGAAAAAGTAGTGAAATAATTTAAATTTTTCACATACTTTCTCAGTGAAAAAAGTGTGAAAAATAAAAGAAGTTTTTCAGCAATATTTCCACTGAAAAACTTGAAATGCTCAACCAGTGCCGACATCCCTTTTCTTCGAGAATCCCTTCGCTGGACCTTGACAATGCAAATATTGTCACGTTGCCAATGCTGTATCAAAAGCTTTCTGGCCCTACACAATTCTAAAATATCTGGGGCCATCTTTCTTACTGTGATTAGGGCTGTACGCCGTGGCTGTCATGGGCATGGCCGTCATTTCAACGGGAGGATGACAGGTAAACCCGTCTCGTCTCCGTCCTGTCATGGAGGTTTAGAAAATCTCTAAGGGACAGGACGGGTGACAGGACGGCCGTCACGGGTGACTGGAAGATGACAGCTTTCTGGCAGGCAAATCTCAGGGATCGACAAGGTCCAGGAGCCTAAAATCATTGTCCTCTTGGTCACAGACAGACTCGGGGATGCCCTTGATGCAAGGAGCCTTTGCACAAATGTTTTCGGACCTTCAATGGAGAGATTGCCTTCATCATCGGCCTTCTGAGCAGCAAGGGACTGAGTGAGCTCGTCGGTGTCCCTTTTACGAGTGCCATGACAAAGTTCTGGCCACACATGTTAGGCATATATTAGCTTTTCACTGATAAAAGACTATAATCTGACTACTGACCGGTCAATTTTGGCGGAGGGCCTTGGTATCTTACTCTGACTCGTAGAACTCCATCTCAGATGCAGATTTGCGCAAAGAGCACAAAAATCCCGAAAATGGGAGAAATTGATCGGTCGTGGGAGAGGAAATTTACCTTTTGGGCCGTTACGGCATCATCGGCTGGGCTCGGTGCAGACAAAAACTGCCAAATCTGGCCAAAGTTTTGTGCTGACAAAAATGCGGGGATCCAGGAATTTTTGACCTAGCCTCCAAAGGTATAAACCAGAGTCCCTGCTACATGGTAATACTAACGTGATCTGGTCCATCCGTCGTGCCGTCATGGCCGTCGGCTCATCGAACCGTTCCATTGCCAGTGTTGGCATTGAGCGGGTAGAGGTCAAAGGAATTTGACCCATGGTTGTAGCCTTTACTGTTGAGCAGTGACATGCCAAACTCTTTTGAACTTTTTCATGTTTCACTAGCCTTGTGGGATATACATGAAGTCAAGACTTTACTGATCTCCTGCTCTCAGTTACAGCTAATGACAGTACCGAAGGCGCATGCAAAATGTTTCCTGTTTGGGACATTTCCAAAGAATTCCCCATAACTCCGTCAATTCTTAATGGATTTGGATGAAACCTAGCTAGATTCACCAGGCTAATTCATGTGGAATTAGTGATAGAGACAAACTTGGAAAAATATCAGGTGATCTAGAATTTTGGTCTGTTTTGGGGTTGAATGTGGTCTAGCAAGCTCAGGAATTGTTCAAACAGCCTGATTTTGTAGGATGGAAGATTTACATAGATTTAAAAAGATGTCATAGAGCCAGAATTGCATAAGGTCCATGGGTGGATTCAATTCTCACAATATTTCCCAATCAACTTGTATTGCCCATTGTCCGAAGTGATCACAAGCACTACAGATTGAATGATATGCAATTTCGACTCTATGACATCCCTAAGGATGTATATAAGTCCTCAATTGCAAAAAAGCAGGTTGGCTTCATAGGTTCTGACCACGCTAGAGTGGATTCATCCCTAAAACAGACCAAAATTCTAGATCATCCAATATGAAATATTTTTACAAGTTTGTCTCTATCAATAATTCCACATTAATTATCCTGGTAAATCTAGCTAGGTTTCATCCAAATCTGTTAAGAATTGACGGAGTTATGGGGAATTCTTTGGAAATGTCCTAAACAGGGGAATTTTTGCGCACACCTTCAGTACTGTCATTAGCTGTAAAGCATCGGTCAAATTGGTTTGAATCGGTTAATGACAACACTGCTCATTGCTGTCCCATCAGAAAATATTTCTAAGCCCCGACGGAACTGGTCGGCTACCTGTCGCCGGAACCTGTCGAACTGGCGCAACGGGCACGGCGCACAAGCCCTAACTGTGATTCAGTGTCTGGGTTACCAAAGACAATGAGCACTGTCAAATCAAACAACATCTGTTTTACACACTGTGATTGAATAGCTGCTCTCGGTTTAAGATCTGGAGACACAAAAGTTCTCGTTTCACATAATTTGACCTTTATAATAGGGTCGTTCACAGTTGCCATTTTTCCAGCATTTTTCCTACCATTTTTTCTCCCTTTTTTTGTATTCCCATTGTTTTTTGCTGGTTTTTTTTTTTCCTTTTCAATTTAGACAGGTAAAAAGGGCTGAAAAGGGGAAAAAACCGTGCCCCAAGTGAAAATCCTGGTCAAAAAGGAGAACAACGAGTTCAAAAAAGGGAGCAAAAAATGGCAACTCCTCCCGGCGCTCCGCCCTTTTTTGCTCCCTTTTGTGCTTCATTTTCTAATTCCTGTTCCAAACCTTCAGGTTGTTCATGTCTTGAACTAATGGTCAATGCCTACATCACCAATGCTTTCAATGCCCAATGACTTATATAATTGAAAACTGCCATCAACATTTCGGAAAAATGAGAACAAAAAGGGAGCAAAAAATGGGCACCTAATCCAAGCATCATTTGAAAATAAAATATTGCACTTTGTGCCTCAGGGAGGCGTAGGCCTATCCCGTTGACATATGCAAAATCATAAACTCAGAGCATTTTTCTTGGCATGTGAGGTTCGCTGCCGCTGAGTATAGAATTCAATTTTAGTGATATTGACATTGGAGTGAGTTCGGCATGGAGTTCGGCACGGACGCCGGCATCACGGCTGAGGCATGTCGCCTTGACTTAAATGTAAGGTGTGGACTCACAGACACTCAATCATAAACCCAGGGTGTCTCTCTTTTTATAAAATTGTCCATGTCTGTCTGAAGCTTTTCTTTGGAGCTCTTGAACCACACCTTCGGTACATCAACTGCATGACGACCAAAAAACCCACGCCTGCTGAGAACAAAAATATATACACTGTCTTTTAAGCTCCGATTTTGGTTCATTAGTACCAACATTTTGGCTAATCAGCAACGACAGTGTGGACACTGGAATATCAGCCTTACGTTCAAAGAAGCTCGGGAATTCGCGACACCGGCATGTCGGCGGCGGCATACCCCGCATGCATCGGAATTACAAAGTCACTGATTTTGGTATGAGTTTCAAGAACACCGCCGCCGAGATGCCGATGCCGCGAATTCCCGAACTTCTTTGAGCATAAGGCTGATATTAATTAACCGTTCTTTAACGAAATGGCTGCTCGGCGGTGCAATTTCCCCATTTGACCGTATCTCCATTCTGTTTGCTCCCCTCGCGTCCTCGATGTGAATTCAGTGATCGCCCAAGGCCTTGGCAATTTTCGGCCGCAAGTTCTGCCTTGGCCAAGCCTTAAAGCATCACGTGTATATCATTCTGACATTTTACTTTTCCCATCTTTTCTTCTCCATCGACTTGCCGTCGACAATGGCATCCAGTGTTCTCTTCCTCACTGCACATCCTGCCACATTGCCACTACAGCTGTCCCACTATATTGTTCCCTTCATCACACTCCTCGAATCCCAAAGAAGCTAATGTGGAAGCCCATAACTCTTGTGCTATTGTTCAGCGGGGCAGAGAAACCACGCGCATGCAAGCCATCTGCATGGGTCATGGAAGAGGACGAGATCTTGATGCAGGCACTGGCAGACGAAGAGGAGGATGCGTGTCCTGATGATGGCGCCTTTGAGATTGACTCGGATGAGGAATATCAGTAGATTTAAAGCTTAAATTTATTGTTTTTGATACCGCCTGAATGCGTGAGAAAGATCAGCCAAGGCCTTACCCTTAACCAAGGCTTTGGAGATCCTGAGACCTCCACCCAAGGCCTTATGGGCGGTCACTGTGTGAATACTTTGGTGTGCTTCTTCTACCATTCACATGGTTAATTCACCCCCATTGACACAGCTATGGACTGTGCATACTTCGTCGCAGGATGTCAACCTGACTGCATAGCGCAGTTCAACACCTCAGTCAACCTTTTCCATCATTCAGCTTATTGAAAAATGGGTGATCTCATGGTTCAGCGGGGCATTCAGCTGACCTACCCAGAGCTCCTTCCGGGTACCCGCAGTTTGTCGCAACAAACTGCTGTTGAACTGCGGCTGTGGAGGTCCCGACTATTTTCTGAGCATATGTCCCAGGTCACTGATCCTTTGCTCACTTCTCTCATTATCAAATCCACCTGTCTGAAGTTGTTCTGTTCTTTCTGGGGTCGCTTTTATGCTGTCTGCAATCAATCCCTCTCAAAAGCTATCCAGTCATGCTTGCTCTGTGCTGCCTTTCCGCTACTACACTCTCTACATTTCTAACAGACACCTGGGCTTCTTCTGCACTGTCTCGCACCTGCTCTATTGGCTGGGGCGCATATGCTTACCCCAGGAGAAAAACAAGCAGCACTGTTCTTATAATATTGGCTCAGTATTTCCCTCATGGACAACCTGTCGCTCTTCGGATAAAATATTTCTGTGGACAGTACGCCCCCTTCATTACCATTTTTCGTGTCTTTTTCTCTATATATTACAGTTGTTTGCATATATAATGACACTCATCAAAAAAAATTGAACAAGATCAAATTTGATGTCCTGTCTTGCCGTCGACGCCCCGCACTCAATTCCCAGCGGATTCGGTTGATCTTAGGTGCATCCGAGAGCTCTTAATAGGTGCTTCCTTGCCATACCCTACTCAACCTGTAATACTGAAAATTTGGTCTACTCAAACTTGCACTTAAACTTTCAACCACATCTTGTTCAGCTTATTTCTCTGTGAGTTTGGCACTTATTTGGGTAGGTTAGCATTCGATAGAATCCTGGGACCATGGCAATCATCTCTGTTGTGAAGAATAATGACTCGGCCATCGGGCACCCCTCCTGCAGGCCCTTGACTGATTTATCCAAACAATGGCTGATGGTGAACCCATTCGGAGAGGAAGCATTCTTTGATGGCACATAGCCCTGTGCCATGAAATGGCCTTTCAGACGCCAACTATCTTCCCAAAATTGATGCAAAATGATGGAGAAAGAAGGAAACCAAGCCAGTATTTGGATCACTCAATGCAAAATTTAAAGATACCAAATTTGGATTATTACGGGCCGGGTAGGGTACGGCTAGAAGAGACCTCTCGAACGCACCCGGAATCAACGGAATCCGTTGAGAACTGGGTGCTGGGCGTCAACGGCAAGTTGGGTCATCAACTTTGATCTTATTCATTTTTTTTTTTTTGATGAGTGTCATTATATATGCAAACAGCTGTAAACTTATGTAGAAAAATATGTATAATAAGCACATTTTTAATGGCAACAACACGATTGTCGCATAGCCGGGCAACCACCGGAGCGAAGCGAGGCCTATCTTGTTCCACACTGTCGGTGCTGATTAACCAAAATGTCGGTACTAATGAACCAATCGGAGCTTAAAAGACAGTGTATGTATTTTTGTTCTCAGCAGGCGTGGGTTTTTTGGTCGTCATGCAGTTGATGTACCGAAGGTGTGGTTCAAGAGCTCCAAAGAAAAGCTTCAGACAGACACGGACAATTTTATAAAGAGAGAGATACTCTAATACCGGGGGACGCATGGCTAAGCGGATGTACCATGAGTCCCAGCCGGAAGGTCCCGGCTGCCGTAACCATTGCGTAATGGTTGCGGTCGTGGGTTCGAATCCCACGCAACCGCCGGATCTTACAGGCCAGCTAATTTCGGATTGGACACCCTCGCCGGCGAAAGTGGTGAAATTCCACACCACGACCCAGATGGAGGGTCTTGGAATGCTTCTGCAGACTGAGTGCCCTTACTACAAACATCCCCCCAAACAAAAAGAAAAAAAGAGATACTCCAATACCCTCAAAGGGTAGGTCCGGTGCCAGACAAAATTTTGACGATTTGGCCCCGAAACCTAGGCCCCGGACGGACAAAGATGGGGGGTTGAAGGCCAAAATGCCAGGTCCTCTCCGGACAAAAATTAAAGTGTAGCCGAGGTTTGGTCAAACTCCCCCAATCGTTGCAATTTCACGAAAAGAACCCCAAAACAGAGCAGGAAGAAAAATTTAGCATTTGCTTGGCCGTGGGAGAAAAATTACCCTTTTGGGATGATTCCATCAGGTCCAGGACGGACAAAAACGCCCAGATCCCCTCGGAACCTGTCCGGACAAAAATCCCCACTTTGGGAACCTAGCCTTCGACGGGGTTGTCAGCTGATACTCTCCCGTCTAATGTCGCCTTGAATGCCGGCAGCAGGTGCCACGGACTTTAAAAGGCTCATCACCTATCGGTTTCAATTTCGATTGTCCCTTCATTCCTCAACGTGCTGCCAGAGATATGGCATCCTGGATGAGCTACACCACTGCGTCCGCAGCTGTAATTGTCGGCCTCGCAATGTATCTCCGACGACAGAGCGCCGTCGGCAATATCGCGGGTCCGCCTTCCCCGTCGTGGATTTTCGGTTCGCTTGGGATTATATTCCACTTGGAAGCATATACTTATCTTATTGCTTTTAGGACATATGCGGCAGTTGCTGTTTTCCCCGGTGTATGGCGAGGTCGAATTCGAGTGGCAGAAGTCATACGGACCCCTTTATCGGATCAAGGGGTGTTTCGGGGTCGGTTCGCTTCCGCGTTACATTATTGCAATGCTTACTAGTCGATGTACAGCAAGACCTCCTGATGGTTTCGGATCCAATCGCATTCCAATACATCGTGAACAGCCCACATTTTAAACCGGGGCCATTGTTGGAAACTATGACCACTTGGCTCTTCGGAGAAAAGAGTGTTAACCTTCTCCAAGGTTCGTCACTCTGGCACAAAATACGGTAATGTTAATGCTCCAGGCGATTAGGAGCGACACACCGCCGACTTCGCGCTGCGTTGAACGCTGGGTTCACGGCAAACGCGGTACGCCGGTATCAACCGGTGTTTGAAAAAGTAGCGCAGATGGTGAGCTGATCATCCAAATACCAACCTAGCCTTTCTGAGTGTGCCGAAGATCACAGCACAATTGGAAGACTCACCCACACCGTCAATAAACATGTGTCCACTCCTCAATTCCGCTTCTCTTAATGCAGTAAGTGAAGGTATGGTACTCAATATTCTCGCATTGGTTATGATTTGCTCAAGGGTCTTCACAGTTGTTCTCGGTTGTTCCGTTGAAGATCTGGGGAAAGATTTTGAAGAGAATAATACCGAGTTAATGTAAGTTCCAAGGAACTATTTTGGAAACAAGAAGGCTGACTTCGCGCCCCAGCGCCCTAACAGCCAGTCAATCCGCTGCTCAACTTCCCGCCTATGTGATCGGAGCGTGGTTTCCTGGGTGGCTCTTGGGAATGGTGACGTACCTTCCAACCACGGCGTTCAGGGCCCTCCGGAAAGCGAGGTACATCGCAAATCGAGTCGGAGGACAGACTGCCCGGGCCAAGATGGATGCGGCGAGACAAGGACTCGAAATGAACGCAGATCTGTTCAGTCTTCTTCGTGAATATTCCTCTTCCTTCATCATGGCATCTGTTTGACCGATTTCCACAGTAAACCCAGACAAGTCGGCGAAGTCAGGGAAGGAATTGAGGACTGAGGAAGTGGTGGAACAGACTGCGATTCTTCTGATTGCAGGGCAGGAGACTTCCGTGAGTAATTTGCTGCGAACAATGCTGATGTTTCTAACTGTCCCCATATCTCAGGCGACTACTTTGGCGTTCGGACTGCTTGAACTTGGCAGGCATCCGGAGTTCCAGGAACAACTCCGCGCCGAGATTCACTCGACCTTCGGCGCTGGCAGCCAGAATGTTTCCTACGACAATATGCCCCTCCTAAACGCGTTCATTAAGGTGAGGACGTAACATATACGATGCGTCGAACGTCTGGGTTGACATTATTTCGCTGCACAGGAAGTCCTCCGAATTTACCCAGCGGACCCGCTCGTGGACCGCGTCGCCGTCCGGGACACGGTCATTCCCCTCGCAGGAAGTATCACAACCTCCACAGGAGAGCGTATAACCCGGATACCCATCCAGAAGGGCCAGCTCCTGACATTGGCAATTGCGTCCTCCCAAAGGTTCGTTTTATCTAGTTAGTTCAAGCCATGTACTGACTTATCTATCTAGACTGGAATCACGATGGGGGGCCGACGCACATGAGTTCCGGCCCGCACGCTGGATCGAAGGGACGCCTTACCAAGGAGAAGCGGTTGGTCCCTACGCGGGTCTGTCAGTCGACTCCCTCATAATTGTCCCTTTCGAACATCCTTCATTAACAATCATATTTCGCAGCGTTTCCTTCTCAGGTGGTCCCCACGTCTGTCTCGGGTAAGTGCATCTAGAATAAATCACCACAATCCATAAAGCTAACGCGGGGCCCATTCAGATGGCGTTTCGCGTGAGTCGTCCATTCAACCTTTTGGTTTCGACTTCATAATGTCGCGCAGGATATTGGAGATGCAAGTGATTGTCTGCGAATTAGTCGGGAAATTCTCGTTTGCGTTGACAGAGGACTCCGTACGCACACGGGTCGCGAACACGCTTCTGCCGGTGATTGACAGTGGGGAGAAAAGCGCTCCCCTCTGCGTCACCCGTATTCTATGATATGGGTCATATATTATGCAATATATCCGGTTGAAACTTTGAAAATTCGCGCCAAACAAGACAGGAAAAAGACGGTTAAAGCAAAAGTATCGGTGTACGCAGGCCCCGGTGTACTCCTCCGTGTAGATCAACACGCTGTCCACCTAGTAGTATCAAACCGATGGCCTCCCGCGGGGTTTCCGCTCTGGAAATCAGTGAACTGTAGACTTACGTTTACGTGATGTGGTCATTATTTTTGAGCAACTTGCAGTGTTCATGGATTCTGGAATTTTACTCGATGAGATCTTTATGTACCCTTTGAATTGTGCACCGAAAGCAGCCCAGCGGCGATTTAATGCAGGGGCAGTGTCTGGCAGTGTGCAGTTGTCAAATAACTGATAAGAAGGTCTGGCATGGGCGAGGGAATTTGCATGTAGACGTGTGTTCAGAAGGATTGCTACGGCATTGGGTGTGGGAGTAAGGCTGAAAGGTTGATCAAGTGTGAACACTGAAGACAAAGTCATTGAAGCGAGTAATAATCCCGAGGACATTCGGGCTTGTGATTGTACATTCTGGATTAGTTACAGTATAACACAGGAGTCTTGTCGTATATATCTTGAAACATCTTCAATGTTGCGACAGGGGAGGGAAAGTTAAACATGTTCGACTCGGACGATCACGGCCATCACTGATGGCGACGAGGGCAGCCTGTATCTTCCGAGGGCGGGCACAGAGAAAACAGAATAATAAGGAGGAGAAAAAGACAGTAATTAATGAAGTACTTATAGTGAGGATGGTGAATGTAACCGAGCACAAGTCAAATCACGACACAAGCGGCAATTGCAAGCCACGCCGTCCACGCCCGCCCCACCAGATTCAAACTCCGCTAAGAGGCACAAACCCTTCGGCTAAGCCATTCGGTAAAGTCTGTCCCTTTTACTCTCACTCCCAAGCTAAGACCCCGAGTTAGTCGTCAATTTATCGCCCCAATGCTCCTGGATCTGTCGGTGGAACTTTTGCAAGAGATTGGGGGCCAGGTTTGTGACACCTCACACCCGTGCTCATCTGTATCGCTGAGACCATTCTCGCAGCTCGCTGGACCGGATCAGAAGAGTCTCCGGCAGACATGCAAAGGCGTCAGCTTTGCAATCGAGCCCTTGTTCTTCTCATACCTGGTCTTGAACAAAGACGAACTGCGCATTGGCATGGGACGCGGCTTCCTCGAAGCTCTTGCGACCGGGGAGACGGGGTGGTCTCGGTATGCCAAAACACTTCGCATGAAACCCACGAGACCCGCGGAAGAGCGGAGGGGCGTGGGGTTAAATCGTTCAGAAACTGTGATGCAGGAACTTTTTGCCTCAGTACTCGGATCTCTAAACAATGTTCGAACCGTCATGTAAGGTTCTTTTTCTGTTGTTCTTACATAAAGTACTAATATTGTACTGAACAGATGGGTGTCGCTCGACAGCGATTTCGCGTGGGAAGTGAATGCCATCTGTGACTTTCTGAACACGCTGCCTCTTCTCAACGATCTTCGATTAGAGGCATATGGAAGCACAGAGCTTCCGCTGCCTCGGTTATCGGGTCTAAGGAGGTTGAATATCTGCACTTCGACCTGGAAGGAGCTCCGTTTGTTCAGCATATTTCTTCAATTGTCGCACAGAATTGCAACCTGACCTCTCTACACCCAGAGTCCAGCGGGATGCAAGGGTTTGGACTATGCTGCATGCCTGCCTCCTCCCCCGACACACCAAATCGCTGTTGGTATTGTCCTGCACAACGGTTTATGAAAGCCGTTGGAGTTTCGGAGTGCACAACGTGGTTGCACTGTCTGAACTACAAAATCTGAGAAGCCTCAAAATCAGTATTAATCCTGATGAGCCCGTCAACACCGCGGTCTGTCAAAAGAGTACTAATTCTTATAGTATATATGCTAACAGTACCCATACGACCTTCTTGTCAGGACAACCGATCTTCTGCACGATCTCGAGCTCTTAGTGGTAGCTTCTGCCGAGCCAGAATCCAGCCGCAATGTGCGGCGAGGGTGTGTCATCTCATCGGATGATACTCCTGCTGAAAATTGCATCCAAAAGGTACTATCAACCGCCGGGAACCTGACCACCTTAAGAGTTTTCGACCATTACTAACCCCTTTGAGGTCTTTCGGAGGGTCCGAGGGCTTGAGATGGTAGGCGTTAATCCTGTGAACAAGTGAAGCCCATTTATGCCAATTTTGGTGATGTTTTGACTGTGTGGTGAATTTATTTCGGTCAAAACTCCCAGATAGGCAATTGACACGGTACCTGGCCACCTGCCCAAATCCATTGTTGCCGGCTCAATCAATAACTTCAAAGTGTAAGGTAGACCCCATCCACCCTCGACAAACATCACGTGGTGTTACGGTCACATTTCCTTTCTCGGTCGGACGGTCGAAAACAATTAGTATTAACATAACGAAGGATGCCAGCGCAAATCCCTACGACCAGATTGTGTATATACAGGTGCAGTAAGTACAGAAAAAAAACTAGAGCTCTACACACTCTGTGAGTTGAGGAATTATAGGAATTATAATAAATGCTATGGTATCGACGATTATTAGTGGATGCCTGCCGCATCAAGCTGTTCCAAAATAGATGCTGGGTAGGTTCTATGGCCGGGAACTTTTGGCAATCCATGCCGCCTGTGGTCCCGTAAGATTGTGATTAAAATAGCCATCTCCGAAGCGATGCGAACGATTGACAAATCTGCTGAGAAGGTGAACAAAGCCGAAATCAAGGAAAAGCCAACTGACCTCCTCATAAACACCAGAGGAACTGCATCCAAAGACTCCATTGTGTTTTTCTCAAGAACATCTTCCCGGGAGCAATTTGGGCCGATTATGGGACAGATTTGATAATTCCAGGTCCAAAACCCCCATTCCCCCCATATATTTTTGGTTCCGCCTTATTTGCAGCACCTTATCCTCAAAGTGGTCGTAGGATTTGACCTAATTAGAGCTAGTGATTATTTTACAGATTTTTCTACGGGAGCCGTCCGAAAAAGGCAGTTGTCACACCGCACCACGTGACATTCGTCGAGGGTGGATGGGGTCTACCTTATAATAATGTTCAGGTGATGTAGATGATATAATGTAGCCCTTAAAATGTTACACTGGACCCATAAAAAGGGTAGCACTGGGTGCCTCTGATGAGAAGAATGAGTGGCGGGATCCATATTGCTAATCAAATGAGGGCCGCGCAGCAGTGAGAGGGCGCGCTTGGCCAAAATAAGCTGTAGGTGACTTTATCTAATTGTTATGAATGCACCTGGACCCTCTGTTCCATATTTGAGTCACAGTTCTGAGAACCCGACATTTAAACTTTGTTACTACAGAATACCGGGGTATTAGCGTATTGGACGACATTGAGAGAGGTATTGAATAAATAAAATTAAGGCATACCTGTACAAATGAAATCTTAATCATCGTCATGGCCCATGTAAAGTGCTAGACACGTAGTGTGGAAGAATCTTTTGCTATGTGGGTCGCCGTGTTGGGGTACTCACAGTCGTATCGCAATCACATGTCCGAGTTTAGTATAGAAATCGTGCAGTTCTGGAGGTCTTTTAATGCTCAAGAGAAAGCCTGAGATCAGCCGAGAAGAACGAGCCCCCGAAGTCGTGGATTGATGAAGAATTGGTGGAGATATGAGCAGATATGAACGAGATGGCCACTCGGAGTTAAGAAAATGATTTTCTCACCCTTCGGCCCGCAATCAAACGCGCTACAACTTTCGATCAAGTCATCATTTTGAACTGCAAATTTGGCATACATGGGCGCCAGAGGTCCTACTCCCTCCCCCGGGTGCGAGCCCTCAAGATTCAGTAGTATTCATCCTTATATTTGGCAAGTGGCCAGCTTCCCCGTGTGGCCAGCTTCCCAGCACGTGATAGTACTGCAGACCTTCTGTTCTCCCGTATCATCCCCCACTATCTTGTACTATAATAATTGTAGCGCGCTTTGCGGCAGAGCCCACTAACTGGGTGGTTCACTTTTGCACAATGAAAGTGTGAAAGAACTTTTCAAGCCATTAAGGGCAGCAGATTTCAATCTGATCTGACCATTGTAATCTACTCGTAGGACATTTTACCATGCCGGAGGGGGGAAAACAAAGATGAAAAGATCTTAATGACCTCAGAATAGTTAAGATGAGTGACTCAGTCGTCTCTCATGTCAGACTCAAAATCAGTACTAAATTTCTTCTCATAATAATCAGTGGGTGGGAGTGTTGGAAATTGCCCTCAGTTGTTGAATTTAGGGGAAATGCCGGGTAGTAGAAGGGTTCTTGCTTTCAGCTTAATAGACCAGTCAATTGTGATTGATGGCATGGTGCCAAGACAGCAAGACATCATATCTGAGGACAGAAAGTCAAAAGGATGGATGAAGTGACCTTCCCCAAACATAATTGTTGTAAGATTGCATTGCAAAGTTGGACTTGAAATATGAGCAGGCTCAAAGTAATTATTGGTGAGGTTTTGATCCTTCCACTCAACTTCCACTGGCAAATTTTAATGGCCTCTGCCTTTTTTTGCACCAATTGTGGATGATCCGGAGCCAATTGGTTAACCGACATGGGGAATTACTAAGAATCTCTGACTGTGTTGCAAGATACCTTGCTTTCAAGAGGAATTTGAACTGGTAATTTCGAAATATGAGCAGGGAAGAACTTACGACCATAGCTGATGGGGCACTTGTTCTTCCTATTATTTCAAGTTCAAGTTGCAGCACTGAAACAGTGTTTCAGCATACAGACTCAATATTGATACTCTGAAGGAGCTGGATGGTTAAGCATCAGACCAGACTTATGAGTTGGTTAGTAACACAGGGAGGATAACTCGAAACTCATCTGATGCTAACCACCATACCCCATTACTATCGGCCCAATTTGTGCTCCAGCAACTGTTACCTGTTGATCAGCTTGCAATGGGCCTGTGAACACCGATAAAGTTAATTGTACTGCATAAAAGCCAGAACTATCTTGTCAGACCAAAGAGCTCTTGGATCTTTGAACAAAGTTTCTACTTTGGGGTAGGTGTAATAGAATACCTAAATTAAAATAATCAGTGAGAAGCAGGCCCGTTTCTTGCTCAGTCAACTCGTCAACCAGCTCATATTCGGCCTGGGAACCCTGACTGCGTCAGGCATTTGTGATTTGATTTTGAACAAGGGTCATTCCCCATGGTTTGTTATGTATTTCAATATTCGAGTTTGGGTTTGTTGACATTGATAGATAGATGCCATACCAATAAAATGCTGTTGTGTCAGGCGGATTATTTGATATTGTACAGACCCAAAGGATTTCTATCCATAAGATAAACTGAAAATTCTGAGGTTGATGCGGGATGTCATTATTTGGCAGAGCATGATGCCAATACATACAGCAGGATATTTAAAATGTAGATATAGCACTTCTATACAGAGATAGGAATGTTGTGTAAAAAGATTAAGTATCACCTAAGAGTGAATGAATAAATGGTGTGGGTAGTCAGAAGCGACCTAAATCTGCCAAAATCCCTGAAAAGGTTGCTTGGAAGAATGCACTGAAAAGTGGTGCTGAAACTCAAACTTACTTCATACATCTCAAATAATAATAAAATCACTTTTCCCGGCATGTAGAGGAGCTAGATGAGTCTGGATTGACCTTTTAGGATGACAGGGGCCACAAGCACATATGAACAAAATCCCCAACTCTGACAAGCTGGTGCACACAGCTAGCCCATCACTTCACCACTGATCAACACACAACATCCATTCACCTGGCTGGTTGACCTTCAATGACAAATGGCTGTGAAAACCAACACCTGTGGACAAAGAACCTGAAGAGGAGGATGTTGATGAAGGTGCAAAGAACTGAAAAACAGAAAGATTTAACATTGGGAGAGAACAGAGATATATACATGGAAAAGTACTATTTAACTATGCGACCTGCCGCGACAGACATGGATCTCAGGCTTGTATTAGACATAGGCAGAGTACTCAAATGTAAACAATGTAAACAAACAATTCTTGCGATTTGAAAAAAGGCACAAAAAACGGACCATATGGGAGTCGATGGGTCGACCTCTTGCACTCAATGTCACGTGATAAATGCAAATTTGGCGGACACTCTATACCATTAGTGTACCACAGGACCCACTATCTAAAGTTAGTGGGCATGGTTTCATGGGCAGCCATGTTTATGTCTGGAAAGCCGTTGAGGTGGAGGAGAGCACGTCAGCCGCGGAGGGAGGTGCGATGTGGGCGTACCACAGGTCGCTGCGGGAGTGTATATACGGGGTTTAAATTCAAATGATCGACCCGTGAGCGAGTCTCTTCTCGTCGATACTCACTGCAGGATTTGCTCACATAGGGACAGACAGATACAATGCTGGAATGGACAAGTACGACATGGACCACCGTTCTGAATTCTGGTGTGCACTTTGAGACGGGAGTATGGCAACAGAGACGTTCACCCTTAAACAATGCGAGGCTGAACAGCAGACAGACCGAGAAGAATTGAAGAAAATTACTTCATGCGTGCGGCAGTGCGCCTCGAGCAATATTTACCCCATGATCCACTCATTCTCTGAGATGCAGGGTTACTGTAACAGCTCGAAGTGGCATGTTTTTTTTTGAATGGCAGCCGGGACCAGCTGAGAATATATTTTCCTCACATTTCGCACACTGGCTTTTGGATTTATTGCATAGTATATGTGCCATATGTTCGTCCTCGGGTGCGATTCAGCTCCCAGATCACGGCTAAAGTCTTCAATTCGTATATTCGTCCATTAATTAATTATGCAACAGCATGTCTATGAATTTTCGAATGTAGTTGGAGTGCAGAAATTTTAGAAGCATCGACCATCCCCGATGCTAAAAACCACTGCACACACAGTCCAGGTCCTGCACATCTATTTGCTTCAGCAGTGCATCAGCGTCTCCTAAGAGCACCGCCTTGCCTACGGCATGCGGCTCCCACCCGGCACCCTGCAGGCCCTTCAGTGGGTCCCGCGCAAAAGCCAGCCACAAATCCTGCATCTTCACGCTCACATCATCCTCATACGCCGTCGACGCGCTGTGGTACTGGCCTGCAGTGCCGAAAATAAGGAGGAGCTCCGACGCATGGTACGCCCCAGGGAACTCCAGCGGCGAGATATTCGTAAAGTTCCCGTCGTAGCGGTAGCGATACGTCATGAGCCCGTGTCAGTCGCGACCGCAGAAAAGCAGAGGAACGACTTGTTCGTCTGCAGGTCCAAGATGGAGTCGTCGTTGAACGGCCCGCCGGGGAAGTGCGGCAAGAGCGCGTTCAGCTCATGCTGATTCGTGCCTATGAGAGCAGGCACGCGCGCGAACACGCCGGCAGCATGGCGCGCAGTGTAGTCGGTGAAGACGACGCGATCGTCGGGTACAGTGACGAACGACAAGCCGCTGCTGGTTAGCAGTGTCACGATGGGCTGCCACGACACGCCGTGCAGGCAGTCGATTTGTGATGCAGCGCCGCCGCAACTCAACTGTGCGGTGACCTCCGCGAAAATTATCTGCGCCGTGTCCTTAGTCTGGACCACGCTCTGGTTAAACAGCGCTGTGCCGCTGTCCATGATGAAGAGCAGGAGAATTGATGGGATGTCGATAGAGGAAGGAGACTCAGACAGAGCTTGGACAGAGCGCTACATGGCGGCATGGTGACAATTGTTTGGATCAATGATGTCTGATGTGTTGAATAGAACAAGAATTGAAGGGGGAAAACACCTTTGTCGCGCGCTATTACACGCCGACTGCGGTATTAATTCTAGACGATACTGTTTTCATCCAGAAGAACTCTGAGGTGCCGGACCTGGAGGGCATGGTTATTGGTTGTGTCCTGCTCTTTTTTACTTTACCGACGTGACCAGCGTGCGTGCGCGGGCAAACAGCCACCTCAGTCTTTCAAGCAAAAACCCAGAGAGACTCTTTTCGGCTCGTAAGGAATACACTGCAGCTGAATATCGATGAATCTTCGTTCTCACGTGTTGTGTTATTGCCTCTGCTATCAAGGTTTACTTAGTCGAAGACTCGAAGTTCGCCCTGGATTAGGGGTCACAAAAATGACCAATGAACTACTTGGACGATCGTCGGTTGACAAGATAGAGATGCGGGGACGGCAGAGAAACTGATAAAGTAAGCACAACATCAGGTTGAGTGAGCACTACCAGGTCCTGCCATTCATGGCCGGCCAGTCCACGTTTAGCCAGCGTCTTGCAGTCATCGCCCCCCTGGAATGAATGTGTGCTCCGTTGGCATCTTGTAGTTTTATGTACGGCTAACCACCCGTATATCCCTACATGTTTGTCTTCGGTAGACTCGTTGTTCATGTTGTGGACCACGCGAGTATAATCAATCCCCCCCCCCCCCCCCCCTGATGGCGTTCACCTGTGACTGATGCGCCTTCGAGGGTCGGGCCGCATCGGCCGAACAGGGACTGATCTGCCTAGAAAGGCTTTTGCACAAGTAATTCATCCAGCTCGACTCGACATTACGCAGGAACATTGCTCAATGGCTAGATATAGAACGCTAAGTAGACGAAATTCAAGGACCACTCCTCTACAAATGAATACCCCGATAAGATCTGGACAAGTTTGTTAAAGCGACAGGGATAACGAACCAAGAAAATCGTACCTGAGAATGCGCCACAAGTATTGCTTTCGCAAGTTTCTCCGACGCCCAGCGGAGAAATTCTGGTGCCCGTTGGACGCACTCGGGACATTTTGCCATCGCCTCCAACGCAGATCCCTCCACTTTACACAGCGATGTCATGGCATCAACATTGAGGACCTGCACGTCCGAACTCTTTCGCAGATGCTATCCACATGAAGCTGGAACCATGCTGCAGGTTACCAATGAACGATGTCGAGCATCGTTGCACCACATCCGCGGCTGTGTCCGTCGGTCGTGGTATCCCACCAGGGGCCCCAAAGTCGGGGATCGGCTGCGGACAGTGTGGGGTCGACCATGTTTACGAGCTGCGTTTCGTCCATAATCAATTCCTCCACCACGGCGATACACTGGTCGCGGAAATCCTGGAAGCGTGTGGAAATCAATTTGACCTTGGGGACACCTCGGCAAGGAACGGCAATTTGAGCATTTTCACTGCCGAAGCATTTGCTTGGCTACACGCAATTGCGCAGACCCGGTGCGGCTGTTCCCTCAGGATCCTGGGATGCGTCAGTATCTCCTCCAACAATTTAGATGCGCCTCATCGACGCCGTCGAGGTCGGTGAAGAGATCGTGATTATTGTTGGTAACAGGGGAATACCGATTTCGCCTGCGGCCTCAAAAGTAAAGCCATTGGGATCCACGTACTACAGATATGTTCGAGCTGTTAATGTTAATAGATACCCGGACCATCATACATCTGAATTTCTACAGTTCCGGTCGCATAATTGGATACCCAGGCTTAAGTTCGAGCATGCACAATAGGCGGAAAATATTTGAACTGTGAGCCTGAGGTTCCACCACGTCGGTACGCGTCGATGCCTATCAATTCACACCTTCCCAGATATCTCTGGTTATTTCAATGAGGCTGCAAACTGACATGAGGCGCAATATTAATATCAATTTTCGAACCCACGATCCGTGTTCACTATGTCCGCCCGAATCCAGACCATTGCGATGAATTGACCCGCCGCTAGTAATAGATACAATAATCTGCAGGGGGCCCATCCCTTCGCTTAATATCTTGACATGGAAATACGTCACCGGTACTCGGGCCCAAAAATACAATGATGCCCGCCTCATCCGCAGTCGCGGTGGTTTGCGCCCGTGTGTGTTCCCATGGACCGTTCGCGCGCTCCAGGCGTCAACAAATGCAGAAATATACATATAGTAACCCCATTCGCAGGTGAATCAGGCAACACATAGCATTTTGAATCCATAGCGATCATGTGGGTTTTCAAGTCCGCCGGCGGCGCCGTGAGTGTTTCTGTGGACAGTAGACTAGGCGAGGTATCCGCCAACCTCAGTTCCGCTGTCGTCCTGCTAACAAAGTACATAGCATGTCATCGTCGGATGAATTTTCAAAGCGCGTCGAATTACCCGAATTACCCGCAAAATGCCCGACAGTATTTGCTTGATGTGAAGCTTCCTATCAACAGGCTCCGACCATAATGACCAACGCGCTCATATAATCTTTCCTGCATACGGTTCAAGAGACGTCCAGTGCACCTTGGAGAAAAGAAAGTCAGAGGCCCAATTGTTGGATCGCCAACGGTCATTCTGTACTGGTGTAACTCTGACATCCCTGCAATATGGGTCAAAAAAGACTGCTGATTCGAACTTTAAAGATTGAACAACAGGACATCACGTGCTACCAAGTTGAATTGAATAAACGTCAATCATATTCAGAATCCATCTATTCCAAGTCCAAATTTACCTCCCACTTCTCACTGTGGTCTTCTTTGTGTTGCCAAAATTCCAGGGTAATTCTAACATTCGTCTCCCCACTCTGTCGTTTTCGAAAGCTGACTGCTTTTTGCGACAAACTCATCGGCGGTATGAACTACTAAGTAGCCTAAGATTGCTGTTCATCTCATCCGAGGCACTGATCCACGGGTCTCTGATCAATGATCCCCGATATTTACGAGACGCAGGGTCCTCGCTTTTGCCATCAATCCAGGCGGTGTTCCGACTTGTCTAAGTCGCCGGGCATTTAATGTATATACATCATCCGTTGGAGCTAATGATAGTGTCCGTGGCGTGCAGTTGAGACAATTTATGCATTTCGCACGGCAGCGGTTCCCTTTTACTGGGAGGATACTCCTCACAAAAATTGCATTCGGGCTGAATTTCGCTGCCCTCCCTGAGGATGTACCTTGATTCCAGATCATTGAGATTATGTTCCTTCGATCGCGCAAGGTTGGAGCACCCTCCCCATGCATATCCCCCACAGATGTATTTATGTTCAACTGGTCCGAGTTTGAACGATATTTGGGAATATTCGGGTACAAAACCGGAGCGGATCAGTGGCGTCACCCATGCCGACGAGCGCTACTTTGGTTAGTAGCGCCCACATTTGAATGAAGCATCCTCCGGTAACCGCTCGCCCGACTGCCGGTTTCCCTCACTATTGGAAAACGTGGACACGCCAGCTTGTAACTTGACGTTTTTGCGCTCGAGCGTATGCTATGTAGGTCCTATGCGACAGATTGAAATTAAGCGGCTTCCAGTATTTTGGGATTTGTTGAGCACACTATATGCTGGTTTTAGCGAGAATTGTTCCATTTAAATCCGAGGACCTTGCCCAAAATCCAGGGATTTAGCTGGAACTTTCTACTTGCATCACGATTTCCGGAAATGGACGCATATCTTTTGCACTGCATTGGTGCAACGATTTAGACCCCGAGATCTCCGATAGCCACCCATTCATTTTCGTTTACTATTGGCGATCGCCGTTGGCGTGGATCCTTCTCACGACTCGGACACTAATACATGGGGGAGTTCCGAGCTATACAGGGTGGTACTCCCAAACCTGAGGTTCCTCCTCGGTATCAGGTTTTCATCCCTTTGCTGCCGAATCCGGATTCCGATATGCCCCAGTAATTTCGCCCGCAAAGCCTACTTAAGACGCTTCAGTTTAGCCAACAGCACCACTACAAACCCACAACCCACATCCTACAACAGAAATGCTCAACCCATACACACAAGGCTGGCAAAATGCTGGAGGCAATGGAAGGCCATCGATCTTTGGCGCTCTCCCATTTACTTCCCCAAACGCGTTGCCGACTTTCTTCTCGTTTCGCTTTACTGCGTTCAACCCCACCATTCTGAATTGCAACGTCGTCGGGCCCCAATCACGACCCTATTTTCGAATCATGACAGATGCTCCGATGCCAGGGGTTACGGTCTTCCAGAACTCCAACGGCCAAAACATGGCGCTAGTCCAGTGGCATCGCCACCCCGAAGTCGAAATCCGAGGTACAATTTCAAGACAGCGGACGGCGGAAATGTTGCCTCTATCAACCGACCAAAGGTTGTGGTTCTTTAATTTTCTTTCCACTTATCTTACAATTTTTACTGTAGCTCTCGGACGATGACGGCCGGCGGAGCAACATTGTCGTTTACACCACGAGACAATTTCATTTATGTAAATTATATTCCAAACGAGTGCATTCAAGACCTGATGTTCCAGAGCAGATTTACTCGGGCACCTCCCAACCCGAGATGTTCGGTCGGATATCGAGAGGCCAGGACAAAGTGACCTTGGAGCTCACCGGCGAAGCGATTCATCTCGGACTTCTTGAGCCCATAGTTGTGGCAACCTTCCTCCTCCAATGTGGTCGGAATATAGATTGAACCGTCGTATTATATGATTGCTGTTCCAGTTTTGTCTCTATTAATTATAACTGTCGACATCGGTGACTCTAATGCTTCCGGAATCCAGTTTAGACGCGCGTCTATCCTTATTACAATTTGGTAAACCAGACACCACGGATTGTTGGTTGTGGCGTTGCCAGACTGCCAATTGCGGCTTCGCGCCGCTCAAATACCAATGCTATGCATTTTGGCCAGCGCCGTTCGATGGGTAACGAGAGACGCTCTTCAAACATCACCAATCGCGATAGTCGTGACGCGTTTAATCATCCAACTTCGGCAACACGTGATCTTACTCCTTGCTGTCCGAACCTTTTACAAAGGATTTCTATCCGACGTCAGAGAATAGTTAGTGGCCAGTTTGCAGGCTCTCTCTAGCTGACAGATCCGGTTCATTATCGTTCTGTTGAGAATTTATCACTCGATGTTCAGATGAGGCTCGGAGACGGTGACCTGTAGCATACATTAGGCTGATGTATATAGGTACAGCAGCTGTACGTTCCTCAACGAGACCACCGCGGTTAATGCACTCCTCCTCCTCCTGTTTCAGCTTATATTAGTTTCAGCTTCTGCATTCCAAGGCTTCCGTTTTGTGGGTTCAATACTAAAAACCATGGGGCTAGGTGAGACATCGATCTCGAAAAGCTCGAAAAGGTTTCGTGCAAAATATGTCTCAACTTGAGACCGCAACAAAATATCCAGAAGCTCTATTCTCGTACTCGGCCAACTAAACTTGAGTGCAAGAACAATCTCTATATACCAAGGGTGGCTAAAATAAAAATTGCTGGACCAAGACCGCCTGGCCGGGACCCCGAATACCGGACTGGCCAGTCGGCAATCCGTCGGTCCGATGATCCGCACACCTAAGCGACGAACGTCTTACCTACCAAACAACTACCAAATGTACCTGGCAGCCTGAGACGAAGCGCAAAACCAAGGCCTTCGTGATCCGGAAACAGAATAGTCGAAACTACGCAAGCGTCCTAGCCTTTATGGTCTGTGGGGCCACTTGAAGGCCAGGAACTGGGTGAATGCAATACACCGATTTAATACTCGTTAATGGGTCAAAGAAAACCAAAATAGCACTAGAGTCGCTCAGTTCAACCTTCAATGAGAAAGAAAAAAATCAGAAGAGGTCCTGCATACAAACAGAAATAACCAGATACTGTAATATTTTAAACAACTGTTTACCGTCAAAGCCAGCAAAATATCGCAGTCGACAAACCATAACACATTGTTGGGTCTTGTTGCCGTGCAGTTTACGTGCCTCGGGAGACACCTAACACACCCAAACCTTGCAAAAGCACCTCAAAGACCAGGTCTTTTCTCGGATTTTTTTTTTTTTTGATATTCAGACTCTGAGACTCAAAATACATAAGAAAAGGGTCGCAAAACCACCAAAACCAGTTGTAACGGATCGGGAAGGGAAAACCCAGTCGAATGGCCGTTAAAACCCATTTTTCGACCCCAGACACTTGATTAGTTACCAAGTCATGTTCCATCATTCCGGTTTTAATCATCCCTTGCTACATAAGTCCGACTCCTTCTTCAACCATTTGTTCTCGAGATCAATGGATGTTTATAACTGTCGACAACTGTCGATTCAAAAAACATGATCGAAAATACCGGCGGATAGCCAACACTAACCCACCACCCCCCCCGCCCACAGGGAAAGCCCGACTTAGCGTGGAAGGGCTTCTTCGTGAGAGATGGAGCTATCGTCATTCGCGGTCTGGAAGGTACCTTGCCGAGCACAAGATTTTTTTGCGAATAAAGCATATTCACGGCAGGACGAAGATAGAGGGTGGTTTGCATGAAGCAGTGCAAAATGCGAAGCCTGCCGGACCATCGGACCGATGATCCGAAGTCAAACATCTTCTATCTCGGGATCTTCCGGCGCCCTCTTGACGTGGGATCTTTACTTCGATGATTTCCAGACCTTCAGGCTTCAGCCCAATCCGAACCTTCCCTGCGAGGACCCACCGCCTGGCCAGCGGGAAAAGCAGCGCATGTACCGCTTAACGCTGGCCATCCGTCAGTCTCGACCAAGTTTCGACTGACCGCGGCGTCTTGGTGGCGTCTCATGCAACGAGGGCGGCATTGATTGGACCCACGACCAGACGACATGGTGCTATATGGCTGGGTCGCTCTTGCCTAATTCGAGTCTTCTTTGGAGGCCTGGATACTAGTGGACACTTCTAGAATGCTATTGGATCCTCTTATGCGACCTCATGTTCGGCTACCGTGTCAAATAGGCGGCATACGCGAACGGAAGTAAATCTACGGTTAGAAGCGTCTCGGCAGTCTCCTAAATCTTCATGCTCTCGGATCTTCCTATCCACCTTTTGACATGAAGAATTCTGGTGCCGATCGGTGTGAACGGCCACTATAATGGACGCTTGCTGCGATGACGGTTTCTGTGGGCTTCGTATAATTCTGCATCAACTCGCTTTATACCATCGTGGCAGATCAGGCAGATCGTGACCAGCAGATAGGCGATGTACGCAGGCGGAGGCAAATCCCGACGCTTCGAAATGTCTCCACATCAATAATTCATCAATCCGTTAGACCGTAGCGTCGGGGGCGGCTAGCGCGGAGGCAAATCGTACCACTTCAAAAAAAATTCTCGAGCAGTTCAGGCGGTTGTCAAAGCTTACGCCCTCGGTTTTTCCTATCCCAATTTATTCTTGGGCATTCAAATTGTTCCCAATATGAGGGATCTGTGGGATGGCGCCACCACGATGTGACGATTGCTGCGACAGCCTCCGGTTCCTTAATCTCGCATCAACGCGCTATCATCATAACCAGCAAATATACGGCATGTATTACTAGAGGTATATCTGTATGCGCTAACGGAGGCACCTGGGAAATCGCAACGTGTAGAAGCGTCTCGGCAGTTCCATTTCAAACGGTGTGTAAAATTTCATACTCTCGGAACTCCTTATGCAGCCTTAATTTATCCTTAGGCGTTTACCAGTATTTTCGGACATACCGAATCATGATGCGTATCTGTACGGAATGGCCAGTATGGTGCGAGGATTGCGATGGCCTCCGGTAGAGTGCTGCTTCACTCGCTGACCATCGTGGCAGCCTCCATGGCACGATGGTCGAGGGTGCCATGACAACAGCATAACATTGATTAGGGACCCACACACCCATCATCCTGAACCGGGCCCAGGCCCGATCTTCCCTTGGAATAACAATTCACCCCAACGCGTGCCCTGATTCCCCCGCCCTCGTGTGGCAAAATTAAATGGCAGGGTGCACACGATTTCCACCGCTACTCGAATTTGGACCGCCAAGCAGTTCAGCATAACACCATCAGGACAATGTTCTCCGACAAATCTGTGCACCGACAAACGACTGGCTCAAAGTATGCAGGGATCCCATATGGAGGAACACTTGTGTTTGATCAATCTTTCGGGTGTTCGCCTCGGAGGGATGGCATTATAAACAGCGCACAATTGAGGAAGACCCGAAGAAAACACCCTCTCTGGTCTGGCTCATCCTTTGATAATGGGGCTCCTTTTCAACGACTCTATTTCCCCGCTCCTAACTGCAGCCTGCTCCCTTAGCTTCGTCGCAATCGCTACATCATCATTTAGGAAATGGATGAAGACGAAGAAGCCGTACGCCTTCATCCCAGGGCCCACCCCCAGCAGCGCCATTGGTAGGCGGATTGATAATGGTGGGCACTTTTTTACTGATACTCCCTCTTCAGGATACCTGCTAGACCTCCATAGTCCTGATGCACTCGGTTGGCATTTCAACATTCCGGAGGAGTTCGGGCACGTTGCACGGTTGAAGGGCGGGCTAGTCAGCGTGCGTCTTTTCTTTTTCTGAAAACTCCATAATCTCACTGAACCTACGATCCTAGGCCGATGCCCTCTACATCACCGACCCCGCGGCGTTGAATTCTATTCTCGTCAAGCAGCAAGCGTGGTTCCCCGAGTCCACCGAATTCGCTGGGTATTTTTGTTCTACGGCTTTACCATGTTTAGTTATTCAACCCCGTGGATAGATTATTCGGCGTGATTCATTGCGGTGACGGCGTTGCGTCCGTCCAAGGTCAGTACTTTATCCCCCTATGTCATACTACGCCTGATGTACTTTCGCAGGTCGGGAGCACAAGAAACAGCGTAAATACATGGACGCCCTGTTCACGGCCAGCCGCGTCTCGAAATTGACGCCAATGTTCTACCAAGTCACTCGCAAAGTGAGACAATAATCCACATTTTTTGCCACGAGATCTAACCTTCCCCAGTTGCAATCGAAGTTGACCTCCAGGCTCTCCGGGAAACCGCCCGGACAGGTTGTGGATATGCTGGACTACTTAACGCGCGCAGCCCTCGAAATCATTGGAACAGCTGGTATCGGACACACGTTCAATTCTTTCGACGACAAAAGCGAGGCGTTCGATGAATTCCAAGGCGCTATCACCTCTGTTCTGTGAATATCATTGTCTTGATCTATCGACAATTTGACATTTTTCTAATGAACACTTGACGTAGACCACTGGCGAGCCGCCTATTTTTGGTTCTGCCCTTCCTGGAATCCTGGAGAAAAATTCAGCCCGTGTGGTTGCGTCGGACTCTTGCATCCATCGTAACGTTCCCGTGGCCAGCAGCAGGGAAGGTACGTCCTAGTTATTCATCGAAGCGCGGTCCTCTCAATCACATCATCACTTCTAGTTCAGAGCTGCCGTCGACGCTATGCACCCAGTATATGCCAAGCTCTATAACATCCGAAAAACTGCATTGGAAGAAGGCGGTTCGGCTGCTCTAGCCGAAACCGCCGCTGGAGGGAAAGACCTTATCACGTCCATGAGTAAGCATCGTTTGTGTTGACATCGAATATCTTCAACATCCCTACCTGTGCAGTTCAGGCGAATTGGGACGCTGACGAGGCCGATAAGATGCCTGACGACGTCGTGCTTGCGAATATGAGGTTCGTTGCTGTTTTCGAACACTCCTAGCGTATTCCTGAGGGTTTATTGTTAGTTCTATCGTCCACGGCGGCCAAGAGACCACGTCGTCTTCTCTGGCTCGATTTCTCAGTCTGGTTGCAATAGACACCGATCTTCAACAGAAACTCCGCGTGGAGCTTCAACAGGCCAAGGCGGTGCGCTTGATTTGTCTGTCTTAATTTTTCCCCAAGCTGAGAACTGGTACAGAAAAAGGCGCCTGGAGAGGACTTGGATTTCAACGAACTTGAGAGACTGCCGTTAATGGATGCGGTTGTTCGGGAGATGCTCCGTGTTTACTGCCCGGTGACATTCGTGTGGAGGCAGTACGTCGTTTCCTACTTCCATATTTATAAATCTGACCATTCGTAGAACCATCAAAGATGTTTTAATTCCACTCACGTATCCGATACAATCTACGATCACTGGGGAAGAGACCAACCAGTTGCTTATCGAGGAGGGTACTGCAGTGTACCTTGGACTGAGCGCAGCCAACCGCTCTACCGCTATCTGGGGGCCCGACGCAGCGGAATTCAAGCCGGAGCGATGGTTGAATCGTTCTCAGCACGAATCAAAGCTCCCCGGAGCATATTCTGGGATGTAAGTACTTCTTGCGCGTCTCTGGATCCGCACTCAAGCTATTGGCGCATTAGGATGTCATTTCTGAGTGGCGCTAAAGTGTGCCCGTAAGTCGTTTGTCTTTTGCTCCATCACATCCCTGAATTGAATCGTCAGGGGAAAAACCTTCGCCGTCCTCGAAATGAGTAGGTGTTTCTGACAGTCGTGAACAATCGGCTTTGCTGACAGGATCTCGCTGCCAGAACTCGTCCTGTCTGTGTTGCTGCTTGCCTTTTCGTTTGAGCCGATTTCCGAACCCATCGACTGGAGAATGGGGATAACACTGGAGCCGCGAGTCCGAGGGCGGGAGCACGAGGGCGTACAAGTACCTGTTCGCATTACAATGCTGTAGTTTGCGCTGCTCAGTCGAGGGACAGCATAAGTGTAAGTGTACCTCTGTACACGCCAATTTATAGCTGGAGATTGTGTTGTTCAACTAGATGTAGGTGACCATAGGACGGCAATGTATTGGACCCACTTGAATAACAAGAGGTCCTAATGTTCAAATTTAGATAATGATACAGTGAAATAAATCGGCCCTCGAGTCAAGCACTTCCCGAACTCTTTCGAAAGGCTGACCGCGAGACACCAACAAGAGAACGGCGTCCTTTCTTCATCCCTGCTTTAACCTTGTATTCCCACATCCGCCGAGTTGTAGTTACCCGTGGCATTACACTCTCCGCCTCTTTGAATATATTCTTCACCGACACCAAGAATTCCTCCTCCGTTTTCTCGGCAGCGTCAGCGAGAGGCGTTAAATATTTGAAGATGGTCTCCATTGTAACGTCCACGTTCGCCCCATGCACTAGCAATAAGGCCATAAGCTCCTTCCTCCCATCCTCGGGCGGTGGCTGCGGGCTATATTGACTCCGTGGGTGCCTCAGTCCCATTGCGAAATACAGCAGGTTCGCCGTGCGCGGAGGTGGGGGACCGCCGCATAGCCATCCTGCATTGAGGGGTGTAGACGCTTCGGCTTTTGCACCTTTCTTCAACAGGAGTTTGATCAGATCCATATTGCGGCAGTGCACTGCAAATCCCAGTGCGGTTCCATAATGGCCTCTGCACTCCATGTCTGCGCCGCGCTCCAGAAGGAATTCCACCGTTTCCAAGTGCCCGCCTGCACACGCGCAATGTAGCGCGTTGTTGAACAATCCATCAGCTCCGGCAATGTCATCAATGGACGCGCCTCGATCGAGGAGGAGTTTCATCGTCTGCAAGTCATTCTGCATTGCAGCCAAATGCAGTGGCTTGTATTCATCCTGGTCCCACATAAGGTGGAGATCCGCACCGGCATCGAGGAGAAGGGCGACAATTTCTGGGTTTTTCGATTCTGCCGCGACGTGCAGTGGCGTCTTTGCATCCTGCCCGTAACCCTCGCTCGGATGGATGAGGTGTGGCGGAGACAGAAGCTTAGCCACTATATGCGGTTTTGATGCTGCCGCCCACAGCAGTAGTTCCTTGCCGAGCTCTGGTGTGATACGGGCTTCAAGTTCAGGTTGGAGGATTTCTCGCAGACGACAACAGGTCAGGACAAGGGCGTTGAGGACGGATGTTGAGAGAGAGGGGGGAAGGAGCGATATGAGTTCAGGCGGTAATTGCTCAAAGTAGTCCCTCAGCATGGTTGAAAATTGCCAAAACGCATGTGCATTCTTCGCCTTTATACTGTGAGGCAAGGCTGTGCTACAGCTTTGTTGCTGTTGAACTAATGTTGAACTGAACACAGCCTTCTCCGGTTCCGAGTCAATTCGGCATTCATGCTATGAACCGACGGGCGAGGTGCATTGCCCTCTACAAAAAAAACGAAAGTTACAGTGATGCCACTACTACAGTAAATATGGCAAAAAACAAATACCGTCAGTCCTCCTACGTCTTCGGTGCTTTCGCGACCGGTTCGTTTCCAGTGTCGCCCTTGCTCGTCTTCCTCTTGGGTATTCTCACCGTTCGATTGAACTTATCCAGAAGTACCTGGTAGAGCTTGGTATCGAATCCGATGCACTGTAACCCGAAACACTCGGTCTTGAGCTCGTGGTTCGGAATAGGGACCTCGGCATTATTTCCCTTATCCGCCAGCGCGGCTGCGATAGCGCGCTGGATTCCGGCGGGTGCCTGTACATGGTCTGATTAGTACCTGACCGATTGCGCAGATATAATGCGCACCACATCCGGGGGGATCACAGAGCCTGGCGGGTGTATGTGCCGGAGGCTGTGGACAACATACATCCCAGCGTAGTATATGTACCGGTCTTGCCCAGTAACAAACAGATCGCAGACTTCTCCGCGCAGGCTGAAGATACACGGCGGACCTGTGTGGTTCGTCGTGCCGGTGGTACTGCGTCTGTATTCTTCCGTGGGGCCATATACCAGAGTGTGGACGAAATTCCGGCCGGCCCATATTTGACGCATCGGAAAATGGGCCGATTTCCTGGCATGGCGACTGTTAGGTTTTAAAGGAGCATATCACAGGAAGCACTAACCTGTTGGTAAGAATTTTCTATCAACACTACTGTCAGAATAATACACCTCCACAGAAATGGCACCAACGTGTGTAAAATAATCCATTTCGTTAGCAACTTGGAAAATCCCTTGGAGTGAGTCGAGCGACGGTCGCTCAGATGGGCCAGGGCCAGGGAAGGCGCCCATGAAGTTGCAATACAGGACGCGCTCCATTTTGAGGGAAATGGGAAATGACGCGTGCCTGTCGTCCTTTGTCGGCTTCTGAAGGAGAAATGGTAAGACCACACGCAGGCCAAACTGTAGAGCGGGTAACCCACCGCATTGACGATTTCGGCCTGTGTTAAAATCATGAGTAACGTGGAGGTCCGAATTGGGACCAATTACAATCACCTTTGCAACCGCGGAAGTGTGGTTCTGGGACCTAGTACCTGTTTGAGATGCGAGCCTGAGACAATCCGATTCCTGATAACGCGTCAATAGAAATACGAAGACCAAAAAAAAATTAGGTAGTACAAGCTTGACATTCTTTTCCGCATATTCCTTCAGTTTCGCGTTATACATTACACGTTGCCTATCCAGGTCTTGTCCAAGTATCTGAATGGTAATCAGTTGCAGGAGACGAACTGTATGAGGTATTTGAACAGCGAGCTAATGAAACGACGTACCCCTGTTTGTGCGACAAGCATCGCGTTTTTTTGCTCGTATTCTAGGAGCAAAATGCTGGATTGCTGAATGAAATGAACAAAGATGGATCGTAGGATTCGGGGACGAATTCACCTCAGTCATTTGCATATACTCTCGAATTGATGCCTCATATGTTGAGGCGTTGTTAAATTGCTCCTGCGTATGAAGTCAGTTGATGCTGTGGGAATGAACCGGAGACATACCGTCTGAAGCTTCGCGTTCTTGGCCCTTTCACTCTGGCATAGATCCTTCATCTTGAGACACCATCGCGTTTAGGGAGATGTAGGAGAACCATAGGGCTGGTGCTTACTTCGGTAAACTCGCGAGTACGATCTTGGAGCGTCGCCCGCTCCGCATTCTACAAAGTTCATGAGGTACCGTTTGTGTTAGCCGACGAGCCCGACCAACCAATTGAAGTGTGATCTGTGCGTTCTCTGTTCCTAGTGCTCCTTTTTTCCTCTCAAATTCTTCCTGGCGAGACTTGGTTTTCTGTGAACGGTCAGAACGGGGGAATCCACAAATACATGGTACTCACTTTTTGCAAATCCAAAACCTTTTTCTTCTCGGCTTCGTGCTTGCAGGCAAGGGAGTGAATTTTCTGCAGGAACATCGTCAGTGACCTTGCAGATATACCATGATACTCACCTGTTGCAAATCCAGCGCATTTTTTTTCTCCACTTCATACTTGCAGGTGAGCGAGCGAATCTCCTGCAGCAGCATCGTCAGCCGTGGATTTTGATGCGTGGTTCACGTACATCTTCACTTTGCTCAGATCGACGAGCAGCCTCAGCGACACCCTGTTCCTGCGCCACATCCGCGCGCGCCTTCTGGAGCTCCTAACAAAACAAGTTAGACTTGAGGTAGATTAGGTGGTTTAGTTTACCTCTGATATTTCCTGCAGTGCGACCTCATGCTCTTGATGTATTTTCAAAGCATCAGCTTTATGCGCCTATTGAGAGGGTCAGGCGAGACGGGCTGAAAAAAAAAAGCATCTTTACGCTGAGTTCCGCGCTGCTGAGATTATATTTATCCTGGAGGTCGGATTTACACGCCTCGAGTTCCTGTTGGAAGTCTCGAACTCAGTATGATGAGTTTCTAAGCTATACACACCGTGCAACGCTGTTCACACTGCTCTTGGAGCTGGATGAGCTCGGCTCTGGCTGTTGCGAGGTCCTGACCAAAGAATTTAGCGCAAGACCGGGAGGTGTCGCAGCTACATTTTGACGCACCGTAGAATGCTGCTCGCACTCGAGCTGCAACGCTTTCCACTCCCGAGACCACTAGATAGGGGTGGAAATCATTGAATACCCATACGTAGCGGCGAGGATGGATGCACTCACTCGTTGAGTTATGGCATCCTTATCGGATCGAAGGGTATCGAGTTCACGCTGGAGTGTCGCGAGTCTGTCGTCGCCAAACCCCTCTCGCTCTTCTCTTTTGATCTCTGCAGCGGCCAATGCGGTCTGGAGTTGCTGATTTTCGGCCTCCAGCCTCGAGCACTCAAGAGAGTATGTATTGGCGATTGTTCCCTGGTTTGGGGGATTCAGCGACGCTCATCAGGACAGGGGTTCAGACCGACTCACCTGGTCGGCGAGCGCGCTCTCCAGCTCCTTGACTTTATTCTCCGCGGAGGTGAGGGATTCCGAGAGGACCTTTAAGAGATTGGGAGCGAGCTGCGGATGTGCTGCAAGTAAAACGTCCATGATGGGAGGCGGGCGGCGCTACACGCAGTGATGATGGCGGGATGATGGCGGGTCAGTATTTGTCATTGTTATACATCGACGTAAAATTTGAACGAAAAAAGTCACCGGGACCTGAAGAGCGGGATAAGGAACCCTGGTGGATCCTCGAAATTCGAAGGGAGACATTGTGTGGTACCAAGTGATGAAAGCTCCGCTTGACAACAAGCACAGCTTCTGGGCAGTTCTGGGCGTTAATTAGTTAATTATATTCTTATCTCCTACCACCACGTAGATGGACTACTTCGACGACCTGCCGCCTGAGCTTATCGCTCTCCTCCCCTCGTCTCTCTCCACAGCATCTCTCAACGCATTGGCGCTGACCTGCCGCCGCCTTCACGAAATCCTCCAGCCGGAACTGGAGGCCCGCATTACCCCCGAGCTTGCCCACGAATTGCTGCGAGGCGCCGCAGCGTCGAAACCGCACATCGTGCGCAAGATCCTCTCTCCACCACACTCCATCAAGCCGACGGGGTACGGATACTTCAGCGAGACGCCCCTCCACATTGCGGCCAAAGCCGGCAATATCGAAACTACGACGCTGCTCCTCGAAGCGGGTGCGGATCCGGGAGCGCAGTGGGATCAGGAAGAATACCAAGCGCTTCATCTGGCGGCAATGAACAAGGACTTGGAGATGATGAAGCTGCTCCTGGATCACGACGCGCCCGTGGATGGATGGTTTGGGTGCGATGGTTGCAGCGAGACCGCACTGCACCTCGCGTGCTCGATGGGGAACATGGAGATGATCCATCTCCTTCTAGAGCGGGGCGCAGACATCGAACGCACGGGGCATTATGGGAATGCGCTGGGATTCGCGGTACACAGGCGCAGGCTGGACGTCGTGCGGTTGCTGCTTGGAAAGGGCGCCGACGCGTCGGTGACGGTACCGCTCTTCATCCTGCTCGATGGGGGTCCGGCGCTTCCGCATAAGGCCAACCTGCTGTACATCGCCATGGATCTGTGCCACCCCCTAGGCCGGTATGGCCGACGTAGGAAAGTGGTGCCAGCTCGACCGGTAGGGCCGAAATGGGAAGGTCTGCCGCTGGGCGAGAACCGGAAACAGCTTATGGCGATGTTAATGGCGCATGGGGCGAGAAAAGAGACCACACTGGAGACTATCTCGCAGTATTTGGCTGAATTAGCAACAGCAGCTGGGCATACCGAGAAGGAATATCTTGGAGTGGTGGAAGGGATGCTGAAGGAGGCGGAAGACGCAGCTGCGGGTAACCAAGTTGTGGACGTGCAACAGTAGACACCTCCCATTTATTCACATATGCTGATCTCCATGATCCGTAGATCGCTTATCACCTATCTCCTACGCTTCCCAAAACGAGAGCGCTATAATAATAAACAGGCAGATTACAACAGTTCTAACTTTCTAAATTCACGATTCTGAGAGGCCAGAAAGGGAAAGGCCTAGACCATGGGTCTCGGATCATTCCGCGCCATCAGTTTTTTTGAATTCCTGTCGGTAGACCTGGTCCCTAAGTCGGTACCAGGAATAAACAGGCAGATTAAAACAGTTATAAAGTGGTCATTGCTATCTCGGTGTCAGGATATACGTAAGAAGAGATGTTGGTGGATCTCGTCAGCGAGCAGGGAGTTCTAGGCATCCCAATATATATTGATCTAACGCAGGACTCGGAGTGTAATGATAGGAGTAATCGTTGACTTCAAAATGTGGATAAAACTTACAAACATGCGAGATACGAGCATCAACGTTTGTAGCATCTGTTTATAAGAGATTAGATAAAACTCCTGCGTGGAGGGAAAGAACCTCGAGGCGCGCGCAGCATCACAACAACGCGTCATTGAGTGTACACATTTGGCACACATTTGACCGTCAATTCAGCAATTCCGGGGTCTTCGAGTCGTTCCTGCCAGTGCCACAACGGATCTCCAGCCAGACCCACACACCCCCACTTGCAGAGGATTATTTTCCTGTTGTGCTGGATATGTACAAGTGATTATCTACCTTTGTTGAATCATCAGGCTTATAAAACACGGCGTCTACTCGTGTGGCCATTCTTTTCGACGTATTGTTGTCAATGAGCATCCTGTCGTCACCCCGTTTTGGCCTTTAACTGCTTCCAGAACGTAAGATGCAGCAGCGCTCCGACTCCAACCGCGCCTAGCTGAACCGCAACGTAATTCTTCATCCCCATCTGCACGCCTACCTCGAAATTCAACCCCGACCAACAACGAGTAGAAAATGAAACACACCTGCCCCGCCCAAAACCGCGCCCGTAACGCGCCCTAGGTAATTACTGTATTGAATCGCCAGGCTGGTGCGCCCATTCCACGCGTTCGGGAGCTGCTTCGAGAGCAGGCTGAGGGTGCACGTGCTCGCGAGGTTGAACCCGAGCGCGACGAGGACCCAGCAAATGAAGAACGAGCCGAATACAATCGCGTCCGCCGCGAGGAGCGCGAGCATGAGCAGCAGGCCGGCCACCCCGAGCGCGGAGCCCACGGCGAGGGTCGCGCGGTCCTGGAAGCGCGGAGAGTAGCGCACGCTGGCGAGCAGGAAGGGGAGGGTCGCGATGCCGCCGAGGGCGATGAAGTTGCCGGCGGCGTACGGGGTGTAGTCGAATACCGCCGCGGTGAAGATGGGGATATTGGAGACGATAACGCCCCACTGGCGGGCCGTAATTTGCCCAATGCCATATTCATCCGGCGAGGATTCTGGGATGGGAGGGACTGAACCGGTGCCGAGCTCTACAGAATTGGAGGTGAATATTCGCTGGGGCTTGGGCACGTCTTGGAAAAGATATGCGATCGGAATCGCAAAGAGGAGCCAGCACGACGCAGTGAACCAGCCAGGACTGAACATAATGAATGAGTACCCAGTTCTCGAGACACAACTCCGCGTACCTGGTATAACCATTGAATACCTCGTTCGAAAACCCAACTTTGTAGAGCACACCACATGTGAAGGGACCGGCACTGAATCCGAACGCTTGGCCCAGGACGAGCCAGCTGGCCAATGTGGTGCGCCTGCGGATCCCGATGATGCGAGGATCTACGTTTGTTGACTTCAATGTGTGCGGGAAGGAAGAAAACCATAAGTACCGGAACAATATCGTTTCATGTACATGAAACCGGTGAATCCGAATCCACAAACGATACGGCCTATGAGGATGAGGTAGAGAAACCTCGCCTTGTAGGCCAGTGCATGGAGGATGTTGCCGAGGATTAGTGCCACATACGCAATTTTGAGTGGGCGCGTGTAACGTCCTGAGTCGACGCGTCAAAAGATACGACAAAGAAGCACTGCATTCAGGCGGCTGATAGCCGAGGCCCTGTGTAGCTGATGCGAGCCGATGCGAGCTGTGGCTATCTATAGTTTACTGTTTAGGTTTGGCTATTTATGGTAGCCATGGTCATCTAGACGCAACCGTCTAGCTGATGCGAGCTGATGGCTACCTTGCGTAGCCATAGCGTGGGTAGCCGGGCGCTTAAAGCTCGGCAGACTGTCGCCGCACTCCTCGCCAGACCTCGCCAGACCCTGACGGCTTCCCAGGGCTGTGGAGGTTGATGGAGGTGTGATTAAGCCGGTGAGCCGCATGTCCACGGCTATATCTGCCGAGGCCGCACTGTGGCTACTGGGCTGTTGAATGCAGTGAAGATCATCCACAACGCACCCTCGTCGTATTTTGTCAGGGGAATTAGCAACAGGCCAGAGAAGACAGTCGGGATCCCGATTGTCAAGCCAGAGAATAATGCAGAGCCCCCGAGATATTCCGCATAGGCGCTGGCAGACGACACTGTCAAGAAAAACGAGAACTACTGCGAGTGAGCGTTATTCCAAGTTCAATAAATATCTTCGCGCACCGACAGCCAGGCGTTGGTTGCGAGTATAACGCACAGCGAGACACGGTCGGGCAGTCGCAACTCGGGATCATCCGCAGGAGGAACTGCACTCTCGACTAGTATTTCGGCCATATTCGAGGTCTCTGTTGGTCGAATGGCCATGCGGGATCCAGAAGGGATCGCAGGAGCGCTGGAATTCAAGAAATTCCATGGTGGTTGCTTCACTCCGGATTCACGATGGACATAATCCACGACCGTCGAGAGCACCGCAGTGGACATGTGGGGGAATTCAGGAGAGTCAGCCGAGCTTCAGCTGATAAAAAGGCAACCTGCCGACCGAAATCAGTCGCAAGACCGATTAGGACCGAACGGCCGAAGCGACCGATTTGAAAGCTCGCCGACAACCCGACAGCCCCAAAAGCTCCCGAAATCGTCCCTATGCTTTCCGGACATATAGAATCAGAAAAGAAGGTTGGCAGAAGGGTGGGGATTCTTTTTGCTCCCGTGGTTTTTCTGATTCGGGCCATCAAGTTAAATGTGACTTCACCTGGCCAGGACTCGATAATCGAGCGGCTCCCATGCAGATCTGCGCGGCTGCATGCTATGATGATGATACGACACCCTTGATACACTCCGTATCCACCCTCGCGGCGGATGGAAGATATGATATGCCATGCCATTGAGGTACGCCAAATGAACCACGACGCGGGACGAAACACTCACGAACGGGACAAGGCCATCCCAGATGCACTGGACGGGTGCGAAAGGAGCTTTGTCATGAAAAAGGGTTCATCTCGTACACAATTGAAGTGGAGGGAAGGCTCAATCAGTCAGGCGATACAGTCCGAAAGGCGGTCCCACAGTGCATCGCAGGGGCCATCCTTTGATTTCCTTGAGATCAGCGAGATCACGAAAAATCCCCAGCTGTGACCGTACCAGCGAAGTGCTCTCAACAGGATCAACGAAATTATCTGGATCGACGTTTCCGCGGTACGCGAGTTTAGTGAACGTCTTTGCGGGCGGCTCCGGAATATATTTTGGCCAGTTCACCGCTAGGGACACATTTGGGTTCTTGACGAAGTTGAAGATCACGGTCTGGAAGGCACTGGACCAGGTGACCTCCGCTGGCGTTGCAGTGGATCTGTTGAAGGTCCCGAACAGAGGGCCGACTGGAGAGTTGAATTTTGAGAGGAAATACATACAATAGAGAAGACATACGTTCAGACGAATGTCATGCTCCCGCGCCGGGGAATTTTTGTAGGTCCGCGAAGACCGCGCCTGAAAGCGTCATAATCAAAACAAAGTCCGAAAAAATAGACGGATATTGTACCATAGGTATATTGGAAGACGCTGCTGACCCCTGTGTCGGTTAGCGCAGCGCTCCATAATTCGTCTGGGCTGCCAAAGTCGAAAATAATTAGTGGCACACCCTCCGCAATTATGAACGCCTACCATCTGAATGCCATGTCGCGGAGCGAATCCGAGATGACTAGCGAGTCGTTTTGGCCGGGGTACAACGCCCACACCGCGGGAGAGATGCTCCCCGGAATCTCGCTCTCAAGGAACGCCGTCAGATTCGACATCCCTACCGCAGACACGCTTCCGTCGTTCTCCATGTTGCCTAGGACGATAGGGACTTTAACCGTGGAACTGGAGCGGATCCGCTCGAGTGGATTGGAGAATACTGTAACGCTGGATGGCGGTCGGAAGTGCACGACAGGCAGATTCAAATAAATAAACTCACTTGTCGACAATAGGTGCAAAAAGATTGCTGAGAGGCCCGTTCATGAAGTTTCCAATGGTTGATACAGGGAAGCGTCTCAAGCAATCGGGTCTGGCCGGACCAGGAGGTTGTGTACATCCGACTGCCGAAGCAAAGGCGTCGAAAGAGGAGAATGAGGGGGGCTCCGAAAAGGAGGTTGGAGCTTCCAGAGAGCAGGATACCGGCTCGGAACGCTGGGCTGGCACGATCTCACAGACTCGGAGCCCGCAGATTGGCCCTACGTTTAAATGAATTGTCAGAATGAACAGAAAACAACGACGAATGTAAGACCAACCATTATCGTCACTTTGTCAGGATCACCGCTGAACTTTGCGATGTTCATCTGCACCCATTTCAAACCCAATTCTTGGTCCAGGAGGCCAAGATTACTTTGCGCAATAGGAAGCTCCCTCGCCGAGCGGCAGCGAAGCCGTCCCAAATACAAGTCCTCTGCGAACGTCATTATGATTTTTGTTGTGCAGATAACGGTCAACACACCCTCCATATAGCCAGAATAGAACAGGTTTTTCTCCTTGGTATTGGTGGACGGGGCCCAAACATTTATGTGGGAAATTAGGAGTCTCCAAAGAAGAGGAGACAAAACTCACAAGAACAGACAGTCCTCGTTTTCGGACGCCGGAGGAGGGTCACTGAATAGGAATTGTGTAAATGCACTCGTCGCGAATGGGAACTGCTGCACGCAGGACGGAGGGAGAGAAGTAGCGTTTGCGCATCCTCAGAGATGAATTCCACCGGTGGCTCCCAGCGGAGTTGTCCAGTGGGAGCTTGAGCGAAACGCTACAGAGAGTTTATATTGGCGATCGAAGACGGTAGAACGGTAGAAAGCGCTCACGACTCCTTTGAAGGACATCATTGAAGCGGTCTGAATGAATGGGTTTGTCGATGGAACGAAATAAACAGACCTCCGTTTTGCTCAGCGCCATGCAGCTGCCCAGATGTCGTCGAAACCACGACAGAAGTTTGACCAGGAACTTGAGAAATGACGCCCCAACACAGGAGCAGGGGCAGAGACTTCATGTTTGCTGGAAACCTCCCGGTACCCGTGTAGTGCTTGATATACTGGGATGCGGGTGCTGTGAGACGTTGAGTAATCTCACGGGTGCGCATTACAAGAACACCGACTGACACTTGACTGACGGAGGGCGGGATTTAGGACCTGTTGACGTCGTAGGAACCGAAAATGATCACATGGGGCAAGCAAGAACCCAGAAAACTTGAAGCGCCACCTCGAGCTCTCTAGGCCCCGAGTTGGGACTCCGCGTGTATTTGCAAAAATGCAGCCTGCGTACGTGAACCATATTTTCGTGCGCCTCGTCTACTTCGATTCTACAGGCTAAGATTGGTACAGAAGACAGTGTCACGCCGCCTGTAGGGTTTCGGCACAGAAAGTCCAAAGATATCGTGGTGACATGACGCAAAAGACTCGGATGCGACCACATGTTCAGAGTCTTCAAATCTCCTCTGGACTATGCGTTTTGATTCTTGAATGGGCTGGCACCGGGCGGTCAGACTCACGACTCGCAAGTTGGTAGGCACGAGGCCGTCGCAAGTAGCGAAGTCGAATGATCCGGCGTGTTTACAGAGAGATTGGACCCTGAAAACTAGCAGTAAGGGAATCGTTTGCGCGTTCCAGACCAAAGTTGGACCAAAGACGGAGAAGCCAAGAAGGGAGCTGCCGAGAGCGGCAAGACAATGACTTGAGATCACAACATGAATAAACATCGGCTATCTCCCTTTTTCCTTCTCTGCTTTTCTTGTACCCGTCGTACTCGATTGCCACCAGGACGCCTCCGTGGACCGCACTGAATCACAGTTCCGGGCTTGACCAGAGTTTGGAGTTTAGTTGGCCCCGATCTGTCCGTACACTCTTCTGTCCTCTCCAAGTATATTATGTTTCTGGACTGGACTTGCTACGACCAACCCTTCAAGCATAAGCTCTTAGCCCCCCGCGGGACTTTAAAAAGTCGGCGTGTCCGAGTCCGCCATTTCAAGGTGGCCCATTTCAAAGTGGCGTAGATTCTGCAATGCCCGAACTCTCGTTTTCTCCAACTGGCCATGGGGAATGACGCACGCCATCCAGCCCACGACACACCTCGCGCAGAATAAGCCTCTCCTTTTAATATTCCCGGCGCCTCGGCATCTCTGACTCTGAGCGACGCGCTTTTTGGATCGGAGATCCATCGCCAAGGTATGTTCTTGGTCATTTCTCGTCTCTTGAGGGTAGTCATTGACCCCTCCACAGCCTGCCCGATCATTACCGCCTGTTCGCCGCACTGCATTGAGGTCCGTTCCCCGTCGAACTGCCCTCGGTCCACTGCAGTGTACGTACACCATTTGACTGCTATGAACTGTTGCTAACTGGCACCATCTAGCATGTATCTACATCATCGCGCTCAACTTCAACCCGTCGAAGGCATGGTCCTCCTAGGTCGACCCCGATTCTCAGGCAAGGCATTGCATGAACGGATCCGCGTGCGTCGGGTACACGTTTTCATGGCTATGGCGCCTGGCGCGTACACACCTGCCGTCGCGCTCGTCCCCGGCACCAGACCCGCATGCCCCCGTCGCTGCTCGGTCTCACCCGCACATTGATGGCGCGAGGGACGGGCCTAATAGTAAAGGGCTTCGACGCGATGTACGTGGTGCCCTTCTTTCTCTCCTCACTTCCCGGCCGACATTAGTATCTCGCAGCTGAACCCCGTCCTGCAGTTCCTCAGCACGGCACCATCGCGCTCGTACCGTGCTCCTCAGCCGCACTGGGTTATTTCGAATGTACGTGCGCTCGCTTCTCCTTCCTCCATTTCCCAGCTGACAACCGCGCGCAGTTGGGCCCCATCCCGTCGCAGCGCCCTTCCTATTCCGCATTCCGCATTCCGCATTCCGCATTCGCGCGACCGGGAGTCCTCACATCCGTGGCCCACTGGCTCACCCAGTATGTACGTGCGCCCTTTCTTCCCCTCTCACTCCCCAACTGACACGCGCATCTAGTAGCTCTTCAGCAATCCGCTCTTGCGCTCGGCCTCGTCCTCCCGAGCTGTCGCGCTGACTCATCCGGAATGAGTCTAAGTAGGCTATCGACCGTGCACCCGAAGAGGCATGCGCGTGATACGTATACTGCGCGATCGTCGACAGCCGGCGGGGGGCGCGCGCTCGTGGCTCACGGCGCAGCTTCCGACTACCAACGGGATCCTGCACGTCCGTGCCTTCGGCTCGCCCGCGATCTTCTTGATCGGCAGGCTTGACCGCCAGTGCTTCCTGCTCCTGGTCGGCATCACGCCCTGGCGCATGTCGGGTGTTGTGCAGCTCGGTGTTTCTCACCGCCCCGCACGCGCGCGTCATCTCCATTGACAAGGGGACGTACCTCAGGCCCTTCTTCGGCACGACGCAGGTGCACTCCTCCCTTCCTTCACTTCCCCGCTAATCTCCGCGTCTCACAACTGGCTCCCCTTTTCCCGTTCCGCATGTCCGCATGCAGCGTGAATCCCGGATTACCGACGGACTGGGTGAATCTTACATGTGTTGATTGTATGGTATCCATCCGCTCCTCGAGTCGTATATACTTTAAATAATCAATAAAAGAAGTGTTTGACGCGCCAAACACGGTCTATGCAGGCGAGCACACGCGACGCGTCGCGTCGCGTCTTCCCCTTTCGGCTTCCTTTATCTCGACACATATATATATGCTCTTTCATCTTTGTACTTCTTCGTCCTCATCTTCTACCTACACTCACACAGCTCGATAGGTACTGACTGCGTCCTCATCTTCTACCTACACTCACACAGCTCGATAGACTAGATTTCTTTTCTGTCTTTGAGGACATCGAGCGACAATTGCGTCAGATCATTGGAAGACTCAGCATCGCGTTCGCGGTCGTTTTGCACGCCAAACAATTTCCTCCCTCACCGCGCCACTCACATCCTCCTCTGAGTCGTCGCCCGTCGCGTCCCTCGCTCCGTCGCCAGTCCCGTCCCGCGCTCCGTCGCCATCAGCGGATCACAACGCGGATCCGGAGCCTTTCATCGACGACATCTCTTTCAGCCTAGACAACTTCCACTTCGACTCTATGGCCGATCCCGCGTCCTCGTCTACCCCCACACCCCTTGCCTCGCTCACGCCGGAAACACTGGCCGCCATTGCGGCGTTCGCCACCGCGTTTGCCCAGCAGCAGAACGTGCCGCCGCCACCGCCTCCACCGCCTGTCGTCCCGCCTTTTACGGGCTCCGGTGCGACAACGGAATTCGGAGGTAAGTCGCTACCTGCTCTCTTTCCCTCCATCGAGTCCAAGATTATCATGGACATCGTCTCGCATGCATTCATGCCGCTGGACCTGCCACGCCTGCTGTCGCCACTTGCCGCTCGACAAGATTACGTTGCCCCGCCGTCGTCTGCCCCATCCACCGAGCACACCCTCACGCTCAAACACTTCCCCTCATTCCACGCCCTCCTTCGCCCGCTGCTCAAGTACTTCGAGGTGCTCGGAGCCTTTGCTGCATCCTCCGGGAAGCCTTGGGAGGTCTTTGCGATCACTCGCTCTCTCTCGGATTACGTCTCGCACCTCACCGAGCTTCACCAGCAGTACAAGTGGTCTGCGGTGGTGATCTACCACATCGAATTCCACACCATTCGTCTCTGGGACATGAAGTCCGGCGACTACTCGGGCTGGGCTCGCCCCGACCACAATCTACTCTCGCGCATCGTATACATGCACCCACTTCCCCCGCCATCCTTGACCACCCATTCCGCCGCCAAGGGTCCCTCTTCTAAGGCGAAGAAGACGTCTTCGCTGCCAGTCGAGCAGCAGATCTGCTACGACTGGAACAACGGGATTTGCAAGTCGTCGCCCTGCCCATCCAAGCGTCGGCATGTCTGCCGCACGTGCGAAGGGGACCACCCGAGCTCTGCCTGCCCCAAGAAGACCTAGGTCTTCGGCAGAGCGAGCCGTCGAGCTCGCGCCCATGCTGCTCGGCTCGCTCGCTCGGGCCAGCAGTCTTCGGTTCCTCCTCTCGTACCTGCAACCCCGTCTCGGCCACATATTTTTCGGTCTCACCTCCCGCACCACCTCCTCTTCCCTTCCCTCTCCCTGCCGCCGCTGCGCCCTAACACCTCCCCGCGCTGTAATTCACCGCTACCCCTTAATCACGGCCAGCCGCACGTAACCTCATCTCTTAATCGGAGCGCTTGGGATTTTTATTTAGAGGATTATCCTGACCACACCTTTGTATCATCATTACTTCAAATTATTGATTTCGGTTGCAACATTGGATTCTCTGGCCCCGAACTCAGTCAACCGGTCAAGAATCTCAAGTCTGCTCGGGCGAACAGTCAATTTCTGTCCGATGCGTTGTCTACCCTGGTCGCGAAGGGCGCCGCTGTTGGTCCCTTCCCAGTCCCACCTCTCCCCAAACTCCGTTGTTCACCTCTTGGCGTTGTTGAGCGCAAGCGCAAGCCTGGCAAACTTCGCATGATCAACCACCTCTCCTGGCCGCATGGCTCCTCCGTCAATGACGGTATTCCCGACGTTGAAGCTCACATTTCGTATGATATGTTCGAGCGCGCCGTCTCTGACCTCCGCCTTTCTGGTCGAGGTTCCTTGATGGTCAAGTTAGACCTCAAGGATGCATTCCGCCACATCCCTATTCGGGCCGCGGACCACCACCATATGGGCATGTTCTGGAACGGCGAGTTCTACTATGCAATTGTTCTCATGTTCGGCCTACGCTCTGCTCCGTACATCTTCAATCTTTTTTCTGAAGCTCTGCACTGGATCATTTCCCGTCACATCCCGGCTCGTCTTCGTCACTATCTCGACGACTTCTGGTTGGTCTTTCATCCGGAGACTGACCCCGCTATTGCGCGTGCAGTGGTGGAGTGGATCCTGGCTCTTGGGGAAGAGCTCAGACTTCATTTCCAGGATGAAAAGACTTTTTGGCCATGCTTGCTCCTCGACTTCCTTGGTCTCGATCTGGACTCCGACGCTATGGAAGCTCGCTTGCCTGAGGACAAGCTTTCGTACCTCCGCGATTTGCTGAGTGGTTGGGGCCGTAAGCGCACCTGTTCCTTGAGGGAGGTTCAGGAGCTTGTCGGTTTCCTTCAATTCAGCTCGCAGGTCATCCCCCGCTCTCGCGCCTTTATTCGGCGCTTGATTGACTTCTCGTCAAAATTTTCCTCGCCCTTCGAACGCCGGCACATCCCTTCCGGTGCGCACTCTGACATTGGTTGGTGGTCGACTCTGGGCGCATACTGGAACGGTGTCCAGCTAATCCAGCCTGTTCGCCCCAAAATATTCGTTGCGACCGATGCGAGTGGGCGCAAAGGTCTCGGCGGAGTTTGGGGAGATCTCTGGTTCTCCTCGCGGTGTCCCAGGCGCTACCGCGACTGTGACATTCAGTTCAAGGAGATTTTTGCGATACTGCAAGCAATTCTGCGGTGGGGCGACGCATGGTTTGGCACCCATGTCGTCTTCCAGTGTGACAACCAGGCAGTGGTCCAGTGGCTGACTTGCGACACGGCGCGATCCGCTCCAGGCATGGGCGTGTTGAGGCAGATTATTCTGCTCTCTTCCGTGCTTCACTTCACTTTTTCTGCTGTTTGGATTTCCACGCACGAGAACTCGCTCGCTGATGCCGCTTCTCGTTTTCAGTACAGCCGCCTGTTCCAGCTGTCTCCGCAGCTCTGCCGGACATCCTCAACTCCGCAGTCCCGGATCACTGGTATACGACGCACTCTCACCTCCCTCGAGAAGTCGCATTTTTCCTCTGGCATGGCCTTGCTTCCTCGACTCGGGACACCTATTCCTCTGCTCAACGGTCATTCCTCAATTTCATCTGACTCAATCCCCAGCATGCCTTCGCGCCCGGCCAGCTCCTCCCAGCTACCGAAATCGGACTCATGGCCTGGGCAGCTCATCTCGCCAGCAAGGAACGTCCCATCCTGCATAAGACCATTAAGGGCTACCTCTCCGGCGTTCGTTCCCTCCATGTCGACGCAGGCCTTCCTTTTGAGGCTTGCAGCTCCCCCGCGCTGCAGCGCGTGATTCGGGGCATCAAGCGATTTCAAGGGGAGCGGGATCGTAAGCCCAAGCTCCCCATCACGCTTGACATCCTCCTCCGTCTCGGACTCGTTGCTGGTGACCTCTCGGATATCGACAATGCCATCTTTGATGCAGCAAAGAATCTGGCTTGGGCAGGATTTCTCAGATGCGGCGAATTCACCGTTGGTGATCGCGCCAAGTTTGATAGCGCATTCCACCTTACGCGAGGTTCGATTCGGTTCTTCGAGGACGGTGGTATTGAGTACATGGAGCTCACCATTCCCGCCTCCAAGACCGACCCGTTCTGCGGCGGTGTCACCATCATCATCGCTGCTGCGCCAAATTCCCCGTCCACCTGTCCTGTCCGCGCAATGAAGCACCTCTTTGCCATCCATCCCCTTCCTTCCACTGCCCCACTCTTCGCAAAAGCCGACTCTTCTCCCCTTCGCCGTGCGGATTTTATTCACACCCTCAAGGCCCGCATTACAGCCATCGGTCTTGACCAATCTGGGTACTCGGGTCACAGTTTCCGGCGTGGCGCTGCTACGGCAGCTGCCATCGCTGGCTACGCTGACTTTGAGATTCAGCTCCTGGGCCGCTGGCGTAGTGACGCCTACAAGCTCTACCTCGACGTGCCCAGGAATCGTGTCCTGAGCCTGTCTGCTCGTCTTCATGTGGCCGCTGCTCCTCCTCCTGCAGTCTCTTGAGCCGCTGGCTCTCCGCTGCATCTCCTTGGCTCGAGCGCGGTCCCTTACGGGCCGAGCGAGAGAGCTCTGGCGACCAATCGATTCTCGTTTGTCCCCAAAACTCTCCCTCTCTCTCCCAGGACGAGCAAGGCATAGAAGAAGTGTTTGACGCGCCAAACACGGTCTATGCAGGCGAGCACATGCGACGCGTCGCGTCGCGTCTTCCCCTTTCGGCTTCCTTTATCTCGACACATATATATATGCTCATTCATCTTTGTACTTCTTCGTCCTCATCTTCTACCTACACTCACACAGCTCGATAGGTACTGACTGCGTCCTCATCTTCTACCTACACTCACACAGCTCGATAGACTAGATTTCTTTTCTCCCACCCTTGCCGCTTTCCCTACTTAGTTTTTTCTTGAAGCTCATGTATTTCGCCGAGGCCGGCTCGAGCGCGGTCCCTTACGGGCCGAGCGAGAGAGCTCTGGCGACCAATCGATTCTCGTTTGTCCCCAAAACTCTCCCTCTCTCTCCCAGGACGAGCAAGGCATAGATGAGTATCTGGTGATTCATTGGTGGTGTAGTCGTCCCCCCGCAAAGCCTCTGCTACTCTTCCGTGGCATTTCACTGCTATTTGCCAATATACCAGGCCGTTTACCAGGATACAGCTCGGCTGGACTTTTGTGACCGGTAGTAGGCATCAAAAGATGGTCGGAGATCTGTCAAACTTGACAGTTTCTGAAAAGCTATATAAAGCCTTGCTTACATTAGAGAGTCCCCCCTTCCTCGGCCTACTAGCTTCCAACGATGGATACCTCACTGGTGAGGATTGTTTACAAATCTCAGATGAGCCTCACTGATGGGGACCAGAACTCGATTGATACTGTTTCTGAATCTGAGTCAGATGAGAACACATCTGATACAAGTTCTGTGAGTTCATAGCAGGTATGGATTATTTGGTGAGCTGAAATCATGCCAGACTTCAGAAGATTTGGGAAGACGGATACAAGAATTAGAACAACTGGTAGATCAGAAATCACTGGACGAACCAGATCTCCCAAGATATCAATGAATGCTCGGAAGAGCTTTGCTGACTCGATATTGGGAAGTAGATGACCTGACTGATCTTGAGGCTGCAGTGAAGAAATTCCAAGAAGCTGTGGACCTCACAACAGAAGGGCATCCTGACAGGGCAGGAAGGCTGTACAGCCTTGCTGTTGCCTTTGGAAATCGATACCAGAGGCTAGGAGAGATGCATGATCTGGAAACTGCATTGCAGACATACCAAGAGGCAGTGGACCTTACCCCACAAGAGCACCCTAATAGAGCAGATCGTTTGCGGGGCCTTGCTGTTTCCTTCAAGGACCGATACAAAAAACTTGGGAACCTGAATGATCTGAATATTGCATTGAAAACCATTCAGAAAGCAGTGGACATCACCCCTGAAGGTCACCCTGACAAGCCAGACCTTCTTCAAAGTCTTGCTCTGTTATTCTCAGATCAATACCAGAGGCTTGGAGACTTGAATGACCTGGAAGCTTTATTGCAGACCACTCAGGAAGTAGTGCACCTCACCTCACAAGATCACCCAAATAGAGCAGGTCGTCTGCACAACCTGGGTGCATCCTTTAGAAAGCGATATTGGTGTTTGAGAGACTTGGGTGACCTTGAGGCTGCATTGCATCAATATCAAGAAGCAGTGGACCTTACTCCAGTAGGACACCCTAATAGGACAAGTCGTCTGAAAAGTCTTGCTGTGTCATTTTCAGATCGCTATGAGAAACTCAGAGACGTGAGTGATCTGGAGGCTGCATTGCAGGCCATTCAAGAAGCTGTGGACCTCACCCCACAGGATCACCCAAATAGAGCAGGTCGTCTGCACACCCTGGGTCGATACTTGGAAAAGAGCTATCAGCAGCTGGGAGACGTGGATGATCTTGAGGCTGCATTGCAGCAATATCAAGAAGCAGTGGACCTGACCCCCAATGGGCATCCAGATAGGGCAGGCCATCTGCAAAGTCTTGCTGTGTCATTTGCAGACCAATATGAGAGGCTTGGAGACCTGCACAATCTGGAGGCTGCATTGCAGACCACTCAGGAAGCAGTGAACCTCACCTCAAAGGATCACCCAAATAGAGCAGGTCGTCTGCGCAACCTAGGTGCAGCATTTGGGAAGCGATATCAGTGTCTGGGAGACTTGGATGATCTTGAAGCTGCATTGCAGCAATATCAAGAAGTAATAGACCTGACCCCCAATGGGCATCCAGATAGGGCAGGTCGTCTGCAAGACCTTTCCAGAACTTTGACAGACTGATACATTAGGTTTGGACACCTGCATGATCTTGAGGCTGCACTGAAAATAGATAAGGAGGCACTGGATATCACTCCAGATGAGCATCCAGATAGAGCAGGCCTTTACAAAGTCTTGCTGTGTCATTTGCAGACCGGTATGATAGGCTCAGGAACCTGCATGATCTGGAGGCTGCATTGCAGACCACTCAGGAAGCAGTGAACCTCACCCCAAAGGATCACCCAAACAGAGTAGGTCGTGTGCGAAACCTGGGTACATCATTTGGAAAGTGATATAAGCGGCTAGGTGACTTGGGTGATCTTAACGCTGCATTACAGAAATATCAAGAAGCAGTGGACCTGACCCCCAATGGGCACATAGCTAGGGCAGGTCATCTGTAAGACCTTGCCAAAACTTTGACAGACCAATACATGAGGTTTGGACACCTGCATGATCTTGAGGCTGCACTGAAAACAGATAAGGAGGCACTGGATATCACTCCAGATGGGCACCCTGATCGGCCAGGCCATCTGGAAAGTATTTCTGTGTTATTTGGAGCACGATATGAGAGGCTCAGGGACCTGCATGATCTGGAGGATGCATTGCAAACCATTCAGGAAGCAGTGAACCTCACCCCAGAGGATCACCCAGATAGAGCAGGTCGTCTGCGCAACCTGGGTGCAGCATTTGGACAGCAATATCAGTGTCTGGGAGACTGGGGTGACTTTGAGGCAGGATTTCAGCAATATCAAGAAGCAGTGGACCTTACCCCCGAGGGGCACCCCAATGGAGCAGAGCGTCTGCAAAGTCTTGCTGCTTCTTATGCAGAGAAATATTTTAAGTTGGGCAGACCAGAAGATCTAGAAGCTATTCACACACACTATGCTGCTTCCTTTAAATTACCTACTTCAGATCCGGTAGACTCTTGGCATGCAGCTCTCAACTGGGCTACAACTGCAGAGGCAGTCAGTCCCTCAAACTGCATAACTGCCTACTCCCATGCCTTTCATCTACTTCCAGAGATTCTCTGGATTGGGAATGTTCTATCTGTGCGGCATGCAGCCATCCAGCAACTTGACATTGGACAAGTCACATCAGCAGCTGTAAAGACTTGTGTCAAGTTCTCTGACCTTAGATCTGGAGTGGAACTTATGGAACAGGGATTGGGTATCACATTTCAACAAATGCTACAGTTGAGGACAGACTTGGATGGACTTCCCCCTGATCTGGCAAACAAGCTCCGATTTTATTCTTCAGAGCTCTACAGTGGTGTATCTCCTAATCCAAGGGATATTGCCATCAAAAGACAAGATATACTGACAGACATTCGCCAGAAGCCAAGTCTTGAATATTTCTTGCTTCCAAAACCATACAAGGCTCTTCAACAAGCATCCCAAGGAGGCCCTGTGGTTCTTCTGAACAGTCACCAGGATCATTGTGATGGGATCATAATCCCAGACCTAAATTCAGATCCTGTTCATGTTCCACTTCCAAAGGTGACACTAGATGTGTTGAAGTTGCAGAAAAAAGCACTTAGAAATCTCATTGGGTGGGGCACCATCCGTACACGAGGAGAATCAGCATCTACGAGACTCTTTGGTGAACGAGAGGGGTTTATATATGACCCACCACATTTTGCTGATCTGTTGACCTGGCTTTGGACCAATATTGTTGAGCCTGTTTACAAGGTTCTGGAAGCAGTGAGTGTTTTATTCTATTTTCTATTACCACTGACTGATGTTTGTACAGAAGGGCATCCATAATGGGAGGCTGTGGTGGCTACCAACTGGTGCATTTACAGGACTTCCTCTGCATGCCTGCTCTCCAACCAACCAATTCACCCATTCATACACAGCAACACTGGGGGCTCTTCTGGATGCCTATGCCAAAAAATCCTCTGCTGCACCTAAAGTCGGTGTTGTTGGAGTGACACATACAGGTGGCAGATTGAACCATCTCCCAGGAGTGGAACAGGAAGTCAAAACAATCCTTTCAATCATCAAAACATCTCAGGTAAAGTATCTTGAAGGAGATCAAGCAACAGTGGATGCTGTGAAGCGCCAGCTACAGGATTGCTCTTGGGTTCACTTGGCATGCCATGGGACACAAAATTTAACAGACCCAACCAAAAGTCATCTGCTGCTCTATGGAGGCACCTTGGAGTTGGAAACCATTCTTCGGATGCCTCTGTCCAATCCAGAATTTGTATTTCTTGCTGCATGCCAGACAGCTATGGGTGATGTTCAACTGGTGAATGAATCCTTTCATCTGGGAGGAGGATTTATTGCAGCAGGTTTCCGTGGTGCCATTGGCACCTTGTGGTCAATGAATGACCAGGATGGACCAGTGGTAGCAGACATTGTCTACTCACACCTATTTCGGGAGGGCCGACAGCCTCAAGCAAGTGATGCAGCTGAGGCGCTGCAGCTAGCAGTGGAAGAATTGAAGGCCCAAAAGGTTCCTTATGAGCGATGGATACCATTCATTCACATGGGAGTCTAATACAGTTTTCTAACCCACTGCAAAATATTCTGATCTATGTACTCTACTAATTGCATTGTTGTTTCACTCAACTCTTGAGATGTTCTGGGTTAAACTCAATAGTGTAGAGACCAGTCTACTGGTAAGTCCCTATTCAGTTCAAAATGCTAATCTGTTGCCACATTTGTATTTGGACTAAGAGACCCAAGCATGGCACTCACTTGAGTTTACCTCCAGAGGAAAATCTGTCAGACCCCCATTTATTTTAGACTTGTTACCAACCTGCAGCATGCTAATTACAATGTTGTTTTTCATCTGTGCAATAGTTACCAGCCTAGTTTGGATTTGATTGATATCGGCAATTGCCAGCATCACATCTTGGTGGTGGACCACAATTGACGCTGAAATAAAGAGCTAGCTTATCTTACTGACTTTCATTTTGCAACTCTATCTGGTGGAATTTGACATGCCTTTCGAGCATTTCTTTTGTATTGCATACAATTACCTTCCGCATATATTACTGATTTTTTCACTGACCCACAGATCTCGACATTCTTAGGATAAGACCCAGGATAAAATTAAGCCTAGCGCAGTCCCATTTCAGAACATGCTGGGATGTAGCTACAGTACACCGGCCTCAGTAATCTACTGTGCTACACCACTAAATACTTACCCTCAACGAGCTGACCTCTTTCGAGGCTGTAGATCTCGGGCAGTTGAGTAGCAGCATAAATGCACTGACTGTGGCCAATCCCATCCCCTACTGTTCATGGCCATACCATTAGTTCCCCATCAAACATAGTGGTGGTAAGGTCCGGTTCAGCGTTCGGGCAGTAGTAGTTGTGTTCAAACCCTGAACCTCAAGCTGAACCTCGAGCCCAGATTTGGGCATCCCAGGGTGAGTTCAAGGTCATTTGTCGTTGAAGAATCATTGCCAACAGACTAATACACAACTGAGATTTTTCAGCTTGTGATCAGGCAATATTTGCGGCGAAGAAGGCAGAATTATGTTCTCACCACTGTGGTCATGTGACTTTGTGTTTCAGGCAAAATATTATCTGTGCCTCGTTATCGGGCTCAGATGGCGATGGGACAGGTAGTATGAAAAATTTGTGTGAGAAATTCTTGAGGTTCAAAGTGTGTTCGAACTAAGGAACAAGCGAGGGGGTCTGTCAAGAGAGACTATGTTTGAACCTGAACCGAACCTGAACACAGGTGCAGGTTCAAGGTTCGGTGATCTGCTGAACCGAACCGAACCTTGCCACCACTAATGATTCAAACACTGCAAAGATCCTATACACAAACTTGGCGACTTGGCAGACAGTCTGTCTCGGGAAGATCAGAGCCTTGAGTTGAATTCCAAGGACTAATTGAAGCAACTCTCGTTCCAGCGCCTGGACCACTGCCACGAACAGTGCCCTGTAGTCCTCTAGATCCAAGGACCGTGTGCAGAAGAATAAGGCATGCTCAACGGTTTCAACCGTGTTGCACCCGAAGCAACACAATCAGTGATCCCAAGGAACATTATTGTGGTGGTATTACCACTGCTTATAGCACATACACTCTGGTCCGTGACCCCGCCAACACCCTGTGGAGCCCAACCAAATTTTCTGACTCAGTGACTTGTGAATGCTCAGACATAAGTATGGCACTTGAAAAATGAGTCAAATGTAGCGGACTCAACAGAAACTTTCTCCTCAATTGCTTCGCTCTGAGGTGTCCTATTATATAGTAGAACTCTCTTGGACTCGTCACCAACCTCCAAGTTGGCCAACGAGCTGGTGTTTTGAAAGTTTCGCTTAGTGTGTCACTGTGCCCGAAATTTTGGATGCTTGGTTTCAAAAAATGGAGACATGAATCGAGGGTGCTTGAGGAGTGGTCAACTAGGCGAGGACCCTTGATTTTATCATTGGAGGTCGAATACGAAGTTCGGACGAAATTTGCGATTTTGGACGCCAATGTCAGAGGAAAGTTCGGACAAATCCGCTGGACAATGGTGAGACCTCAGATTGAAAGTTCGGACACCGTGGGCACCGGGAGCAAGGTCAGATCAGAGTTCGGACAAAGCTGTGCCACCGAGGTCAGAATGGTCTCTTCTGGGGATTCATCCGAACGAAATCTCTAGTGCTCCAGACCCCAGACCCGCACTTATCACCCAACCATCGCCGGATCCCAATTTTTAGGAGCATTATCTGACTGAAGAGTCAGATATTCTTGAAACGGAAGAGTTGACAGTGGCGGAAAAACTCCAATGGGTGGTGGATAGTTTGAAGATAATCATCAACATCTCCCGAGCAGGTGACACTGAATTGGACGCGTGTGTTATGGCGTCGGTGGCACTTTCTATGGAGGAGCTTGCAAAGATGTAAGTCTCGAATTCTTCTCATTTACTTTGTGCTCACGCGTCAGTACCTCAGTGACGATCTTCCAGAGAGCAACCCAGAACGATTTGCGGAAATCCAGGCTGAAATTGCACACGCAATGGCCACCCAACTCGTCGCCTTTGTTGCACTTCTGCAGGGCCTTGTACCTTCCACTTCCAAGGACACCTCCTTCACTTCACAACGGCCGGTCCTCCCTCCGTCTTCCAAGCCTCTCATCGACGTATCTAGCCACGATCTCGCTCCACTCGTCGAAATCCGGCGCCAGCATCAAACCCGCGAGGAGAGAATGGGAGTCCGAACCTACAAGGCATCGGGAACCTACAAAAACCACAAAACTGGTGTCGAAAAGCCCCTGACTGACAAGCAACTCCTTGCACAGAAAATGCAGGTGATCGTCCGGAGAGATCAACAGCTCGGCACCAGCACGGGCCTCACCCGAACGGCGTGCTGGCGCACGGACTCTGGTCCGGCCACTGCTCCTGCTCCAATCCCAAAGACTGGAAATGCAGCCAACGCGGAGATTTCTGCGAGTGGACGCATCAAAGAAGCGATGAAACAACGTCGCATTATCTTTGGTAAAGTGAAGTGTGTCTCGAGGGTCGCAGAAGCTGGTGTTGTGAAGAAATCCCCATTAAAAACCGGGGCCTATTGGTTTGTAATGGTTGGATCTGAAATTCTCCTTGCACGAGGTAAGTCCATCGGCGTCGGTGGCATAGATCAGAACATTGACATTTTTTTGGCCAGTCATTACCATGTATTCAAAGAACGGGGGAAAGGCAGGAGCGCACGCGTGGGTCCCCGACTGCGACAATCTTGGTTCATTGTCCTACATGGTAGTACAATTGCATCAGCACTTGTACCGGCGGCAGTTCAAGTACACTGATCGCAACTATGCTGCTCTCGGGACGTTGCAGTTTGCTCATCTGCCGGCCAATTCTTTCCTTTCTATCTTACCCCAGGAAGACGTCCCCGAGATGCTGAAAGAATTCCGGCAACACGTAGAAATTGGTCCGTGCGGTCAGAAGATCTTCGACGAGCTTTCTATGGAGCTGGAAGTGCTGGCGAAAGCAGTGGCGAGTTTGAACACGGTCCGGCGGAAGGGGAAGGCAAATGTTAATCTTTTAGATCTAGAAGAGGAAGAGGATATTGCGGAGTAATATATTGATTTTTTTTCGCACTTTTGGGGCCTCTGGGATTTTTTTTCGAATAATTTGATGTTGGATGCAAAATTCGGACAAAATTTTGACCGAGGACTTACTAAGAGGCAGAATTCGGACGAAAATTTTGGTCGGGACCTGGACCAAAGTTCGGACAAATTTTTTGGAAGGCCCGAAATTTGTATTCGACCTCCAACGATAAAATCAAGGGTCCTACTAGGCGAAGCCAAATTATCGTCACGGGGGCTGTCCAATTTTTACGGATTTTCCATAAATGAATATTAATGAGTTCGCGGTGAGTGTAACTTTAGTCTAATTCCCATCGGATGAGTTGGACCGCATCGTGTAATGTTATTCTTTGGTCCGTTTCCCGCTAGACGCCTGTGTACCGAACGAAGAATTTCCAGAAATGGGCCGAGAGTAGACTGAGAACCCGATGTATGTTGAATCGGTTGATGGATGCGGAGACTTTGTTTTTACTTCATGCATTGACGGCATCGCTTCTTCGAATTCGGTGGCCGGCCGCCGCATTAATTATAGAAATTCGACGTTCAACACTCGGAAGAAAAATGATGATGTCAGACGCCTTTTCTTTTGACACTCATATCTACTTGAATAATTCGACTTACCGACCGACGTCCGTGAAGGCAATCTTCTTGGTTGCATAGACCTACAGAGAGATTAGTATCTTTAATTTTTTCATTGTGGAGTGTTTTCAATAGTGACCGTATTTGGGAATGACGACGATCGGCGGGGTTAAAAGGGGCTCGATCAATGACTCCTTGGAGCGCGGGGAGACCCTCCTTGGAGCGTGTCCTTGTCGCATCTTGCCCCCTGCTTCTACTTAACTCTAACTCTAACCACCACTGACCAACCACCACCCCACCCGCCTCTCCACCCAAAATGATGATTCAATTCGAGAGCGTTCCCCCCGCCGAGATGGAGGCAATGTGCACCCCAATGCACCGCGTCCTCTCGCCCCTCCCCCAACCCACCCAACCCGCCTTAAAAAACGGAAGCGGCGCCCAAACGGGCCCCGCCTCCACAGGTGCGCTCTATTTGGGCTCCATGGCCGCGGTTCACGAGCCCGGCCTCCTGCGCACACACCACATCAAGCATCTTGTGCAGGTGCTTGAGGTGCCTTGGCTCCCCCAGGATGACGCGGACGCCGCCGCCGGGGGTTACACATGCCACCGCATCGACATCCAGGACCGCAAGTCCACAGCGCTCCGCCCGCACCTCGCCGCGGCGTGCGACTACATTCGCGCCTCGCTCGCCGGCGGCGAGAACGTGCTCGTGCACTGTCAGCAGGTGCGTCCCTTCCCCTCCCCGTTTGGGCCAGCGCTGACGGATATTGCTCCAGGGCGTATCCCGCAGTGCGTCCATCGTCATCGCATACCTCATCCGCGAGCGCGCGATGAGCTATGACGCCGCGTACGAGCTTGTAAAAAGCCGGCGCCAGTGCATACGGCCCAACTCCGGATTCGTGGTGGCGCTGCGCGACTGGGAGGCAGAGTGCAGACCCGCGCAGGAGTCGAAGTGCAGAACTGCAGCAGTAGCAGCACCCGATGTGGATGCATCGCGCGAGAGCGACTGTGCATCCTCCCGGCACTAGCATTCTTGCCCCCGCCCGACTCCAGTATCCTCCATCCTCTCCCCCCATCTTGCATCCCTCCATACACCGTTACGACCATCGACACATTGTTACGACCATGTATTACTAGCATACACGACGCATAAAGCATAGCATATATATACACCATCAGTAGAAAAAATTCAATGTAAAATTCACGCAGCCTTGTCTCTCTGTGTTCCTCCGTCTCTGTCCCTCGTGTTCCTCTGTCTTGGTCCTTTGATGATTCTTCATCCTTCCGCCGCCTTGGCCTTGGGTGCGTCGCCGTACGCAGCATGCTCGATCTTGTACAGCGACGCTAACGGCGTCGGATCACAGAGCCCCAGAGCCGCAGAAGGGGAAGTATCAGGGCGGGCGCGGGTGAAGGTATATATGGGCGCGAGACCGAACGGGCATATGTCACAATATGGGCGCGCAAAAGGGAGGAGGGACGCGGTGGCGAGTAAAGTGGGACGGACGCGCAGGTGGGGCGGAACGGGAAGGAGCAGCCAGCTGTGAGACGCGGGTGTCAGTGAAGGAAAGGAGGGAGGAGAGAGGAGGACGTACGTCGGCCGAAGAGGACTTGAGATACGCAAGCAGCGTCAGACGCACGAGGAGGCAGCGCTAGCAAGGGGACGAGCAAGGAAGGAGCCGAGGGCGGGGAGCGACATGCACGACATGCTCCGAGCAAGTCGAGAATCCCGCTGGTGTTTTTGAGCTGCGCGCTGAGCTCGACGAGCGTGGGCTGCCGAGATCGTACGGTGCTCCAGCGCTGTGTATGCATGTCTCATTAAAGTCCTCGTTCCCCTCCGCGTGCAGGTCCACGAGCCTCGGCCTTGGATGAGCTGGTGCCACGTCCACTGGAAGAACGTCGGGAGGGCGAGGGCCGGTTCTTTTGAGCCACGGGACGGCCCCGCTATGTGGTTTTTAGCGGGAAGTGCAGGGAGAAGCCGGAGCACGCGGCGCAGCCCGTCTACACGACATGCTCCGGAGAAGTCGAAGATCCGGCTGGTGCTTTTGAGCTGCGCAGTGAGCTCGACGAGCGTGGGCCGCCGAGATCATGCGCTTCCTCCTCCAACACCAGCATATCGATGCTCGCGCGCTGTATGTGTCGTCCACCGTCGTTCCCCGCGGCGTGCAAGTGCGCGAGCCTCTGGCGTGGGGCGGTCGTGAGGAAGAACGCCGGATAGCGAAGATGAGCACAGCCTACTGCGAGATGCGCATGTCAGCTGGAAAACGAAGGGAGGGTTGGAGGAAGACAAGAGCACGTACGTCGGTCGAAGGAGAGCTTGATGTACGTGTTTGCGGCGATGGTCAGCCCGCGAGATGCAATGCTGCCTACGGGTACGCGAGGGTGATGCTGTCCCCGGGGAGTCGTCGATAATGAGAATCGCGGAGCACGCTGCAGCACGCGGTGTACAAGATACTATTATGCATGCCAGCGTGCGTTGATTTTCGCCGTGTGCAGGTACGGCGATGAGTCTGTGTCTTGGACTTGTTTCGGATGAACCGGTGCTGGGTTTCGAGAGGAAGAACGTCCGGATAGCGACGAACACGACGGCGGCCCGCTGCGAGACGCGGATGTCAGCGAGGGAGCAAGGAAGAGGAATGGACGTACGTACGTCCTCGACGAACCAGTGTGGCGTCTACAAAGGAAGCACATCCGGAGGGGCTTGACGAGGAGCAACGGGCGGGTCGCTGCGAGACATAGATGGTTAGCGGGGAAGTGAATGGAGGAGAGGAGAGCACGTACTGCGTCGGAGAACTTGATGTGCGTGCCCGTGTCGATGGTCATGCGGGCGGCGACGTAGCCCTGCAGACACCCCGCTAGCGCCGGAGCGCAATAATGCCGGCCCACTTCTCGATAAAGAAGATCGCAAAAAGCGAGTCGGGGACCTGCAGCACGCGCCGGAGAACAGCGCGCAGCGACGCAACTATCACGGCCCAGTCATGGCCACCGAGTTGGAATAACTATGCGCTCGTGCCGATGCACATCCCCGTCGACAGCGGTCGGCGTATAGCTGCAGAGATTCGCCCAGCGACGGCGCGCACGCGATGACGATACGTCCCACGAGCACGCAAGCGCTGCTGCCCACGAGAAGGATGCGCCGCCGGCCCAGCTCTCGATGAAGAAGATTGTGGGGAGCGGCCGAGTATGCGCTGGAGGTGCGGGACAACGATCGCGTACCGTATGTCCCTTTCCCGCCTTCGTCCGTCAATTCCCGCTGCGGCCCCGCCGAGGCAAGCCCACCGGTCGATATGAAACCCGACGACCCCCTGAGGCAGACGGGTGCGATACTGGCCACGACGAGGAAGTACCGCCGGCCTTGAAAGAGCAGCGCACAGCACTCGGTGTAACACAGGGGCGCGGGACGCTAGGAGGAAAATGCAGCATGCGCTAGTGCCCGCGCGCACCGAAGAATGCTTATCGCCGAGATGAGGTTGCTCCTTCGCTTGACATGTCTCGTCCAGCGTCTTGGGGAAAACGTCCGGAGGGCGAGCACGAGTAGACGGCAGCCTCACGGGACTGGTCCTGCTGCGAGGGGTGGTGTCAGCTGCCAATGAAGAAAGAAAGAATCAGATGCACGTACGTTCGATGATTCAGTCGCCCGTGGGCCCTAAGCACCATCCCGCACAACGGCAAGAGCTCGGCCGAGAAGTACCAGCTGGAAGAGCGGGTGCCAATGCCGGAAAGGAGGAGGGACGGAGGAAGACGCATATCGGCCGAAGGACTCGTGAGACACTCAAGCAGCACGCTGAGGCAACGCCGACCGAGCCTGACGATGAGACCATCCGGGGGAGGAGCCGAGCGCTGTAACGTAGTAGGCGGTCTGTAGAGAATGCTCCGGGGGTGGCCAGAATCTCGCTGGATGGCGTGGTGTCTCGTTTGCGCCTTGCTTCGGGCAGATCCGTAAGCCCTGCTTCCGGATGTACTGGGGCGGCGGTGTGGAGAAGGATGTGTGGAGGGCGGGGACGAGCACGACGGTGGCCTGTTGATGAGGGGTGGGCCCCGCTGCGGCGCGTGTCAGCTGAAAGCGCCCGAAGGACGCAGGAAAACACGTACATCGCGAAGAACTTGAGATGGGTTTTGGTGCTGATAGACCGCGGGCAGCGGTCGACGTAGAGGTGCAGAGACCTGACCAGCGACCGGAGCACGCGAGGAGGTAGCACACGGCGTAACACATCGCCAGCGGGACGCCGAAGCCCGCGTGCAGGAGACACTCCGGGGATCCCGAGTGGCACGATCTTAGTATAGGACAGAGGCGATCTGCGTGAGCGCAAGCTACGTCGCGCCGCACGAAGGCCACCTAGCACGGGCCGTACCCCGTCGCGCTTGTCTTTGCCCTCTCTCGGGTTCTTCCCCGCGCTACTCATTCAAAATATGGCCTGCGGACGCTTGCGCACCGAGGACATGAACCGTCGCACGATCGCGTCAACACCCCGGTATTGCCGATGATCGAGCACCCGACGAGGGTGGTAAAGTTGAGGGCAATCATCTGCCGCAGTCAATGGGGTGCAACGACATGGGTAGCAGACGGATGGATATCCGATGCCAAAAGCAGTCTGGCACGCAAGCTGACCTCAGTGCGGCGAAAAGATTGAGGCGGGGGAGCATGACGACTTCGAAGGGTATCAATATTCAGTGTCCTCGATGTCGAGAAATAGACGCACCTGTAGGAAAAGGGTGAATCTTACGATTATCATCTACTACTGAGCAACCGTCGCCGAGGCTGGAAGTACGCGCGTTATTCTCCATCCGATGGTGGTGGTGATAGAAAACGTTCGAAATCGGCGAGTCAAGTAGAAGCCTTTCAAGACCCGCGCAATCGAGTTGCCTCCCGATAGTCGTTTAGATTGCGTTTGGACAAGACGGGAGAGTTCGAATTTATCCTTGGAGAATTGGGCAGACACGGTATATTTGGGGGACTGCGGTTTTGGAAGCGGCATTTGTATATCTAGAGCCAAGCTAGAGCATTGGGCAAGGCAGGCAAAGGGAAGAAGAGAAGACTGGGATTTTTGCCGAAAGATATTTACGCATGTTATTATTTGAAGTCTTTGGCGTGCCACACTCGGCATCACTCTCCGCTTTCTCCCACGACGTACAACATTTTCACTCGTACCTAGCGTGTTGTACCCACGATGCGAGTCGAGATCGACGGATCCGGAATGAATAGTAAGTAATGGGTTCGCGAAAGACGGGATCACGAGCACCTCACATCCATGACCCCACTGGCACGGGAAACAATACGGAGAACTTGAAGTCGCCGCTGAAAGCTCAAGGCGGGATTTGGCCTGGTCACGAATGAATTATGCCTGCGCACGTCTGCTTCACACTCCGAGTCGGCATTTTAGACGATGATATTACTGTAGGTCGTTTCCTGCTTTTTTTTTGACAAACGAATTGACTCTCTCTGCTAGTCTCACATACAGGCCTTTAATTCTCTCAAACTTGGTTCTAGTCGTACGGCGCTGCAGCTACTGCTCAACCTCCCAAGTGGGAGCGCGAAGACCCGCAGCCATCAGATTGGTCGTTATTCCTCCTGGGCATGCCGTTTACCGTTGCTCTTACTGGTCAAGTGGCTAGTCACTGATCAGGGTCGGAAACTTTTTCTTGCCGGGTCAATGCGCAGCAGCACCGCCCTTCAGCGCTCAGCTTCAACAGTGATCGTCATGTCTGCGAATCTCCAGTGGGATGTTTTCTGCTGCGGTTCGCCCATATGACCCTTGGAAGCGCTTCCCTGATGCCTTTGAAATGTCAGTATTATTATGCGTGAGATCATCCTCGGCTAGCACCCGGCTCCAAGCATATTTAAGCACCGAACACGTACATACTTGTGTCTCAGAAACTTTCCGTCGTCGAACATGAAGTCTCTACTTCAACTCCTGTGTTTCCTGATTCTCCGCGTCTCCGGTCAAACATTATCTGTCGTCGTTTCCACGACGTCTGGGCAGCTACATGGCGCTGAGGAAAACGGAGGTCTGTTTGTTGTGTCCATCATCGGCAAACTCGCTCATTGAGACCGCCGCGGCCACAGTCATGTCCTTCAAAGGAGTGGTGAGCCCGCCCTACCGCCTTCTCAACGACCGTCGATACAAATTCTCGGTAGCGCTTTGCTCATGCACCCACTGGGCAACTCCGCTGGGAGCCGCCGGTGGCATTCATCTCCGGGAAGGCTCAAAACGCCACTGTTCTCGCTCCGTCTTGCCTGCAGCAATTCGCATTCGCAACCAGTGCATTTTCACAGTTCTTGTTCAATGACCCCCCTCCTGCGTCCGAAAACGAGGACTGTCTGTTCTTGTGAGTTCTGTTTCTCTTCTTTTGAGACTCCTAATTTCGCGACAGAAATGTTTGGGCCCCGTCTACTAATACCAAGGAGAAAAGACCTGTTCTATTCTGGCTATATGGAGGGTGTGTTGACCGTTATCTGCGCAACTAAAATCATAATGACGTTCGCAGAGGACTTGTATTTGGGACGGCTTCGCTGCCGCTCTATGATGGAACTTCGCTAGCGGTCAATCAAGACATCGTTGTCGTCACCATCAACTACAGGACCAACATATTCGGCTTCCCCTCAGCCAGTGATCTTCCCATCACTCGAAATAATCTTGGCTTCCTCGACCAGGAATTGGCTTTGAAATGGGTTCAGCTAAATATCGCACAGTTCGGTGGCGATCCTGACAAAGTGACGATAATGGTTGGTCTTCATCAAGTTGCCACCGCTTATTCTCACAATTAATTTAAACATAGGGCCAGTCTGCGGGCGCCATGTCTGTGGGCTTAGCTATAGTGCGAGATCGCGTCAACACCCCGTTCCGAGCCGGTGTGATGTTATCTGGAGCTCCAACTTCTGAATCGCCGATCCCCTCTTTTTCTTCATTCGACGCGTTTGCTTCAACGGTCGGCTGTTCCCAGACTCCCGGTCCAAGCAGACTCGCTTGCTTGAAACAAGTTCCTGCATCAACGATTCGAAATTACACGAACGGGCCACTCAGCGGGTCGTTTAGATTCGTTGTCGACAAGTGAGTTTCATTGTCCACTTGAATAATATGTGTGTCGCACGCACCATTCTGAGAAATGTGTAGCGTCACGGTATTCACCGATCCACTCGAGCGGATCCGCGCCAATACCACAGCCAAAGTGCCTCTCGTCATAGGCAACATGGAGAACGACGGAAGCTCATTTGCGTTCGGGCTGACGAACCTGACGGCATTCCTCGAGCAGGAACTTCCCGGGAACATCGTCTCTCCCGCTTTCCTGCGGGCGTTGTACCCCGGCCAAAACGACTCGCTCGTCATTTCGGATTCGCTTCGCGACTTCGGAGTCAGATGGTGGGTGTATAAGACCGTGGAAAGGTTGCACCGTAATGATTTTTCATAGCCCAGATGAGTTATGGAGCGCTGCGTTAACCGGAGCGGGAGTCAGCAGCGTCTTCCGGTACACCTATGGTAAAATCGCTGTCTACTTCATCCGCGCCTTGTTCTGATTACGTTCCATTTAGGTGCGGTCTTTGCGGACCTGCAAAAATTCCCCGGTGCGGGAGCGTGGCATTCGTCTGAACGTATGTACCTCTCCGTTCCATGTAATGTTAGTGCTTAGTTGTACAGTCGGTCCTCTGTTCGGGACCTTCAACAGGTCCACTGCGACGCCGGCGGAAGTCACTTGGTCCAGCACTTTCCAGACCGCGATCGCCAACTTCGTCAAGAACCCAGATGTGTCCCCAGCAGTGAACTGGCCCAAATACGTTCCGGAGCCGCCCGCGAAGACGTTCGCCAAACTCGCGTACAACGGCAACGTCGATCCAGATAATTTCGTCGATCCCGTCGAAAGTAATTCGCTGGTGAGTTCACAGCTGGGAATTTCTGTGATATCGCTGATCTCAAGGAAATTAAAGGATGGCCCCTGCGATGCATTGTGGGACCTTTTGTTGGATTGAAGTGGTATCGAACGTTCCATGAGCTGCACTTTAATCGCTTTTCCATGAACAAGTTCTAAATTTGGATGATGCTGACTGAAGGAGAGGCGGTGCAATGTTTCCTCAACAGCTTCGAAGCTTGGAATGGATATCGATTCTCATCCTCACTGGGGATCTTCTCGCACAGGAATAGCGCTCCATCTTGACTCGAGGGCCAGGGCGGCTTTACAAGCAAAGAGATCGACGACAACTGCGGGCCATATTCCGGTTACTTCTCAGCCTTTCAGGGCCGGGCCCAAGCGTAAGTAGGCTTGAATCCTCTACCTGCGTCTGCCAGCTAGGATCAAGCTAGGATGCTACTTAGTACTGGTCACGGGTCTTGGTGCCACGGCGATTTGCATCCAACTTAATAAGGCGCACAGCATCTAGCATCGCCCTCGCTGCCAACCCGCTGACAGTTGGCACCAGTTGGCACAGCGAAAATCATTTTGATCTGTTGTATAGCGATGTGATGGCATCGCCTCCACTTCACTTCAAGTAGCTTCAAGCATCAACGCGCTGCCATGAACATATGCACAGCGTTGCCATATCTCGCTTCTCGTAGGCGTTGTCAGCTGCGGATATGGTGCTGACAGAGCCCGTGGCACCACACAGAATTAGGCAGCAAATTCTAAGCAAATGATCCAGGCAGAAACCAGGCACAGTGGTACTGGGGCGGCGCCGTTAGTGTTTAAAGAATCATCCTCAATATGGAGGCGTTCACTACCTCGTTTGATCCCGTTTTTGCTCCTCTCCGATTGATTCATGCAAACGAACCCACCGAAGAGAATACGTCCGCCAAAGCCTCGCACCCAACCTTTACGACGGGGAAGGGCCTGTTTGAATTGTCGGTATGTTCCATCTTCGAATCAAACGTGACTTGGAACTTACATTGCTTTGTACGTAGACGTCTAAAAACAGAAAGTTCCTTCACATTTTCCGAACGACATCATTTTTTTTATTTTTTTTTCCTACTTTTGGTCAACAGAGATGCGATGGAATAGTGGGTTTAGTCAGAGTGCAGATTTAACCATGGGCTAATCTTTTTCATCAGCGTCCAGTATGCGGAAACTGTGCGAGGGTACCGAAGGATGATCCATGCAAATTTGCGGATACATGCTCACCTCTTTTGGATTTTTCGCCGCTATCTTCGTCGTTCAACAATTCACCTGGTAAAGACCTCTCAAATACCATAGCCCCACCGACGTCTGATCTCTCTGAAGATGCACAATCCGACACCTTCTCGAATAATTCATGGGTCGATCTAAATAGTCAGGTTGGACTTCCGTTGTGCCATGCGGAACGATCAGCTCACTCTCCACAGGAGCCCCCGTTCGAAACGATACAAATGCTGTGAGAGTCATCTTCCATGACCTTTTCCCCTTCCCCTAAAACGCCCTGCAAAAAGCCTGAAATACTTTCTTCCCTATGCAATTCGGTTTGGGTTCTTCTTGCATGTCGACCGGTTCCAGGAAGCCACACTGCGACCTCAGACTCCATTCGGCGATATCTTTCGCCCATCGCTCTCCGTTCTCTACGCAGTGTATCTGTGGGGCGCGCACCTATCGCAGTCCGAGTCGCTCCTAGAGCTCACACCCGTATTCTTGAGACGGGCGCTTCAATGCATCTCTACCGACATCTGTGTGAAGGGAGACCCGACGCGCGCCATCCAGACTATACAGGCTCACGTACTCCTCGCGAACTACTTCTTCGACCAGAAACGGTTCCTCACGGCCCAACTGCAAGCCAACAGCGCGGCGACGCTGGCGCTCGAATATGGACTGCATCGGTTGGGCTCCGCGCCTGCAACTTCCTCGCCAATCTTCCACAGTAATTCCCCTCGCTTTGATGAACATATCCGGCCATCGGAGACAGGCGTGGAAGAAGGCGAGAGAATCCGCGGGTTCTGGGCGGTGATATGTCTCCAATCGACGCTGAACCTCGCCGGAAACTGTCCTAGCAGCATTAACTCGTGTATTCTCGAGTGCGCTGGAACAGATATCGATACCCCATGGCCCAAAGAAATTACTGATTACGGAACGCTACCTTCGGCCGAGAACGAAGGAGGAGAAACCATCAAAGACTTCCTGATGAACGAGCCTCGATATGGCAGCCCCATCCCAGCCAGGCATGCGCAAGCCGCGGTCCTGCTCCACCAGGCCTCGCGTTTCGCTGCTACATGGACGTCGAGTATGTTGTTCCTCCATCTTTATCATCCTAAAGTTGTCTGAGCATCACTTTCCTGAAGCCCAACCCACGGATCTCTCGTCTTACATGGCCTCCTGCACATGGCTGGATCGCCGCATCACCCAGTTTTGGGGCAACCTGCCTTTGGTGCACCCCGCGGCGGATTCCGAGCTCGTCCTCACACACATCGTGATCGCCGCGGCTTCAATCAGGCTCCACCGGGCGTTCACCGCCATAGACCCAGAGGCTCAGAAGAAGTGCATCTTTGCCGCGCGCGCAATTCTGCAGAGCTTCGACACCGCCGCTTCGGCCTTCAGCCTCCCCGCCAGTCCTTCCATCGGGCCGATCTGCGCCCTCGCGTGCGGCGTGCTCGCCGACGAGATCCAAAGTGCGCGTTTGATGCGGGCGGAGTGGGCGCGGACACTTCAAATGGATATACCGTCCGTCGGGGAGGAGGAAAACCTGCTGGTCGTAGATCTGCAGAATGGGATCAGGATCATGGCGTTCTATGCTGCAGGCAGTCCACTTGCTAGTGAGATTCATACATCCGGGATCAAAATTACTATTGCTTAACCAGAGTCATTCAGAGCACCAGTTTGATGAAATACAACGGCAGTATAACCCCATCTACGGGCCTCTATGATTCTGTCATTTGTCCAAGTCGGCAAGAGGTGATAGGCAGGAACCTTACATGGCTCTCCACGAGAGAATTAGGCAGTAAGGGCAGATCATAAATACGCACGCGCGAACACTCACACGTCTACAGTTTGCTTGTTGAACATTCAAGACCGAACAATATAGTATTGCTAGCATTGGACCGATTCCGACTGAAACCCGTATTGTACATGGTACTTGCTACTGTATTAAGGTTTTGTATTTTTTCCCCCGCTAGTCTACGCACGTGGAAGTTTCCACCGTTGCACTTATAGCCTCGGCTCCTTACTGCTGATTTCATATTGAATATCGATTGACCATGCTTTCATCCTAACTCTTTTTCCTGGACACTGCGCGCGCCGTTTGCATTCCGGACGATCGTCTGGATTACCACGTAAAGCAAGGCTCTCAGTGCGAGCCTTTCCACGAATTATGATTTCAAGCCCTCGCTAGGGGATTCTCCAAATAGCCCGTCACCTCCAGGGTGTGCAGTAATATTCATTGAAGTATTCCCATCGACCACGAAATTTCAACCTTTCAACAGCTATTGTACAACTCGCTGTGGATGCTTGATTCTGAGGACATTGACGTTGTTGTTTTTGACCGCTAGGAAGAGGGATAAGCATGGTTCGTGGATCAGATTTATAAATAGAGTACTGAGTGTCCCCTTGTCCTGTCTTGGAAGGTGTGGTCGAGGAGAGTTGAAATATATATTATGTAATCATGGTCGGCCTTCTCGGCATTGAGAACTGGCGGCCTCCTCGGCGATGGCTTACGCTCGCAGTTTTATTTTACATGCCCTGGAGTCACACATCTGCATCAACCACACCTCGGATTCTGGCTGTCCGGCTATAACATCCCTGCTGCTCTGAGTTTGTCCCGAAAGTCAACGTTTCATTTGGTCGAATCGAGCTGATTTGTTCGCTCTAGTATCACAAGTTAAGTGTTATCCACCGGATTCTGGACGAGGGAGAGGACCCTCTGATATCCTGCTGTAAATCGGGAAGACGTAGAACACAAATAAACATAATTGAACTCAACTAGCGGCTTGAAGATTACAGCTCGATAATAATCTTGTCATCATCATTTCATGCATGTAGCTCTCGATAGTTTACTTTACCTACAGCTGCGGCAGTTTATAACTGAATCCCCCAGACTGAAAATACAGGTGCCTCTGGCCCGCTGAAAATACACGTGGGAAGCTCATTCACTCGAATGGCCGCTCATAAGTGAAGAAATGGTGGGTGAGGTCTCTGAAATACCATGCTCTGCGACCATGTCATGAAACTTAAGAAAACTTGGAGATAGAGCACTGCAATCGTTGTCGGTCTTCTCGGCGTTCGTTCACTTACGTAACCATTTTCGGCCTTCTCGGCGTTGAGGATGGGCACGCTTGCTTGACAGTAGATATGACCTAGGTAATGCCCACAACAGAGCAAGTAACTTGAAGACTCCCAGTCAAGGCTGAGAATCCAGTTCGCTCCATTTACTTAATAAATCGTCGTTTGCTCAAACTCGGATTTCGGAGGCAACAAGTGCGCAGCTCATCGACTCCTGATGGTGATGTGAGATTCATACATTCACCCATGCAAGCATATACTTCCCTCTCTATCAACAAATGATGGATGCCCACTCAATACATATATTATATACTGCGTCTGAAGAGTTTGCTAATATAACCGGTTCCGAGATGCCCGGAGTACTGTAGTTGGTTTAGGTATAAAGTCTTACCTCCGATATAGTCAACTTCACTCCCATTCTCATTATTTACGACCTGGTGTCCTGCACTTAAAGTGTCTTTCCCTCCCTTTCCTTAATCCTACCGTTAAATTGCTTTCGTTCCTTAAATGGCCCGTATCTTCCTCACGCTTATTTCCCTGGTTTGCATGTTCCAAACCCTGGCTGGTATGTACACTTACGAAAATTAGCGCGCTATTTAACCACATCCAAAGCCCCCCTTCACCGCCGTGCCGTGACGTCTGCCGCATGCGACAAGCTCAACGCCGCAATCGACGCGGAAACTGAAAGTGCCCGCCTAGCCCTCGGTCCTATCAATACGGCGTACGTCGTGTATCCTATTCTGTCTCTTGAAGAATACTCATTGGTTTAACCAAATACAGGAACGACATCTCCAGCGCGCCGCTTCTCCTGCAAGCCCAGCTCTCGCTCCTCGACGCGAACAATGCCTCTACGCAGATCGCCTTCAGCCTCCTCGGGCCCGAAGAGGGGCCCGCCCCGGCCGACTCCCAGGCGCGCATCGTCGCTGGACTGCAGGCCGCGCAAGGGTCGCTGAACAAAATCTTCGTGTACGATTATCCGCTGCTGCATACCTCTGGTTGCGCGATATCTGACTTGGTGATCACGACAGGTTCGACAACGCTACCGCGACCGCTATCCAGTCTGCGAACTCGTCGATTTCCACTGCGCTGGTCAGCGCTCAGCAGGCGGTCGCGATCAACTGCACGACGACCGCATAGGTAGGTATGTAGTTGCACGGAGAAGAGGATAATGTGGGGAGGGACATTGTTTAATAACGGAGAGGTGGATGAATGGCACTTGTGTATTTCGACGTAAGAATATGACATTTTGAGCCATCGGCTTCACTATGTACATCATTGCATGTGGCATAAAGTACTCCGAATTAAACCTTGTCATCGCCCTCGGACGCCTCGTCGGTGTGGTGTTGGTGGTCGAGGACTAGATCGAGAAGTAAGAATCGAACCTGGCGCGGAAAGTGGAAAGCGGAAGTCCAACCTCGCTCCTGCTTCGCGATCCCCGCGTCGCGTTGCTCTTTGGTGACCGAACCGAAAATAATGTCCATATCTTCGAGCGAGCGCCCTTTCGTCTCCGGAATCAACCTTGCATAGTCTTAATTGATCTGGATAATTTTGAACACCTCGTCACTCACAAGGAGAAAGTCCCCATCCCTGCGATGTTGATCGTGCCGAACATGAGGAAAATCTGGGTGCAGAAAAATTTAGGCGAATTCATCAACATTTAAAAACAAATAGACCTTATACCCGAGGGCGGTGACCATCTGAGGCGTGGTCTTGGTCAGGGTGAAGTCTGTGGAAATTTCAAGACGTGAGCAGGGTTGAACGGGTATGCGACGAGGAGCACGGACTCCAGAGCCACTGCGATGCACTAGCGAGAGCCATCCCGTAGTGGCGCGTGCGCGTCGGGAAGATGTCCGAGCAATACACCCTGTCGCTCCGTTAGTCTCCTCAATTTTAAATACTTGCGAAGGAAACGCACCAGGGGAGAGGACCTGTGGATGCTGCTAAGCCGAGAAACGATTTTGGGAGAGACGAGACGTACCAACTCCCATGGAGTAGAAGCAGACGAAGATGTATAGGATCGCAGCCATGGCCTTGGACGCGGGTGGTGGGCTCGCCACGACGCTGTTGGCACTCACTGCGGGCGGAGGGTGGGTTTTGAGGACCGCGCCGATGATGTAGAAGCAGACGCCCATCCCCGTGGCGCTGATGAACAGACACGCCTTCCGGCCCAACCACTCTACACCAAAGAACACGAAGAGGCAGGTGGCTGCCAGTTTGACGACCCCGTAAATGCCTATAAATGGTTTTCAACATACGGTACAGCTTACTGAACACGAAAACTAAATACCTGTGGCGAGGAGGCCGTTCCTTCGAGCGGTGAATCCAATCTACGCTGCGGTTAAAAAATCCATGATTTCCAGCACAAACAGTGGATCTGCTTACAGAAGCAAAGATCTGCGGCGAGTAATAACTGCATCCCATTAATTACGTCGCGCCTCCGAAAATAGCTGTGGGAACTCACTTGACGGAATTCTGTCCGGACCATTGCTGGAGCAGGAAAATAACAAACGCGATGACGAATCGGACAAAGTTGCCCTTGCCGAAGAACGCTTCGCGTACGCCGAGCCCTTGACGCGCCTCGCGCTCTTCCTGAATCGCGGTCTCGATCTCTGCCATCTCGTGAATCACGGCCTCCGAACTCTCCGGCTCTCTGCGCAGGTATGCGAGATTGGCTAGGGCTTCCTCGGTGCGGCCTACAGATGCCAGCCATCGGGGCGACTCCTGGGAAATGTTCAGTTCTTTCTTTTCTTTTGGAAGGTCGAATAGCATCCGGGAGCTCCTCACCTTCACAGTCAGTAGTCCCAAGCACATTATTCCAGCAGGAATACACTGGATGCCGAACGGGATTCTCCACACCTTTGGCCCTGGTTGGATGTGGATTTGGATACCGTCTGTTCATTTTTCAGTGAGCCGAACATAAATGGGAAAAGTCGAAACGGGACCCACAATTCACCCAGTACGACATCATCACCCCAAATGCAACGAACACCTTATCAGCGAATCTTTGAGCAAAAAAATGAAACTCCACGAGAAAAATACAGTAATACTTGGAACAGGCCCGTGATACGCCCCCGAACATCTTTAGGACTGCATTCCGAAACAAATGCAGGTGAGACAGCAGCTAGAAATTATATGAGTTGAACCCGAAGTAAAAGCCTGAAAAAAAATCATACAAATTCCGCCGATCCCGAGCCCAGTAATTACTCGACCAGAATAGATCTCGGCCAAGCCTCCGTGTCCACCAGCGACGGTCGTGAGGATCTGGAAATTTTAAAACTTAGCTGAATTCGAATCAATCGCATCTACCCTCACCGCGCCAACAAGAAATATTACTGAAAATGCTAGGAGCGTGTACCTGCGGCCGATCTTGGCTGCGTGTGAAAGAAAAACGAGTCAGAGCGACCGCGGGAAACTCGGAAATAAACCCACCGGATATCGGAGCACTTCCTAAAGCACCGAAAAAGGCTCCGGCTTGCAATACGGAAACCACATTGGAAGATACCGCATTGTTTCTATGAGATTTTTATTCGGTGATGACTGAACGATGGTTAGAACGCACTTCGCCACATTCGTAGTTCCATCAGGATTGAGGAGTCCGAATTGCTCGAGAAAGAATGGCGCCGATACGACACCTCCGCTTTGAGTTTTCCATCAGCAACGGGGAATAGACTAGGAGCTCGCGCTTACGCGATACCGCTACGCAGGGGGGTGCATGAATTTCAGTCCCAGGACTACGTCATTTCAAATCACGTACGTATCGTAACTAAAGTCGGGGATGTGAGTCAGGAAACCAGCGTAGAGTGCGATTTTTCTCACCCAAAGAGTACGATCCCCCAGTAAACGATGAACGCCAACCCTGCGTGAATGTGTCGGTTCTGCAGTCGGAAAACGATAGCCAACAAATTGGGCACACAATAGACACGGATGTTCTTGAATATGTGCTCGGTGGGCAGCATTATGGCGGTGCGAAGGCAAGAGGAGTGTGAGTGTGAGAACTTACGGTACGCAGTGATATCCGTCGACAGCGCCCACGAAACTCCACTTCGTAGGAGATAGAAGCCAATTATGGCGTACCCTGAGTCATATGAGGCATCCACATGATCCTTATTCCAAGACGGCCGGACAGCTAGTGTTTACGCTACCCGGCGGGGTATCGGCACAGATGACATGTTAATTTATAGTACGGGCCATGGCCAATGATCCGGTGCGAGAGGACCGACGTTCAAAAATGATACGTTGGTTCTCACTGTCGTGGAAGATTGAGTTGATTCCCGTGATTCTTGTCATGGAATCCAGTTCGGCCAGGACGGTAAAAAATCAACTCTCTCAACAATCTGCATGTATAATTTAAAACATATTCCTTCTAATCGGTTCCGAGTACAGGTAATACGTGGAAAATAGGTTGATCAGTATACGTAGAACCGGTTAGATCGCGAGTTCCGTAATCACTCTGTTGTCGTATTTAACCCGACGCAATAAAAGCTCAAGAAAATACGGGATAAAGTTCCATGATATCCATTTCTGTGAGCCCGTTCAGTATCGATCCTATTGTAACGAGAAACTGAACTTGAACTTGAACCACATTGAAGCGCGTCACGCGTGACGTTCCCAATCATTTCCCAGGTCCATTTCTCTGTCACGCAATACGTCACAGAGTCGCTGGCAGTACTGCCTCCCAAGCGCCTCGCTCTTTCTGTGATGCGGGCTCCAATTTCCTTGGAAGACAGGACTTTGCTGGAAGAAGAGCCATTTGCATCAGCCTTCTCTACTCGTCACGATGGACCCAAAAAACAAGCACCCCGCCACTTTCTGGAGAAAATCGTGGGCGAAGTGGAAAAGGCGTCGGGTGGTGTAAGTCGTGCCCAGACTTTCGTGGTGACACCACGAATTTATTCTTTTTAATTTTCGTACAGATTAAAGCTGTGGAAGAATGGGTTAGTCTGGTCTTTGAACCGACAGACGCCCCGGAACCGCGCAAGCATTCTCTGAGGGGTCAGAGAGGGCGGCGCAAGACCAGTAAACTGTCCGTGAAAATCTTAAAATTGTTTGTCAAATTCTACTGGTATTTGTTTACCAATCAGGTGAGTACATCCACTCACATATTACAAAAATTCCGAGCTTTGCTTTGCAAAGGATACGATGCAACTTCTGCGCACGCAAAAGCTTGAAGGGTACACTTGTAAACTCAGCCAGATCATTGTAAAGCAAGAACCCGATGACGAGCCCATGAGCCCCCTCACTGAAATGTCGGACGACGATACACCTCCGTTCCCCACAAGCCTTGAATCCTCGGCCGTCGCCAAAGTCCCCAGGTCGCAACAACAAAACTCGAAGCCATCCCATACCACGACATTCTCCAACCCGGTGAAGGCTACCCAACCGGCATCACGTCCGGCTCTTCAGCTCCCTGAAGCCTCTTTCGTGTCGCGTCCGACCGACGGCGCACTGAGAGAAGTCCCTCTTTATACGACGCCCAAAAATTCGAATCTGTCCCATACCACGGCATTCTCCACCCCGGTGAAGGCTACCCAACCGCCAGCACACCCGGATCTTCAGCTCCCTGAAGCCTCTTTCGTGTCGCGCCCGACCGACGGAGCACTGGGAGGAGTTCCTCTTTACACGACGCCCAATGCACCTGCCGCAGATTTGGAATCAAATTCTATCATGCAAACTCCAGTCCGTGCTAAAACCTCTCGACGACTTACGGCCCCGGAACCCCCACGACGTGGTCGGCCTCGTACCTCTGGTCGTGAGCTTCCGGCGAACGGCGACACGTCAGCACAACTGCCTCCGAGGACAGCGCCTTCGAATAACGATATCATGATGTCTGATACGCCAGGACATAACCCAGAACCCGCCGTCTTAGTCACTCCGTCGTTTCTTATCGCAAAAGCTCCGCAACTAGCGCGCCCTGTCCGCGAGTGGCCAGCCAGCGGTTATCACTCACCATATCCTGCCGTGCCGCGACCTTTGCCTGTCGGCGTCGAAATTAAGTCTGATCCATCAGAAGAGAATTCAAATTGTTTGCGTCTTATGAATCCCGCGGACGTCCCCGAAAATTGGCTTAATCGGCCTCTTAACGATGTCAACAATCAAAGCGACGAACTTCAAGGCCACGACTTGATCATCGAACCTCAATATCGCCCCAAACCTCCGTTGCCAGTTCTCCCCCCGATCTGGGCGCAGGTAAGAATATCCCGGCCTGTGAAGGCGTCCACTTACATGTGTCCCAGTCACGACAGGAGGTATGCGAATCATTCGAGTGGTTCCGCAGTTATCAGGGAGGCGTCTATCAGAACGACGGCACCGTCAGGGGATATTTTCTCAGCGCGTATTCAGCAAAGTAAGTTATGAATGATATATGATGCTCTATAATTCCGCGATATCTTACAGCTTCCCAGGCGCGACCATTTCGCATGCGGCGGGAAAATCATTATCTCTCACGGGTACGATTTATCTCGCGACATGCTACATTTAGCTCACGACCAGCAGGGGCGGGAAAGCCGAGAGTTCCCGTAAACAAGCCGGGCACGTCACGAATACGGCCGCCGATGACCAGCGGGCACAGGATCTGTCTGTCCGCGCGCTCATCGAAACCTACCGCAGGAACCAGCCCCTCGTCCTCTTGATCGATGACAAATATGGGCCTTTCCCCTTCGATCTTGGAAGCCGCGATGTTTACATGGCGATTCTCGGTGTGTATTATTATGTCTCAGTTTCGGTCGCTCGACTTACCGTTTGCAGGATTCTACAAGATTATTCATATGTGGGGTGAGCGGCCTTCGTCCGATTTTCGCCTTAGGCGTCGATTAACAGAGGCGACGTTTAGCTGAGTACCAGCCCTCGAGCAGCCACTCCAGCGGCCGCGTTGTGCGATACAAATTTGCTTTTCAGTGGTGCGAAGATCAGGTGACATGCTTGCATTTATGCCTTGTCCGAGTATCTGATATATTGTCGGACAGGGAGAACCGTGGTGGTTGCAAGAAAATTTGGATGGTACGTCCCATCCATCGCACGTTCTTTCTTTGATTTAACAGGCCGCACGATAGCTGGAATTTTGCCCAGGTCCGAAGACGTCGGGACGCCAATCATAGGTAAGTTAAATGTCTTTGTTGAGCTCAATTTGACAGGCTACACGATAGCTGAAAATTTGCCCACGTCCGAAGCCGTCGGGACGCCAATTATAAGTGAGTTGAATATCTGTTGAACTCGTCCTTGATTTAACAGACCGCACAATAGCTGAAAATTTGCCCACGTCTGAAGACGTCGGGACGCCAATCATAGGTAAGTTAAATGTCTTTATTGAGCTCAATTTAACAGGCCATACGATAGCTGAATATTTGCCCACGTCCAAAGACGTCGGGACGCCAATCATAGGTAAGTTAAATGTCTTTGTTGAGCTCAATTTAACAGGCCACACGATAGCTGAAAATTTGCCCACGCCCGAAGCCGTCGGGACGCCAATTATAAGTGAGTTGAATGTCTGTTGAGCTCGTCCTTGATTTAACAGACGGCACGATAGCTGAAAATTTGCCCACGTCCGAAGACGTCGGGACGCCAATCATAAGTGAGTTGAATGTCTGTTGAGCTCGTCCTTGATTTAACAGACGGCACGATAGCTGAAAATTTGCCTGAATCCGGAGACGTCGGGACACCAACCATAGGTAAGTTAATGCGTTGTTGAGCTCGTTCTGACGCTAAATAAAATCGCCCAGTCCCGACTGAGACAGTCACAATACCGCGGTTTGATATTTCAATTTATTGACCAAATCCCCGTTCTGACACGCGGTCCTAGGCCACTAAAACCCGACCACTTGTACTTTTTATGCGCTACTTGTTCGGAGACGTCGCCTCGCGTTTATCGAGCATGGGCGTGCCTCAACCCTGCGTGTGCATCATTTTGGACTACGTCCTCGGGTCATCCACTTCCTGACGAACTAGACTACAACCCGGAATTCTTAACGGTCATCGACTTCCGGCCACTTCCCTTCTCGCATCGGGACGCGCTCCTGCCCAAGCCACCTGTTCTTGCGCCCGAGAACGGAATCACCACAACGTATATGCATAGCCGGGGATGGCACTGCCGCAAATGTGGTCGCTTATCGTGCAGGTACGGAATGCCGGTCTTATCTCGCGCACAGCACTCATTGAACAGGTCTGCATGGGAGCATTATCAATGCCCAAATTGCAAGGTACGGGGGCATGAGCTCAATTTCCTATCACGGCTGATCGACAATGCAGGAGACCCATGTAATAGTTAGCAACGTGCGACCGGCCAAAAATTTGATGTCAATTCGCGTGCCCATCTCCGACAAGTTCGTAGATAGTCTAATCGATCCTTTCTCGGGTGCGTCTATTCTTGTGTGCAGCCAACCCCTTATCGACTCTGAGATTTAGGGATTCAACGAATGCAGACGAGGATTTTCAATCACTCGGATATTGCCGGTGCGACCGGTCGTTCTCAAACGTTCATATTACCCGAGGGGAAGTACGGGTTCTCCTAGATTATACCGTGAATGTGAATTGACGTGCAACCCAGGGGAAGAATACATCTGTTACAAACTAACCGGTTGGCCAACGTCGCGGCTGACCGTATCTTCGAGGCATACCAGCAGCAGGCATCTGACGGAACCTTACTCTTCCGTCGATGGCCTCTAAGAAGTGTCTGTATTTTTCTCCCGGTATTTTCGAACTGAAACTGATTTCCTCCCAGCATAAATGTCAATCCCTTCTTCGTGCATGAGTTGCCACGCTAAATGATCCTTCAGTGCGAGGTCCTCTCCTCACAAACTATTTTTCTCAGAATTGTACGTCGCCGTTCGTTCCTAATGAATATGAAATTGATTCAACCGTAACAGCTGGAGAAACGTATCATGTGCGTTCCTTTTACAAACCATTGCCAAAATTAACGACCTCGCAGTATGTTGGCGGAACGGACAACACCGTCCCCTTTGATCGCGCTCCTAGCGCGATTGTTCAAGCCCGCGACCTGATTCAGAGACGTATCCACGAAGCCTGTGGCACGAAAGTCGTATTCAACGAAGTCCTCAGGTGATAATCATTCACACCACTTCCTTACATCTAACCGTTTCCAAGTGCCGCGTACATGGAGCAGCAGAAAATGGCTGTTAGTTGTTTCGTCGTATGAATCGTGCATCGCACTGACACTCTCTCAGTTCCACAGCGACAGTGAGCGCGGATTGGGCCCTGTCGTTGCCGGGTTATCTATGGGTCTGTCATTTGTTTTCTACATCTCGTCATTCTTTAACGGCATCAGGTTCACCCGCGTTAATGCACTTTCGCCTGCTATCGAAATATGCGTCCCGCACCGAGCAAAGAGCAAACGCCATGACCGTCGTTCTTCGTCATGTATGTGTTACTTTGAATCTCAGAGTTCATGCTTAGATATCCGCAGGGCGACGTCCTCGTGATGGAGGGGGCTGGAGTTCAAGACTTTTACGAGTACGCGAACAACTACCTTCGAAATCGTTGAGCACTGACTTGAGACGACTTTATAGGCACACTGTGGTATGTTCTTCACATTTTCTGGGGCTAAAGAGACAAGTTGACGTGGAATATAGGTTCCCTGCAACTTCCGCATTGCCGCCACTGCCCGGTGGATTGAACCGAATCACGCTTGAGCCAAAGAGCTCTGAAACGATGGCGGAAGAAACGGTTGATTAATCTTGGAGATACGATCGAAGATACAGGTGTATGGTACATTTTATTGTCAGCTGGGAGTTTTGGAGAAAGGAAAAAAAAATTGCGATGGATATGATGATGTCAAATGTCCTCTTCCGGGGTTAAACTGCTCTGCAATTCCCCCGAACCAGCTTCAGGATCCGGAGGATGATTTTCCTGTATCACGAGAGTACTCTCGTCTGAACTGACCCGGACCTCAACCGTATCCCCGTCTCTGAATTGCGCGTTCATGTTAGATACCTGTCGGACCAAGTGGAACAGAAAACATGCCTAATGGTCCCTCGAAGAAGTTTTTGTGCGAGCGGGAACAACACGTCCGTGCGGACGACTCGCGCGATTGCGCGCGCTCCATATACATTCGAATACCCATGTTTGGCGAGCCAATTACACGCGGCCTTGTCGACGTCCAGAGTAATTCTGCGGCCGCTAAGCCGGGCGGCCACGTCCTGCAGCCGCAGCTCAACCACCTTTAATATGGAGTCGCGCGAAAGCTTGTTGAAGACGAGCATGGTGTCGAGACGATTGAGGAGCTCGGGCGGGAAGTACTCCGAGGTGAGGTCGAGGACTTGTTGTCTGGCGTCGGCGGTTACGACTCCGTCCTCAGTGCACGCCGTTGGATCCGCTAGAATGTTGCTACCTAACAGCCTCGATAAATATTGAAGTCGTTCCCGAGAAAAGAAGACATACCGAGGTTACTTGTGAGGCAAATAATGGTATTCTGCACCGAAAGAAATCAGAACAAGGAATATGAACAAAGCTAATATAATGACCTTGAAGTCGACCTTTCTGCCTTGACTGTCGGTTATACTGCCTTCGTCAAGAATTTGGAGTAAGATCATGGCAACATCCTGGGAATGAGCGTAAGCTTTAGCAGACACATGTAGGCATGATCCTTACCTTGTGCGCCTTCTCGAGCTCGTCCAGCAATATGACAGCTAGTAAAAATTGAATAAAATGAATTGACGAAGTTCAGAATCCGCCGACACCGACCGTATGGTTTACGTCGAACGGCTTCAGTCAATTGACCTGCGGGACTCGTCAATATTGGCATGCAAGATAACATAAGGCACTTACCTCCTTCTTCGAACCCGACATAACCGGGTGCGGCGCCAATCAAGCGAGAGATGGTATGCCTATCATGGAACTGCACAACCGTCATCACCCGAACGCGAGACGCTGAATAGAACAACAAACCTCGGACATGTTGATGTTGATTCTTGATGGACCAAGCGTTAACCAATGCCTCATAAATCCAGCATAATTATCGACTCACAACCCCCTTTGCTCGTCATTGAACAAGAACCCCGCAAGCGTTTTGCACAGCTCGGTCTAAGCGGTAGTACTCCTGTAAGAATCCAAGAAATTACGAGGGATTGGTGGCTCACTTTACCGACGCCGGTGGGTCCTAGGAAGAGGAAGGACGCGACGGGCCGATTCGGGGCCTGTAAGCCAGCGCGTGAGATGCGCACGGCGTCGCTGACGGCGGTCACGACGTGATCTTGTCCAACGACTCGCTGGCGCAGGGTATCTTCCATCTGAAGAAGGTGCAACCACTATTAGCTACATGACATAGAAAGGGATTCGTGATGGCATACATGAACAAGCTTGTCGCGCTCCCCTTTCAACAAATTCTGGACAGGTATCCCAGTTGACCGAGCCACGACGCGCGCGATGTCGTTGGACGTCACGCGGTCGTGCAGCATCGCCAGGGGCGATTCGGCAGCGTCATTCTTGGCCTGTGCGTTCTCGTCCGGAAGCTGCCGCATGAGGTCGGGAATTGTAGAGAAGCGCAATCGGCTGGCTTTCTCAAAGTCGCCCTGCCGTTGTGCGACGTCCAGCTGGTGCTTCGCATCCTCCAGCCGTTGCTTGACGTCCTTGAGACGGTTGAGCCGTGCGCGCTCTAAAAAATGAGGGGTCAGCGACTTCGCACACCGCTCTAAAAGAGGGATGTTACCTTTTTGCCAAATCGTCGTTAGCTGCGACGCCTCCCGCCGTTTACTCTTGAGGTCCGCCTCGACCTTGCTTCGCCGTTCGACGCTGAAGGTATCGGACTCGTTCTTCAGGCTCTCGAGTTCGATCTGCAGCGTCATGATCGCGCGGTCGAGGGCTTCTAGCTCGTCGGGCTTCGATTCCTGTGCGAGCCGAAGGGATGCAGCAGCTTCGTCCACCAGATCGATCGCTTTATCCGGCAAGAAGCGGTCTGATATGTAGCGCGCCCCATACACGGCAGCTTGAGTGAGGGTGTCAATTGCGAGATATACAAGACCGAAGAGCTCAACTGACCCGTGACGAGTGCACCGTCGGAAACCTCCACTCCATGATGGACCTCGTACCGTGGCTTCAATCCGCGAAGAATCGAAATCGTGGACTCAACGGTGGGCTCTTCGATTTGCACCGGCTGAAAGCGCCGCTCAAGTGCAGCGTCTTTCCCGATAGTCTTTCGATACTCGTCGGCTGTGAATATTGTCAGGAGATGAAGTGTAGACTAAGCGGTGAATCTTTACGTGTGGTGGCTCCAACAAGCTGAAGCCCTCTTGCAAGGGCAGGCTTGATCATTTGCCCTCCGTCGATACTGCCTTCAGCCTTTCCCAGGTTGAAAAGCATATCTGTGGATGAGTTAACACTCTGCTTGACGATATTTCTGAATGATACATACGGACTTCATCTATGAAGCAGATAACGTTCCCGGCCTGTCATTCATCAGCGAATATTCCGAGTCATGTTGAGAATGCATACCTCCGCTTCAATGTCCTGGATGAGGTTTCTGAACTTTTCCTCGAACTGTCCCCGTATTCCTGAGCCAGCCATGACAGCAGACAGATCGATTGAAAGAACGCGTTTGTTGTGCAGAGACTGGAGGATAGAAGTGGATAAGTGATTCAACTATCGCCATCCGGAGAACAACCAACCTCTGGGACTTCCTTGCTCACTATCCGGCTGGCAAGACCCTCGAGAATAGCGGTCTTGCCCACACCAGGAGGGCCGATTAACTAAGCGTGCTCAATGATTGTAGGAGTTGAATCAGCGGGAACAGACTCACGACGGGGTTTGACTTGGTCCGGCGAGACAGAACTACGATACCATGAGTGCGGAACGCTTGATTGTTTGGGAGCCAAGCTTACTTTGGATCGTCCGCCGAATTTCTGATACAAAAATGAATACTTATTATTTGAAAACAAAGAACGGAGCCAAACCTTCATCCCGTCCGATTGTGGGATCAAGCTTTCCGTTCCTTGCCATCTCGGTGAGATCGACACTCTGTAAAACGATTGATAATCCCGCCAGTGTTGCAATTCGATTTACGTACATATTCTTTTAGAGCTTCGCCTTTCGCATGTTGAGGGGGAAGTTTGAAGGAAAACGGACCGCCCGGGGGAGGTTGTGAATAGTTCCGCTTGAACACCTGGGGCGAGACGGACCGTAGAACCGGGCCTGCCGCCCGCAGAGCAACGGGAAGAGATCGTGACCCAGTCAGAACCCGCAGCCTCGGTGCGTTCCATATGGTGTTTCTGGTAGATGTAAAGCGTGACATGAACTCAAGCAACCAGGAAGGCAAACAAGATCAGAGGCCTCGCATTAAATACGGGTTGAAGCGGTTCGGGGACGTGGTGGAAGATGCGAGAACGCGTACACAAGACCAAACATCAAACACACACAAATCACGTCACTCTTAACGAACTCGGCTTCATTTGGTTTCGAGCTGCTGCGTCCAAAATACCCCGACCATGAGCTTGTCTAACGAACACTGGTCTCCGCTCGTCAAAGCCAAAGTCGCGGAGGTCCTGGCCGACACGTCTTTCGCAGTCCCAGCAAACGAGTTCTCATCGATTACTGCGCCCAACGCCACATTCGCACTCGCAATCGACCACACTCTGCTCAAGCCCGATGCCACGCCTGCGCAGATTGACGAGCTCTGCGATCAGGCAATCAGGTACAAGTTCAAAGTACGTGAGCCGTTCGTAGGTTAGCACCACTCATCACGTCAATTTAGTCATGTTGCGTGAACGGCGCCAACGTCGCGCAGGTTTCGCGGCGCCTTGAAGGCAGCGGCTCCCTTACATGCGCCGTCATCGGGTTCCTGCTCGGTGCGGGCGCGACAGCTGCCAAAGCATTGTGATTATCATCATCTACAAACTGTCAACGATGGATTATCTCATCCCACCCAGTGAGGCCAAAGACGCGGTCCAGAACGGCGCGCACGAAATCGACATGGTGGTGAACATCGGCGCCCTAAAGGCGGGCAACTACGCTCTCGTGTATTCCGACGTCGAAGCCGTCGTCAAAGCCGCAGCCACCACCGTCAAGGTTATCCTCGAGACTGTGTTCCTGACCGACGAGGAAAAGATCGCGGCGTCGTTCCTGGCTGCGGAGGCCGGGGCGGCGTTCGTCAAGACGTGCACGGGGTTTTCGGGCGGCGGGGCGAGCGTGGCGGATGTGTTGCTAATGCGGAAGAGCGTCGCCTACAAGCCGGGCGTGAAGGTGAAGGCTTCGGCAGGGATCAGGAGCTTCGATAAGTGTGTGGAGATGTTCAAGGCGGGCGCCGAGAGGATCGGAACGTGAGTTGTTTTTAATCTTGTCGGTTGACTGGCTCAATTGACTGTGTTGTGCAGGTCATCTGGCGCTGCGATCATGGAGAGTGCTGAAGTCGCCGCTGGCTCATATTAATGCGAAAATGAAATCATAATACAATTGTTGTACAACCAGGACAGATCTTAGTTATGTACTGTACATTCAGGCCAGCAAAGTCTCTTCTCAGAACATTCACCTAACTCTCTTCCTCCAGATTCCCAGCCTCCTTGATCTTGATCCACATCCCATCCTGCGACAAATATAGCATCAGCATAAAGCCAACAATAAACCGCATTCCACTCACCCAAGTATACATAGTAAGGTGCAGCTTCGGCCTGAACTTGTCGATGCCCTTGCGGCCGGGAAAGTTCGCCCACTCCGCGGGCGGGCGGCCCTCGGGCGAGAACGCCGCCTCATCGAGGGCGAACGACGAAAACGACTGCAGGAGCCGGATGAGCATGAAGGACATCTCGTTGTACGCAAACTACACGCCACAAAAAATTAGTACGTGTAAAGGGACTTGTGGTGAGACGTGTGTACCTGTTGGCCCAGGCAGATTCGCGGGCCCGCGTTGAACCTAGGTTTGATTTAGTTCGACATCATACTGGGTACGATTATGAAAGGCATTGACGGGAGGAACTGGAACGCGTTGTTGAGGAGGTATTTCTTGAGCCTCTCGTCCAGGAAGCGGTCCGGGGAGAATTCGTCCGCTGCACAATCGTCAGGGATGGGCGGTCACTTGTGCAAGGAACAGACCATCGGGTCCCCACAGATCCTTGCGCCGGTGCATGAAGAACACGCTGTACGGGATTCTATGTAAAAATAAGTGACAAGCCAGAGTTCCAACAGAGTGGTACTGACTTGGTGTGCGCGGGGACGTAGATCGGTTTATCGTTGGGATCGGGCGAGGGCCATGTCGTAGCGTTGAGGCTTTCCCTGTGTCACACCTCAATGAATTAAAAATTCGGGCGGAGAGAAGTGATAAGCACCTGACGTTGAATGGTCTTTTAAAAAACCCTCTCAATATAGAATTGGTATTTTAGATAAAAGTTCGACACTCACACGGGAGGATACAACCTCATAGATTCTGCGCCAAGTCAGTTTCAGGAATGTATGGAGCTGGTGAAAACTAACCATTTATAACGGCTCGGAGATACTTCATATCCTTGATATCGTCGTATGTCGGCCGTCGGCTCGGCCCCACATGCGTAATTACTTCGTCGCGAAGACGGGAGCAGACATCGGGATACATTGACAGGCTGTCGGGCGCCGAGAATAAGCGGCGCAATTTCGGAGAGAATGCGGGACGCACAAGTAGATGACCATTGTCATTACGTGCATCGTCGTGTCTCGTCCCGCTGGACCACGTTCGAGTCAATAAAAATACCTGAAATCGCACAGAGGGCATACCCAGCAAGATATTTAACCTAGTTAAATGAGATACGTGTATGGCGAAATTAAAGAGGGAGACTCACGTTTCGTCCTTGAGAACCTTTGGATCTGAAAAATCAAGTCTCAGTATACATACACGAAGACCCAGCTGCTCTAAAGCCCACCCGAAGTAGAATTGAGCAGCTCATCAAGGAGCGTCTCTGCCTCGATGTCCGCCTTCTCCCCCACCACCGCCTCCGCCGCCCGCTTTTTCTCCACCGCCGCGCGGATAATCGGGTCGAGGAACGCGCTGACGATCTTCATCGGCTCCTTTGTCGTGTCGTGGAAGATCTCATACAGCGGCCAAACGTGCCCGTAGTGCTCCCGCTCGGCGATCGCCTGCATCGACTCGTTGAACGCCTCGATGAACTTGTTCGCCGTCTGCGCGCCCGCAGAGGTCGACTGCGGCGGGGGGAAGCGGACGTTGTGCGCGTAGGGGATGTTCGCCTTGAGGCTGTCGACGCACGAGCCAAACAGAAACTCCGTCGCGGAGTCCATCGTGAAGCGTCCGATGATGTCCTGAGGATCGTCAGAACGGAAAGAAAGTCTCGATTTGGGGACGAACCTGGAAATCGATCGAGTAGCCCCCGCGGATACGCTCCTTCATCAGGGCGATAACAGCGTCTGCATGGTGGTCGAATATGTCGAAATGCTCGACTTTGTCGCGGCTGAAGAACGGGCGTGTCATCCCGCGGTGGAATTTCCACATCTCCCCATCCGAGTTGAACACCCCGGACTTGGCATCCTTCTTAGTTTTTACATTTCGTGGAGGATGGGGCGACATACCCCGAGGACACTGTCCATGCCAGACTGGAATCGTTCACCCTTGACATAGTTCTGGAAATCGGTCGCGAGTATGTGCTTGATGTGGTCGGGCCACACCTCCACCGCATGTCAGTCAACGTCTGCAGAGGAATGTCCGCCACGCACCGTGAACAAAGCGTCGATCCACAACACCCGCACGTTCACCACCGGGCTCTCCTTGAAGAACACGTCTAATCCGTCGCCTGTCTCCCGCGCATCAGCGCCGCTACCCGCAGCTGTCTGGGACGTACATACCCGGATACCCGAACTTGCGATTATGCACCATGTTCTTGAGGATGTCGGTGCCGCCCCACCCGGTGCCTGTGACCATCGGTGCGAAGCGCGCGCCCATCGCTGCCGCCTCGCGGCGCTGGCGGGCGTCCCGCCGCAGCACGATGTACACGACATACAGCGGGAGGCTCGCCACCGCGATGACGACCGTTGCCCACACGGGGAGATTCACACCCGTCCTTCTCGAGCCATAATGCAGGATGAACGCAAGCGCGACGGGCTTGCTGAATACGCGGAGCGTCAATCGCCCGAGGAAGGACACGCCAGGAGTAGGCATTATTGTCGACGCGACAATAAAATGATTTGCTTCCGAGACTTATAGTGGGAACGCCGGCAACGCGGATGTCGTTAATGCCCCGCACTCCACACTTGACAAACGGTGAGAGGGTCAGACTCTCATGTACATGTGATAGTCGAGAGATGCCGGCCCAACCAAATCGCTCGTATTTTAGGACACGAAGGCCAGGTGATGGGCGCGGCCGCCGTAGGCGCTCGATGAACAGAGCAGAAATACATTCAGTGGTACAAGAATTGAGGTCAGAAAGACGCGAGGTACGATTGAGACTAGAAAGACGTCGTCGCGTTATTGAAGATGAGCAGGTTCGCCGTGTTCGCAGGCAGCCCCGCCAACTTGCCCGGTGTCGCGAGCTCACGAAGCGCCTGCTTCATTTGCGCGGGCGAGATCACGTCCGGGCGCGGGAGCATGTGGGGGGCGGGGAGCAGGCTCGCAAACGGGCGCGGAAGAACCGCCCGCAGCACGGCGTACACGTCCGTCGGAGCCTGCGTCTGCAGCCCCGGCGAGAGGAAGAAGGCATTCTTCCCAAAGACAGGAGTGAAGGTCCGCGAGGGGTAGATGCTGAGCAGGTACGCGACGAGGCCGGCGGTGTGCGGCGAGGCCATTGACGTGCCGGACATCATTGCGGACGCGTCGGAGGTACCCTTGTACGTGGAGAGGACGTTGAGCCCCGGCGCGAAGACATCCACGCACGCGCCGTGGTTCGAGAAGTACGCGCGCTCGTCGCTCTGGGTCGACGCGCCGACGGTGATGGCACCGTCGGCGGACGCAGGGCTGAACCGGCAGGCGTCCGCGTTGTTGTTCCCTGGAGAATGTGCAGAGACAGTCGGTCAGCGGGATCGCAGAGGGCATTGGTGGGTATACATGCCTGCGGCGACGACGAAGTGGATTCCCTGCGCTACACCCGCGTTGACGGCCTGGTTCATCGCGCGCCACACCCCGGGGACACCTAGGCTCAGGTTTACGACGGAGCCCTTGTAGGTGGTGCGCCCCGTCACCGCGTACTCCTTCTGCGCGACCTCCGCCTTGGCCGCCGCAGAGGCGACCGCGTAGGAGATGCCCGCGATGATGTCGGACATGCTGCCGTAGCCGTTAGGCCTCACGACCTTGACGGCGATGACGTGCGCGGCCTTCGCCACTCCGTACTTGCGCGACGCAATCGTCCCGGCACAGTGTGTCCTGCGCGGCGTCAGTGTCACGCAGAGTACGTAGGGTATCTGGACGCTTACCCGTGCCCGTTGTCGTCCTCATCGACACTGCCCTCGACGATCGTCTTCCCCCACGACGCGCGGCCCTCGAACTCGACGTGGTGGATGTTGATGCCCGAATCGACGACGTACACGTCGACGCCCTCCCCCCCGCGCGGGTCGTACTGGTACTTCCCATATGTGCTGAAAGAGATCTTCTCTCTGTGGCTGATACGCGCGAGACCCTAATAGGTCAAGGGTTAGCATCAAGCTAGGCAAACCAGAGGTGCGAACGCACCCATGGAGCACCCTTCTGCATCGCGATATCTATATCCACAGCGCCGACGGTGGGGACCATGCGATCGTGCTCGATGTAATGCACCTCGGGCATGCTCCGCAGCTGGTGCATCGCGGTTTGCGAGAAGCGGCCGGCATAGCCATTTATGGGGCCGTCATAGATGTGCTGCACGCCCGCGTCGTAGGCGCCGAGGAGGGGGCTCACCTCCTGCACCGTCTGCAGGAAATTGAAGTGGTTTCGCAGGTGTGTGGCAGACGTCCCGTCCTTCAGCACCACGATGTAGGAGTCGTTGATCAGCCCCCATTGGTCATCCCCACCAAGCAGGGGCGCGAAATGGAAGGCATCCGGGCGCGCGTGCAACGGGGAGTTGGGGTCCGTGTGGCAATTTGTCGTGAGTGGGAGGGGAGAGGCCAAGATAGCCGGTGCTAAAAGGGTCGCCAACAAGATAGCGCCAATGAACATGGTGGGTATGCTTCTGTATGAAGCACTCCGCCGAAGAGGCTTGGCTTATATGTCGTCCAGCATCGAATGATATCGGGATCCCAGTTGCGCAGCCTTCCAGTGATTGTTGCGCCATCAGCTGCCGTACGCATTATAGGCATTCAATGGACCGCTCATGGACGTTATCACTGGGATAGCGCAGCTAGATTGGATCGTTATCATTCAGTTAAGGCCTGCGGGCCTCGAAGAACAACGGAGTCGCGACAGACTTGAGATAAGGTCGAATGTAGTTTCTTCAAGGACGAATTCCTTCAACCACGTGCCTCAGGATATCCTGGCAGATAGGAATCTTGAACTTGGGGACGCCGGAGGTTCGTTTCCAGAGCAAGCTCTAGAGTCGTCTGTCTCCAAAGGAAGACTACTCGAATGCTCAAGAGGGAGTGCCTGTGGACAAACCAGTTGATAAGGGGTATCATTCCGGTGGTAATGATGTACCTGGTTCAACCGTCCAAGCAGTAACCAGAAGTCTTTGCAAAATTCCAAGTCTTTTTTCGAGCGGTTCATGGTGGCAGAAGAGGACGAAGCCGACGTCGTTGAAATAAAACACAGGCAAAGTGATTGGACAGCCACTGTTGAAACTTTTGTGGTCGATACTCTACCATCAACCTATCATAGCATCCTATGGCTTAATGTCTGTGTAATATTTGTGCCAAAGGAGAGGGAGAGGTTAAGGGAAGTCGTGTAATCTGGAGCCGCTCGAGATGCAAGGCATAATTCGGTAAGAAAGGCTCTTCAAGTTGTTGGCAATCCCGGCCGCGGTTCGTCGGAGTGAGCGAGGAGATAAAGGTGGGATCGAGGTATTTTCAATCTTCACGGTCGAATGATATTGGAAATAAAATGAGCAATAAGAAGCGAGCCAACAGTTCGATATACACTACAACTTGAACGTTACAAAATACACAGAGAAAAAATACAAACGGCAATACAGTAGCAACTGCTATCTATCTAAATTATGGATTCAGTCGGAATTCCGTTGTAATCCTATTAATACTATATTCTTCGATCGTGAATGACCAGGAAGACTGTCGAAGTGTTGTGTTGGCGCCCCGTGTATTTGAGGTCCGCCTTACTGGGTAATTCTCCAACATCTCCGTTGAGAGCATATAGGATTACATCTCACCATCTCGTACGGAGGCCAAATCACAGAGATCCGTAGATGCCGTTATACTGCCGTTGTATTTCACCCAACTGATGCTCTGAATGACTTCAGTTAAGCAACAGGAATTTGATCACGGATGTACGACTCTCACCAGCAATGGGACTGCCCGCAGCGTATATCGTCATGATGCGGATCCCGTTCTCCAGATCCATGACCAGCACGTTCTCGTCCTCTCCGGCGCACGGTATATCCATGTGAAGCGTCCGCGCCCACTCTGCGCGCATCATGTGCGCGCTCTCAATCTCCTCGACGAGCACGCCGCACGCCAGGGAGCAGATCGGCCCGATGACAGGGCTGGCTGGGCGATATAAGGTGGGGGTGGAGGCGTCGAGGCTCTGCAAGATTGCGCGCGCGGCAAACAGGCACTTTTTCTGCGCGTCTGGTTCCACGGCAATGACCGCCCGGTGCAGCCGGATTGAGGCGGCGGCGATCACGATGTTCGTGAGCACGAGCTCCGAATCCTCCGCAGGGTGCACCAAAGGTAAGTTCCGCCAAAACTGGGCGATGCAGTGGTCGAGCGAGGTATAGCAGGTCATGTATGACGAGAAATCCGTGGATTGAGCTTCAGGGAATTTATAATCAGAGAAATTCCAGGATGGTAAAGACAGAGGAGCAACATACTCGACGCCCATTTAGCAGCCAAACGCGAGGCCTGGTGGAGCAGGACCGCGGCTTGCGCATGGCAGGTTGGGATGGGGCTGCCATATCGAGGCTCGTTCATCAAGAACTCTTTGATGACTTCCCCTCCTTGGTTCTCTGCAGAAGGTAGCGTTCCGTAGTCGGTGATTGCCTTAGGCCACGGTGTATCGATCTCCGTTCCAGCGCACTCAAGGATACACGAGCTGATGCTGTTAGGACAGTTCCCGGTGAGGTTCAACGTCGATTGGAGGTATACCACCGCCCAGAAACCGCGGATTCGCTCGCCCTCCTCCACACCAGTTTCCGATGGCCTGATATTCTCATCACAGAGGGGCGAATGCTCCTGTAACAGTGGAAAGGACGTTGCCGACGGGGAACCCAACCTATGCAGTCGATATCCGAGCGCCAGGGTCGCCCCGCTGTTGGCTTGCAGCTGGGCCGCGAGGAACCGTTTCTGGTCGAAGAAGTAGTTCGCGAGGAGTACGTGTGCCTGGATAGTCTGCATGGCGCGCGTCGGGTCTACCTTGGCACAGATATCGGTAGAGATGCATTGCAGCGCCCGTTTCAAGAATACGGGTTTCAGCTCGACCAGCGAGTCGGTCTGCGATAGGTGCGCGCCCCATAGGTACACCGCGTAGAGAAGAGAGAGCGATGGCCGGAAGATATCCCCGAATGGAGTCTGGGGTCGCAGGGTGGCTTTGCGGAAACGATCAACATGCAAGAAGAACCCAAACTGAATTGCATGGGGAAGAAAATACTGTAAACTTTTGCAGCGCGTTTTAGAGGAAGTGGATGAAATAGCGGAAAATGACTCTCACAGCATTTGTATCATCTCGAACGGGGGCTCCTGTGAACAATGAGATCGTCGTTTCATATCGCACAGTGGGACCCAACCTGACTATCCAGATCGACCCATGAAGGATCCGAGGAGGTGTCAGATTGTGCCTCTGCAGGGTGATTAGCTATCAGGGACTTTGGTATCCGCGAGATCCTTACCGGGTGAATTACTGTACGATGAAGATGGCGGCGAAAAATCCAAAAAAGGTGAGAATGCAGTATCCGCAAATTTACATGGATGATCCTTCGGTACCCTCGCGCAGTTTCCGCATACGGGACGCTGCACAACCTTTTAGTCTATAGCAGAGTTCCAAATGCAATAAACTCACTATTCCGTCGCATTTCTGTTGGCCAAAAAGGAATTCAATTAAAAAGGGATATTGTCCAGAAGATATGAAGAACGCTTTCAGTTTTTAAACGTCTACGTACAAGCAATGATTAAGTTCCAAGTCACGTTTGATTCGAAGTGGCAACATACCGGCAATTCAGACATGCCCTTCCTCGTTTTAAAGGTTGGGTGCGAGGCTTTGGAGGACGTATTCTCTTCGGCGGGTTTGTTGGCATGGATCAGTGCAAAGTGTGCTCAGACGAGGTATAGTTCATGTGGCATATTGAGGATCTTCTTTAAACGCGAGGATCTTTCTATACACACCCGGTCTTATAACGGCCTCGCTGGGAAGCCGGCTAAAATTTACTGTATGTGGTTTCTGTCAGGACCAAACATCCGCGGCGGCAATCGCTGACAACACCTGCGAGAAGCGAGGAAAGATGCAGCAACGCGATGCAGAAATAGCAGCTCGTTGGTGGTGGGAATCAACCTGGAGGCGATGCAGTCGGGTGTCACATCACGAATAAACGGGCGCCACCAGAAAATCAAAATGATTTCGCTTCGTCCACTCAGTGTCAGCGGTTGGCAGCGACAGCGAAGTTCTATACATCTTGTATACATCTTTGGATTTCTGCTGGGAAATTCCTTGATTCGAACTCAGGTACATAGGGCGAAAATCGCCGTGATGGGAGACCACCAACGGATTGTGGTTCCAATGCGATCAAGGCACCCGGCGCTGTGAGGCAATTATGTTCCGAATTTGGTCCGCAATCGTCTTCGAGGCTTGAAATTGGAGTTCGATCTGTTGTGCTTGCAAATCCGAACCCGCCCCGACTCGAGACAGAAAACAGTTTGGCTGTTGCCTAGCTGCTAGTGCTATGCGGAATGATATAGATACCTAGTATGGACGACGATCCAAGGAAAGAACGGCCTCTAAACTGTAGAAGTGACATTTGCATCGCATTTCAATCAACATGATCCAAATTTAGAACCGTTCATGAAAAAGGGTTCATCTCGTACACAATTGAAGCGCTGTTCGATATCACTGAGGCCTTGTTTAGGCCGTAAAATCCAAGAAACGGTCCCACAGTGCATCGCAAGGGCCGTCCTTTAATCCCATTCCCATCAGCGATATCACAGAAAATTTCTAGTTGCAGACCTACCAACGAATTGCTCTGAACGGGATCAACGAAATTATTTGGATTGACATTGCCGTTGTAGGCGAGCTTGGCGAACGTCTTCGCGGGGGGGCCCGGGATATATTTAGGCCAGTTCACCGCCGGGGACACATCTGGGTTCTTCACGAAGTTGGCGATCGCGGTCTGGAAGGTACTTGACCAAGTGACCTCCGCTGGCGTCGCAGTGGATCTGATGAAGGTTCCGAAGAGCGGACCGACTAGACAGCTAAGCACTAAAATTATACAGGATGGAGAGGTACATACTTTCAGACGAATGCCACGCTCCCGCGCCGGGGAATTTTTGCAGGTCCGCGAACACCGCCCCTGAATAGATCATAATCAGAACAAACCCGAGTAAAATCGACATCGGTTGTAAGCGGCTGTACTTACCATAGGTATATCGGAAGACGCTGCTGACTCCCGCTCCGGTTACCGCAGCGCTCCATAACTCATCTGGGCTGTTGGAAATCATTAAAGGGCAACACTTCACAGCCATGCACGCCCACCATCTGAATCCCACGTCACGAAACGAGTCCGAGATGACGAGTGAATCGTTTTGGCCGGGATACAACGTCCGCACGAAAGCTGGGGAAATGGAGTTCCCAGGAGCCTCTCCCTCGAGGAACGCCGTCAGGTTCGTCATCCCGACCGTAAATGCGCTTCCGTCGTTCTCCATGTTGCCTATGACGATGGGAACTTTGGCTGTGGCACTGGTACGGAGCCGCTCGAGTGGATTGGTGAACACTGTGACGCTGAATGCCGGTCAGAAGAGAACGAAGCAGATTAAAGAAATAAACTGACTTGTCGACGACGGGTCCAAAAGAGCCGCTGAGTGGCCCGTTGGTGAAGTTTCGAATGGTTGATGCAGGAACTTGTTTCAAGCAAGCGAGTCTGTTTGGACCTGGGGTTTGGGAGCAGCCGACTGTTGAAGCAAACGCGTCGAATGAAGAAAAGGAGGGGATCGGCGACGAGGAAGTTGGAGCTCCAGACAACATTACACCGGCTCGGAACGGCGTGTTGACGCGAATCTCGCACTATTGCTAATCCTACAGACGCCGCGCCGGCAGACTGACCCTATATTTAATTAATTGTGAGAATAAGCGGTAGCAACCAACTTGACGGAGACCAACCATTATCGTTACTTTGTCAGGATCGCCACCGAACTGTGCGATATTTAGCTGAACCCATTTCAAAGCCAATTCCTGGTCGAGGAAGCCAAGATTATTTTGCGTGATGGGAAGATCCCTGGAGGAGGGGAAGCCGAATATGTTGGTCCTATAATTGATGGTGACGACGACTAGGTTTTGATTGGTCGCGAGAGAAGTTCCATCATAGCCGGGGAGCGAGGCCGTCCCAAATACAAGTCCTCTACAAACGGCGTTATGTTTCTGTTATGCGGGTAACGGTCAACACACCCTCCATATAGCCAGAATAGAACAGGTTTTTTCTCCTCAGTGTTTGTAGATGGGGCCCAGACGTTTCTGCTCGGAAGTTAGGAGTTGAGGAGGAGCGGAACGCAGAACCCACAAGAACAGACAGTCCTCGTTTTCGGACGCAGGAGGGGGATTATTGAACAAGAACTGTGTAAATGCGCTGGTCGCGAACGCGAATTGCTGCAGGCAGGACGGAGCGAGAACAGTCGCGTTTTGAGCATTCCCGGAGATTAATTCCACCGGCGGCTCCCAGCGGAGTCGCCCAGTAGGTGCTTGAGCAAAGCGCTGCCGAGAGTTTCCATCGACGACCACTGAGAAGACGGTAGGGGGACTCACCACTCCTTTGAAGGACATGACTGTGGCGGCGGCGGTCTCAATGAGCGAGCTTGCCGATGACGGATGAAATAAACAGACCTCCATTGTGCTCTGCGCCATGTAGCTGTCCAGATGTCGTTGAAATGACGACAGATGAAGTTTGACCAGAGACGCGGAGAATTAGGAAACCCAGGAGTAGAAGCAGAGACTTCATGTTCGACGACGGAAAGTTTCCGACACACACAAGTATGTGTTTAGTGCTTGATATACTAGGAACCGGGTATTCCGCGACGTTCTGAGCCGAGGGTGATCTCACGGGCGCACATTATCAGAATGAAGACTGAACTCCAAGGTTAGTTTAGCACCCGTTGACGTGGCCACACGTACACAGGGAAGCGCTCCAAGGGTCACATGGGCGAACTGCCAGCATAAATAAATGGAAAACATCCCAGCAGAAGACAGAGATGTGCGGGTGTCACCTCAAGAACGCCTCAAAGGGTACTAAGAGCAACTTCGGGTATATTTGCGGGAGTAATGAGTTTGTGATCCATAGTGTTACAGTGTTCCGGAACGGTTTCGTAGTTCGATTCCGCAGGCTAAGATCAATAGACAAGACCTTCGGCGTAGGAAACATGAAAGACAATATCACTGGTGAAGGCCCGGATGTAATTGGGATACTTTTTGCACTGGTCCCGAGCAACTTCGTAACGTCTTCGAAACTCCAGTGGACGATGGGGGCCAGCAAGTACGGTGGAGGTTAGGTGGCACGGTATTAGTAGGTTCCACGAGAGCAGTTCGATCCACTGACAGGAACCAGTTCAGTGTTGGCCGGCCAGAAAAAGAACCATCGTTCAATGCCCAAGTGGCGGACGAAGGTTGGCACTGGCTGAGCCCTACAGTGCCGTCGGAGTGCGGCGTAGTCGGCGGATGGGTCAAAGATTATAGACTTCTTCCACAATGTGGAATGCGCAAATTGTCAAGTGGTCGCGGTCAAGATGGTGGTTTGAGAGCAAGCACCGCCAAGCCGAGGGCGGCAGGTCAATGACTTGAGATCATAATAACTGTAAATATCCTTTCATTTCGTAGTTCTTTCTTTTCTTCTTCGCTCTGATTGCCCTCGTCTGCAAAAAAAGGTGTTGATTCCGTTCGGTCATTTTCTTCACCACGACTCCATAGGTGGACCGTAGTCCTGCAACATACTATCGTTGACGGCCGGCCCGGACAAACCTACTACTCGGACAAACGAGCATATCTCCGCCAATATTGGACCAATTTCCGAGATTGTTGGCATTATACATTCCCTAGGATGTGTTCTATGATATGTATGCTGATAACATTACACTTAGGTACTCTGGCTAATTACTTCTTAATTAAGAAGTTGTACACTTGGTGATTTCCCCCATTTTCGCTCCAGTCATGACCATTAGATGATCCTGTACATGCCGGGACATGTTCAGATTATGGATCTACGCTAATAATATACTCATACAAAATTTCAGGGTTGTACATTATGCCCAGCTCTCGCAATACCTGAAAATGTCAGTTTCCCCTGCTAAAATTGACTATTTTAGTAAGCTGTGCACACCCGAGAAAAATAGCTCTCATAGGTATCTTTCCAGGTACTTCCTGGATCTGTGGTGCATGTAGGAGTTAGATAGGATGCACTTGGGCCTATATATGAAATTTGGAGGGCCTGGCCTCAACTATACCTCCGGTAATCAACATTTGATCTGTTACCTACTACTCGGACAACAAGACTCAACAAAAGATTTAGCGTCGTTCAACGGGAAATAGTCTGTTCGACATGAATAAAGTATGTTCTCTGGGGTAAAAGATGGATTGCAATCGATCTGTCTACTTGGATTTCCGCGAATCAGCCTGTAGAGGAAGATATTCAGCATTTCTCGTTAACTGTCCGAGGTCCCAGTCAAGGATAGTAACACAGCCTACAACCATGAAAAGCAGTGCTAGTGATGTTCTGGCTTTGGCCTTGAGCCAGGTCAGAATCCAGCCTCTGGCTCAGCTCTGTTTTAGCCTGAAAGCCACCAAGCCATGGCTTTTGGGAGGGATTTGATGCCCTTTCGCGGTTTTGGCCTGGCAAAATCTCAGGCCAGGCCAAGGCCAACCCTTGCCAAAGCCAGCCAAAGCCAAAGCCAAGCCAACAAGCCGTGGCTGTTTGGCCTGGGGCCAAAGCCAGAACATCACTAAGCAGGACTGGTTGAGGCCCATTCGAGCCCCCCACGGTGCCTACTCGAGGGCCTGCAGAACCCGCTGCTACCACAACGAAATTCAATGTAAAACAGTCTTTCTCGAGTCAGCTTCAAGCCGGGATAAATTTATGTGCAGCTGGCGGTAGAAGAAGCTACAGTTGAATTGAATTCATGTCACTTCATGTTCAACTTACATAGCATCAGATATATTTGAGTTCTCATCGACGACTCGGAAGCTGGGAGGTTTCACATATTTAATTCTTGTCAGTGATGGCGGGGTATCGTCGATGAGAACTCAGAAGCTGAGAGATTTCACATTTAATTCTTGTCAGTGATGGCGGGGTATACGTAGGTTTTTGTTGAACAAGGCATTGATGTTCACAAGTAGCAATCCCTTCCCGAAGGCCGGGGAAGACGAAGCCCACAGCAAACATCAAATCCAGAACCATCTTCGATAATCAAAGTGCCACTGCATTTATATTATGTCCCTCCCAGCCATTAAATAATTTCGCTCCTCGCCTGCCTCTTCTCCGAGTATACTACACCTAATTGACTGTCGTCGTGCAGTTGAGCGCCACCGCCTGCTGCGCGCTGACCAGCGCCGTGGAAATCGACGAATTCGCAGCCTGCACAGCGGCGATCGTAGCATTGTCGAACCTGTCATAATCCTCAAGTCAGCTAATAAGTATCGGTCGCCCGAGGGTCAGCAGGGTATAATCGTACGCGAAAACCCTGTTCAGGGAATCCTGCGCGGCCTGCAGCCCGGCGACGATACGCGTATTGGCGTCCGCTGGGGCAGGCGGCGCTCCGAAGAGGAGGCTGTCCGCGATCTGCGTCGTTCCGTTGTTCGCGTCGAGGAGCGAGAGCTGGGCTTGCAGCAGGAGGCGCGCGTTGCCGATGTCGTTTCTGTGTGGTTGGACGAATGAGTATTTTTTTGTTCATAGAAGAGAATATGTATGAATGAAAGACGACGTACGCCGTGTTGATGGGACCGAGGCTATTGCGGGCTGCATCGATACCCTCGGAGGAAACAACGTTTGCCTTACCGCAGTCGGGAGATGTCACGGCACGGCGGTGGAGGGGGGCTGCAGGTGTGGTTCAATGATGTCGACATACTGTCTGTGAGGAAGACGTACCAGCGAGGGCTTGGAACATGCAAACCAGGGAAACAAGGGTGAAGAAGATACGAGCCATTGTAAGGATAGAAAGCGATTTAAAGCTAGGGTGAAGATGGAAAAAATGAGGGAGGAAAAGACACTTCAAGTGCAGGACACCAGGCCGAAAAGAATGAGAATGAGTCTCATCGTCTCGGTGAGGTTGGTTTTATACCTGCGCCAACTAGTACAGGCTTGTTATGAGTCATGTTGAATAGTGCAACCGATATCAAGCCACGAACCGGCTGTGTTAGCAAGCTCTCTAGATGAAGTCAGCGTGTTGAGCGAGGATCCTGGAAGGAAAACGACCGATATCAAGCCACAAACCGGTTGTATTATGTAATAGACTCTGCCGTAGAGCGGAGAGCCATCAGGATTTGATGGAGAAGCAACCTATGTCGGAGGTATAAACTGTCCAGCACAGCTGCAGACGGGTCAAAATATCATTATCAAGGAGAATAACTGTGAATGAACTCTGGCGTCACCGGTGCGCAAGGCATCATATCGGATCGGAGGGATAACGAACTTCAGGTGTTCAAAAGTCCCGATCCTCAGCAGAATATCAGGTAAGCCGCAGCGGTGGGGAGCCGCCCGAGTTGACGACAGCTTAGCAACGAAGTACCCATGGAAGTGAACCTAAAAAAGGGGATGCGATCCGTTCAGTGCAAGGTTGACACGGACAGCGCGAGCGATAAGTTGTGAGCGAAGTGACTACGGTTGAAGGGGAAGAGTCCGTCGGAGCCTTAATATAAATAGACTCAGCGCTGAATTAACTGGTCAAAAAGAAGACCAAAAGCAAATAAAATCTATATTGGTGTTGAGACCACATTCAATCAAATAATCGCCCCCCGTCCGCCAAAATCTAAAACCACCACTCATCAGCACCGAACAAAGATGAGCAAATACTACGACACGCACCGATTGCCCTGCGACAAACAAATATCAGCTACATGGGCCTCCGACAGAGTATGCGTAAGCTCACCAGTGATGAAACTCGACTCCTTGGACGCGAGGAACGACACGAAGCTCGCGATGTTCTCCGGGGTCGGGTTGACCCCGGTCGCTGCCTGCTTGGCTTGCTGCGCACGATAGCGTTTAGCAGGTAAACGGTACACGCATATATATCTAGGTCTCACCATCGCGAAGAACGCGTCCTTGTCCATGCCCGCCTGGTCAGCGAACGGCTCGGCTGTGTACCGCGTCAGCCAAAATGAGTTTCACAAGAGTCGAAGAACGCACTCATGGGAGTGATGACGGAGCCTGGGGGCCATAAGTTAGTCTCACCAATGGAATAGCTTTTTTGTGTAATGAGTCGCACCTGGTGCATAGGTGTTGACCGTAATCCCGTATTTTCCAAATTCCTGGGCTGGTTTTTTTCCTTTGCGTTCAATTCCAGATGATAATTTAAAGTAGAAGACGTACCCGCGGCCTGCGTCAATCCGCGCACGGCGAACTTGGACGCAGAATAATCTGGCAAAGGTCCGTATCCTAATCCGAGATGGGTGAGCCTGAATGAATATGAGCGGCAAACGCGAAGACACATACCTTGTTTTCCAGCGCCCGAAGTAGCGCCGATGATGCGCCCGCCACGACCCTGCAGGATCATCTGTTTCGCCGCGTATTTATAACACAAAAACATGCCGCGCGTATTCGTGGCGAATGTTTGGTCCCATTCGGAGACATCCACTATGATACGTCAGAAAAAGAGAGACATACAATTGAGTGCACATACTATCAAGTAATGAATGCGCCTTGCAGATAGCCGCGTTGGAGACCATCTGGAGATATTAAAAAATGCAATCAGTGTCATCCAAGGAATCGAATGATGAATGTCCACTGACGACGTCCAGCCCGCCAAAAGCCTCGACCGCACCCGCGACCATGTCTCGCACCTCTGCATCGACAGAGACATCCCCACAGAAGACCCCCGCGCGACCTCCCGCTGCGATAATCTCTGCCTTGACGCCCTCGAGAAGCAATGTCTTGGACGCGATGTCGTTGAGGGCCACGTCAAATCCATCCGCAGCGAGGCGGAGGGCTATTGCGCGGCCGATTCCCTGGGCTGAGCCAGTCACCAGGGCAGTTCCTTTTGACTCTGTGGTAGACGAAGACATGGCGGTGTGTCGGTGGGAAGAAGGACGGTTCGCTTAAAGTTATAGTGGATCCTGGGCGTTGCTGTCAGACGCGGTGATTGACATGCCGTATGGACTAGAAGCACTGATGAATGCAGGGACATCCAGAGAAGCATTGAATTAGACTTAATTAGCGCGCTCGCGAGTGTGTCCACTGCATTTTGAAGGCGGCGATTGAGATTTCGAAAGCTGTGAGAAAGCTGACTTATCGGCTTGGACCTGGGGGCAGGTATCGATCGCTCGCTTTTTTCTCTCTCTCTATTATCTAGCTAGGATGGGGTCTCCTTCGCGCTCTACAGTTCCTCTAGTGCATTTGGCCGGCCACTTGGGAATTAAGCAAGGAGACTTGAAGAGACTGGGAAAGTTAGGCAACCCGGGCCGAGGTAGTAACCGGGATAGCCGGGGTCACGTACTATTATTAGATAACCATCATTTCCTCCTGCTTTCCTCTGCCCACCGACGGCTCCGACTCTGCTCAGATCCAAATTTCGCATGCAATTTCGTTATTTCTCTGGTCCAGATTCCGACGGCCTTTTTGTCATCGTAGAACAAAATCCAGCAACAAAATTCCACCTGACACCGGTGACCACTGCAACTAGACTTACACTGAACCAAACTCCCAGTTTGCTCCGAGTACAAAACCTAGGCTTGGCTGATTTTTGTGGGAACGCAATCTCGGATCAACAGCCTGTTATCTACGATGCTAAATCCCAGGCAAACTCGTCGTACTAATCAAGGAAATTTTTACCGCTTGAGCTTGGCTTGAGCTCTTCATGTGAATCCTCTCAGATAATTATTTTCGGAATCCACAAGCGTCGTCCACAACATCGTATAATACGCCTTGTTCTGTGCACCCGCCAGCGTTATCGCCAAACGATGTGGGATCCATCTTCCGCGGATCACCAGCGCTCAAACAACAACTTGGACACGATACATATACACGGGCATGACCGGCCGTGCACCAGGCACAGATCCTACGCGTTTTTACAATCATGATTCCCCTTCCTCTCGCCATACACTAACCACTAACCATGGGTCTTCACCTTGTCCGTTCTTTAGGCTTCACCTTGCTTTTACTTTTGGGGCATTGCAACTGTGAGATCACCGTCCATCATGCCAACAATCAGGCAGCATTCGCGACTGCGACTGTGCCCGCCGCCCAATACAGCGGGGTGGAGGCGTACAACCCCACGACGCTCATCCCGCCGCCCGTACCGTCGCCCACAATCCTCTCGACGATCCCCGTCAGGTTGCAGAATAATGGAACCCCCGGCATGTCAATCACGCAGTCGGGCGCGTTCATGGGTTTCTCGATTGAAATGTCCGTGACGAACCAAGTTTGTGCGTCGTCTCTCTTCATCTGATACACACTACTAATCCTGACGCGTGGATACCAGTGGGCAAAAACTCTACCCAGTTGCAGGACCCCTTCTTAAACCTGATGGCAAACATCCAGCAGCGCGCCGGGTCCGTGCGGATCCGTGTCGGCGGCAACTCGCAAGAGTCGGCCAAGCTCGTCGATTCGCTTCCGGACAACCGCATATTGCAGATGAACCTCAGCGGCGTGACTGGCCCGACCAACACACCCCCGCTCGACTACACCCGCGATCTGCGCTACATGATGGGCAACATATCCGCGCTGGTGAACGTGCGCTGGTTCCTCGGTGTCCCCTGGTTCATCACCGCGCCGTTCGACCTCGCCATTGTCACCGCCGCGGAGGAGATTCTCGGCGACCACCTCATCGGCCTCCAGGCGGCCAACGAGCCCGACTTGTATGTTCAGCATGGACAGCGTGTGGGGCCTTATACTCCGAACAACTATAGTGGGGAGATGCACGATTTTTTGGCGCAGCTGGCCGCCTCGGGCGCAGATGTCAGCGGCCGAGCGAAACAGCTTCTCGTCGCGCCAAACATCGCCGATAATGGGTGGACGCCGGAGCAGGTTTGGGAGACGGGCTTCGTTGACACGTACAGCGACAACCTTGCGTATTTGGCGGTGGAGAAGTGAGTCTTCATTCTTTATAATCAATGTATTTATTTTTCTGCCGCATCTAGATACCCGGTTTCGAACTGCGGCGCTATGATTCACGACGGCGAAGTAGTTCTGGACCCGCAAACCGTGTTTCCCAATTTCCTGACGCACCAGACACACGTCAACTTGCTTGCGCCGTACCTCAATAGCACGCTATTCGCGCAGACCAAAGGCAAGCGGTTTTTGATGATGGAAACGAACACGGTTTGTCCGCGTCCATAGTCCTATACATAGGTCCGTTGACTGGTCTTCGTAGGCGGCGTGTGGTGGTATCATCGGCGTCTCTGACGTGTTTGGCGCTGCGCTGTGGGGGTTGGACTATGCCCTCCAGATGGCACACTCGAATTTCTCTGGCGCCATGTTCCATACGGGTGGACAACACGTCTTTTATAACGTACGTCCGCAGCTTCCTTGTCATTCTTTTCCGTAGCACAATTACTAATTTGAATTCCGATTCGGCAGCCATTCACCTGTGCGTCCAACCCATCCAACTAAATCAAACCGCGCCAGATTTTGACGTGGGCCTACAGCACCTCCTACGGCCGAATCAACCTTCCGCCAATGGTCCATCGGGCCGCTCTACTACTCGGCGCTGGCGATGGCTGAGGCGATGGGCCCGTCAAACCTCACCCAGGTGCTCGACCTCAACATCCCCGGCTCCAGTCAGTACACCCCGATCTACGGGCTCTACGAGAACGGGGTCCCAGTGCGTGTCGCGGCATTCAACTACGTCGACGACCCCACCGGTGCCAGCGACGTCACCGCCGTCATCTCCATCGCGGGCGCGTCGATGCCCGCGCAGGTCAAGGTGAAGTACCTCGCCGCGACGAGCGTCAGCCAGAAGGGCGGGTATACGTGGGCTGGGCAGGTGCGTTGTTGTATATTAATATCAATGTTTCCGAGGCCGCTCACATGCGGTGCGCAGACGCTCGGCGGGTTCTTCGAGTCCGACGGCCGCCTGATGGGCGCCGAGGTCGTGCAGATCGTCTCATGCGACACGGGCGCGCAGACGTGCTCTGTCAAGATCCCGGCGCCGGGCTTCGCGCTGATCTTCCTCACGGACGACGTGTACTCCGAGTCCTCTGCCGCATCGACGTTGACGTTCCCGACGACCGCGCGCACGCAGACGCAGAATACCGGTTTGTTTCTCGGTCTTCCGCGTATTGATTCAGTTTTTGATTCGTTGATTTCGTTACAGCGACGGTGAACCCGTCGGTGCTGGCGACGTCCAACGGGCACGGCGCGGCGCTTGACGGACTCGGCAGCACGAGTAAGGGCGGGGTCAAGAATTTTGCGCGTGCGCTGCAGCCTGTGGTGCTCGCGGCGGTGTTGAGTGGTCTAGGTGTCGGTATTGCGGCAGTTGTGTTGAGGTAGTCGTTGGTTTTCGTACATTGGGTCTTGTCTCTTCAGCTGGTCATGTTGAAATATATTGGATGTCGAGAAACGCCGGAATGGACAATAGTGCTGGGGATTGTACTTAGGATTCGACATATTGACTTTGCCGCGGTTGCACATGCATTTATGATAACTTGAATCGACTTCAATATTCACGGCCCAGTCCTAAGTTTGGAGCAGTGTAGCTGCGACTCCTACGCTCGAATGCAGTGGTGGAATCATATTCAAAGTTGGAGTTCTCTCGTTACGGCACAAGTGTGGCAACCAACATAATTTCAAGCTCCGAGCGGGTCCCGGAAATGTCGACGGCCAAGGTCACCACGTCTCATTTTCGATCCACGACCAGGCTCGTTTCGTGCGCCCGGTGGTTTAGCAGGGACGAGATCTAGAGAAGAACAGATCCATGCGAGATACACATACCGCCAATACTGCTGCGACTACCAGTAAAACATTCGTCGAATAACGTTCCTAGGAAACTAGAATCGTCAAATACAACTAAGCACTGGGAACGAAAAGCAGTCTCATAAACTAGCCCCGAAGCGGGCACCTTTACATTGCAACACCAAATAATGTATAGCGCAAATGCGCGGTCGCCTGTAGGCCGCCCTTAGCGAGTTCCATCCGCGGATAGAGGTCTAAATCAGCATAGCGACGACGAAGAAACAAATATAAAATCCACTCCCACCAACAGTCCACATCTGCTACTTGGTCTTCCCTGCTTCTTCGGAATCGCGGCTGGCAACTCCCTGAATGAATCTAAGCCAAATAAAGTAAAGTCAGCTCACCGATAGAGATGGCACGGATACAATGTAGGCCTGCAAAATACTGAGAATGAAATCGAGGGGGAAAAGCCCTGCATCTCGAAGACAAAAATGAAATCAACTCACCACTCAAGATTTTGGATACCGACGACCGTTAATCTGCTTCATCAAACAACGTCCCCAGAAACGCGTATGCGACTGATTGGTAGCCAATGCAGATACGGAACCAGGTCGCACTTCCGAGTCTTGGTTGGTTACCAGCCAAATTGGAACTAAGTAATTATTTCCGGCATCGGCCGGTCACATTGGGTCACGCATGATCGGTGGCAGTGTCGACGTGACGAGGTCCGAATTAGGACAATCCTTCCTTCTCCCACCTTCGCGTCCCTGGTTCAGTAATCCGCGGAACTCACGCGTTCATGGCCAACCAGGGCCTCCAGATCTGCCCCCACACATGTGGATGTGACATATCGGACAATGCCGTCGCTATCATGTCTCGCAGGCCCAAATGGCTAGGGCGTTGTCCGATTTACGAGTCCACTGGTACCGGAATGAAGTACCACCTAGTTCGCGATATGCACCGTCGATGCAAGGCGACATGTCCAGCGTACACTTCCACCAATCAGGGTCGCGATCTGACACCGCAGGAATTCGAGGCATGGGTCCCCTACATCGGTCATCTCCCCGAATTTCGTCCACACATCCCGACACAGCATCAACATCTCATCGTTACCGCCGGCCGAGATCCCTCTTCCCTTCCCACTCACCCTCTCATTGCGCCTGAAGATCCTCCCCCGCCTATTCCGGCCAGATATGACGAGTTCTTTGCATCACTGAGCAGCAAACCATCTCCTGCACCCAAGCGTGGGGGAACGCGAATAACTCTAGGATCCTTGCCACAGCCTGGTGACGTTTCCGGGCGTACATACGACGATTTTTTCAGTTCCTATCTTGGGCTGCGAGCCACTACTGCGGACCAAACGTCTGCTCTCCGCATCTTGCCGTCCTCTTCGTCGGCAGAGTCGATGGCAAAAGAGAAACGCCTTCTAGACGCCCTCAACAGCGGATCTACCTCTTCCCATCCATCCGCTAAAAGTACCCCACCGGAAGCGCCATCGAATTCGAGGGTTTCCCATGTCACCAAATTAATTCCCGAAAGTTACGACGATTTCTTCGCTCCACCCAATCCTCCTGGTCCGCCTGGGTATTTTTCTTCTTTCCGTGTCGCACCAGCAAATCAATCGGCCACCTCTCCGCAACCGAACTCGCTGGAAGGGGCATCGAATGCGAGTACTTCACATGCCACCAATTCCATTCTCCACAGTAAGGGTGCCCCGCGCAATCCTCCCGGTCCACACGCGTATTTCTCTTCTTTCCGTGTCGAACCACCAACTCAATCCGCCCCCCCTCCACCCCGTGCACCCACCCCGCCGCCTCCGCCTCCCCCACCGACCCGCGATCTCGCCGCGTTCCAGCGCATCCTCGCCGCCACAAGCCCCCAAGCGATGGCTGCCGCCATGCTCGCTGCATACACCGCCCTCCCCGCCGCGCAGCCGCTCCTCTGGGACCATCTCAGCAACACCGCGACCGCCCCCAACGGATCCCTCCACCTCGTGCCCCGGCATCAGGTCTGCCGGCACTGCGCCGAGGACTTCGACACCACCGATCCCAGCGAGCACTGCACCTGGCACTACGGTGAGTCCGCGCACTTCACTCCCCCATAATAGAGCTGTATCTCACGTATTCTGTTTACTTGCAATAGGCGGCGCGGTCTTGGACCCCGCGGCATGGGCCGCCTCCGCCGCGCAGCCGCCCCACGCCGACCCCCAAAAATTCTACTACTGGGACTGCTGCGGTGCGCGGCTGAGCGCGCGCGCGCCGGGGTGCATAGTGACCGCGCATGCCCCGCTCTTGCCGCCCAACGACACACCCATGCGCCTCGCGGCGGGGCCCGAGCCGCCAAAGGGGAAGCGCAAGCGCGCAAGGGGGCCGACGGTGCGCTGCGGGCACTGCGCGGCGGCGTATCGCGAGAACGACGGCGGGCGTTGTCGGTGGCATGATAGTGAGTTTCCGGTGTGCGTGTGTGTGTTTGTGTGCTTACCGGGTCGCAGGTGGGCGGGTGGTGAATGCGCATGGGGGGCAGGGGCAGGGCGGAAGGTGGAGCTGTTGTGGGCAGGAGGGTGATGCAGCGGGTTGTGTCGTGAGCAACCATGTTCCACCGCGGACTACGAAACCGAAGTGAGTGTTGCGGGCAACAGGGAGTTTGGCTGGTTCTTTTGCTTTTGTTGCAGCATGTTGCGTTGGACAGATGGCTCGCAATTAATCTCGATGGAGTAACGGCGCGCTTCGACACGTTACGGTTTTTTTGCCGACACACGACGTCTTTCAAAATGCGCTTGATCAAGCTCGGATATTAAATACGACAATCGTTCTCTTCACCCGTCGAAAGACACTACAATTTGTAGTACAATACTTCAGTACCATCCACAGGGATAAATTGGACATTCCTTGTTTCAACGGAACACGGTGTCTTCAAACGTGTTTGGGGCCGGCGGAGTTGCCAAACAGATTTAGACTCGGCCCACTACCAACCCACTAACGCTCTTGCTTGGCTTTTGCTTTTGCACCGATCAGGCAACTTGAATATCATTGGAAACATTACACGTTTGTCGTTTTTGGCGTCTTCTATCCTTCAATGATGCTTCCGGTGGTCTTCTATGTCAGAGATCCTCATGGCGGACGGTGGCGGGCTGACGTTAACGTTGAACTTCGACTCGGAACCCAACCCTTTCACGCTCCGTAGGTCAGGTAGACGCGTCGCGGCGGTTGCGGTCAACGGCAAATGGCGCGTTAGCTGGCCAAACCGTAAGGTACTGTGCTACAGTCTGCTAAAGTGGGGTGCAGTCTGAGACTCCGATAACCTCGACTTTTCGTAAGGATGAAGGACAATCTATCAGATGGCGGGAAGGCAGGTTACTTCTCTCATCGGTGTGGAATTTTCGGAAGAGAAGAAGGCGGACGTTTCCGCGGACTTCCTCTCTTGTTGGATGCCCTGTATATAATGCCCGTCAACTTTCGGTTCATTCTTGCAATAGCATGGGTCGCACTTTTCTCCCACTTTTCTTTGCCGTACTACCTCTCGCGCTGACGGCCCCATCGTCGCGCTCCACCGCAAAGCACGACACGAACGTGCTCATCCTCGGCGGCGGCGTCTCGGGCATCATCGCGGCGCGCACACTGCACGAACGAGGCGTCGACAGCTTCCTAATTATTGAGGCCCGCGATGAGCTCGGAGGGCGGATGCGCAGCCAGGATTTTGGTGTCAAGGACCCGCCAGCGACCATTGAGCTTGGCGCGAACTGGATCCAGGGTGCAGGTCCTAAAAACCCGATCCAGGTTCTCGCGCAGAAGCACGGGCTCAACACAGCGGAGAGTGATTTTTATACGTCAATCGGTGCGTTCTGTCGTGCTTCCAAATCCGCGACTGACTTTTAAAAAATGGGGGATGTAGTGACATATGACGAGACCGGTGCGGTGGACTATTTGAATGTCCTTAACAATGCCATCGACGCATATACGAACCTAACCATCGTGGGCGGTGCGTGCAGATTTTTTCGTTAAGACAACAGGGCCGACTATCGAGGTTCTATAGGTGCGAGGGTGCCGAGGAAAGAGGTAGACACGACATGCCGCACGGGATACTCCCTCATCAATGCGAAACCAAAGACGCCGCAGGATATGGTGACAGAATACTACCTCTTCGTGAGTGCATCGGAGGGACGAGCTGTCCTGTTGTCTAATGTGATGCACGTAGGATTGGGAGTATGCACAGACGCCTGAGCAGACGTCTTGGATCGCGTCCTCCTGGGTAAGTGGCTGCCGTTGCTGTTCGTTCCATTGTATCATATGCGTTCCAGTCAAACAACTTCACCTACGATGTTGACCAGGGCGGCTTCTCCGACGCCAACTTGTTTTCAATTGATCAGCGAGGCTTCAAGCATCTCATACAGGCCGAAGCACTCACATTTCTCTCACCGGCACAGACACTTCTGAACGCGACCGTGCGCACGATTGCACACTCGGACCACGGCGTTGCTGTTACGCTAGCCAACGGCACCAGTATAACTGCCGACTACGCTATCACGACCTTCAGCCTTGGCGTCCTACAGAACGACGATGTTCTGTTTGAGCCGCCGCTGCCCACGTGGAAGCAGGAGGCAATACAGAGCATGACAATGGTACGATTTCGATTAGTGGCTTCCCAGGGCCCTGCACTCATAAGCAGTAGGCGACGTACACAAAGATATTCCTGCAATTCGAGGAAAATTTCTGGTTCGACACACAGGTTCATCATATTGTCTTCGTTGTGACCCTAGAATCTGACAGGCTGCTAGTTTGCTCTGTACGCGGACGAGGAGCGTGGCCGGTATCCCGTCTGGCAAGGCCTGGATCTCGAAGGTTTCCTCCCTGGCTCGGGAATAATCTTCGCTACCGTGACGGTAGGAGAAGCATTCATGTCCCGTGCCTCGACCCCTCACAGATTCCTTGCAGGGTGATTATTCGGAGCGCATTGAAGCCTTGTCCGACGCTCAAGTCCAGGCGGAGCTCCTCGAGGTTCTGGATGTGATGTTTCCTAATATCACCATCCCCGCGCCGACGGCGTTCTTCTTTCCTCGGTGGTTCTCCGACCCGCTCTACCGCGGCAGCTATAGCAACTGGCCATCCAGCTTCGTGAGTCCTCACCACACAAACCTTCGCACGAACATCGGGCGGCTCTGGTTCACCGGCGAGGCCATGAGCCAGAAGTACTTTGGTGGGTAATTACGTCCCTTTCGGAACGTGGCGTTGACGCGTCTGGCGCTCTAGGTTTCCTACACGGCGCGTACTTCGAGGGGCAGGATACTGGCGAACAAGTTGCGCGGTGCGTCAGTGGAGCGACCTGCGAAAGCTTGCCGTTCACGGAGTTCATTCCGAACGCAAATCCGTACATTATATAATACGGTGTGGCTCGTTGTGAGCAGTCCATGTAATGGCATATCTTTGAACTTGACTCGGAAGCAAGGGGTATCCGCCGGAAGATGCCGAGACACAGCCTCATAGGTAGGTAGGGGTCGCCGACCCCTTATTTCACTTTTCGGACTTCGCTCAGACTGCTCTAAAAATGCTTTTAGAAGAGTTTATTTATTTATTTGGGTGGCACTCGGGTTTCAACCTCAGGAAGGTTCCAAAACAGGGTCAAACATGGTCAGAATCCTTTGGGGCGCCCAGCTTCACCATAAATTCCTCCTGATAACGGCCCGATTTAGGCCAGAAAATATTCCTTTTGGGTGACTTGCGTGGGAAATTACCTGATTAAGTTCGGCTAATCTCGGCTAATAGGTAGGTAGGGGTCCAGAGGGTCTTAACGCACTTTTCCGACCCTGTGTGGCAAATTCTAGCTGTGAATACCCCTTGCTCGGAAGTTTGAAGCCATCTTGAAACTTGAAGCGTCTATCTACGTGTGGAAGAAGGGAATCCCGCGCTAATCGACCATACCCACTACGTAGTTATTCTGCCGCTGTAATCATTCCGCAGCCCAGACAGCAATCTCCATCCCAGAGTGTTGCCACTTGACCTAATGCAACACCGTGCACCGGCTTCTGAAATCCAATTTCAATGTTGGTGTGATCGCGGTTTTCATCACTGTGATAACGGTAAAACGACGAAGAAAATAGAGAACAATTCATACATTCTGACGGTGCAATCGACCGGCCGCATTCACTGCATTCCGAGCCCCCGTCGGCAGACTCTGTTTGCCTGGGTTGACGTCGGTGGACCTCGGCCGACGGGACTCGGCAGAGTCTGCCGAGGTCAGGTCGGCAAATCTGGGCCGACCTGTGCCTACCGTCTGTCGACCTCGGTCGACTTCGAGTCCGCAGGGGCTGCCTACCTCTGCCTCTATGTTTTCAGTCTGCATACTCTCTGGACACCCTTATTGTGCTGCGATTGGTTGTCAAAGCTTATTTTGGGCATGGATACATCGACTGATTATCCGGAGGCTGTTCCCGTCGACCCTGGAGCCTTCTGTAGTACAGCGGCGATTCTGTGGCCCATACAATCTCCCCTTCCGCCCCTCTCCATCGTCTCCCTCCTCGCCTCTATCTTTCGAGATAAATGTCCAGCTCTTTCCGCGATCTGCCACGTCACCGCCGTGGTGCTGCCTCCATCCCAGCACAGTCACCATCGATACGTCGCTCTACGACCGTGGTCGCACCTATATCGTACTGGCGCACTCTCTGGCTCTGTATCTCCGCCTCTGGCCCTGTATCGCAGCGCCACGCACCACGCCGATCCCACTCGACCCAGGTACAGTGTACAGGCCGACAGCCTCACACACACGCCAGGCTCTCGTTCGCACACAACCTGACACGTACCTAGGCACCCGGCACGCCACATAGGCTCTCTCAAGATGGTTCTACGCCGCCGCAGAGATGACGAAGGGAAGGACTGTGCAAGGTACCTGCTCGTCGCCTCATTTCCCACTACTGTTCACTCCCTATCCTAGCCCGCGGCCGTCGCCCGGACACACACTGGATGTTGCATGCCGCCCGCAAATCACACCTCCGAGTCTTGTCGCACAGATACATGTCGCGTCGGCGCGTGATTTGTACATAGCGCCGCGTTGCTTGTTTGCGACTCGCACGCGAGTACACCGTCCTCGCACAAGCTACTGGCCAGCTCGCACACACCGCGCTGCGCCGCATTGCGTAAACTAGCGCACTCTGCACCACGCCAGTATCGTGTCTTGCTGTCCCTGCATGCTGGCGCGTGCTGCCGCTGCTGCGTGTATCTGTATATCGAATTGAATATATGTACTCACTCCGAACTTAACCCGTGCGATGTCACCGATCTAAAGCCTGCTTGAAGCAGTGGATACACACTCGCCTGAATCACAAGTTGAGTGAACCGGATGCAAGTCGAGTGCTCAGAATCGGTGCGGGTGTGCAGCGATACAAACCATCAAAGTTGATGTTCGAGTCTAGGGACGATGAAGCTCTAGGTAGTGTGGCAGAAGTGACAAAAACATGTTAATTTTGTGTCTAGGAGAGAAACTTGAACAGGTGCGGGCACGTGCTACTACAAATGCAACCAAACTTCAATCAAATTCGTCAGAGTTGACCGAAATCCGGCAAAGCACGCAAGAGCACATTGAGGGAGAATGATTGCATCATGCTGGAGGGGAGCCCGAGGTAGACCGAGGGCGACAGACTCGGTCTACCCCCTGGTCTGCCGACCTCTGTCGACCCCCGTCGGCAGAGGCTCTGTCGAGCGACCCTCGGAACGCAGTGATTCGATGGCGAACCTGTACAGACAAGTGTACGCCTCGTAGAAGTCCTGCAGGGGGAGAGTCTGCCCATATCCACGAGAAATCTCTGGCTCGGACGCTTTTGCAGTATAGTGAAGGTTCGCTGAGGTCCGACAACCTTGTGAGCGAGGGGGCCACGAGCGAAACGGGTATGACTACCTTCCAGGAGCCACAAAAATGGTGTTAGTCGGAATATCCTTTTTCACTACGTACATCTTTTCTGGCATTCCACGCAACCTTGTTCTCGCCAATGGTAAAGCTCCAGAGACCGCTGTGTTCGGTGACGGTCGCCCCCGTCGATAACAGTTTGACTGGCCCAGAGTGATAATACGTACAATAACAGCCCTCCGTAACATTAAGCACACAGGGATAGCCTGCGATTCCCCGGCCGAATTGGTTGCACGACTTTGTGAATAAATTACGGGAATGCGAGAAGAAGCGTCGCGCAATGCGGGGTACGTCCGTTTCCGTCCTGGTGCCTGAAAATATGATCGAACAGCATCTTATCCCTCCAAAGGATGAGTACCAATTCCCGAGTTTTTATTAAAGCGCTCACGTATCTAATGACGGTCCGTTTCCATCTTGGAACTTGCAAATCAAATCGAACAGCATCCTATCCGACCAGACGCTGAGACCCAATTCCCGAAATTATTGAATCGTTCGCGTACCTGAATCCATGGCGGTCACTTTCCATCTCAGTAGTTGAAAATCTAATCGAACAGTATCCTAGATGAGTCCCAATTCCTGAATTTATTGAAACGTTCACGTACTTAAACCCACGGCGCTTCCTGCGGCCCAACATGGATCTTCATCCCCTTTCCTTTCAGCTCCAGCAAGGATTTCGCAATGTCTTCAAGGTCGGGTTCGGCATCGTCATCGAGGGAGGTAAAATTGAATTCGAAGTCCCGCAGCTGCGCAACTCCAGCGTTCACATACCCCCGCGAAGCGAGCATGTCAACAAGCACGCTGGTAAATTCATCTTCCCAACTAATGTCGAACGCCGCGGACAAGGTGAGTGCTTGGATCTGAGGAAGGAACGCCGAAGAGCCGTTGAGCAGGTAGAGGATGTCGAAAATTACAGAGTCCGAATCGAGGTGTAGCCCGAGGGTAGTGAGAGATGGCATCGCGGTGAGCACGGATTTCGCCACGCCATCCCCAACGTCACCGTCATCGGGGCTATCGAATCGTGCGGTAAAGACTTGGATGTCAGGGGCTCGGGATAGGGATGCAAGAAAGGATACAGCGGCGAGGCACGAGAAGGAGCAGAAGAGATCCAGGGTGCGCAGTGCGGGTAGCGCGAGTGAGTCGAGGATCAGCAGACGGCCGTTGTCGTAATGGTCAAAGTCAGGCACTGCGGCGGCGAGGGCGAGATATTCGAGGCGGGGGAGCGTGAGGCACGTGGTGATAACAATCTGCAAGTCGGATTCCTCGACATTGCGGAATTCACATCGGATGAGACGGAGGACGAGCCGGAGCAGGGTGAGACATTCTGCGGGGGTGAAGAAGTCGCCGCGGAACGAGGTGAGGTTGCCCCACGCCTTTGTGAACAGCCAGGGCGACAGACATCCGCACAACCCGGTTTCATTTTGCATAAACGAGCCAGAGCAGCGCTCGTAGAAAGGGTAAAGTACCAAGTCGAGGGATAAAGGTATGCTTCCGGCGCGGAGGAGCCAGTCGCGCACTAGGAGGGTCAGACCTGGACTGTGCCAGCAGCTGATTTTGAGCGCAGTCCACAGCCTGGGATCGGCGTGTGCGATGAATCTCCATTCGCGGCAGATCGCGCCCAATAGCATCGGCGCTATCTTCGCACTCGGGCGGACGGGTTCGGCTGGAAGGCAGTGGAGGAAGATCTCGGACGTTAGTTCGGCGGGAAGGGTGAGGATTGGGTAGATGATGCGTTGTATCGAATCTTGGAGGCTTGCTCTTTCGTTCGTTAGACGACGTTGTCGCTCAATCTGCAGTCTCTGCGGCGCACTGCTACCGCTCTAGATTTCATCTTTTATGATCAGCAACAGGATCTCGATCTCGGAAAGGCGCAGACGAAGGCGGACGTTCTGGAGCTTCATGTCTAGGTGAGAGCCTGCCTGTCCAAAGTGTGGAAGGAGAGGTAGAAAGCAAGTCGAAAGTCGCTTTGTTTGCATTCCCACGACTGTGACGAGGCGCGACACGACCCCGTGATGTATGACAACGCCCGTTAAGAAGAAACCCTGGTAGGTAGGTGCGTAAAAGTCCCACTGCCCATGCGCGACCTGTCGGTGATTGAGCAGGATGCTTCAAGCAGTAATCCTAATAAGTACCACATCTCATGCTTTCAGCAGGGAGCTCGTTCCTCACTGGATAAAGTCTGTTGGTTACCGCGCTTGATACCCGGCGGCCTGCGTTATTATGTAAGATTTCCTTTTCTGAGACTCACGTGCACAGCCCATTGACGCGACTTGAACGTGTCTTAGAGGTAGTGGGATTGAGGGGAAAAATTGAGGTTCCAATTCTGGAATAGATACTTTCAAACGTCTCCTTACAACTGTTTGCATATATAATGACACTCATCAAAAAAAAAATGAATAAGATCAAATTTGATGACCCAACTTGCCGTCGACGCCCAGCACTCAATTCTCAACGGATTCTGTTGATTCCGGGTGCGTTCAAGAAGGCTACAAGATATCCTGATCTGCATCTCATGGGTCAACCCATAGGATAATTGACATTATCTTAGACTGGGACCAGAGGACTGGAATGCCGATGATTCACCTTTCCTCCACCTGGTCACGTGGTCCTTGAAAGTTGACCCAGCCAGCTTTTTCGATCTCCAACGCCGACACCAAGACAGGTGCCACTGACCTTCATTCCACTTCAACTGAAGGACCATCGTCTTCAACCCACACAGTGATCCCTTGACCTGATTGTCTATCCCATTGACCTCAGCTTCTACACACACAGCTGGCCCATTGACTTTGGGTGGGAAAGGTTCAGGTCCCCAATCAAGACGTCCTCTGCCTCGTAAGGGCCTCCAGACTCCAAATTCCAGCTCATATATATGATATATATCTGCCTCTCCTCATACTCTACTGCATCCACTATTTGATGCCAGATTCACACCATTGTCGCTCCTATTAAACTGTTCTTATTTGCACTCCGACTGTGTCATTCCATCTTCCCTGCCCTGATCCATCTGCCATGTCCACTCCTTGACCATTTTTTTCTTTCATCCTGTTTGTATTCAGACCCAAATGTGCCATTCCTGATCCATCACATCCATCTACTGATACCAATACAAGACATGCCGTTGCTATGCTCCGGCAGCCGATATGTGAAATCCTTCAATCTTTGCGTCATCAAATCCGCCTATTTCCTCATACACACTGATTTGCCGGGTCGGGCTTCAAGCCTGGTCAGGCTCGGATTTTTTGGTGACCCACAACTCGGGCTTGGTGTACCTATCAACTGAGATTTTGGCAGCTCAGGCTCGGATTTCGCTCAAGTGCAGCCTAGTGAAGCATGATGTATGGCAGAACATAAACAAATATTAATTTACCATGGCCCGTTCAGCAAATATCGTCATCAATATCTCTCATCTACTAGAAGTCTAAACTACTCCAACCGCCCTCCCGTTCTTGCCATCAGCAGCAGCAATCCCTTCCCATTCCTCCTCCTGTGCCCACTACCACCAAACCTCCTCCAAATGTGCTCCCCGCCCACCACCCTTACCACCCGCCACCCCCCGCCCTCTGCCCCCCTCACAACCGTCACCATGTCTGCGACACCGACCCCAACGAGCACATGCCCCAACACACCCAGCATGCACTGGTAGAGCCGGAGCAGCTATGATCACCTTGGCACCGAGCTTGGAGGTGCTGACGGTCCACACGCTGAAGGCATATGGCACTTCTGGGGGCCACGCTGTGCCTGCGATGGAGAGTGGGAGCTCGAGCACGATTTTGAAGCCTTGCAGGGAGAGAGGGCGCATGCACGTGAACTGTGGGGGGAAAAATCATGCGTTCATCATCGTCGGGGGAGAAGGGAGGGAATGCACTCACCGCGTCCTTCCGCATGGTGCAGAAACCTGTCATGGGATCGCTCGTGGTCATTAGTGGGCGCGTGAGGATGCGCATACCCCAGCTGATCAAGCGGTGGTACATCGGCCAGCTCGCGTCCATCACGATGCCGTGGCCATAGTGCATCCCCAGCACCATCGGCGCCAACATCGGCGCATCCGGATCTCCGTCCAGCATGGCGAGCAGCGCGGGGAGTGCGGACAGTGGGTGCTGCAGGTCCACATCCATGACGACCAGCAGGCCCTGCCTGCTCGAAGCTGCGGATGACCGCTGAGCTGAGGCCTGTCTCATGTGGGTGAGTAGTTTCACAGTTGGAAGAAATCGAGCCGCCGAATGGGTAGTTCCTTTGGAAGTTATTTGCCGTCGGTTTCAATGCCGCGGATTTCTACTCCTTGCGTCAGTAAAATGTTGGTGAAAATAGAAGAGGTGCACGTACGATATGCTTGCGGGATGGCGGCGACACATGCAGAGACAGTTCTATGTGTGAGTTGAAACAAATCAGATAACTCAAAGGAAAATGGACCAGAAGGACCCCATGCGATCTACACATGTGGAGCATGCTGTGAAGAGCCCTCAGTATAATATGCGTGTGGCAGAGTGAGAACGATGCCTGGTATTGAAAGTGCTGCAGACTTGGGAGGTTTGATTCGGACTTGCAACCGAATGTTGCATTGCAGAATCATTAAACTTGATGCTTCCAGGTCTTGCTGAGGGCTCAATTGGATGGCTTGCACTGTATTGACACAGGAAATGCTGCTGTGACTTTGTCTTGTGAAGGGCTTGATCGGCTGACTGTTAGAGCACTGTCTTGACAGGAGGAGGAACACTCTTGGGTTGATGCCATAGGTCTTGCAGAGGGCTAGTGTCATGTTGAGCACCGTATTGAAGGGCATAGGGATGCTCCTGGGAGGTGAGATGATGATGGGGGAAGGGAAGAAGCAGCGTCAGACAGGTCTCTCTTTTTGCGTGGGCCTTGAGCACTCCACTCACGGGCATGTGGTCTATTCAAAATAGAAATCCCGTCACAGCATACAGCCCATCGAAGGCGCCCTGGAAGTTAAACTGTGATGTTCAAGTGATATTGAAAAAATGTATTGTGAGGATTGAGGCCTTGAAGAACTGGTGGAGCGGGGTGGAGTCGATGAGTGGAGGGGGAAAAAGGCGCAATTAGGAAGCCGACTTGAGTTGCAATCTGACTCGGATTCAACACAGCTGTTTATGATATGAGTAACAGGTCTTGAGTGCTCTGGGAGTCTTTGAATGCCACTTGATCGGCGACGTTCAAATAGTGTCAGCTGACACCTAAGTTTGGAGCCTAAACGGGATTTGTGTCGTGCGGGGAGTGAGAAAGGATAAATTACACAGGAATTAGCGAGCGTGCTCATGGCGTGGATCAGCGCAAACATGTCCATACTGATTCGACCCATCTGCTTAATATACGAGTAATCACCACTGTCTTTACCTAGTTATCTTATCCACCTCCGAATTACTATTGGTCTTTGCAATGTCCTGCAGATACACTTGTGCATGTTGTCATGATTCAGGTTATTTCATTTATTCCGCATTAACCCTTAAAACCCGATCATATAGCTACGATCGGTTTCTCCTCAACCCCTACCCGTCTCATTTATCCCTGGAAACCCCCTTTCCGTTACTTGGCAGTTACGATCGTTTGGTATATATAGGCCCTGTACCCTAGACAGTGCTTCATACTATCCTTGTCTACCCTCCAGTTGCTCCCCCCGTCGCATTAACCCGACCACAACTCGAATCCTCTATTGTTGTTCAATCGCCTCAGTCGTATAATAACCCGACGAGCTGCTGTGCTGACACATGTCTTCATGGGGTGGCAAAACAATATTTGGGGTGGGGCTCAACTTTATATAGGGTGGGGTCCGAGTTTATATAGGGCGGGGCTCGAATTTATTTTACATCTGTGCCCAAAATAAATTACTCCATGGCGGTGATAAGCGTTGCAAATAACCACTATTGGAACATGCTCTTTTTGCGCCTTCCAGTTGTTGTTTACAAGCATATTATCTTACATCTGGAACTAGTACCGAGACTCAGAGGTAGCTAGTTGGGCCATGATCACAGAGTAATGGGCCATTGAGGGGGTAATACACCGAGGCAACTGGCTGCACTTGCCCTGAAACATGTAGGGGTTTGTGTAGTCTGCCAAACATCATGAGTGACTTCATATTCAATTGTGTTATGTTGGGTATAAGCTCAAGTAACAAATTGGGTTGATCTGCAATATTGTTGTGACACATTAGGGTTGTGGAGGTGTAGGGACCAGATCAGATGACAGTCTAGAACCTCGGCCGGACCTTAATCCGGACTATACCCGACTATACCTGACAGGCTCAACTATACCCATAGTTGCCGGCCTGATTGGACATTACCAATGGGTTATGCTGGGCTTCTACCAAGAGCCCATTTATGGATATAAATCTCGAGGGGTATCATTCAAAAGCCACGACTCTATACTACATAGTATAAGGATGCTAGCTGAAGGGAGATGAACAGGGAACTCAGGATATTGGAATCAATCCGGTATCAACGGCCGCATAGTGGATTGGAAATAAGCCCAGTGCTGACTGAGGTTTATGGTCATTCCTCTGACTATAATATGGCATGCTCAAGGCTGTTGGCAATAAACCCAGTGCTGACTGAGGTTTATAGTCATTCAGCTGACTCTAATATGGTGTGCTCAAGACTTGCAGCCAATGGCATCAACTGGATTCACTATACCAGATAACTATCCAATGGATATACAGCTGTTTGACTCATAATTTCTTATATCTTGCTTGTACTTATTTATTCTGGGACTTGTATATAAGTAGTAGAGTGTCTTGACTAGAACTCACGGAATCATCCCCACATCTAATAGGCTATACACTTGTGCAGGGGTTTGATCTGGGATCTTTGGGTTGTGCACTACCATATAGAAGGGTGTGGCTACTCAAAATCTTATATTGTATGTTTGGATATTGAATGGAATTGGATTGAGAACACTGCCTTGGACATTGGATTGATACGAGAGCACTGCCTTGGACATCAGACTGCTATGAGAACACTGCCTTGTACGTTGGATTGATATGAGAACACTTTGGACATCAGAATTGCTGGATTATATCCACCACACACCAAAACCCCACAGAGTTTTACCTCACCACACGTGCCTTGAGTATTGTGCCCACCGTCTTCAGACAACCAACCTTGGCAAGGCTTTCGCCTTGTAGCTGAGAAGCATTATAATATCTACCATTTTGGATATATTGTTCTGCACAAGCAAGCAATATCTCTGCAACACACCACTACCACACTTTCTCCTACCCAAAACCTCTCCCTTCAACTTTTTCAAGGCTCTGAAGCAGGGACTGACACTCACCAGTTTCTACTGGGACCATACATCTTATATCTTGCACTTTGTTGGGCGGTTGCATAGGCTTTTGCTTATACCCACGAACTTGTGTTATGGTATAACTTTTTGAGTTTCCCTACTAGTTTATGAGCACACAAATCAGCAGTCACACTTTATGGGGCAGAAGCCATCAAAACCTGCTTATCTATAATGCGGGGGGTCGACTTTTTAGGGCACGGATTAAATGTACATCCGGACCACCATATATTTCATTTGTACCCTGTGAAGGGAGCTCAGGCTGGCACCTCATCTTATTTAATTCCCTGTTACAGCAGTCAGCCAGTGTTGTTCGTATGGATCGGCATTCTGATAGGATCTGCTTGCAATTATTATCTTTGCAAACAGCTGTAAATTATATGTTCTGAACCAGAATTGTTATCAAGTACTTGCAGATGTCTGCAATTTCTTTCACCTCGGATCCATGGGTATGTCTCACGGGCCTTTGCAGAGTCGCAACCTCACCTGTGAGTCATCTTTAGTCATGGGATCACAGCTCGCTGACACTCACACCGAGATTAACCCAATTTTGGCGCTGATATTGAGTACGATACCATCAGAATCTTTTTGCAAATAAGTTGGGTCGGACCAGGAGGCGATACATACCATACCACCTGAGCTGATATCAATGCTGAAAGGGGAGATTTTGTGATACAAATTGGGGCAAATTATATGTAAGATATCAGCTTTGATTTCAGTGTGTTTGATATGAGTCAAATCTGATGATATCAGTGCCGCCAAAACAGCCGCTGATATTCTACATTTCAGGTGTGTCGATATGGAACGCAAAACCAAGAAAATCAGCTTTAATATCGGCCATATTGAAACTTGTAGGATTGGCTTCAGTTTCAGCACAGCCGAAATGAAAGCTAATACCAATGTTTTCAAACAGCTTGATACCTGTTCTCCCAGGCCCGCAGATGTGATATTGAGCCATTCGAGACCATTGGTATCGGCTTTTGTTTCAGCTGCATCAAAACTGAAGCTGCTGATGTTAAAGCTGAATTTTTGGATTTCATGTTCCATATTGATGCACCCCAAACATAAAACCCCAGTAGTCATTTTGGTGGAGCTGATACCATGAATTTCAAGACTTATATCAAACAGACTGATGTCAGAGCAGATATCTTACATATAATTCCAATTTGTATCACAAAACTTACCATTTGAGCATTGATATCAGCCTAACTGATATCGGAGGTATTGGCTCTCGTCACACTGAGATTGTCGGAATTTCGGCCCAGCCGATATTGAGTGCGATATTGAACACAAAACTTAAAGAATCATCTTTCGAATAAACTGGCCCGAAATGAGAGCCGATAAATTTGGTATCGTTGATTGATAAGGATTGCTGGGATGCTATTGGCCGGTGGTGGGATATTAGCTTTCATTTCAAGCCAGTTTATATCAAAGACAATATTTGGCCCAGCCGATATTGAGTGCGATATTGAACAAGAAACTTGAAATATTGTCTTTGATATAAACTGGCTTGAAATGAAAGCTAATATCCCACCACCGGCCAATAGCATCCCATCGATCCTTATCGATCAACGATACCAAATTTATCGGCTCTCATTTCGGGCCAGTTTATTCGAAAGATGATTTTTTAAGTTTCGTATTCAATATCATATTCAATATTGGCTGGGCCGAAATTCCGGCAATCCCGGTGTCTGTTTCAACCCAATTTATTTGCAAAACAATTCTGATAGTATCGCACTCAATATCAGGGGTGCCGAAATTGGGTTAATCTCGATGTGACTGCAACCATGGCCTCTTCTGACATTGATCATGAGAACAGATCACTAGCTATAATGGGAGCTGAGAATAAAAAGACGAGTTTGGAGATGAGGCTGGTGCGGATGCACTCTGAATACACCCGATTTGAGTAATAATAGTACCAACACTGAGGTTTCATGTTCTCGTAGATGTGTTTTGTGGGACTGATACCATATTCTCCTGCTCATTTTTAAAAACCTTGTGATTGGGCTTGCTTACTGGTTGTGAGAGGACCTAAAGAGGGTCGGTCGAGTAATGAGAACATTTGATGTTCATATCAATTAACCTATCAGCTGGTGGATCCAAAGAAGCTGATTGACAAATGATCTGAATGGAGAGCACTTCTCTGAAGACGTATATATAGCACGACATGAGTCACATCTTCAGTTTTCTCCCTACGTTCCCCTCATATGCCCCACCAGCCCACTGTTGCTGAAATCCGCTTAAACGGTGTCATAGCCTGTTTAACCCCCACAATAGGACTCCTGAATGCCATCACTGATATTCTTGGCACCCCATTCATCCGTGCCATCTCAAGTACAACTCTCTCTTTGATTACTGCAGTGCAGGTAATGAATTCTGAACAAAAGATCCTACCCCTCTGATATATTCTCCCAGAATGTGAAGAGGAATAAAGATGAATGTATCCAGCTCATGGAAAATATTCATAGCATCCTCTATGCTATAATCAGCTTGCATATCAAATCTGAAGCTACAGGGAATTTGCCACCAGCAACACTGGATCATGTTGGGAAGTTTACAGAGTATTTTCTGTGTTAATGGTCTGCTGACAATCACTGACTGGATTTTGGTAGAACACTTTATAAGATACACACATTCCTTGAAGCACAACAGGATGGAAACAAGATCAAGCATTTCTTTCGTCAGAATGAGATGAACACACTCCGCAAGGATTGTCAGACAGGGTTGGAGGAGGCCCTAAATGTGTTTAAGGTAATTTCTTATTGATTATCCACCATAGTCAATGCAAATCTAGCCAGGTTGAGACTGGTTTCACCATTACCAAGGATATTATCCAAATACAGAAGAAAACAGAAAACATGCATCAAGAACTGCTAGAATTGGTTGGAAATCTTTCTGATGGGTCATCATATGTATGGTGCACCTCATCCTTCTTGATCCAACACCTCCTGATTAGTGAAGCAGATATCTACAGATATTGGTTCAAACAACAGGTTGGAGCATATAATATCAGTGTATCTCAGCTGATAATTTACTTCCCCAGTTCAAGCTCTTTTTCTATGTTGCCGGCACAGCCAAAGATATTCCATGGCCGGGAATCAGAACTGGAGAACATTGTAACAGGTCTCAAGCAACAATCAGCCCACATTGCTATTCTAGGTGCTGGAGGTATAGGAAAAACAAGTCTTGCAAGAGCTGCCCTGCATCACCCTGAGGTTGTAGCCAAATATGAACACAGGTTCTTTGTTACAGCAGATTCTGCTACCACTAGTATTGAGCTTGCAGCCCTAACTGGAGCTCATTTGGGACTGGAGCCAGGAAAGGATCTCATAAAGTCTGTTATCCAGTTTCTCTCTAGAGGACCATCTTGCCTCTTAGTTCTGGATAATTTGGAAACACCATGGGAACCACTTGAGTCACGTGGAGAGATTGAAGAGTTTCTGTCTTTGGTGACTGACATCTCACATCTTGCGTTGATAGTAAGCATATTATTGTTTAAACCATTTCATCTATTGATATCCTTCAATAGATCACCATGCGAGGTGCAGAAAGGCCAGCCAAGGTCCGCTGGACGCGTCCATTTTTAGAGCCTTTGAATCCCTTGTCATATGCTGCTGCCCAGCAAACCTTTGTTGAAATTGCAGATGATTTCCATGATAGTAAAGACATTGACCAACTTCTCCAATTGACGGATAATGTGCCACTTGCTGTCAATCTCATGGCACATCTGGTTGACTATGAGGGCTGTTCCAATGTGTTGGCTCGCTGGGAGACAGAAAAGACAGCTCTGCTTTCAACTGGCTATGACAAACAGTCGAGCATGGATGCCTCCATTATCATCTCACTTGCAAGTCCTCGCATGACATCTGGGGCACAGGATTTGTTGAGCCTTCTCTCAATCCTTCCTGATGGGCTCTCAAATGTTGAGCTTCTTGAATGTGATCTTCCCATCCAGGACCTTCTGGGAAGTAGGGCTACATTACTCCGAACTTCACTAGCATATTCTGATGATAAACAACGGCTCAAGTCCCTGCTGCCTATTCGAGAACATATCCAGTCTTTCTCCCCTCCATCACGACCACTCTTTCACCCACTTTGCAAGTATTTCCATCTGATTATGGATTTATATCAAAAATACCGTGGAGTTCACCAAAATAATACAAGGATTAATCAAATCACTTCAAATATTGGCAACCTTCACCAATTACTGCTTTGGGAACTTCATCCCAATAATCCAGATCTGGAAGATGCTATAGATTGCACCCTTTCTCTAAATGCTTTTGGCCGACTCACTGGCCATAGTCAAACTGCATTGATGAATGCTATTCCAGCTGTTTTCCCCAACCACTGTGACCACCGAGTAGAAGTAAAATATCTCACTGAGATACTCAACTCAGGAATTCACTCACCAATTTCTGACCCAGAGTCCCTGCTCCAGCAAGGGAGATCTCATTTCCTTCATTTCCACGATGCAGTTCTTGAGGGTGAGTTGATAATCTTAGTTTGACTCACATTTTCTGATATATCATCCCGATAGCTGAGTTCTATATTGCAGCCGGATATTACTATCGTACTCATAAAAATGATGTGTTGGCAGCAACAAAATCCTATGAGAAGGCACTCTCATTAGCAAAGTTAACTGGAAACTCAAGGCAACACTCAATAGCAGTTAACCAAATAGGTGTGATCAAATTGTGCATTGGTGATTGTGCTGCAGCCAGAATGCATGCCTGTGAAGCACAAGAAATTGCTCAACTGTCTGCAAATCTATATCAAGAAGCAATAGCCCTTCAATCTGAGGCTGCATGTCTCATAGCTATGGGTCAACTGAAGCCAAGTATTTTCTTGTGTCAAAGAGCAAGAGATTGTCTGCAGCTTTGTGGAATGCAGGGAGGTCAGTTGGACCATTCTGTCACGAGTGTACTGGCAGAAGTCCATTTGCAAAAATCTGACTATCTAGAGGCCCGTAGCATCCTGTGTGAACTTGCTCAAAAAGCTCAGCAAGGTCCAGATGTGGATGCAAACATCCTAATGAACATTGCAGAACTTGATGTCATGATTGGAGCAGATTTTCTCAAGGTTCAAGAAAACCTGGATAATGTAAAGACAATATTCAGCACTGTTGGGCGAAGTAGACAACTGAATCAATGTGACCTGATTCTGGCAGACCTTCATCTCAGGGAGGGTAATGAAATGGCAGCAGAGAAGCTACTACAACGCTGCCTGGATGCAGCTCGGGGAAATGATACTCAGGCTATATCCTACTGTCTGGAACGACTTGCAGATGTTGGTCGCTGGACATCTACCAAAATCAACTGGTCCTATCAATGGGCAGTGGTATATTTGGTGTATGCACAAAAAACCCAACAGAAACTAGCACTTTACAAGGCACTCCAGTTTCTAGGGGATGTTTTTCTTTCTGAAGGCGATGATCACACACCACACAATCTTTTTGTTGTAGCACTAGATGGATTCACATATATGGATGTGCACCGTAGCAGAGCTGATTGCATGCTTCGTCTCGGCGATATTGCAAAGCAGAGGGGACATTTGGTGAAAGCAGTGGACTACTGGAAGCAGTCCCACCCACTCTTTGAGCAGTCATCCCAAGCCAAAGACATAGTCCAAATTGATACAAGACTTGCCTCAGTTGACCCAGCTATGTTGGACACACCAGACAGGATTTCAACTTCTGGGCAAGCTGCAAGCACCTACCACAACATTGGATGACCTGTCCATTGTAACAGATGCAGTCTCTGAGAGCCAGGACAGGATCTTGGTCGAAACTTGATTGAATAAGAGAATGTAGCTCCCAAGTGCCAGGATCGGTTAGTCAATTTTTGTGTGTGGTTTACTATTTATTTGGAAGAAGTTACATGTATGTCTATGTTCTCAATCAAGTTTTTCTTATGTGTATTCGTCTACTTTGACTGGATAGCTTTGTATACTCGTTGGTTTACTTGTGCCTTTTGTAACATGTAGGTAGTAGGCCCCCTAGTTGTTCTGACTTTGACTTGAAATTCATATCATTATTTATTTTTCTTTTATGTCGAGTTTAGTACCATCCCTGACGGTGATCTTGTACAGCTAAGAGAAAACAAACTTTTAATATTTCACACAGCTATTTTTAACTAAAGCTATAACACCCCAATTTTTTCTCTCCAGTCAGACATTTAGTCTATCTATTTTCAATTTACCTTCCTCGTCTGGATTTGGGACTGACGATGTTCCTCATCAACTGTCATTCAGAGGCAGATTTGGGTGGGGGTTGAAGACAGTATTCATATGAAGAACAGATCAAGGGAGGTCTGTCGTAGACAGACACTAGGAAGGTTGTATTCAAGTACGATAAAATCATCCTCCCTTGGAACTCAAAGTCCATGGGTAGGAAACTTGGGCTTGAATTCACGCCAAATAGATGAGGTTGTTTCAGAATTGTGGGAAAGGCATGAAGACTGAGGAGACAAAGTTAACTAGACTCCTTTGTTCTGGTGCTCGCAACCCGAGATTACCAGCTAGACTAACAGCAACGGGAACCAAAAAAAGATGGGAAAAAAAATAGCCTCAGCCCGTTTAAGAGTTACTCCGGACTGGAAATCAAAAATCAGAAATCGTTTTGGGTGATTTTGGGTGATGTAACACAAATGTGACTCACGGCGTCACGACCACCATCATTGTCGAACACCGTCTTCATCGCGCCCAACGACGACGGAGACAACTTCTTCCTCAAACATTCTCCAATTTCTACATCCTCCTCGTAGGATACCAACTATAACAGTTAACTATATTTTCTGCATCTTGGGTTCCTGACAAGTGCACAATGTCGAGGGCGGCCGAAGGCGGGACAGCGACGAAAGGGCGGGAAAAGCGGTCGCAGTCCGAACCGGTCTTACATCACTCATCACGTGGTCTGATTTTCTGATTATTGATTATTCGATTCTCCATCATTTCCAGTCCGGAGTAACTCTAAAAGATGAGACAAAACCTGCCCCAGCAGTTTATGTGGTGCCCGGAAAGTGAATCAGTGATAGACGGTCAAGATAAAAGGAGCTGCTTGCAAGTGGAAGACAAAGCTATACAAGATTGGAGAATTTAATAAGAAGCGCAAATTGTTGTCGGCAAAGAACCGATGGCGCATCAGTGGCTGTGTCATTGCGATCACTTGATCACCATATACATTTGATGCGTCCTCATCGGCCGGGCTATAATCGTCTTCCACAGATCTAAGACGCGAATGTCTATCTTGGTCCGCAAAGCCGGCATTATTATCGTCAGGCTCCTACGACCGCAACCATCCACATTACACGCCACTCCGAACAACAAAACGCAAGTAGCCAAGAAGCTATTGAGCTTTCCGCCTACCACCCAAAGATCATATCAGACACCTGCCCCAGCACGCCCTTCCCTCCATTAGCATTCACGTTCCCCGCACCACCCGCCTCCGCCGGTGCCTGGCCGCCCTGTGCTGGTGGTGCCGCAGCCTTCGCCTGCGGCCGGGCACCCGAGTTATTGGAATGGCGGAACGCCGCCGTGCTCGGCGCAAGACGCAGCGGCGTCCCCACCGTGCCCGCGTACTCAGCCCCGCCCCCGCGCCCTTGTGCGTAGGGAGACGAAGACGTAGAGGAGTCGTACTCGGGGTCGACCATCATGGGGTCGGGGGAGGTGTGCCGCGGGGCGGCGGGCTGCGCGAGGAGGGCTTCTGCTGCTGCGGGGTCCTAAGAGGGGGAGTCAGTTGGGTGGTCGAGTAAGCAAAGGGAGAGGGAGAGGATGGAGGGAGAAGGGGTAGATAAGTATATGAATGGGCGCGTCGACGAAAGGGGAAGGTGTAGACAGGGGACAGTGGGCGTGCGTGAGGGGATGGAGGGAGGGAGGAGGCGTAACAGGAACGGGGAGGAAGGAGGACGAAACGTGAGCGGAGCGAAAAAAAGAAGAAGCGGGGAGTACAGTGAGGGCAGACGAAGGAACGAAGTAAGAAGTGGGTGGAGAAGGGGAGCAGTAGGCGAAAGAAGGGGAGTGGGGAGCGCGGGATGCGTGTGCAAAGGAGAGCCAGTGCGCAGAGAAAGGGAGAAGGACGGTGACTTGGGTGAAAAGGGAAGACCAATGGGGAAGGAGGAGGAAGAGGAGGAAAGTGGACGTAGGGAGAATAAGGATAGCGGGAGTGAGTGGGCGTGGGCAAAAGGAGAGGGAGCGAAAAGTGAAGGAGCGCGGGGAATGGGCGGAAAGAGAAGATGGGTAGTGAGACGTGTATGGACGTAGGCAAAAGGAAGAGGGTGAGGGAAGGACATGAATGGGCGGGAACGAAAGGAAAGAAGTGGGTGGAGAACGAAGGAGTGGGAGGCGGGGTCAAAGGCGAGGGTGCGCGGAGCGAAGACAGGAAGAACATGGACGAAAAGAAGAGGGAGGGCAGAGCATCAGTGGGCGCAAGGAGGCGGATCGGGGAACAGAGAGCGGGGGGACGAATACAAAGGCAGGGAGGAAGGGACGAGGACACAAAGAAACGCAATACAGAAAAAAGACTCACCGCCCACCGCACACCGACCATCCACCCCCCGCTCCCTCCCCCTCCTTCCCCGCCTCCTCCGCCTAGCACAACCCCACTCTTCCTCACCGCCCGCACCGCGTCCCCGACCTCTTTATACCACAGCAAAAAGCAGTTCCCCGCGACCTCCGGGGCGAGCGCGGGCGGCGCACCCGGCGCGAGGGGCGCGAGCGCAGCGAAGAAGGAGAGCGTGAGGGTGTATTTGTCGGGCGGGTAGCCGAAGATGAGGAGCGCGGGCGCTTGACCTTGGCCTTGGGCGTGTGATTGGGATTGGAAGGAAGACGCGGAGGGGGAGGCGGGGGTGCGGGAGTGCGGGGGTGGAGAGGCGGGGGAGGAGAAGCGGCCGAAGGCAGGGGTCTGTGTGTCCGCAATCAGTCAGTGGAAGGAAGAGGAGTGGGAGGGGACTCACACGTTGCTGCTGCTGTTGCGGCTGCTGTGGGTAGTTGGCGGACCCGGCCATGGGGATGTCGTTTACGGACGCCATCGGTGGCGCGTCTGCGTCTGCGAGCGGGGGCCGTTGTCTGTCGCGTTCAATCAGCACTTGAAATGAAAAAAGAAAGAAAAAATGGGAAAGAGATGAAAGGGCAATCGTAACCCTGCGTATGACGTATAACCATAGCCATGCGTCGGAAGGAAGCAGGGACGAAAATGATAACAAGATGAGAGACATACCGTGCGCTCTGGAACATCGAGTCCATGCCCCAGCCGTCGTTCGTGCTCCCGCCACCGGACATGCCCCCGCCGGACATGGACATGGAGAAGGCCTGGTTCATCTTAGCCTTTGTCGGCACGACGGGCGCGCGCGCGTCACGGTCGTCTGTGCTTTGGGGGGCATTCTGAGCTTGTGAGGCCGACTGAGGGCAGGGAGTTAGCGTGGTTTCGAGTAGGGAGAGATGAAGGGAGTAGAGGAGAGGGTAAGAGAGAGTAATGTAGAGGGTAAAGCAGAGGAAAGAGATGAGTAGAAGAAAGAAAGGGAAGGAAAAAAAGACGCGAGTAACGCAGGAAGAGAAAAAACAACGAAGCAAAAGGGAAGCAAAAGAAAAACAACGAAGCAAAGAAGCATAGGGGATGAAGAGCAGCAGAAGAAGAAAAGGAGGATGCGCACCATAAGATACCCCGGCTGGTAATGGCTCGCACGTTGCGAGAGGTCCCCGCCCCAGGAGGGAAGCGCGGGCGCGTGACCCTGATTATGGTTGTGGCTATGAGTGAGAGAGGACGAGTGCGTAAGGGACCCCGAGGTGGAGGCCATGCCGGCTACAGCGAAGGGCGAGGGTGGCATCTTTCAAGTTGTCTGAAGAAACGACGACTTGGAGTGTAATTCGTTAAAGCGCGTATTCGATTTCTCAGATCGCGGGGGGCTGTTTCTCTGGGATGTCTAGATCGCTCCTCAGGTAAGTTCGAACCGGTCCTGAGGCGGAGGACGGAGACGAGGGAGGATAGAGGAAGCAAGGAAGAAAGCGCGTGTCCTTGTTTGGCGAGGACGCGCGGGGAACACACGTGCAAACACTGCTTCTCACCTTTGCTTTCGTTTTCATTGTGCTTTCGATTCTCAAGGGCCGAACGATCCTATTCTTGAGTATTCTCAACCTGGCTGCAAGAAACCTACCCCCAAGTCCATGGCTTCCTGCAGAGCTCCTTCACACCTTCAATTTCCGGCCACCCATCCAACTTGAAGGGAGACCAAACGACGAAAGTGGCAGACGCGGAGAGCTCACCTCGGCGGCGTCAACACGAGCTCAGCACGCCAGTTCCGTACTCGCCGATAATAACCGCAAGCGGCGCCTGGCCGCTGACGTCCATGGCCATCTACGTCAACGGAGAACAGCGAGCAGCCTCGACACCCGGCCTGCTCTAGTTAGACTCGGTCGTCTCGTTGGCATTTTGCTACGATCCGTATTCCGTCGTCGACGTCACGCTCGCAGGAATCGCGGGCCAGAGCGTATTCGATCTCACGCTCCCGTCCTCCGAGCTGAGCAGTGCATCTGTCAGGAGCAACCCCGCGCTGCGGCAGACGCTTATCAACTCTACCTCGTTGGCCTCAGTCTGTTTGAGCACCACTGCGGTGTATGGTACATCGACGGATTGTTGCATACGGGGTTTGTCCCGACTGGCTTCTAGGTTTCGGGGATACGTACGGTATTGTTTGATGTTCGCGGGGTTTGCGGCGTGAAAATGGACGATTGGGTATAACTCATCTCATCGGGGAATAATTCTGGATAGTTTGTATTGCGTTCCCTGACTGCGGAGCCCTCATGGTCCCGAAGTTTCTCCCGAAATAATAACCGTGAACCAGGACGCACGATTCCATCCTCCGACGGAATTCTGATCCTCGATGGACGGAATTCTGAGAGCGCGTACTCTCAATCCACAGTTAATTCATATCTCAAACTGAATCCAGTTGAGATGAAATTTTAGGATGGTGAGCCAGAATCTGCGCGTTTGTCAGCGTACTCTAGTCACAAATCGGTAAGTAAGTAACCCTATTTGGATTTTCCTCTTTTGGTGATTGAGTCGGATTATTTGGCAGACTCGTTCTACAACTGCTGGAGGCTAGAGCGACATATTTTGGCGCCTCAAGTACTGCGACCGCCTACCCGCTTGATGATCATCCCTATGCGGAGTACAACGTGGTTCTACATAAATGTTCGTACATTTCCGTAAATATTGATGGATGTCTGTATATGTCCATACATGATTTTCGCACAAGGGTTTTGTCCAGTAAGGTCCCTCAAGCATCGTTCGGAGCTGAAATCCACACAACACACACAACTACCACCACCACCCATCAAAATGCGCGCTGCTCTCCTCTCCCTCGTCGTCGCTTCCTTGGCCGCCTGCCAGGGGACGCACGCGGCCAAGAAAGAAGAAGTGACATCATGATACCTACCGATAGGGATAGAATCTCAGCTAGTTGGCCTCGCGCTTCCTGCTCGGGGCTTGGCTCTGTCCTACCTCTCGTCCTTTCTCCTCCCCGACCGCAAACTTGCTCCTCTCCCGCAGTTCCCTCCCCCACCACCAAAAGGCCACCGGCGCCGGCGCCAACAAGACGGCCACACACCCCCACAATGTCATGGTCCAGTGCACGCCGATGCCCTCATACATCGGCCGCGCCGCCATGGCGATCCCGCCCGCCACAAAATACCGCACCATGGTGATGCTCGCGAGCGCAATCGCCGCATGCTCCGCGTACGAGTCGATGATGTACTCGTACGCGCTGACGTAGATCGCGATGAGACAGACCCCGAAGACAAAGCACGCGCCCAGCCCGCTCCAGATGCTCACGCCCGAGAAGTTTGTCCACCCGAGCCAGAAGAGCGACGCAGGCAGCAGCGGGCCCGCGAGCATGGCCGGCCAGAGGCGAAACTCGGGAAGGACGTCGGATCCGCGGACAAAGGCCGTGCGGTGGCGCGCCCACGAGTACAGCCCGGGAGCGAGAAGAGTGAAGGCCGTAGCGCCGGCAGCGATGGCACCGAAGCAGGAGCCTTCGAGGCCCGTGGAGAGGTCGTACGTGTTCTTGAAGACGTAATCGAAGCCGGAGAGGAAGGAGAAGAGCAGCGCGTAGAGGAGGATGAGATAGCCACCCAGCACGGCAATGACGGGCTCGGTGGTAAAAAAGGTGGCTGGCATGACGAGCTTTGTTTTGACCCGCTGGATAAATGATTCGGAGGCGGCATGGTGGGAGACGTATCGGCTGCTGCCCGTGGCTTGCCGCAAATGTCGCGCTTTCCAGTCGAGCAGGATGGGGAGATACGTCTCGGGCAGGAACAGGAAGGCGACGAGGAAGGCGAAAGCGGAAATAATCAGCGTTATCCACTCGGTCCAGCGCCAGCCCAGTGATGGCGTGGTTGAGATCCAACCGCCGGCGATGGGGGCTATCGCAGGTGCTGAGGAGAGTCAGCATCTCTTCCGTGTCAAGCCTCGCTGGAGAGCCCCATGCTAGATCGGCACTCACCTGCAACGTTTGCCCATGCAATGATGGGAAACACAAACGCCCTCTTGACAGGCCGAAACATGTCCTGCACGCTGCTCCCGTTGATGGCCAGCGTCGCGCTCCCGAACAGGCCCACCAAGTACCGACACACAATGAACCCCCCGAAGCTCTTCGACAGAGCACTTCCCAACACAAAGAACAAATAGCAGAATGTCGCACCCAGATACGTCGGGTTACGGCCCACCGTCTCGGAGAGAGGGCCCACGAACAGCGAGCCAGAGCCGATGCCAAAGAGGTACATGGCTGTGCTCAGGTTCTCGGCCACCTTGCTGACACCGAATTCCTGACTGGCGGCACTGTTTGCGACCGAGTCAGCGGCACCGGCCCAAGCCTGGGTGAAGATGAGGAGGGACAGGATGGCGATGTTTTTGGTGCGCGAGAGGAGCGACCAATTGAGGGGATTAAGGGGGTCATCGTCATCTGCAAGCACCCAGATTCGCTCATTCTTCTTCTCGTCCTGTTGCGTTCGCTCGACATCCAATTTCCCCAGGTCCTGTCTGACCTGCCGGGCGATGCGGCGATTTTGCATATAGGACCACATTTTGAGGACGAGGAATGGACACTCGAGTGCCGCACACGACACGAGCGTCTTCTATTGTCAGGCATGGGAAGTTAGTGATGTCACACAGACACTGAGACAGCTATGATGTCACATCGTTATGCCCACGCCCATGTCCCATGTCTGTGGAGACGGTCACCCGCACGCCCCATCTAACTGAAATGCTGCGTCCCCCGCGGACTTTGCAAGCTCTGCCCCATTTCTGGACGGATTTCAATGATTCCAAGTGCGTTCGAGAGGCCTTCGACGGGGCGTACCCTACACAGCAAGTGAAAAATAAAATCCAAGAGGGTTAACATTTGCATTGTTCATTTTCTGCGGTGTCTTGTTACCTCCAGTTCTCAGACGGTTGTAGACCGACTTGTATGTTTTGGGGCGCGTTTGAGAGCTGTGACTGTGGCAACCATCCCGGTTCTAGTCAATTGTGCCAAAGAAATTCTTAAGGACTTGAGATGGCTGTTGACCCGCTTTATTCAACAATCCATTAGGGCCAGCCTATTTCCGTTCGAAACCAAAATTTTATCAGTACATACAATATGCCTGTGAGATACCTTTCGAACACATCCACACTCAAGCGAATTAATTCAGAATTGACTGAGGAAGTCTGGCTGAAATCAACCTAGGCAAATTTTGGCCCCACTGAAATTTTCCTTTTACAGGACAAGGTTGATATCCGAAAGCCCTGTCCAATACCTCTCCAATGCACCAAAAACTATCGAGATCCGTCCATAAATGTGGCAGGAGCGCCGCTGGCAACGTCCAAGATCAAATTTGATCTTAATCTTCAAAAAATAACTACTGTCATCCGTTTTGCAAATGACTGTAAATCTACTCGAATGAGAATATAATTTATTCTAATGCTATTTTAATCTCTGGCATTCTAAAAACTCAATAATCTTCACCTCTGAAATTCGCACCTTCTTGCAGTCTGGCAGTGGAGGGTGCCCACACTTACAGCTTCTACGCACACCCTTGCCTGGACACTCATGCCACTTTTCACAATAGGCCTTTGTGCATACCATGCAGCGATCCGCAGACTTGGAGCTTTCAGCTGTAGTCAGGCGGGGCAGCACCTGGAAGTAAAAGCTGATACTGTTTTGATCGAATCGGCGGTGCGGACCGTATTGGTTGGGGAGGGCTTATTTCCATGGACATTTCTGCATCTTGGGGCTCCACCAGTGTGGGCTGGAAAGTGTTATCGAATGCGATTGAGTTCATATTGCTGGCCTCATTTTCTATGAATGCCGAGTCCCCATGCACATCTGAGGCTGGCAGGGAAGACATTCGGTGGAAGAATCTGGGATCAATTGAGCCTGCAAATCAACAGTCAAGTTAATATATATCTGAGAATATGGTATTAGTTACAAACCTGAAATTGAAAGATCAAGCTCTCCATCTGGAATAGGAATTGCAGGGAGCACATTCATATAATTTGCATCTGAATTGAGAAGATCAAGTAGCCGTTTGCGGGCAGCAAAGTTGATTCCATCAGCAAGGGTAGAACGTTCGGAGCTCCACAAGATAGTCTTCTTGTGGTGAACTTCTAGCTGCTGGGGAAGTTTATAATGAAGTCACTGGTTTGAGTCTGGTATTGCCTGAGATTGACTGTCAACAAGGAGATTCCAGAATTGTGCAAATTTTGTGAAATCAATGTTCTTCCAGGCCTCATGAGGGGGAGCTTTCGTTCCACCGGAAATTTTCGTGATTAATGTGAGTCTTGAATGTAATATATTCCTTGTAGGTGTGAACCAGGAGGACTGCAGAAAGTACCAGCTGCCGCAGCTGCAGATAACGGTACTGGTTTGTTGGCTTTGTGGAGAGTCGTGTCATTATGGACTGGGAGATCGCGGTGGTGCGGTATTCCAGCAACTGACCCTATGCTTCTCGAGGACAGCATGGACAGCAAGTTCATCAGTCTTGTCCCATATAAAGATGGCCTCATTGAAATTGTGAGCAAAAGCCTTGAAGGCAGAATTTCGACGTGCTAAACGCGATTGAAGTCGCGACCCGTCGCGTCTTTATTGCCGCTCTCGGACCCGCGGATCTAAGAGATCAGTTGGGATCTGGCATGTTGACGAGAGGTTATTGCCTATCGTGGACGTTGGCGTTCAGCGCCGTTTACAGTTGGTTTCTATTTTATCTTATTTATATATTTCACATCCGGTCGTCGCCGTAACCTATAAAGGCTGCGGCTCCGCGATAACTTCACTCCTCAGTCTTACCACTATCTGTGTGCGACTGAGGGTGCGTTCTATTTTTATTATTTATATCTTACCGATACTTACGTTCACCTGTAGACGTTTACTTACTACCGTATTCTCTTCAGGTAATATAAGAGTCTTACCACTATCTGTGTGCGACTGAGGACGTTTACTTACCGTATTCTCTACACGGCATGGGTGCAAACTTATGCCTTTTTGGGACTCGGAGCTAGTCTCTTATAAACAGACGCTATAACAATTCTCACTCGTACCTCGCGTGTTGTAGTCTGTCGATTACTCGATCACTGACATCGGTACCCGACACTATTATATAATCCCAAATCTCTCGGGTGTCGTTCCCACATTTACGACGCGTTTTCGCCGGTTTTTACGTTGAAATCTTATTCATGATACCATAATGAATAACTTCTCCCGCCAGATTTCGCACACCGAGCTCAAACCCAAGATGTAAAATTTTGATGGGCAGGCACGTGTTCTGTTCAGCATTTGCTTTACTTGGAAGCTCGACAGAGACATGAAATCTAAAGAGATGGTTCTCTTCAGAGTGAGCATAAAATATACTTTGCCTCCTAGGATTTTGTGTTGAAGTGGCAGGAAGCGTTGAACACTGCGGGTCATAATTTAAACTCCGCATTTTACATAATAAGTGGGGGTACCAATGACGTGCCACGCGGTTAACTACAGACTAACTCGGAGCCTGGTTCGAACGGACCCGATCATCGATGCCTTCCGCATCGGCGGCCGAATTTGGATCCGGCCTCCGGCATCCTTACTTAGCTCTATCTTCTACATTGAATGACCAACTTCTTGTCGCTGCTCTACATCATAGTTCGATCATACCTTGCCTCATTCAAGTCTCATCTTGCGCCAATGTTTTTCCGCACTTCGTCGAAAGCATATAATGAGCATCGCATGGACCTCATATCCCCACTTTTACTTCTCGAGCCACGCCATGCAAGCCTTATCGAACAAATTATCAGAGGTGATTTTCTCGGAGTAAACGGCTGATGTGCGCAGTTGAAGCCGCATCCAGCATATCGGCGATACCCCGACCGTGGTCGATGTGCAGTACAAGGCGAGAAGCGATGGGTCGACCATGAAGGCGCTCGCGTGGTATGGGACGCGCGACGTCCGCCTGATAGACGCGCCTATTCCAGACATCACCAACCCCGACGATGTGATCCTCAAAGTAACGGGTACAACGATATGCGGTTCGGACTTGCACCTGTACGTGGCGTTGTCTTCTAATGTCCCGTTTCTGATTACATTAATTAAATTCAAGGTACCATGGGGAAATAACTCAGCTGAAAAAAGGGGATATCTTGGGACATGAGGTGTGTTCCACCTCCACTTCGACTACTTTGAGACGGATGCTTACCAATACCTCAGTTCATGGGAGTCGTCGACCGCTTGGGACCCAACGTCAAAAACGTCAAAATTGGCCAGCGCGTCGTCGCCTCCTTCCACATCGCCTGCGGCGACTGCGTCTACTGCAAACAGAAACTATCCTCCATGTGCGAGAATACCAACACATCCGGGTACGTCCACCCCCGTCTTTCGTTATCGGCTAATATCTTTGGGCGTCGGTCATTGGTAGACTGCAAAAGGCGATGTACGGTCACAGCGACGGGGGCTTCTTCGGGTACTCACATTTCACCGGTGGCTTTGCGGGCGGACAGGCGGAATACGTGCGCGTTCCGAAGGGGAACGTGAATCTGCTCCCCATTCCGGATTCCGTGCCAGATGAGAAGGCACTGTTCCTCTCGGACATTGTGCCAACGAGCTACCATGCGGTCGTGGATGTCGGCGTGAAGAAGGGGGACGTCGTCGGCATATGGGTAAGCTTTCATCTGGATCGCGAGGGAGTGGTTCGTCGGTTGAATCCGTCGCAGGGCCTTGGTCCGATCGGGCAGTGCGCTGTGCGGTTCGCGCTCCTGAAAGGTGCCTCGCGCGTAATCGCCATCGACAGCGTCCCGGAACGTCTCCAGTTCGCGCGAGAGAAGTCCGGCGCCGAGACGATCAACTTCCGGGAACACACGGACGTCGTCAAACGCATCCAGGAACTCGTTCCCGGCGGACTCGACGTCGCCATCAACTGCGGTTCTCACTCTCCTCCACCTGTAACCACCTGATCATCTCACTTATATGCGTGTTGTGCATAACAGGAACATTCCACGAGCCAAAAACCCTCCTTCACAAAGCCGAGAAGCGCCTCATGCTCGAGACGGATGACTCCGAGATCGTGAACGAGATGATCACCGCCACCAAGAAAATGGGCAGCTGCGGGCTCATCGCGGACTACGTGGGGTACACGAACCACTTCAATATCGGCGCGCTCATGGAGAAAGGCATCCGACTCATCGGGCACGGGCAGTCGCCCGTGCATAAGTACTGGCATGAGCTCCTGCAGATGATTGAAGAGGGGAAATTCGATCCGACTTTGTAAGTTGACTATTCTCTTTGCTACGCGGGAGTTTCTGTTCGCTGATGATGGGATTGAATGTTAGTGTGGTTACCCACCGCGTCTCTCTCGACGAGTTCCCGGCGCTGTATGCGTCGTTCGATAAGCGCGTTGCGGGCGTCGAAAAGGTATTTGTGGAGACCAAGTTTTCGGCTCCGCCGTCTGCTGGGGCGGCGCCCCTCAGTCGCGTTGGTGACTGGGGGGTATAGAAAGGTGACATATATGAACACCGAAATAAGCAGTCTTCGTGCAACCTGGGAGATAATTAAGTACTCTAGCGTCGGTCTGTATCGTGGTGTATTGATCATATACGACATTGGTTGAGAACCCGGGTCCTGTGGTCAAAGATTTTTGTGTCAGTTTCCGATCCACGATGAAATGAGTGACGTCCTAAGCACGCCTGGCAAGTGCGATAGCAGCGGGGCGGTTGCTGTTCACTGTCTGTCGACAGGGTCAGGTTTCTTCGGCCGCTCGGCGCACCATAATCTTTGCCAATCACCTTCGCTGTCTCGCATATCAAGACCGCCATCGCCAGCACCGGCTTAAGCACGCTGAGGACAGGAGCGCCGAAGGCAATGCCTGCTGCGCGAGTGCTGAGGCTGGCGATTTCGAGTATGAACTCGTTGCCGGATGCCGAAAAGCATGTGCATATTTCTTGGGGTTCTCGAGCTGCGAAATAAGAGTGTGAATATCAGTTGAGGCAAGTGTACAGCAACTTACCAGCGCCTTGTAAGCTCTTTCGAGCTCCGCTGGAAGATGGGGGGATTTACGGCGGAATGTCAAGCCGGAGAATATTATTTGCGATTTGGAGTCTGGCTCTGGTATAGACTCGATATGTTGGCGAATCATATCAAGGGCGCTGGGGATGTTCAGGATTCAGGGAATATTATTAAAATAAGCGGCGCCTTTCGAATCGGTCCAACCTCTCCTGGCGTTCCGGCGAAAGTGGGATGCCAACACTGCCCTTGATCAGGGTGACAGTCCTCTTCACGGCGTACGTCGCGAGCTTTCTTCCCAGTATGCTTGTCGTCGATTAGCCGCGACCCTGGGGAAGCGGGGGTGGAAGAGACATACCGATGTCGCCGAAAAGGCATACCTCAAACGCCGAAGTGGCGAGTGGTTGGTAGGCGTTCATGCTTGATAGTGTCCGACAGAGTCTGCCGAGCTCTTCGGCGGAGGCGAGAGCTTCGTCGAGTGGCATGGAGGGCATATCGGTGGTCGATAGCAAGGCAAATGGTAAGAGGGAGACCTGTGAGAGCAGGATCGAAAGCTGTTGAAAGCCGTACTTAGCTGTGGTTAACGCGCGCCTCTTCAGGCCCTTCAGGCTGTGCATCCGAACAAATTAACCGTTCCATTACGATTATATGCCCAATTCGTTGGGTGTTGTTTGGTCTTATCCCCTAAGCCTACTCAATTTCGCTCTCTGTGCTCCGGTCCTTGAATCCCGCAGCTCTTCTTCCCATCAAAATTCTATTTCAAACACACTAATGAGATGGCCCCCACAGTCTCCGTAGATCCATCGCGGCCGAAACAGATACCACTGGATCGCAGTTGAACCGCACCCCAAAGGCTGTCGAAACTTCCTAGAATGTCAAGGCGGCTCAAAAGGACGAACGCGTGCCGTGAGTCCGTGACGTGCCAAGCTTGAACTGGAGGCTGTGGTAATTATTTCGAACCTGGCTCGCTCTGCACAGTGAACGCATCTCGTGGCTCGTGGCTCCACGGCATTCAATTGCTGTTAAACAATTCCTATTCCGGCACATCTTTCACAATGCGCGCGGGGAAGCACAAGATCTTCTGAACTGCGGCCACGTAGGCATGCATGCTTTCCGGTATAAAGAGAGCCTGATTCTACCCGAAGTCAACAGTTCACCAAGAGGTCTCCGATCTCTGGATCTGACCCACCATCAACAACACGTGATTTGATCGCATGCGAACCAAATGAGAGCAGAGGAGAGTAAGGAGGGTGAAATAAATTTGACAGAGCATGTATTTAGACATTGAACACCAATTATATGTCTGAGAGAGTAGCTGGATTTTTTTCCAAGCAGAGAACTGCTTCAGATTCGGTATTACCGGATTTATGTTTCGATTAGGTTGTATGCTGTTGTATGTTCTTTCATGCAGTACGCCTTATCCTGCCCTACAGAACCTCTTTTTAATGAATATAGAGGCCGTAATTTGTCGATTCCACTATTTCCTAGACCTACAGACACATCCACGGCGTGTGCAAGCTCGAATACTGTGGGCTTGTTTGTTGCCAAATATTTGGGGCGGGGGGGGTCATCACGTGTTGTTGATGGTGGGTCGGATCCAGAGATCGGAGACCTCTTGCAGTTCACCATGTTCTGCTCCCACAATCCATTCGCTTTGGGCCTGGGTCGTTGGCAAAACACTCAATCGTGAATATTGCAAGCATGCACCTGACACGTTTGACATGGCGCCACCCTCTCCATACATTCGATTCTGGAACCGTAGAACTATTTGGATCAATTTCAAACCTTCAAATGGTTTTATGCCCCTGAAACCCCGGGAAAATTCCGCTCCTGCAATCATCTCCTGCTCGGACATCTTCCCCCTGGCAAAATTCAAATTCTGGGCCACTGGTTCTGGTCCTACTGGACTTTCGGCCAACCAATATCGGCTTCGCTTTGGCGGGAATAATGGCCACTGCCATTGGAAACTCATTCCCAATCTTCGATGCTATTTTCTCACCTTCTTTCGTCTTGGCGCCCATTCGCGCATTCGCCCAATCGACTGTGTAACGTCGCGCATTCGCCCAATCGAATGTGTAACGCTTTTGGGCGATGTCGGTTCCAGGATGGACCTCCTCGACCTCACGCGCGTGTGCATGGATATCTTATCTTATCTCGCAGAGCACCGTGCCGCTTTACTCCCTCGCTCTCCCTACACCTCACCTCTCCCACGCCCGAATACCTGCCCGCTATCCTGGCCTCTTCCCCGAATTCCATTATCAGGATGGGCGAGAATCGCGGACTCGACAGGAATCGTCTGTCGACTCGGAGAAGCAGCGCACCTGGAGAGGACATACGGTCAGCGGTTCCGTGCGACGCCAGCGCGTACAACGATCTCTCACGATGATACCGCTGACGACGAAGCGGAGGATTTTCCTGTCATCGTTGGTGCGGAGAGGTCGAGCGCGAATGGAAATTTCAAACTACGATATACGCATCCGATGCCCCGTGATTTGAAGGCGCAGCTAGCATGCAACACATATAGGGCATTCTGGAATGGATGTTCAGCGATCCCCACCTCCATGAGGTGGATTTTGGGCTGCAATCTTTTTTTTAGCGCTTGGAAAATAGGAAAGAATCCGGGGTAACTCTGTCTAATACACAACCGCGTTACGGTCGCGGGCAGAGTCGAGAATTTCGTATCTCGGCGTCATCAAGCTTTTGTTCAGTCTTTTTCTGTTCGGCAAGTCATTTAAAATTTTGAGCCTGCACTGCTCCCACCCCGCCGGGTCCACCTTCCGTCTTGGTGGTTCTGGCAAATATCAAAACATGTTGTTCGCTCTCTTTTGGCCGGGTGTGATTGCAATTGAGCTGTCCTTCCACTAGGCCGTCCCTGGGCTAGTTGGCCCTTGGATGCAGTGTATGCTGGGCAGCTCAGCCGATATTCGCGGTAAACCACCGGCCTCTAGACACGGCTCGGGCTCGAGTCGAACGAGCTCATCTGCGGAAACTATTGCAAGCTCTCCATTGGGGACAGGGCTGGGCAAAGCCGGCATGTCGGCATCCTTGTCGACGCGACGCGTTTGTGTGCGTTTGTATACTCGGACGCGGCGTCACGACTAACGTCATCCCACAACTCCAATGACCCCGCACAATAGCGCTCCTGCCCTTTACCCTCTGCACAATGACCGCCACCACCAACGCACCGAACCTGGTCCACACCATCGAATCGACCGTCCTCCCGACACCCGCCGACGACTGGGCGCAGAGCACCAACGATATCCTCGAGGCCCATCCTAAACCCTCGACCCCTGACACGCCCATTCCGGGGTCGTTCTCCGACCCGCCGGCGCCCGACAAGAGCCGCGAGGGCGCAGAGATGCTGCTGGATAGCGCGAAGACGTATTTGCCGGCACAGGACGACGTCCAGCGCGCGATGACGAACGCAGGGCAGAAGGCCAAGGCCTATCTCCCGCAGAGCGTTGCTTCATATTTGCGTGCGTCCTATTTCTTCTTTTATAATCGAATGGATATCTAACTATCCGGCTGCAGCATCTGCCAGTGCATCTTCGAGCGACGCCAGCTCCGACTTGGAGCTGGCACCGCCCCGCCCGCCGTTCGCCTCCGCCACGAACTATGGCAGCGGCAGTCCGAGCGACCTCTCCATCCTGAGCACGGAAGCGCAAACGGGCTCGCCGTCTGACACCCCGCCGGCGTCTTCCTTTACCGGTACTGATACCCCGCCCCCGCCCCCGGAATTCAATACATCCAAATTCGTCGACGGCCTAGTACCGACCCCGCCTGCGCACACCGCGTCGCCCGCGCACACCGCCTCGCCCGCGACGCTCTCCTCCCTCTCCTCTTCCTATGTCTCATCTCCCGCCACGATTTCACACTCGGACCCGGACGTCGCCGCCTTCTCCTCGAGCGAACAAAGCGAGGGCATACCCGCACCGCCCAACTCCAAGGCCACCACCGCCGACTCCTTTTCCGCGGAGCTCGACAGCCCAACTGCACTCCGCCCGCCCGCGGTGCAGCGCATCCTCGGCGCCAACGCGTCTGCCGCCGACGCGGGGGCGCGGGAGCGGGACAGCGAGGCGGATGCCTTCTCCATGCCCGACCCGGGACGCACGCCCTCGCCGGTGGCCGGCCACGCGCCGTCGCCGCTGTCCCCGGGTCGAGGCGCCGACGCGCACCCTTCCTCCGACGTAGACGGACACACGCCCGCTGGCAATATCTACGCCGACACAGATGTCCACCCGCTCCCGCCCACGCCGGCCAACGCCCATGTCGAAGGCGGCGGTAGCGGTGTACACGTGCCCGACGTGGTGCGCCCGCGCACGCCGCCCGCTGGCAATATATATGCCGACACGGACGTCCACCCGCTCCCGCCCACGCCGGCCAACGCCCATGTCGACGACGTGCTGCGCCCGCGCACGCCGGACTCGGCGCTTCACAGTAGCAACGGCGGCGACGAGGACGCTGACACCACGGTGGAGGGCGGAAAGGAAAAGACACACAAGACGGGGGAGAAGAAACCGAAGCTGGTGCAGCGCCTGAAGGAGAAGCTGCATGTCGGGGGTGGGTAGTCGTAGTGCGTTCGTTTGGTGGAGGAAGAGGGAGGGGCAGTCGTAGCGCGTTCGTTTGGTGGAAGGAGAGGGACGGGGAGGCGGGGGCGGAGTTGGCCTCTGCTGTGAACACGTTTATTACTTATATACATACATACACACCTGCACTGTATACATACGATACATACGATACATATATACGATACACTCCCGCGTTCGTGGAAGCTTCAGAGGATTTTATTTTAGCTGCCCCAAATTTCACATAGTCGCGCAGCACCTCGCAGAACGAATCTCGGCTAAACGGCCTTAGCCCTTAGCGCAGTTTGAGTGTGGTACGGCGGGCCTGCGTGGCGTGGGCTCGGCCCCCTCGCTACCGCACTATATACTATCTCATCTCGACCAAGCGTTCGGGCGGCCAACATCCCGAGCTCTTCAAAATCACTCCAACCCAAAACAATTTTTTTAAATCGGCCATCGGGGGCGAAAAAAAAAAAATCGAAACTGAGGGATGGACACTTGGTCGAGATAGAGATATGTACTGCATACAGGACACTGGAGGGGTAGTGTGCAGTGCAGTGCTGGGCTCGCGGCGCCGTCTGCATGCATGAGTATTCGTCGGAACCGCCGACGTACCTCGCTCGTGGGCCGTCACACGCTGACAGTGCCTGGAGCGGCGTGGCGCCGCTGGGCTAGAGCGCGGTTCGGATGGCGGACTGCGAGCGCGGAGACGACAGACAGAGGCGTAATTTTGTACAGAGGGAAATCCGAGTTGGTTTGGGATTTAGGAAAGTTGCAACCGGCCTTGGTGAAATGGTGGATTCAGGATTCGGATTCACGAGGGCCGCGTGCCAGCTGGCGGTGGTATGTTGTGAACGAAAGCCGGAGTCTGATCAACTTGACGCTCGAACGGGAAAGAGCTCAAGCCAGTCGGTCTGCCTGCGTGAAGTGAAGCCAAACCGGCCGACTGAACCCCGGTGTCATCAGACTCACTGGCACTTCGTTTCCGTTTCCGCTCCCGAGTCAGCGTCGCGTCCTCGGAAAAGGGACGAGCTGGACGGGTCGGAGTACAGCACTGCACTGCATGGGGGGATTTCAGCCGCGAGTGCTCCCTTCGAACTTTGATGAAGTTGGTCGGGATGGATACCCGGGCCAGTGCTCAATATCATTATTGTATCGATTATCACAGATAAGCGAGCGGTCGGACAGGGAGGTTTTGAATGAACGGGAAAGGGGTTTCGCACGTCACAAGTCCAGGCTAGTCACAAGGTCCTCCGAGCCACAAGTCTTTCACTTGCTCGCCCTTTGATTTTTTGGATAGACTCGGTTCGGAGCTTTAAAGTCTAGAGAAGAACAAATAAATAAACTAAAGCGAATTGGCATCTGAATCGTGGTGGAGGTGTCAGCACTTCGATTTCACAGACATTGAGCTTGAATCGTGGGCCGACCTGGGAACCAGATGCGAAGGATCCGTTCACGACTCGGCTAGCGTTTGTGGTTCGAACAAAGAAAGAAGGAAAGAAAAACAGATCAGCATCAGCATCAGCACCAGCTTGAAGGCCAGGTAAAACTCAAAGAGCCTGCGTGAAGAATTGCTGAAGGTTGAAGGCTGGAGATTGACCGGGCAGGGAGGATTGGTAGACTGGACCATTAGTAATTCGCTGCTGATTATGTTCTATTGAATGGAAATAGAACCATAGCTCAGCCGAGGTACGCCTTCAACAGCCCAAATTTCAAACCTCGACATTTAGAGACATTTCTATTGGGAAGAGTTTACGCTCTGCTCCGAGTCATCCCGGCCCTGCACAGACCCCAAGCCGTTGGGATTCCAACGCCACTCATCTGGAATGCTAGTCCTAACTGTATCCTCCGGATCGTTGGAAGTGGCACTGGTGACTGTCATTGGGAAGCATTAAGCGAGGGACTTCAGCTTTCAGCCAGCCAGCCCGAGACTCTTCCGTTGCGCGTTCCGAACGAGCCCATTCCGAGCATTTGAGTCCCGGCTTCTGTTTCGCAGCCTCGGGAGCTGGTCATGGGATCAGGACCTGGACGTTATATACACTGGTGCAAGACGTGCCTGCGCTTCGCTCCGGCGATGATAATCAGAACCAGAATGGTGTTGTATCAAATGTTCAAATGTTTAAACTATACGCAAAAAACACACCCACGTTGGGATGTCGAAATTTGAGGTGTCCTAAGAACTGCACCAAATAGAACTGAGGCCTATGAAGGCGAGCCCAGATTTCGAGTGCATTGATGGGTCGAGGGAAATGATTTTTTTTGTTTGAAGCCTGAGAGAAACAATCGTGGACCGGTGATCTTAAGTATACGAGTAATATTGAACGAAGGATAAATTCTGTCAACCTGTCAGGCGTCGCTCGGAGCGTTCACTCCACATGGACAAGCTTCATATCGGGCCGAGCCATCTGACAAACCTTGCGGAGCTGAATGATTAGATTACGTGGGTACGTGGGAAGGATTGACGATACAGGACACAGAGCTGCGTGTGAAGAGGGCGGAATATTAATACAGACCCTGATTGTTCCGAGGCCTCTTCCTGGGGTTGTGATCTACCGGAAGATTACGGCCGGAAGCCGTCATGTGTAGCACCCGGAACGTATTTCGAGTCTAAGTGTGACACCCGAGAAATGCGTTTGGTCGGAAAAAAACCTGGCACCGTCGCGTGACTTTCGGGAGGACTCGGATTCGGATTTGCATTCGGAACGCTGAGGGATTTTGAGCGCGCCGGCAAATTATATGGCGGAGGTAAATGGAAATAGGCCCAAGGATGGACGACGTACAGGAATGCCATTCAATCCTCGTAAGCGGAACTTGGCTTTTCGGTGACCGACTCAGATTCCGACACAGACAAATTGAAATCAAACGTACTGACTGGCAGCAGGGGGTATTATCGCGAGTGGTAAAAGTTTCACAGACGACCAGCTAAAATATTGCGGTATCTGTGGACTTGGAAGAGACCGAAGGATAACCAGCAGTTGCATAAAGTCAGCCTGTGGAGTTTCCTATCCGGTACGGTGGCGATCGCTATTGATCGCATCACTAAGCGAACCAGTGGTTTGATCCGAACCAAGTAAAAGTAGGTGCCGTGGCCACTGCGCGAAGCGGCAGGCTTGCAAAAGGGAATCTGGTTTGTGCCTGAGGGTTATACCATTGCCCAGGTATATTCCTGGCACTTGCAATAACTACCTGGTTTAAAGTTCGGAGAACGGGAAGACAGTGTCAGAGAGTCGGAGGGAGAACTTGGGAGAGGCCCGTGCCGTGACGTCAAATTGACGTGGCTTCTTTATCGACTTCCACCTCTTTCTTCAATTCTCAGCACTCCCCGCCATGCTGGAAAGCCTCGACTGGGACAATGTGTTCAATGAATTTGAATATCCAGCACTGCACGGTCTGTGCAATCATCTTCCTACACCCCCAGTCAGTCTCATTGCGCGACTAAAATTTTATACCCGATAACCCCCATTTTAGGCCTCGCACGACGGTTACCCGGTGGTTGGCGTCCCAGATGACGGAAATATGACCGTCTCCGTTTCTGCTACATTCTCTTGGGACGCCCAATATCGGCCACAACCACCAGATGTCGTTCTGCTGTCCAAGGACTCGGTCTACTTCTACGTCCACTCAGACCTCCTCCGTGATGTATCAGACAACCGTTTTAATGCGATGCTCCCGATTTCTCCATCGGCAGATGGCGGCGAACTACCCGTCTTGAACATCCCGGAGCCCTCGCCTGTCCTGAATCTGGTATTACACACAATTTACGGCATGTCATGCGCACATTACTCTCCGCCATTTGAAACTCTTGTCGATGCGGTCGACTCCATGCCCACATACGGTATGAATCCAAGAGCGATGGCATGTATCAGCTTTGTTTTCGTTGAATCAAACAGCTTCTGAACCACTATATACATAGGTCCTGCCTTCGACACCTCTCTTCACACTCCTTTTGTCGTATGCGCCGCTCTTCCCTCTCCCACTTTACACCCTTGCTGCTCGTTACGATCTCTTTGATCTCGCTGTACCAACGTCTTCACATCTGCTCACTTTTCCACTTTGGCGTTTAACGAATGAAGAGGTCGAGAAGATAGGGGCCGTCTACCTAAAAAGGCAAGCCAACAGGTTCTTATGTGTGGTTCAGGTCATGCCAAAGGAACCCCCAGGTTGTTTTTCCTCCACTTTGGCCGCGCTGAAGCTCTTAAGCGCATCCTGGGCCCACCACCGCACCCCCACCCGCTTACACCGACTTGCGACTTTCAATCCCAAAAGGGACTCAGTCGGGCCTGGAGACTAGCGGCTACATACCTCGTGTGGGAAGTCCGACCAGGTAGGTTCCGTGTATTGGGCACATTATGTCGCTAATAACCTCAGACATGTCCATCAACTCCCTCACGTCAGCATTACGACCTCTTGCAGAGCATCTCTCCTGCGAGCTCTGCCAAAATGCGCTCGATGTCCGTGTCAAAGACCTCATTATACAGTGGTCACTGGTCAAGGTAGATAGTTCGTACCTTGTTCATGACTCCCAGTTGACGTGGTTTGCAGCGAACAATCTGATTATGTCTTGCACTTGCCGCATTGTCGCCAAACCAAAACACGCATTACTGCAACGTGACATCCCCGCCCTGCTTTCGAACGCTATTTTCATTCCTCCCTGTATATTTTGGTACTACCGATGACATACTACACCCAGAACAATTGCCGCACCGCATACGCACGCGCACAAACTTTGAAGCAAACACTTCTCCTAACCTGTACACAAAATTTTGCAACCTGATATCCCCACCCCATGGCCGATGCTCTCTTTATATTGTACCACTACCCATCCCATACAAGACCCGTAACAATTGCCGCATCACATGCACGAATTTTGTAGCCAACACTTCTCTTCGCATGTACATGAATTGAAAAGAGGAATACGACACTTGCCGGAGACAGCGAATAAAAATTAAAGCGAAATAATTCAGAGCGATCACCGTGACTGGTCCTCCAGAAGGATACCATCGTTAAGTCCCCTCCTTATCCATCCTACACTGCGTACGTCAGGCGACGCAGTATGTACAATGTATGATGCACACCTCATCAATGAAGAAAGAGAAAGACATCCAACACTGGAAAAACGTGCTCTTACTAGTCCTCACGCACCGCCCGCCGAAATTCGACCCCGCTAGTGATTATAATTTTCTCTCTCTATCGCCGGCCATTTCTTAGGGCTGCCGACGTCGGTACGGCCGTATTTCCGGAATTTTGGGATCGAGACGGTACGGGACGGCAAAAAGACGGCCGCAAACGGGGACGGGACGGCAATGGCAGCTGGGCAGACCAAATCACTTGCCTGAACCTGAACCTCGTGTGCAGCCCATGAAGAATGTTGTTTGGCCCTCACCTGAACAAGAGAAGCAGTTTAAAGCTGGGTTAAAACTAAATTCACGCGAAGCACGTGAGAAGTTGCGGCTGGGAGACACTTCCCTGACCCTAATATAGGGGCATTTGGGTGCATATCTGCCTTTCCTTCCTTAGAAAATTGTCGGGGATCCACATGTTCATTTCCGCGATTTTAAGGGAAGAAAGCAGGTTTTGGGCATTCAACCCGTCTACGGCCCTCAACGGTAAGTATGGGGACGGTGGGCAGCCCTAGTACTCCTGTCTGAATTGCAGTCGAGTCCAACCTCTGAGACGAGGAGGTGCCAACAACCTGTCGTACCGTTGATAACGCCGTCTCAATTTCTTCAATCAAATCTGGCAGTACGTGTACCCCAGCGCGGCCTCTAGTATTCCAATATCCCAAGATTACCGTCTCGGCCCCTGCGCGCGACCTTTCCGCTATGACGACGGCACTGGGCATAATAAGCATGCGATTCTGTTGACTAGGTCGAATTTTGAAAGGAATGACTCCGGGAGCATGGAATGCGCTTCCCAGCAAGCACGTCGGAATTCCGCTCATCATTTTTGCCTCGGAGTTGGGGGGATTTCTATGGAGGGTTACGAGTTCTAAAAAATATTTTTAGAGTAAAAACAGGCGAGATTTCCTAGAATAAATAGGCCGAAGGCTATCCACTTTTATAGGCAGTGCCCAGGAGTCTAGTATTGCCCGATTCACAGTCCCAATGCGCCATCACCGCGCCGTCTCCTTTGGGCGATGGTGACCCGCCGAGAGCTAGCTGAGGTGACCAAGGGCATCAGCGGCCATCATCCGGCTGTCTATATATATACGTTTTCGTTTCTTGTATATAGTATATACTGAAAAAGAGATTTTGAGGCTATTTTTAGGCTATTTTTCGGCCTTGCGGGGCCGAAAATTGCCTTATTTGATAGGTTTCTACCCAAATAAGGTAATCTGTTGCTAACTCCAGACCTGTGGCTGTGTCATAACGCTGGGTGGTTGCCTACGTTCACGCCTGGACAGTACTCGTAACAAGAGAGAATGAGAGACATACCGTGCGCTCTGGAACATCGAGTCCATGCCCCTCGTTCGTGCTCTCGCCATCGGACATGGACATGGATAAGGCCTGGTTCATCTTAGCCTTTGTCGGCACGACGGGCGCGCGCGCGTCACGGTCGTCTGTGCTTGGGGGCGCATTCTGAGCTTGCGAGGTCGACTGAGGGCAGGGAGTTAGCATAGTTTTGAGTAGGTAGAGATGAAGGGAGAGAGGAGAGAATAACAGAGAGTAATGTAGTGGGTAAGTAGAGGAAAGAGGCGAGTAGAAGAAAGTGCAAAGGGAAGGAAAAAGACGCAAGTAACGCAGAGGAAGCAGAGAAAAAAAAAAGAAGGAAAAGGAGAACAACGAAGCAAGGAAACATAGGAGAGGAAGAAAGGGAGGATGCCCACCATAAGATACCTCGGCTGGTAATGGCTCGCACGTTGCGAGAGGTCCCCGCCCCAGGAGGGCAGCGCGGGCGAGTGACCCTGATTGTGGTTGTGGCTGTGAGTGAGAGAAGACGAGTGTGTGAGGGAGCCCGAAGTGCAGGCCATGCTGGCTACAGCGAAGGGCGAGGATGGCATCTTTCAAGTTGTCTGAAGAAACGAGGACTTGGAGCGTAATTCGTTAAAGCGCGTATTCGGTTTCTCAGGTCACGGAGGATTGTCTCTTTGGGATGTCTAGATCGCTTCTCAGGCAAGTTCGAACCGTTCCTAATATAGTAATAACAATATGCGTAAGAGCTCAGTCGGACACACGAAGTGGAAACGACTATATTGAGTCATATGCTACCTAAAGTAATAACAATATGCGTAAGAGCTATAATAGTTATATGAGCGTCGTGAATGTATAAGAATATAATAAGCTCACCTCAGTCGAAACCTTTAATTTTCGGCCACCCCGGGCCACATCCAACTTGAAGTCAGACCAAACGGCGACTCGTTCGACGGTATCATGAGGTTCAGTGCAGGCCTGGGCAACTTTTTCTCGACGGGATACTCTGTCATCTTCGGCATATAATTCATACCCAAGGACGAAAGTGGCAGACGCGGAGAGCTCACCCTCGGCGCGAGTTCAGCACGCCAGTCCTGTACTCGCCGATAATAAGCGCCAGCGGCGCCTGGCAGCTGACATCCCTGGGCATGTACGTCAATGGAGAAACAGCGAACAGCTTCAACACTCGGCCTGCTCCAGTTTGGCTCGGTCGGTCTCGCGTTAGGGTTTTGCTGCGACCCGTATATCGCCTCCGGCAGTTATCCACATCACGTTCGCAGGCAGTAACCCCGCTCTACGCCAGATGCTCATCAACTCAACCTCATTGCCTCAGTCTGCTTGAACACTACAACGCGCGGGGCATTGATGGGCAGCGCTTGGTTTTTCCCCGACTAGGTTTTAGGTCTCGGGGATTCGTACGGTATTGTTTGATGTTCGCGGAGTTTGCGGCGTGAAAATGGACGACTGGGTATAACTCATTTCATCGGGGAATAATTCTAGATGGTCTGTATCGCGCTCCCTGACTGCGGAATCGAATGCCTCATGGTTCCGAAGTTTCTCTTGTCTCGGAATAACAGCTCCCGTTTCCGCCGTTGAGCCAGGACGCATGATCCCATCCTCCGGATTCTCGACGGACTGGACTCTGATCCTCGATAGACAAAATTCTGGGTCCCATCTCACTCCAGAATATATCATATTTCAAACTGAATCCAGTTGAGAGGAAAGTTTCGCTAGAATGGTGAGCCAAAATCTGCGCATTTGCCAGCGTTTCTAGTCACAAAGCGGTAAGTAAGTAACCCTATTAAGATTTTTCCCTTATGGTGATTGAGTCGGATTATTTGGCAGACTCGTTCTATAACTGCTGGAGGCTAGAGCGACATATTTGGCGCCTCAAGTACTGCGACCACCCACGCGCTTGATGATCATCCCTATGCGGAAAGCCACCGCAGTACGACAAAAGGAATAGGGATACTACCGTATTCTCCTCATGCGAGATCCGCAGGTGAATTAGCGCCCTTCACTTTGTTACGTGAACAAATAACGAGCGTCCAGAACCGTCCCTAACCGTCAGTAACTGAGTCAACTGTCAAGAGTCAAGAGCAGGCGTGCGATCACATGACCATGTTCAATCAACTATCAATGGGTGGGAGACGAGTGGGCTCCCATTTAGCCCTCCGACGACGATGACCACTGCTGCGGCTTCAGTGGCACACACGCGTTCAGAACGCGAGAAGATAGCACACGACGGCCCACTAATAGGGTCGCAATCGGGGTTGTGGGTGGAAGATCTTGTGCTTAAAATACAGGGTCTCACACAACGCACTTTACTTGAATTCAACATATGAAGCATGAAAACGGGCATATGCAGTGTTACAGACTGGTTGTCTCAACTGACGGCCTACTGTACAACCTTGATAGTTGTAGGGTCAGTTCACAAGAGACAACTGGCGGCCTAGAGCTTGACTGATCCTTCCCCGCCCGCCATATGGGAAAGACGCCAAGCCGGAACGAGGATTGGAGTGGGGAGGGGTACCATCGTAGCTCCATGGATGGCGACAGCCCTGCGATAAGTTGCATGGGCCGCCGCGCACACTGAAAGCATGTGTCGGACGGCAAGTCGAGAAATAATGGGAGTTGGGACTTACAGACGAAGATAAGAAACCAAGAGAGGACGTGGACGGTCGTGAAAAGACCGCAGGCTGCAGGTCCAGACCGCCACGCACAGGCTCCCGGGTTCTGCGTCAGCATTGCGAACATGAAAACTGAGATAATCGGTGAGTAAGCGTCGAGGGCGCGGATGAGATTTGCGTACTGATCCAGGAACAGGCGAGTGCGGTCAATACATGGATTTGGACGGTGGTGCGGCCCAGGCGGGAGTCACCGCGACGACCGGCGTACAGTCTGAGTTATTGTGAGCCGGACACAGAAGTGGAGTTGAGGTAATATAATTACAAGAGAGCGAGGAAGGTGATAGTCACATCGGTCCAAAGGGCGACAAAGATCTGGAGAATACCTAATCAAAAATCAGTACAATAAAGTGAATATGTGTACTCGAGTAAATGACATACTCGGGCCCTTGAAACGCCACACGCTGCTCATTTCCGCGACGGAGAGGATGAACATGATGCAGGAAAGGGTGATTGCCACTGGTAATATTTTTTGAGCCTCAGATTAACATGAAAAGACGGGCAAAGTTACCAATCATCAGAATATGCCTGAGGGTCGAGACTTTGGATCCAGGCGATTCCAATTCAGAGGAGCATCGAGCACAGATATGATGGTGTTCAGAACAGCCAGCGCCGGAATGATCAACATGGGCGGGATTAGCTTCAGCGTCAAAGAGGAGGGGGGTTTCGGCGTCCGAGCCCATTGTAGAAGATTTCTGTGGAATCGGAAGTATAGCGGTGTAAAAGAGGAATGTATGGAAGAATCTCAGCTTTTATAGCACGTAGCACCACGTGTTGTCCGCAGCCCTTGTTCTATTAGTATGTAATTAACTGCGCACCTAGAACTACGGAATGATTATCATGAGCGGTGACAGCGTCGAAGACAGCTCAGTTAGGTAGGAATCCGATAAGCCACGACTGTGCCACAGAAATTAAAGTCAGTGGTTCCGAGCCGTCGTCCTTCAACCAGGTATGGTTTGCTAACCCTATGACCTTGACTGCCAGTGACCCCCCTGCCCACTACAGAATCGTACTGTTGTTCTCGTTCATTCGCGGGGACAAAGCCGCGCCTGGGAGGCGCAGTCCCTGCAACCCAATCGAGAAAAACCTTGGCTTTTCCGGATATTTTTTTAAAGAAGCCCTATCTGGCGCCCGAATCGAAGTAGTCTGGTTTCAGATTTCTGACGGGACGACAAGCCAAAATAAACCATTGCGCACTGCATGATTGTATGTTCCCGGAACTGAAAAAAAAAACACAACTGCTTGCCCACTGCACCCGGGGATAGTCAGATAATGCAAGTTTGGTAGTCGTGAAGAAAGGAAGCGGCCATCAGTCTATCACACGACATCGCAACACCTCGGCAATCACCGCGTGTTCTTGCTAAGTTCCAACGACCACCCTCCCGACTCGAAGCCTCTCCCTCCTTGCTCCTTGCACTCTATTGTCTCAAGCGACTTCACAGCTGTTACCTATCCAGGGACCGACGCAGGCAGGTAGGTTATACTTGACTTGTTATTTTACCGGACACACATTACTCCACTGACATTACTCCTCCGGTGTCCGTCTACCTCTTCCGGTGAGCTGACCTGACAGATTTTATTTGGCTCGGATTCATTCACGATGGCGGTCTGGGTGCACTTATTCCGCGCCCCGAAAAGTCGACCTCCGCCCTAGTGTTTTGATGGCCTCCGCTCCATAAACGACCACCCCATGGGGCATTGTATTTTGGGCGCGACCGGAACCTCCACGCGGACCTTCATCTCAGATATGGCAATACAAGCGTTCCAAAAGAATTATTATAACAGTGTCTGACTGCAGCTTGAGAAAATGAACCTCAAACTGTCTCCTACTGTCTGGAGCAACTTGCAGATGCTGGTCGCTGGACATCTCACAATACGAACTGGCCACACAGATGGGCAACGATATACTTGGTACAATCACAGAAAACACAGGAGAAACTAGCACTTTACAAGGCACTCTGGTTTCTATGGATGTTTTTCTTTCTGAAGAGGATGATCACACAGCAAACAATCTTTTTGTTGTAGCACTGGATGGATTCATATATATGGATGTGCACCACAGCAGAGCCGATTGCATGGTCCGTCTCGGAGATATTGCAAAGAGCAGAGGAGATTTGGTGAATGCAGCAGACCTTTGGAAACAAGCCCGCCCACTATTTGAGCGGTCGGTTCGCAAGTAAAGAGCATGGTTCAAAATGATGCCAGACTTGCCTCAGTCGACCAAACCACTTTAGACACTCACTTGCACACTAACAGACTGGAAATACCTACATCATCATTGGACAAGCCGTCTATGGTACAAAAACTCGGAAAATATTCTCGGTCAGATATTAAGTGGTGGATGAAGTTCCAAAGCATCCGGAGAAAATGTGTATTTTACCCTAGCAAATGACGGCTCTAAACCACAAAAACAAGTTTTGCCTGGGGATTAAGTTCTGATTTCTGGAGTCACCCAGATGGCATGCATTACCAGCCGAGATGGCGATTGTCGTTCTAACGTCAGCGCCTGTTCAAGAAATTCAGAGAGATCCCGGCCAAGCATTATTTGGAGGGAAATGTAACATATATTTCATTATACTGCAAGCTGATTCTTAAATCAGCAGATAGAGAGACCCGCCATATCAATTTGTTGGCCCAATGTGTGCGATGACAAAGTATTTGATTCTCCTCTGAAAACTGGACCGAAAAAAAAATCGAATCCCCTAATAAATAATAAAGCTACGATCGTGAGGACCGAATCCAATGAACCCATCCCATATAAAATCCCTATCTCCGCTGTACCTAAAATCCAACATCACTTCACAACTCGTCAAATAAAAATAAAAGCAATCGTCGTGCGAAGCATTGTCTTGGCCATCAATTACCCGGTGAAAAATGCATTGATGCCCTGGATGTTCGCAGCATTGAGCGTCGCGCCAATCGCCTTCGCCGCATTGGCAAGGTTGAAGGACTATCAACTCCCGTAAATATCCGGCCGCAGAGTAGCGCGAAGCAAAAGAAAGAAAATACACACCTGCTTCTGTTGTGCGTTCCCGGGCGCGACGAGGCTGAGGGTCTCGATCGTCATGCTACCAGGCGAGAGAAGGAACGCAGTGTCCTTTCCATTGATCAGCGCGACCTCCTGGTCGATCGGGAACGAGCCCTTCTTCTGCGGGTATTGCTGGTCACGGGAAGTCAGCATGCGGGACGTACAGCGGAACGAGGTGAGATTAAACGGACATTAACGCCTTTGACGGCGAGGGTCTTGGAGTCGATGCTGAGCTCGGTGTAAATCGCCTGCGGGGCGTCAGCGGAATAACACCATCGGTACGCACGAGGCTTACAGTGTCGCTGTCGCTCTGTGTAGCGAAAAAATCAATCAGAGTTCAGTTATTATTCACACGAGGTGAGAGGCGGCTCACGATGTAGTAATTCTTCGTCGCATCCGAGAACTCGCCCCACGCCGTGTGCACGCTCCCCCCGATCTCTAGATCCTGCGTCTTCGCAGTCGTGCTCCCGTTCCCAAAGTCGAGAATGTTAATCCCGCGCCCGATGTCCGTGTTCATCAGCGCGTCCGCGCCGCGGATAAGGGTGAGCGATGCGGGGTTCAGGCCGCCATTAGGCGTGTTCTTCGTGAAGTCGGGCGAGAGCGAGCCGTCGTCGTTGACGGTCCACACGGCGACGAAGCCCGTGGTCGTCTTGCTGCCTTTGACGGAGGCGAACAGGCGCTTGCCGTCATCGGAGAAGAGGATTTGACTGGGGGTGTTGTCTGGGTTCGCCGCTGTGAGGTACGCGTTATTATCAAGGCGGGTTACGAGTGTATGTTGGAGACGTACGAGGCGTGGTCAGTTTCTGGTTGAGAGAGCGGACACTGTTGGGGATTGGGACGAGGCCTTTCCGCAGGTCGACGGTGTAGCAGCTGACGCCGTTATTCTGCCCACTACACGCTATTTGGTCAGCACACTATCGTCAACAGGATCCAGGAACATACGCATTGAGGACGCAAACATTTCCGTTATTCGTGCTACAAAAGCGTCAATCAGGGCAGGTACGACAATTACAGAAGGAAAAGGTATACTTGATGGTAGCGCTGACAGGGAAGTTGCCCTCCGAGCTCACAGGCTGCCCAATCATTCGTACAAACGCCGGGTTCTGGAAGTCGATTTGGAATACGGAGGCCGTATCTGATCCTGCGTTCACGACGACGACTTTGTCAGCGACAACTTTGACAGAGCCCTGGGACGCGAGGCCGTTGGGCTTCGACGTGTCGGGACCCATATGTGCGCCCCGGCCGCCGGCGTATACTGCGTCTCCGAACAGCTGAATGCAAGTCAGCCTGGTGGCGGTTGAAGATTTCGAGCGGGCGCACCATCTTTCCGTCAGCGTCAAGGTTGGCCGTGAAAAGGAAATTTCCGTTCGGTTCGTTGGACATCCCTGTTAAAATACATAAGATGAAAATTATATTCTTTTGAATTGTACTCACAGTAGATCCCACCGGGCCCGCCAGCATTCAGACCCGGCCGGTTCTTGTCTGGTGTGTTGCATATCGGATTCTGTTTTGCGCTGGGCGCGGCAGATACCAGAGCCGCTGCCGAGAGCGCCATAAGGAGGTTAATGCAATACATGGGGTGATTGAAGAGGGTATATCAAAGGAAGGTAGGTCGTAGGATAACGAAGGTAGGGCCGCCGGGGCTGAAAGGGGGCGAAGGGAGGTCCCGGAAGAAGAAGGCGAGTTGCAAAAAAAGAGCAAATCGAGGGCCTATCGGAGTGTCGAGTGCTTTTAAAGGACACGACGTACCATGGTGACAAACTACGGGAAGCAATCTGTGTAGTTGGAAAGGCTGGGCGTAGAACTCTTGGCGGAATGCGCCATCACTACAGTTCCGTTTTGGCCGTGATTAGCGCAGCATTTTGGACATAATACACATACAAATGCAGCCTGAGACCCGATACCGCGGAATCTCGCTTTAAAGCATTCAACGCGCAACGCATATTTTTTTGGAGGACATCCAGTCGGACGTCAATGTAAAAAGATCTGAACAGTGAAAAGGGTTATCTAGGTATCTGATTTGTATCTGATCAAAATCTTCCGTTCATATTTACCGTTAAATGGGGACCGGCTAGGACCGACTCCTTGGTTTCAACTTTCGAACATTGTTCCGTGATGCTCATCATTCCGAATTTAACCCGGTACCAGGGATCCACGCGTCCATCGCTTGCCACCTGGGACCATCGAGGCGGTGCTGGGCGCTGTTGTAGCGTTTCCCGTACGCGCTCTGAGGAAAGTCGGATCACCTTTGTGGGTCGATCCGACTCGATCGTGATCGGGAGGCGGTGCTCCTTATCGCTTTCTTCCAACCAGCCCGAGGAAACTCTCTGCCAGTTTAGCTCTGTCGTTGAGAAATTAGAATGATCATTCGATGCAAATTCGATGCAACAACCGATAGCTACCGGCAAATGCGCGAACGTTTTAAATACAATGATAAATGCATCAACCCGGATTCAACCTTGGCATCATAGCTTAATGTATGGGGCCCACAAACCTGGTGCGCATCAGTTGAAGGGTAGGCTGTGGTCCCTGGACCGTGAACCAGGAATTGCTGATGGTCACCGCGGACCTGGTCTCCCTTTCCCTGGGGCTCCGTTTGTATCGGAACCTTTTGCATGCCAGCCTGTTGTCGCCTGTTGTCGCCCATAAGCCATTCGGTGCAGCTAACGGTGCGCAGATGATACGTAGAAACCAAGAGAATTCGGAAATTGAACGAAACCCTGAGACGGATTGGAAGAGAACGCCGCCTCGAGTCCCCGACCAAAGGTGCACATCCCGCGCGACGTCGAATCCGGAAGCATTAGAATCTATCGGGAGACTAGGTTTCCGTTCGACGTCGAGGAATCGGTGCATGTTTTGGACTAGTGTTAACAAGAGGGGAAGTCGAGGATTTGTTCCTTCTGTTGACGAACCATTTAGTTGAGATTGAGCTGAGACATCGTAGGGACGACGGCTTGCCAATGGGAGCACACCGCCGGACATCTATCCCAGTAAGTGCATTTTAAACTTACGCATTGGACATTCTTGGCCACACTTGGAGGCGATGCTGTGGCGGGATCCAAGAAAAGGTTGAGGAGAGGAGAGGCGCGGATGGTCGTGTTTGGTCAGTTTGATGATATCATTGATGGTATGATCGGTCCGGGATGCCGGATATTGCGGTTAGTAGGTTCGTTCAGGAGGCCTTCGAGTAGGCGCGATCATTTATTTTACCTTTTAAACTGATATCGGGCTTGCAGGGTGAGGCAAGGGCAAGGACGAATATATTTGTCTCTCCCTCTTCGCCCTGGAACGAGTGTTTCTTGTTGGGTGGGTCTGAGGTCGGCGGCTCAGCCGCCCAAATATACCAGGTCCCATTCTACAGATTTCTCAATCCAGCATGTAGGCTGAGCATCTTTCAAGAGAGAACATATTTTTTTCGATGTGACGAAACCTGGACGATGTTTGGGAAAAGCCACTTTGCAAATTCGTCTTTCCGACTCTCTCGTAGACAGACGCTTCAATAAATGAGCTCGTACCTTGCTTGTTGATTTGCAAATCGTATCCCGCCCAAGGTCTGGACCAGCTTGTGTAAAGTTGGAAGTCTATATATGTAGTCTGTACGAGTAATAAGCCACTCCCAGCCGCTGGCACTTGATCATCTCCACCGGATTTCGCAGGCCGATTTATGTAATCAGGTCGAGGCGGAATGTCAGAGTCGCAGATTGGGAAAAGTCGAGCTTGGGCTGTGATTGGAGCACGAGGGCATTAAACGAGGTATGGAAGACGAAACAAGGGATCATCGGATTGCTGATAATAACTGAGCTTTTGACTGGTCACTGACCGTCAATTCCGTAGTTGCTCCGTAGTTCAATTTAATAGGCAGCCTGTTGATAACGTTGACACGTATTGCTGTCGTGTTTTGGTTATATCCTGGTTCCGGCTTCGCACCTTTCGCACGTTGCGGGTGGGGAAGGATTGGTGAAGATCTAGGCTGCCAGTCGAAGAGACCCTCACATATGTCATTTATTGTTCGTATTTTTCAGTTCAAGTCGATTGCGTTGTGTCAGACCCTGTATAGTAATCATTATGAGCATACGATCTACTATTCATAACCCCGAGCACGATTATGGATCTCTTCGGGGGCCGCCGTATCCCCTCGCGAACTGAACGCATGTACGCCACCGAAGCCGCAGCATTGATCATCGGACGCCCCGCAGTCGCCTCCCACCCATTGACAGCAAATGGCATTCTATTAGCTCGCCGGAAGCGCGCAAATGAGGTGCCCCATCGATCATCAGAGGCGGAGCATTTCACTTGAATTCCTCCAATCTCTCACTGCTAGTATTTTCTTTCAGCCGGCTTGAAGTTCAATTTCCCGGATGTTGAACATGGTCATGTGAATGCAGGAGCTCAGAACGGTTGAGGGACTTTTAGCAGATTTAGAGCGTCCGCGGGGGTGGGACCCTCACATAGCTGCGGGGGTGCCGGGCTAAAGGCGCCGCGTTCGTGTCGTGCTTGCGCCAGTAAAGGGACCCCCGCCCCGCGGGTCAGTACCGCATCACGCGGAAGGGAAAGAAATGTGTGGCCACTAGGGAAAGAATCCAAACAAAGACAGCGGTTAGAGATGTAACAACTCGCGCTCCGGTCCCGCCCAAGTTGCGCGGTGGCCCCAGACGATGTATCGGCGTCTCGCGATTAGTCCCGAGCTACCGGTACCCAAACCACATGCTCAATGTGCATCCGATGGGAATTTAACACGCGCGATTTCTTTCAGCCTTCTGAGTGAACGTACCCCGAGAAAATGAAACGATTCAACCAAGTTGTCATCCGAATGATCCGATCAGTTCATTAGTTTCAAACACGGCTATCCCGGGCCGCACCCAACTCCTTTGCCACTCCCCTGCCACTCCCTGTCCCCGGAGTTCACCCGCCCGCCGCAGTTCAGCGCCACCCGCCTCTTCGAGAACGCTGTGCGTCATGGTCTCGCCTGTTCCCGCCCGTCATCGCTGCTCCACCTTCCCGCGTCCTTCGGTTCCGCCGCGGCGCTGCCACTTCGGAGAGTTCATGGCACCCACGATCTCACGTCCGAGTTTCATTTGCGCATTTCGGCACTTAATTCAGCGTTCAATTCTGAACTCGGCTGAATCTGGTAAAGACCTTCGTCTCTGATCGAGTCTATCTGCTAAGTTGCATATAATTATTGAGGTCTCTCGTCCCTACAAATATTCCTGACTACTATGTCAACAAATTAGGTTTCTAGACGGAGCAAAGCCAGCTCTGCATGTCGCCCGCGCTTCGAAGGTTTGTCTTCCAACTCAAGTGAGGGTTGGATTTGTGCTGGTTCCATGTATACTAGCCGCGCCTCGTCTGAGCCTTGGAGCATAAAACATGACCCGGAATCAGAATATGCACTATGCGTACCTGACCTCCTCAGGTGAGACCAGTTTCGGCGTTCTTCTATACGGAATTCACGCTGTAATGTAATTATACTCGGCCCCACCCGGGGCTTTATCCAGACCGGTCGAGATCCAATAGCTGTCGAATGGGAAGTTCTACTTATCAAGGATCAATCATTCCGTAGTTCAACGGTCGGTGCGCAGTTGTAATACGAATAAAGACGTACAACACGTGGTGCTATGGCTTCTGCGTTATAAAACGCCAGATCCGTCCCGGGTATTCCTCATACAACTACCTCCAATTCCACATAAATTCTCTACAATGGATTCGGAGACCCAACCCTTCCTGGATACTGAAGTCGGCCCTGTTTACGTCCATGACCACTCTCAGCCCCACCATCTTTGCGCTCGCTGCTCCTCCGATTTGGCATCGCAGGATTACAAAGGATCTAAGAGCTTGACTCTCAGGCACATTCTGATCTCTGGTAAGTTTGTGCGACTTTTCATGTTAATTTGAGGCTCAAAAATATTGCCAGTGGCAATCGCCCTTTCCTGCATGATGTTCATCCTCTCCGTGGCGGAAATGGGTAGCGCGTGGCGTTTTAAGGCCCCGAGTATGTCATCTTACTCGAGTACCACATATTCACTTCATCCTACTGATTTGGAACTAGGCATTGTCCAGCTCTTTGTCGCCCTTTGGACCGATGTGACCATCACCTTCCTCGCTCTCTTGTAATTATATTTCCTCAACTTGACTCTTGTTTCCGGCTCACCATAATCCAGACTGTACGCCGGTCGTCGGGGTGACTCCCGCCCCACAATGGGCCGCACCACCGTCCAAATCCATGTCTTGACCGCACTCGCCTGTTCCTGGATCAGTACGCAGATCTCATCTGCGCCTTGGACCCATACTTACCGCCTATCTTTCAGTTTTCATGGTTGCAATGCTGACGCAGAACTCGGGAGCCTGTGCGTGGCGGTCTGGACCTGCAGCCTGTGGCCTCTTCACGACGGTCCATGTTCTATCTTGGTTCCTCATCTTCGTCTGTACGTCTCAACATGCATTTCTTTCTCACTTGTAGTCCGACACACGTTTTCAGTGTTCACAGCGGCATATGCTACTTACCGCAGGGCTGTCACCATTCATGGAACCACAATGGTACCCCTCCCGGTGACCCCCACCCTGGTTCCGGCTTGGCGTGTTTCTCACATCGCAGGCGGGGAAGGATCGGTCAAGATATAGGTCTCTTATGACCAGGCCCTTCAAATGTTCCCGCTTGACCCTCGCGCGTTTGTGGGTCGCCCATAATTCTTTCAGTTTGGATAATCACATATGCCTTTTTTGTGTTTCGTATGTTTTGAATTGGAGTCAAGTGCGTTATTGTATTGCGAGTAAAACAACAAGTACTTTCACCTATATTCCCGTCTACGACTCGGAATCCCCTCGAGGGCCGTTGTAATTCCACATCCTGGGCGTTCTGAAGTTTGAAAACATGTGCATCACCGCAGCCGCAGCATTTTATCGGAAGGGTGAATACGAAATTGATCATCAGAAGAAGCGTGCGCCTGAGTTAGTCTTCCTCCGATCCTCGACGGGAGCGAGGAGTTTCCCCCTCATTCGTTGAACCTTCAAGTTCAATTTTCTGGATATTGAACATGGTCATGTGATCGCAGGGACTCAGACCCGAGGACGGTCACAATTAGGGACGATATTTGTTCAAATAGTAAAGTAAAGGGCGCTGTTGGGGCGCTGATTTTTCTGTTCCCGCGAGATGCGGTGGTATCCCCATTCCTTCCCCTCCTACTGCGGTTCCGCATCCGGATGATCACGTCAAGCGCAGTAATTGACGGGTTTTCGGCTCCGAAACACAAATTCTGTGTCGCCCTGAAGCTTTCAGAAGGAAGGTTTACCTCCTGAAAAACATAGTCTAACCATTCACCGTTTGTACGCATCCTGCTTTTATCAAACAACAGTACATCATTAAGATATGATGTCGGCGTCACAATGAACTCGTTTTTTTTAATGACTTCAAATTTTGAAGACCGAGATAAATTCTCTATCACTCGCACTGGCGGCTGCTTCTTATTGTGGAACCGTTTACCTTGCATTGCTGTATAAGTACGTATATCCAGGGGGAAACTTCATCTACAGACTGATTTCTGATTTGTGCTTTATCCTGAATCTGACACCGGGGGCAAAGGTCGACGCACCTGAAAAGCAGGTGCCTTAAACGCATGTGGTTGGCACCTGGGATCAGCGAATAACAAAGGTGTCAATCACCTTTTTGGCACCTTTGTTTTTGGCTTTGAATTGCCCCCAAAAACAAAGGTGCCATAAAGGTGATTGACATCTTTGTTCCAGGTGCCGACCACATGCAGACCACATGCGTTTAAGGCACTTGGGTTTCACATGCGTCGGTCTTTGCCCGCAGTGTGAATCTCAATCCGTCTTATCCTATTCATGCATAGTACATACCACCAAGCTCCTAAACTGAACTCATTATCCTGACGGGGCCCTCGCGGCCCTGATGAACAGTGTTTAACTTGGTTTGTAAGGTAGGGGCCATCCACTCCCTGCAAACGTCACGTGAATCTTCCAAATATGGGTAGTTTGTAGAGACAGCTGTACCGAAAATCCTGTGGGCAGTTTGGGCCTTATTCCTTCCATGAATATATAGATATGCATCCTAAGAAGGCCCTAACCAAACCGCTAAGGGATCAAGTGAAAACTGAGTGAGGAGTTGTGCTCACAAAACGACACCGACTTCTTATCACTTTTGGTATCAAAGGCTGATGGTGATTCCGCCGCGACTTGCGAGCACAACTCCTCACTCAATTTTCACTTGATCCCTTAGCAGTTTGGGTGTGACCTTCTTAGGATGTATGTCTACAGATTAATGGAAGGAATAAGGGCTAAACTTCCTACACGATTTTCGGTACAGCTATCTCTGCAAACTACCCATATTTGGAAGATTCACGTGACGTTCGCAGGGAGTGGATGGCCCCTACCTTATATGATTGTTTTTCCACTTCAGGCTACCTATATACCCAACCCATAGGGGTAATTTTTTCATGAAGAAGGATTACCCCAAACGGACCTCCCATAAGTGGTATGTCCCACATATATCCCACCTAGATGGGACATCCCATCCATCATCTAAATTTGACTGGGACGTCCCACATATGGTATGTGGGACATCCCGCCCGCCGCAGGCGAGGAAAATTTTCATCATTAGGGACATCCCAGGGTGTCTGGGGTCCTACCTGGGGGGCCCAATTAAATATTTTTGCCTGCTCCATTCCAGCCCCTCCACTGCTACTGGCAGGTACCACTGCTTGCCTACCATCTCCGCTACTCTCCCCACTGTCCAGCCATGCATCCTGTATCATTACTGCCACCTACGCTGCCGGTTGCAGTGCCCGGCAACTGCTCCATTCCCGCTCATACCAGGCAGGCCAAATAAATATATATATATATTCTGCTTGCACCATTCCAGCCCTTCCACTGCTTGCCTACCATCTCCGCTACTCTCCCCACTGTCCAGCCATGCATCCTGTATCATTACTGCCACCTACGCTGCCGGTTGCAGTGCCCGGCAACTGCTCCATTCCTGCTCATACCAGGCAGGCCAAATAAATATATATATATATTCTGCTTGCGCCATTCCAGCCCTTCCACTGCTTGCCTACCATCTCCGCTACTCTCCCCACTGTCCAGCCATGCATCCCGTATCATTGCTGCCACCTACGCTGCTGGTTGCAGTGCCCTGCAGCTGCTCCATTCCTGCCCATACCAAGCAAGCCAAATAAATATTTTTTTCTGCTTGCACCATTCCAGCCCTTCCGCTGCTTGCCTACCACCTCCACTACCCTCCCCACCATCCAGGCATTCTGTATCATTACTATCCCCTTCACTGCCATGCCCTGCAGCTGCCCTATTCCTGCCCATACCAGGCAGGCCAAATAAATAAATATTTTTGCGTTCATTTATGTTGAAGAAAGGGTTGAATTCACAGGTTCTGAATAGCAGACAGAACTCCGGTGGTGTACAATTATGGGTGCGTTCTCCTCTGTGTCTACATGTCATCTCGCTGAACTATGGCAGGCATGGAGGATTGGGATTTGAGGAATCGTGGGCTTCTGCTGATCTTGCGGTTAAACTCTTGCAGACGGCAGTCAAGAGTTGAGTTGCGGATCCCCTTGCTTATGGAGGTATATATGACCCCCCCTCCCAAAAAGAATAATAATAATCCACGTCGCGCTCATCACCCCATGCACACCTCAATTTCATTGACAACTTATCCCAGTAAACTGGAAAGATCTAAGTTAAAGACCATTTCATACCCCCGTGGTCCAGTTGATCCCGAACAAAAGTGCGATGGTGCGAGCACCGCTCCTGCAGGCACCTCTGGTTGCCTTATCATTGCTGCCACTTATGCTGCGGCATCCTGCAGTCGTTCCATTCCACCCTTCCACCATCTAAGCTACTTTCTTGTTAAACACTCATTGGACCACCTTGTTAAATGCACTGCATGGGACGTCCCATATCCGCCGAAATCCAGGTGGGACGTCCCATATCCGCCGAAATCCCGGTGGGACGTCCCATATCCGCCAAAATCCAGGTGGGATGTCCCATATGTGGTGGGTGTGCAGGCACCGCATTACGGAGCAATAAGGTGGTGTCATTAACTGTTCCGTGACAGCACTGGTGACAATAGAAGTACTTAATGATATAAACCATGTTGAATTCTTTTTTTCCTTGAGTGTTGAACAATAAAATGTTCGAGGAGAAGCATGAATTTCCTCACTTGCACCCCTGTACCTGTCCTATCCAAGGAAATGAGTGCCACCATAGCGAGCAGTGCATTCACGATGCACTGTGGAATTGTGCGTGTCTCACAATGCGCTGTGGAATTGTGGGTGTCTGCGTGGCATGCGATGGCGGGTCATCTCAGATATTCCCCCAGATTATTTTATCCTTACGTGAAGTCACTCACAGCTGACAACTAACTAAGATATAAACCATCTAGATTTTCTTTCTGCTTCCATGTGGCCCTTACTCCTGGTGGTCGCACCAGTCACGTGCTCAAACGCGTCGCGTCTTTTGGTGCAAACAAAACACGCCTCCCTGCAAAATTGTTTGAAGTCATTCCGAAAAAAAAAAATTAACAGATGGAAAGGATAGCATAATATTGGCATAATACACGAGGCAAAAAAGACGGATGTAGAAAGTACGCGACGTTATTCCTGGTGGCCGCGTCAGTCACGTGCTCGAACACGTCGCGTCTTGGTGCAAACAAACCACGCCTCCCTGCAAAATTGTTTGAAGTCGTTCCGAAAAAAGAAAATTAACAGATGGAAAGGATAGCATAATATTGGCATAATACACGAGGCAAAAAGACGGATGTAGAAAGTACGCGACATTATTCCTGGTGGCCGCGTCAGTCACGTGCTCGAACGCGTCGCGTCTTGGTGCAAACAAACCACGCCTCCCCGCAAAATTTTTGAAGTCGTTCCGAAAAAAAAATTAACATATAGAAAGGCATAGCATAATATTGACATAATACATGAGGCATAAAGACGGATCTGGAAAGTACGCGATGTAACATAAACTAGAAATGTACGCCAGCCCCCCAGGAATCGTACAGGCCCCACCTGTGGATCTCTTCACGATAAACTTCAACGTCATCTTCGTGCGCAAAGACCGGTGCCCAACCAGCGTCCAATGAACCGAAATCCTGTTGGCCGGGCATAGCGAAGAGAAGCCTCATGTCGGCGTGACTTGACTTGTTCACCTGCTTCCAATCTTTGACATAGAATATTCGGCTGCCCGGGTATTTGAAGCGCACAGGGTACAGGGAGTCGGTAGCACCGAACTCGACCTTTCTTCTTTTGGTGCGACGCTCAGGCTCCACGTAATCCTCCTCACGTTCTCGAATAAGCGTTAGGGGCGCAGGTTGGCGAGACCGAGACCGAGACCGAGCAGAAGGAGACCAAGGTCGACGCGAAGAACCCGCGTAGGGCGCGGGTTGGCGAGAGCGAGAGCGAGCAGACGGAGGTCGATGCGAAGAACCCGCCTCAGAAGGCCTGGGTTGGCGAGAGCGATGAGGAGGAAGAGGAGGAGGAGCCACAGATTGGCGAGCGCGAGGCAGGGCGGGCGCGGGGAGTTGATGCGCAAAATCTCCCGTAACCCCGCCGGCCTTGTACGTGGCATATGTCGAAGCCAGAGAGGCCCGTGAGGAAGCGCGCGCGCGACTGCGACTGCGCTTCCGTGTATTTTGGTGCGCTGGAGCAGGTGGAGCACGCGCGACTGCGACTGCGACTGCGCCTCTGTGTATGTTGGTGTGCTGGAGCAGCCGCTGGAGCCCGCGAGTGTTCCTTGGCGGGAGCGCGTGCACGCGCGTGCGCGACTGCGACTGCGACTGCGGCTGCGGCTGCGACTGGGGCTGCGACTGGGGCTGGGGCTGGGGCTGGGGCTGCTACTTGCGCGCATCTTCCCTTTGGCGTTTGAATTCTTCTCCTTCGCCATCGCCAAGATGAAAGCCTCGCTCTGATGGACTTTGCGGAGACAGTCGCCCGCAACGTTCTTGACGAGAGGGAAATAGTATTGCTCTTTGAGTGGCTGGCGAATTTCGTCTGTACGACAGTCAGTGATATGTAGATAGATGAGGGGGTAGAAATGCGTACGTGCGCTCCAAGGAACTATCATCATTACACCTTCATCGTCGTGCTCCTCGTCCACCACCGTATTCGCCCGCTCCAGAGCCGGCATAAACTCTTGGAAGGTATGGACTTTGATCTTCTTGAGCTCGAACGCGCCGCCGATGATCTGCCCCATCTGCTCGAGCACGTTGGCGTAGTTGATTAGTCGGAATTTGTTAACAAAGGCGAGGTCCAAGAACTTCTCGTTCCAGGCCATTGTTGCGGGGCGCTCCGGGCAGTACTGAGCTATTGAGATACAGTTAAATCACTGGTGATGGAGAACATGTTGGACTTACTCAGTTGAGCCAACATAATAGCGCCGAATAGTCGACGGAAATGGTCGCGCGACCCCTCCGTTTCCTTCTTCGCCATCTCGCCGGGCAACATGACGGCGCGGGTAGTCGACTCTGTTTGGTCCAGCAGGAGTTGTCTGGACTTGCATCAACACGAGCGACGATCCCAAATGAACGAAGAGACGTACCGAAAAAGTGTTTCCCAGTCCTTAATCGTCTGGTTGAGTGGCAACTTCCGCTGCTCACGGAGGATCTTGAACTCCTCTGTCGAACCAAACGCGAAGCTTGCCTCTCCTTGCGGGTCGATGCACAGACCCCAGACATGCACGCCAAAGTTGTTGTATATGTGTTGACCCTGGAAAAAAAAAATGAGTGGCGTTATTCGAGTGCAACGCGGGAGCACGCACCTCCTCTATCAAAGGCTTCAACGCCGACTGGACTTTTCCCTTCAGTTTCCCGTCGTCACGCCAATTGAGACCAGCCTGCTCCAGCGTCGTCTTGTGCCACTGTCGCAACTCGGGCAATTTCGCAAATACCGCCTCAGAGTCGGCGGTATCCACGTCGCCGCAGGCCTCGGTAAACGCGGCGCGCGCCCGCTTGATATATTCCGAGCGAGTCACTGACAATGCGTCGTTAAGACCTCCAACAAAAATGAACGGAAAAAGCACTTACATCCCGACGTTTTGAATGGTACATCGACGGCCCACTTCATCTCGAAGATGTTCCAAGGGATGGGCGCCCGTGAGGATGACCTAGCTGTTCCGAGAATGCGGTGTAGCGTGGTCGTCGGCTTGTTACACTCCAGGGCGAGGGCGGCGACATCGTCGTTGAACTTCTGCTGGAGAGCATAAAGACGGTCCCGCATCTCTTTGGAAACGGGGCCGCGGGAGTATTCTTCCCTGTCGTCGTCGTCTTCATCGTCATCCACCTCCTTCCCCTTCCCCTTCCTCGACCCACGCTTCGCCTTCGCTTGCCCCTTCTGAGTGGCAGAGGCGGTGTCGGCTGCAGCGCCCTCGTCTCCGCCGTCGCTTCCCTCCGCTTCCACCTCCTTCTCCTTCTCCTTCTCCTTCCCTTTCACCTTCGCCTTCGCCGGAGCCTTCGCCTTAGCCTTCACTTTCGACGAGGGGCTCGAGCGTTTCCTCTTTGGAGGCGATGCATCGGAGTCGTCAAGCTGCCCCCGGGCCACGGCGTCCTCAAACTCTCGTGTTTCTTCCTCATCCTCAGACTGAGAGCCGGGTGGCACGTTGTATCCCTTGCTCAATTTCTTGGCTTTCGCCTTCTCCTTGAGCAACTCCTGTTTCCCCCATTCATTGTCGGTCGAGAGCTCTGAGGACGGTGGAGATGGGGCCACCAACAGTGACCCCTGACTTGAGCACGAGCGGAGTTTGTTGCGAATGGAGGTTGGTGAGCGTCCGCGAGGAGAAGGCGGTGGCACCGGTTCACGACCGGGCGAGGGCGAAGGGGGTGGTACGCGCGGAGGAGGGTTACGTGCCGGAGTTTTTCTGCGAGTTGGGGAGCATCCGCGGGAAGAAGGGGCCGCCGCCCTTTCACCATCGGGAGTGGGCAGAGCCGGAGGTGCGCGCGATGGTGAATCTCTGCCGTCGGCGGAATGAGGGCGGGGGTTACGGGGCGAGGGCGAATGCGTGCCATCATGGTCTGCACGCCACCCGTCGCTGGAATGACGGCGGGGGGGTTGGGAAGGATGATCTTGCGGGGGGGGGGCGAGCTGGTCGTCAAGCTCCAGCTCCAGATAGTCAAGCTCATCATGGTCTGAGAAGTTGTACTCAGGCTGCAATGAGCGGCGCGCAGGCGCATCCGGCATCGTGGAGTCCGAATCACCCGAGGCATCCTCGAGTGGCACGCTGTGCAAGCCGTGGCGTGGCGCGTCGTTGGGTGGTGCGGAGTATGTGTGTGACCCTCGTCGAAAGACGTTGAGGTTAGCCTCGGCCGCCCCGGGTTGCAGATGTAGAGGGCGGGGAGCTGGCCGACGCTGTGCAAGATCCAGTCTTGGAACAGCTACTGGCTGGGAGGGTGGGCAAACAGATGAAGGTGGAGTCTGGGTGGGCGGGCGAATAGGTGAGGGATTGCTGCGTGAGATACGAGCGTGACGCGTAGACGCGCGACCACCCTCGAGCTCCGGGCCTGTTGTAGGCGCGCGACCACTGTCGAGTTCCGGGCCTGGGGGAGTAGGCGCGCGACCGCCGTCGAGTTCCGGGCCTGGGGGGGTAGGCGCGCGACTACCGTCGATTTCCGGGCCTGTAGACTGCGTAGGCGTGGGAGGGGGGGTAGGCGCGCGACCACCGTCGAGCTCCGGGTCTGTCAACTTCTTCTGTGGCTTCAAAATACAATCAGCATCGAACGAGTAAATGTGTTACGCGACGTACTTTGTTCTTGTTTTTGGGTTTACGAGTAGCAGCTCCTGTCGCCTTCTTCGGTGCCTTGAAAACACAAAGTCAGCGTGGAATAAGGAAAAGTGGGACGGCACGTACAGCTTTCTTACTGGCATTGGTGTTCTTCTTATTTGGTAGCAATGTTTCCGGTGCGGTTTGCGACCGAGTGGATCGAGTAGAAGATCGAGTCGACGAGCGCGTGCGGGTAGCGGGTGGAGACGGGGAGTCACCATCGGTGGAGCGAGTGTGCACCATTGAATGTGCGGGAATGGTTGGGGATGCGGGCTCGACCGTGTACTGGGGAGACTGGGAGACGGAACGCAAAACAAGGAGGTTCCTGTTCCGGGATTAAATACAAGTCCTGCCAGTGGCACGTACATAGAACATTACCATTGTTCACAATGTCCATGGTACATGCTCCCAAGCGCGGAATGCTACACTGAACCCGATTTGGTAACTCCCTGGCCACAGCGCGCGGTGGCCACTCTCAAGTCCATCAGGATCAACTGCTTCAGTACAATGAGAGAGCGCCACTTATAACAGTGCGCATTGCTCACCGTGTCTTGCATTTCCTGCACCTCGTCTTCAAAGCGCGCCCACCCGCCTCGAACTCTGCAAATTCTGTCCAAATATTCAATGATTTTATTGCCAAAAATACTACGCAAGCCACCAACGTACCACAAAACAAATCCTTGTCTTCCCTGCGCATTTGCGCGTCCTTGCTGTTTTTGGCGCATATCTGGGCTTTTTAAAAATATTTCCTCCCCGCTTGAAACTGTGCTCGCATTCCTTGTCCATTCTATCGTCGTGTTACTCTATTTACCCATTCTATTTACTTTTATCTACCTACGCTACCTATATCCCTCGGCGCTCGTTGGTCAATACGCACCAAGCCTTGCGACATGGTGGTTAAGAGCAAGAGGCAAAGGCTTACGTCACTACCGAGCCTCCCCACATGGTGTGTCGACTCTCAGAGAAACCGCGGTCCCGGACCGGGAGTTTCTCCGAGAGTCGACCCATCATCTCGGCCGGCTGCTTTGCACAGCCACTCTTTTGCTTTTGCTTCCGCACCACTATGTCAAGACGGTAAGTCGGTTTGCTATAGATTGTAGTTAGTAGTAGGTGGTAGAAACGAAATACACAAAGTACAGATGAAGTAAAGAAGAAAGCCCACCGGGCCCCCAATAAATGCGAGACTGTGGCGGCCAAATGGGAAAAAATCACACGACGCTGAAACGCTGGATTTGGGAGCAGGAGCGGAAATAGTGATGGCAAAGTGGAGATGTGAAGGGCAAGTTGAACTCTATACCCCTAAAACCAACCAACCACTACCACAACACTCTCTATTGGGCTACTCTCAATATCCTAGCGCGCAAGTTCGGGGATTCCAACCAAGTATAGGCTGTGGCAATCTGAACTAAGCTGCACAAGTTGTGGGACAAACAAAGCTTGCTGATCAAGCTAAATTGCTTAATGGCCTTCTAAGCACTCAGTGTAGTGTCAAGAGACGATTGAAACGATGTTATATTCAAGGTGTGTATGTGTATCTAGTCAAATGATTTTACTGTAGCTCAATCCAATGGTATTCCAAGCAGATTCCAACACTTGCAGGACTGGCACACTAATATGGGTGTGTACCAGGCAGGAAAGTGGAGGGTCCACTACAGACTGTTTCCTAAGCCAAAAGCGATGTATTTGCACTCGTATCCACGCGTCACTCGTCCAGATATAGCCACACGCGAGGTAACAATTGCAATATAATTCTTTAGCTAATGCGGACAACCAATGTATTGAAGTGAAGACCAAAGCCACTAGTCAACAAGGACTTGTGTCGGAGGTCTCACACTCAAATCAAGGGCTCCTTAAGCACTAAATAGCCGGTGGCCAATTGCGATTCAAGGAAACAATGATCCAAAACCAACAAAATCAATTGACTCCTCTATGAGCCCAACAACCAGACAAAGAAACTACCCAAAAAGCGACCAGCAAATAGCTGACCACTGGAGGGGCAGGATCCAGTACATAAATACGAAACTAGCTACCCTATTTATACTGTGAGCTTATCTACAGGTCCCTAATATGGTTACATGAAGTTAAATAGCCAAACGACGAAATAATAGATAAATGTACAGAGACTTGGTCCAAAGTAGCAGTAATGCAGCACCAAAATTGTGTTCCATGTGCTTTTTAATGTGTCCATGCGCTCCTGCACAGCATTCCATGTGCTCTCTGCATAGCCTCGACTATCAAGAATCTATTTTTAGAATCTTGGATTATCTCGAGCCCGACACAGAATGTTCTAGAGCCAGTGCTTCGTTCCGAATATCTCCGATATTTAGAGCCTTCCAGAAGCATTCGGAGATGGTGGCTATGCCCCCAATGACAGAACATGTCAACAATGAAACAATGTGCCCACAATGCACACAACGACTCTGCCAATGCAATTCAACTTGCAACTGGTGTTCCCTCGGATTGCCCATAGTCTTAGATGGATAGTATTTGATACCCTTGTTCGGAATACATGCAGATGAACCCCAATTCGGTCATAGAATGGTTGAGTAAATCATTAGCTAAAGAATTAGTGCTTTCTCAAAATCTGATCCATAGTGGCATCGTCATCAAAGTAAAGCTCCGCAACTACAGCACATGTGTGGCTTCCTAGCTAGCTGCTCAGGTCTCGCACCAGCCCTCATTTGGTGATGATATAGATATAGCAGTTTCTTTAGCTAAAGGTATACAGCACTAGTAAAATTGGACAATTTCACGGCCATTTAGCCTGCTTATCAACGCTGACGATCATTTGCGTATAGCGCATCCGCCATGGAGTTCATCGACGACCGCACTGAGGTCATCCATGAAGAAGAGGAGGAGCAAAACCACGAAGACCCCGACTCCTCGGAGGCTCTGGCGCGCGCAGCTGACCAGCGTGACTTCCAAATGGAAGAAATTGAAGCAGGACACCAGGCGCGACTGCAATCAGCAGCGCCGTATCGAATTCCGGAGTCTCTACTCACCCAGCAAACTCCCAAGCGCGAACGTCAGACGGCCGAAATCGACGCTGTGGACTCCCGTCCTGCGACGCCCCCCCCGAAAACGCAGACATACCGAAAAGAGCTCGATTCAGCAATATTTCGACGTCGCCGCGGAGGAATCTGATGAGGAGGAAGGAAATGGAAACAACAACGACGGTGGGGAAGAGGATGAGGACAATGAGGACGAGACTTTGTCCGATAAAGGTACGTAAATCCCAACAACACGACGCGTCCCTACTTATGAGGGTGCGAAGAATTCCTCGACGATGAGCCCATCCACAATGCCCCTGCGCTTTACCGCAACTTGCCCAACGCAGACGACGACGCCGAGCGCGAGTCCGCCGAAACCACCGCAGCGAGATACCAGCAAGCTAGCGCTGGTTATTCCAGGGACATTGAGGCAGAGCGCAGAGGGCAGGCGTCAATGTCTCAAGCATTCGCGTCTCCCAATGCAGGACAATCTTCTGCAGGCGAGCATGCGTCCGTGTCAAGCTGGATGCAGGATACCATGTCCACGCTAATCGACCTCCCACCGGCACCACTTCCCCGCAGCTTCAGCGCCACGCAACGCGCAACAAACCGCCGAGTTAAAACGAAGGAAACGGTGGTTCCGGGCACCTGGATTCGGATTCCAACTGGGAAGTACCGCAATTCAGTCGCGCTTGTACTACCCTCGCGTGAGGGCGAGTGTCTTGTCTGCGCTGATGATAAACGCACGACTGTCTCTCTTCCGAAGGACTGCGAGCCAGTTCGGCCAACCCCCACCGAACTCACCAACTTCAACCACGCCGACAGTTCCTGGCTCACCCAAGTCCATTTCATCGGAATGTGCTCAGCTTTGACCGAAGGCGACCGGGTAGTAGTGGTCGACGGCCCTGACATGTGTGTTACGGGGTTCATCACCATGATCCGCGACGTCCCCACTTTCAATAATACTCGGGTCAGATACGCCAAAGTCCAGAGGGATTATGATGGCGTCGCAGTCCTCAAAAAAGAAGACCCGGGGGTCTTCGTCCAACTCACCCACCTCCGACGCCATGTTTTGGACAATCCCATTCCCATCGGCCCCTTTGATCGTGTCCGCGTAGTTTCGGGGACCCAGTACTTGGGATATAGCGGTCGAGTTGTAGCGTTGGACGACCCATTTTTTGAGGTTGACGTGTCAAAGCCCCCGCAACAGATGGAAAATATCCGGATATCCATTAGTCTACACTATTTGACGCGGGATTTCCACAGTGGAGATATGGTCCAAGTTAGTCGGGGAGAATGGGAAGGTCGAACAGGGATGATAACAATGGTGTGCCCCGGTGGCGCACTGGAGATATATGATGTATGTTTTTGGTTTTGGTTTTGGGCATGCCGTCCTAACTAATAATTTCTCAAGTCGCAAGCAATAGGTTCTACAATCCTTTGTCCAGACGAGATCGAGGATAAAATACCAACTGCGATGGTAAGTCTTTTATCCGTTTGTGAACAGCCTAACATACTTTCGTAGTTCAAAGTCCGTTCTGCGGATGTCACTTTCGCGCTATTTTCCGATAGCGGCGTCAAACAGGGTTTTACCACACAAAGTGAAGTACCCGCCATCCCCAATAATATGACGCCCGCCACAGAATATAACGAACTGACAACGCTTCATGATTTGTTGGCGGATCTGGAGGCACAGGATAGAATGAAGATAGATCAAAAAATGAGCATGATGAAAACTGGGCGCCGATTCGAGGGCTTGCATGTCATCATCGCGCATAAACATTCGCTCAAAGGCATGAGGTGCGTGGTCAAAGGCGATCACGATAGCCCTAAGCGAGTGGCTCGATTGGAGAAGGGGTCGACGCGAAAGGCATGGCGTGGGGACATGGGAGATATACATGGGATAATTGCGACCGTCTCGAAGATGGATTCGAGCCACACGTTTGAAATCGACGTCAAATATCTGGTACATGCATAGTATGTCGTGTTTCGTTTGTTTACTTATCTAATTGACGCTTCGTTTCAGCACTTGTCTCCCGTTGAACAAAGCCATCGTTTTGCCTCCTAAGGCTCTTGCTCCACCATTGCCCCCCCCACCTCAGCGCGCTCGGACCAAGACACCAGACCCGGAGTCGCTCGATTCCAGTACTTTGTGGGCGAGCGGTCCATCGGCGCCACCGCCGACACTACCAGGTGAGCAGACAAACCGAAGTAAATAGCGATACACCTCATGCGATCACAGGGGAAGACAACGGGGAATGGATTTGTATTCCTTTGCTGACCCACAAACGTGTCGATGTTGTGGTCCGAGGGATAGAGGGGCTCGCCGACCACAGAGCCACCAATTTCAAAAACAGCCCCACCTTGCGCAAACTCGAAGGTAAAAAAGGCTACCTACTTATCGAGGAGCCACCTTCTGTCGACATGGTGGATATGAAAAAACTCAAGGTTTTCGCGGTTGGGCGTAATTTAACAGCCCATAACGTGCCGGCGAAATGCATCAAGCCGTTCAGAGGACTGGACGAGATGCCTTTGACGAAATTCAGAACACGGGTTGTAATAATTGGTCCAGACATTACGGGTGACGGCACCTTCAAGGGCCTGTACGGGGAAACCCAACCGCCCGATCACAACGCTGGTTCAGAAAGCGTCGGAGTGCGATTTCAAGCGGCCGTGGAATCGCAAATCAAGGTCTTTCCGCTGCTGAGCCTCTGCCAGGCCGAGAACGTAGAGATACATGCGTCTATTGGAATATGGCCTGCGTCGCTCTTCGAGTAGTTGGACCTGCAAATAGTATCTTGTAAATATTGTACCTACATATAAATTAGTTGCCGCGTAAATATTGTACGGACTTATAAACCAGTTGTAGATATTCCAATAATACCCTATTCATGGCTTGACGGCGTGATTGATTTTATGGCGCGTATACGGCGCATGAGTCGCGTGAATTACGCGTGAATTCTGAGACTGGCGTGAATTCTGCAGACGCCTCCGTTTGACAGGATGCGGTGCAGGCGCCTGTGCAGGCGCCTGTCTCGGCCGTTTCCACGGCCCGAGGTTTCCCTGAAACTCGACGCATCAAGTTTGCGGCTTGTTTGCCCGGGCGCCTATTTTGTTCTTGCTTCCTACCACCATGTACGCGTAGTGATAAAGTAGATAATACAGAGTGGATAGATATTCAGTATAGTAGATACGAAGATACGATAGGAAAACAGTAGAGAATCCATTAGACAAAGGAATGATTGAATGGGGCATCAGGGTGGCCCATTGATGGAGTCGTGTACGAAGTCGTGAAACAATAGGCAGCGAATAATATGATGAACGCGTGCACGACGGTTGACAACAAAGCGCAAAGTGGCGAGCAATTGCGAGGAGCCCGCCTTTAAATTCGCGTTTGGTGAGTGGCAAAGCATTGCGTGGTCTCTATCTCACCTCCCCTTCCAGCTTCATTCCCCCCTCCGCACCTCAAAGCCCATGAACGCGCCCGTGCGGCGGCTCTGCCCTCATATTTGGCGGTACCTGGTCCCTCAATCCCTCATCCACGCCAGAAAGTACCAGGACATATCAGCAGACGCCCAGATATCCTCCTGGGCAATGGGCAGACTCTTGTCCAGCCGCGTCTCCCCGCACTCTACGCCCATTCTGCTTTTACGCCCGTCAACTCCGACAGAGACGAAGCAGACTACGACCAATGCGACATATTGCCTTCGGACGGCAATATCCTTCCTACACCAAGACGCGATCCCACTACTCATCGGCGAAAACGAGAAGCACAATGGCGGCGCTGGCAGGGGGAAGTCCTCCCCGGATTAATTCCGCACTATGTGCGCGTCCTCGAGCAAACCCGATCGCTGCGCGAGTTTGATAAGCTCCCCCACCGGACGCGCACGAATGCCTGTGTTTGCTTAAACACGAAGGTGTCCAAGATCGCCATCGTGCACTTTTCATGTATGTTAGCGCGATCAGCCAGGGTTTATTGATCTAACTCTTCAATAGCAGTAGAAGATATCGAAATTGAGGTGTGCCTGTGCGCTCCGGCCGCCGTACAACTCATGGCTGCAGGAGCGTTTCCCTGCGCGCCTCTGCATCCGTCCCTGGCCGTCGATTTATGGGTGCTGGAGTTTGCATTGAACCTTTTCGTGCAGATTGCGCCCAACAACACCGCGTTCACTCAGGCGTTGGAGCGCACACTGGCTACGCTTGGTTTTCAGCTCGATCACAAGGTATATCGTCTTCCTTTGCCCCGCGATTCTGTTCTTACAACTTATTTAGAACTCGCTACGACGTCGATTTGGTAGCTGCCTCATGTGGTACACCCATTTGCACAATCGCACACCTGAAAGCGTCGAGCCAGTGGCACCCGAACAAGAAGACGTGCCACCTACCCCCCGTCGTTCACCCACACCAACTCCACGCGGACGTCGTCCCACCAGATCGCGTACTCCGTCCTCGGAGAGGTCGTCGTCTGCAACGCCACCCACTCCGACCCAAGCCAGACCCGCGCCACGTAAACGCGCACCTCCCAAACACCTGAGTTGCCCTTCCCAAAACCTCTACCTCGGACACGCCCGAGCGAATATCTGCGGCGTCGCTGTCCCACCTGCTTCGGCGGGGACTTGAAACGCGATCCATCCTCGTTGTACGCATATCTACTTGCACCGCTTCTGAATGCGCTAACACTCGGGGCAGATCGGACGTCAAGTGCTGCATAGACACTTGCTTCACCCAAAAGAAATGCAAGTCTCCAAAAGATCCCCCCAAGGCGCATCCCAACACACATTTCGTCCCGGAGGATGTGGCCGTACAAACAGAGCATTATGTGGACAGCATGTGTAACGTGAAGAAGGCCAAACGACCCAAAGCCACCGTCGAGGATGAAGTCGAAGATGATTACGAACACCCGGAGTTGCCACTGCCGCGCTCCGTGCTGGACGGCTGCGAGGCGTCATTCAAGGCGGCGGACGAGAAGCGCGAGAAGGCGAGTACAGAGTTCTTCGAGGATACGGCGATCATGGCGCTTCTTTGTCGTCATGATCGAGTCCTCTGGCTTGTCAACATGCACTCAGCGGGCGAAAGACAGTTCAATGTTTTCGTCCTAGTTGAGCTCCTCTACCAGCATCTTCCCCCCGATATCATCGTCGGTTTGCTGTACGACGTGGCTTGCGCGTTGGCCCGGAGTTGTCGGAAATGGGGATTCCTTTCGCAATACCTGGATCGCCTGGTATTCGCAGTCTCCGTGTTTCACGCGTTCGGGCACGAGTGGGCCTGCCAGTTGCTTTTCCATCCTCAGAAACGTGTTGGATTCGGTCTCACGGACGGCGAAGGCTGCGAGCGCTTCTGGCACTCTATCAGCCACTTAATCGCTCACTTGCGTATCTGTGGGGTGAGTCATTTTCCTATTTCATGGACTTCAATCTAACAACGATCGTGTGCAGTATCACAACCGCCTATATACGCTGGACGCGCAAATCGAGCACGCGGACGAGACAAGCCTTCTGCGCCTAGGCGAATGGATCAAGCGGCGCCATCTCCACTGTGCCACCAAACGCATCGAGGCCAGGAAAGTGTTGGCGGAGAGTGGCAAGCCGATAACGTTGTTGCGCGAACAGTGGAAGATGCAAGTGGCAGCTCAGACGAAGCCAATCGCGCGTACGTGACTAGCACTTTGATAATTCTACGTTCGACTGATGCGGTGGCAGGGCGTTCCAAAAAGCGTGGCGAAAAAGCGGTAGAGGCGGTGATACTGCTCCGCACCGCGGTGAAGACCATGCGCAACCACGTTGCAGATCTCGAAGTGTCCTTCCTGGAAGCTGTAGAGGAAGACGACCCCGATGCGCCGCTCGTTCAAGTTCAGGTGCAGAGCGCGGAAGAGGCGCTGTCCGCCGCCGTGAAAAAATTACGGCAGAAGGAGGCGGCCTTGGGCGTGCATGAGAAGCAGGCACTCACGCACTTGGGCAAAAGCAAATACATGGGGTTCCGAATGAACGCGCGAGCCTTGAAGCGGTGGATACGGGATCGCTTGCGCTCAAGAAAGTTTGAGCTTGACAAAATTGAGCATTCTTTCCGGCGCCTCGTTAATGGTAAGGCTAATCGCTGGGACAACGCGCAATTATCTAATATGCCCCTAGATCAAAAACTCTACTCGCACACGGAGTCAGCGGTCAAACGTCGGGAACCGACAATCGCCAAGCTCAACACACAGTACAACAAACTCTGCACTGATATGGCCCAGGCGATCAAAGACGAACATGCACCACCAGGTGCCATTGCTCCTGCTCCGCTCCCGGCCAAGCAGCTCTGGACACTGGACGTTGACGACGGAATCTGGCAGGACGTTGGATTGGACGACGATGACGCCGATGGTGCGCCTGAAGAGCCACCACTGTGGCTCAGTGACGAGAAGGTTCGCTCTGGTATCAAAGCGATGCTGGAGCTCGATAGGTGCGACGAGGAGGATATCATATTGAAGAAGGAGCGGTGCGCATTACAAGTGTGGTTCGCAGAGGAGTGGAAAGTTGTAAATCACGCAATCGCACACGCTGGTACGTCTTATATGATCACTCAAGCTGAGACGCGGCACTCAAGCTATTTCCAGGATCCGCCGGCGATAAATATCAACTCGAACTGCGGCGGAACGAGCTCGTTGCCTTGTGCGCAACTTGGCAGAAATCGCTCCCTGACCTTGGGGTGGCCGAGACAATGCTGCCACCCTGGGGACCGAGCGCCGTTCAACTCGCCACATGTGCGTTGGATGCTCACTTGCCTGCTCGCGGCGAGGACAGGCATTATGACGACGGCGACGATGGAATTGACGAGGAGATTGAAAGTGGTGGCGAAGATGTGGATTTTGGAACATTGGACGCGATAGAGACAGCAGATATATACAGAAATGCTGAAGACAATGATTATTTGTAATATATTTATTATGCTACTTATAACGCGTGAATCAAGGACCTCGGCGCGTAAAGACGCGTGAATCGCAACACCTTACATGTTTTGACACGTTCGACAGGATGCGGTGCAGGCGCCTGCTTTTGACAGCAGGCAGTGCAGGCGCCTGTCTCGGCCGTTTCCACGGCCCGAGGTTTCCCCGAAACTCGACACATCAAGTTTGCCGCCTGTTTGGCTGGGCGCCTATTTTGCTCTTGCTTCCTACCACCATGTAGTAACGTATAGTAGTACTGGCAGTAGAGTAGATGTTAATAAACGACTAAAAAAACTGTAGATTCAAAGCAGAATAGGAGGGTGTCGATGCTTGGACGATGATTTCGGTTACAATGGGCGATCGGTGGCCGGGACTTGATTGAGTCGTGGTCGAGTTGCGCGGTGGCCATGAGCTGATCGTATTGGTGGGGCTATAGGAATGGAATAGACAATAAGTATCCGAAACGGGCAAGAAGTGGCAGCCGAGGGTCGTATAAGAGGTGAGCTGCTCAAATCGCTACATTATACTCACTCCCCGCACATCATGCCCCCAGTTCGCACTGGCACTCGCACCCACCGTTTCTCGTCTCCTCTCCTCCCCGAGCACCTTGTCCCCCCCTCCCCCCTTCCGCCCTCCAGTGATCCCGGGACGAGCGACGATGACCTCGAGGAAGAAGAGCGCGCCAAATTAAACCGAGTCGTGTGCTCCCTCCGCGATATTGCCACCCGTGATATGCAAAACTATACGAAAGTTCTGGCGTGGAGACATGCTAGTACGTGCCCGACACTGCGCATAATTGATTCCCTTGGCTGACCATCTGTAGAGGAGGACTATGAAGAACTCTACGGCAGGTTCGTGCCTGACGAGGACGCCGAGTCTGTCATGCGCCGCAAGACAGGACTGCTTAGCATGTTGCTTAAGTTGCGCCGGGATCTTAGTATGTTCGATGCTACCTCCCCTTCCCTGCCACTCGCTAAATATCTCGCCAGAGCACTGGAAGCCAGCGACCGACGCGGCGAAAATGACGGCGTATTTTGACCTTGGTACGTCGCCGCTCTTTCCTTAGTTTCTATCGCCGAACTGACATTCACAGCTGACGCTTTCGAAAGCGAATTCGGCACCTTCAAGCCCCGCGACGGTTTGGACGACAAAGTTGCTCGACGCCTGTCCCTCCTTGAGGAGTGGGACCACTTGACCGCAGAGACCGGTGGCGATCGCGCCAAGGCCTCTGCTATCGCGGCCAGGGAGTTCGCCTTCTTCGCCCCCAACCCCTTCTCCGCTGGCAGCGACGCCCGCTTCACATTCGATTCGATGCGTACGTTCCCCCATTTTTTATCGCTCCTATCTTCTCATATATTGCTTCGTAGTGCGCGAGTCGTTGGTGGCAGCGCGGTTCGATCTCCCTGACGTTGGAGCCTTCCCTCCGACGGTGGACAACCCTAAGTTCTTGTTCCAGCTCAATAACCCGTACAGCGCTGGAACCAGCGGCAGCCTAAATTACCACTGCTACCGTACGTCGCTTCACATCAATCTTGCTGGTCTCTCACACTGTTGTAGGCCGAGTTGTACGCCGACTTATGTGGGACAAAGTGTATGACACGCAGGAGCGTGCTGGCGTCGAACCCACAGGCATTTTCGAAGAACCGACCATCGTGCCGGGCATCTTTTATGGTTGTTCTTAAGTCGCTGTAGCCGTAGTCTTTGTTTTACATATGTTATTTATATTTCTATGTCTCTTCCTGTGTCACAGAAGCCGGGCAGTCCAAGCGCGGCGGCGTGGATACTATCGCGACGTAGCCGCCATTGTGGTTGGTTTCCTTGCTGGGCGAGTGGCCTCATTGTTCGCGTGGTGGTGGCTTTGACGTACAATATAAAGGTGCGTGGATCCGCTGGATCTACTTCAGCCCTTCCTTTCCTCGCACAATTTCCTCCCCACACACACAACACAACCACTCATGTCTCTCGTCATCAAAGCACACCGCTCCCATAAGACGCTTCCACATCTCCCTCCCTCCCCCTTTGATTAAAAGATCAAACCCCGCCGCCGCCGCACCACTGCCGTCTCCTTTCCCCGTGCGCGGGCCCCCGTCGTCGTGCCTCTTGCACACAGAGTGCCCACTCCGGCCGATTTCCACCCAAATATTTATATGTCCATCCGGGACCCCATCCCGCCCGTCGCTGACACAGAGACGCTTGAACTCGCGTGGGTCAAGGCCCATAAGGCGCTCAAGGTGTTCACAGGACATTTGTTATCAGGATTATCTCAAGGACCAGGTGCGTCATTGATTCTCCCTTCTAGTCATATGTTGCTGAAAACCGGCCTTTTTTTTTTCTGTAGCTCGACGGCACACCTGTCTATGCGGCTGATGGAACCCTGGACGGGTTGCTCATTATCCCGGCGACCGTGCGTCTTATTCTCTCCCTCTATTTGCAATATTAATCCTCTTGTATCTTAGATTGACGCCGATAGAACACCAATTTATGCAGCTGATGGGACGCTCCATGGGGCAACATGGAGGCGTCTTGACGCCTGCTGATATGGTGGAGTTATTTATCATGTCGCGCGAATAGTCCTATTTAGTTACCGTGGTGTACTCAATCTAGTCTTATTTTATTCATATCCTACTTACTAGTGTTCTGTACTTATTTTGTGCTATGTTGAATCGTCTCTGACTTGGCAAGATCTAAGTACTTACATCATTGCATATGATGTTCTGTTTGGCATGAAGACGCGACGCGTCTGGACACGTGAGTATGAACTGGCACGTGATGTCATGAAAGAAGATTCCATAAATCGACTCAGGCGCTTCGCACTTAGAAATCTTCCTGCCTGCATATGTATATAATAATAAAAATGCAAGTCAACCAAAATATACCTCGAGTCCAAATGAAAGAAATGGGATGTCCCAAGTGTGAATAGAAAATGGTGGGACGTCCCAAGTGTGAATAAAAAATGGTGGGACATCCCATTTGAGGTGGGATGTCCCATCTGCCATTAAAAAAAAGTGGGGCATCCCAGTTGGGGTGGGATATCCCATTTGAGGTGGGATTTCCCATCTGCCATTAAAAAAAAGTGGGACGTCCCAGTTGGGGTGGGATATCCCATTTGAGGTGGGATGTCCCATCTGCCATTTAAAAAAAAGTGGGACGTCCCAGTTGGGGTGGGATATTCCATTTGAGGTGGGATGTCCCATCTGCCATTTAAAAAAAGTGGGACGTCCCAGTTGGGGTGGGATATCCCATTTGAGGTGGGATGTCCCATCTGCCATTTAAAAAAAGTGGGACGTCCCAGTTGGGATGGGATGTCCCATTTATCTACGTCTAATATAAACACATGGAATAATATTGAAACAAGTGTACATATATATGAAGCGGGCAGTAGTGCATGCACACAGCATGCAGAGAGTGTAGGCAATGAATGATGTGTGAATAATGCTGGATGTATGTATAGCCATTCACGCCTGGGCCCAAGCGAGCATTTAACAAGGTGGTCCAATGAGTGTTTAACATGAAAGTAGCTTAGATAGTGGAAGGGTGGAATGGAATGACTGCAGGATGCCGCAGCATAAGTGGCAGCAATGGTAAGGCAACCAGAGGTGCCTGCAGGACCGGTGCTTGCACCATCACACTTTTGTTTGGGATCAACTGGACCACGGGGGTATGAAATGGTCTTTAACTTAGATCTTTCCAGTTTACTGGGATAAGTTGTCAATGAAATTGAGGTGTGCATGGGGTGATGAGCGCGACCTGGATTATTATTATTCTTTTTGGGAGGGGGGGTCATATATACCTCCATAAGCAAGGGGATCCGCAACTCAACTCTTGACTGCCGTCTGCAAGAGTTTAACCGCAAGATCAGCAGAAGCCCACGATTCCTCAAATCCTGATCCTCCATGCCTGCCATAGTTCAGCGAGATGACATGTAGACGCAGAGGAGAACGCACCCATAATTGTACACCACCGGAGTTCCGTCTGCTATTCAGAACCTGTGAATTCAACCCTTTCTTCAACATAAATGAACGCAAAAATATTTATTTATTTGGCCTGCTTGGTATGGACAGGAATGGAGCAGCTGCAGGGCACTGCAACCAGCAGCGTAGGTGGCAGCAATGATACGGGATGCATGGCTGGACAGTGGGGAGAGTAGCGGAGATGGTAGGCAAGCAGTGGAAGGGCTGGAATGGCGCAAGCAGAAAATATATATATATTTATTTGGCCTGCCTGGTATGAGCAGGAATGGAGCAGTTGCCGGGCACTGCAACCGGCAGCCTAGGTGGCAGTAATGATACAGGATGCATGGCTGGACAGTGTGGAGAGTAGCGGAGGTGGTAGGCAAGCAGTGGTACCTGCCAGTAGCAGTGGAGGGGCTGGAATGGAGCAGGCAAAAATATTTAATTGGGCCCCCCAGGTAGGACCCCAGACACCCTGGGACGTCCCTAATGATGAAAATTTTCCTCGCCTGCGGCGGGCGGGATGTCCACCATATGTGGGACGTCCCAGTCAAATTTAGATGATGGATGGGATGTCCCATCTATGTGGGATATATGTGGGACATACCACTTATGGGAGGTCCATTTGGGGTAATCCTTCATGAAAAAATTACCCCTATGGGTTGGGTATATAGGTAGCCTGAAGTGTTGTTTGCGGATTTTTGACTTGCACAGTTCCGAAGCAAGGCTTGATCCTCATTGTCAGGCTCTTGATGGGAGAACATCTTGGTGTCCGGGGGATTCTTCAGGTCAATGGGTGTACCGTCCTCGTTAATGATGTTGCCTTGCTGTAGTATAGTGAGATTGTAGTACTCATTCATAATTCCATTAGAGTGCGCGCAGGCCCCTTGGGACCCATGTGGCACTACTGTATATGTAGTACAGGGATGTAAACTAGCAGGTGCGGAAGTAGGCTGAGTGCGGGGGGACATGGGATGGGGGGTATTCAGGGGAGTGTGCTGTAAGTGAGTTTGTAATGTATGTAGCTAAGCAGGGTTTCTTGAAATGGTTGATATGTGCGGGAGAAAAAGAGAAAAAGAGAAAATGGGGAGAAAGAGAAGAGGTGGAGGCGCTGCGGGCGCCTCAGAGCGCGTAGCACGGGAAGCGGCCTGTGTCGCGCACAAATGCAAGGACTGGGCCAGGGTCGGACTTGGCAGCGAGTAGGCGGCGGAGCGAAAGACGGGCGGTGCCCAGACACATGATGAGGGCGAGTCGTTGTAGTAGACAGCGCAAGACACACCTTCACAGCTGCCCACGTTTGAAGATGCATATGAGTCAGGTGGACGTGTTTCCCACTGGTGCGATCTGGAAAGCAAATGAATCTTTTGCATGATCGGTCTTCACATTTCCACTCCGCATTTAGCTTCACTATAAACTCATTCTGCTCCACCTCCTCCTCCATCGGCTCGAAAGTCTGCTGCATAGTCAAGTTACACGCATATATCCAGCTTATTATTACACACCTTTTGGTTCTTCTTCTTGTGTTTGCGCGTCGCGTCATCTTCACCACTAGATTCATTGTCATCACCATCCATGTGGCTGCAGTAGTTTACTGCTTAGTATCATGCGTATTAGCAAAGAAGAACACACACTTTGAGTTCTGCAATACAAATTTTGATCACATCAGGCTCAGCCTTTTTCATCGCCTGTGCGAGGAGCTTCTGATAGTCGGCATCACATGTGAGGCTCATTCCCTTCCACTCAGTCCTCGGGATGGTATATGTCATGCCAGGAATATCAATTGAGCGGCTCGTATATTTGTCTTCTTGAGGGAAGAAGGAAAAGAGTAGTTGCTCGTGTCGGCCAAGGGCTTGGAGTGCAGTGTATAGCATATGATTCAAGGCAGAGTCTTCATGAACATAGAAGCTGGTGTTCTTGACTGTCGGTTTCGCATTTGCTCGTTTCTTCTGTCCTGGAAGCGGCTGCAAGGTCAGCTCGACTTTGAATTCTAAGCCTTTGCTGTCATTGTATTTGGACTCTAGCATAGATACTGAGACCCAGACAGGTGGAGAGCATGCAGACACACCCTCGTTCTCTGGGCTGGGGGCGCGTGAGACCATGGTGTGAGAGACGACACATGCAGACGAAGCGGAAGCAGTGAGGCCGCATTGTTTGGTTTTGCTTATTTCAGAAATGATGTTGGCAGCCCGGCTCGAACGCGCCCTCTAGCTCTCAACTTTTTTTTTTTTTTTTTTGGCGATGTGTCATTATATTTGAAAACAGCAATAAAGTGTTGGTCATAAGGTCGGAACATTGCTGGAAGTTCGTCCCGACCCAAGAGCGGATGCTTAAGCCAATCCCCTGAGAAGATATGGGGATAGGAAAAGTATAATAATGTTATCACATACGTTTGTACAGTCCGGTTTTTGCGAGCTCCAGGATGTGATCCATAAAGTCGAGGTCTACAGAGACGAGGACATGTAAGAAATATCAAAGTGATTTTTAACAAAAAATTGCGCACCCGGGGACCTACGAATTTGAGCCTCAATGAGAGGGAATCTTGATACAGGAGACGAGTTGTGGTGCAAAGGCCGAGGCTTGATTCTGGCGTCAGGGACCAAGTTGCTGGTATCGGTGCTACTAGTATTAGACGTTTGCAATGAACTTGGCTCATATAGGTAGTCGCAATAACTTCCAGGGGAGGAAACTGAAACGGGTTAGTAATTGGGTCAGTTGACAATGGGAAACTCACGAAGTGAAACTGGTGTCACAGCTCGCTTGGTTTTGACGGCTACAACAACAATGAATCAGCGAGGGAGACGAGACCGAAAATATGTGTGGGTTGCTCACAAGATGTTGTTGCTTCCTCGGTCTTCACATGTCCTTCTGGCTGGTCAACATCGGGTATAAAGACTTAAAAAAAAGACTAAGTCATAATGGTGCAGAGCGATGAAGCTGCTGCTCACCTATGAACGGGCAGGCATGGTATGTTTTGGGAACCTGATAATAGGAAACCACACTGCCATTCAGAGCCTTGGTAGTATGGACAGTCATTGTGCACTCCTTGTCCTTGCGAAGAGGTTTTACTGCGTGTGGACAGAAGATCGGGAGCAGGTTTCTGACACGACCATAGCCAGATGCGGCGACCCAAGTTGTTTGGCCGCTGTTGTTGGATCGCGAGGGTCTATCCGTTGAGCCAGGCAGAAATCCCAAGTCCGCTCATTGAATTAGGCCTTGGCAACGGTGGAAGTTGGTGTTGTGTGCGGAAGAGAACACAAAATGACAAGAGAAATTGAGGGCAAGAAGGACAGTGTATGCGGAACCTGATTCTAACTGACACAAGAGTTTATTCTGTTAAACAGGCATGCACAATGGACTGAAGTCAACAGTGAGAAACTCTATTCATGAGTGAGAGAATGTGGACTAGCTACTTGCCTGAAGTCAACAGTGAGAAACTGAAGACTCAGGTCTACACTAGCCTACTTATATATGTGCTAGAACAATAGCAACAGTAGAACAATAAGAACAATAGAACAATAAGATGTGTATCAAGACAATAAGATCTGTATCACAACAATAAGATAAGTATCACAACAATAGGATCTGTATCAACACAATAAGATAGCTATCAGATCAATGTCAAAGTGCGAGAATGGCACAGTCCAACCACTGATTCCAACATATTCAAGTCCGAGGATATGTGTGACACTTTGTGACCACCGGAGCTCGTCCGGAGGCGGGAGGCGTGCCGTCCTGCCCTCACGTGGAGTGGATCAACGGGCCGCGTTTAGAAGCCTTTGCTCATGTTATTCAAAGAAGCCATTGACTAAATCCAGGCCCAGACATTGTTCGCTTCCGCTCCTTCCCCGTCAGAAGAATAGTATTCTACTACGGACTCGGGCGCCAACTATATCAGTCAATCACTCACACACTATAAGTGGTTATCAGGATCATGCCATTGAGCACAAGCACCAATCACAGACTTGCGATATCCACCGAACTGAGCATAGTCGGGAAAGCAGCGATGGGATAGCGAAGTCGCAATCTGTACGATCGCCCGAACCAAGTTCATCACTGTACCCCAAACCAGGGAGTGAAGGTATGGATCCAAGAATCCGAGCTGAAAGACGCGATGGAAAAAGATGTCGCGACCGTGCAGATTCTATTGAATCATATGAATTCAAACAAGCAGCTTTAAACAGCTTAAAAGATAAAGCATTAGATGCACAGTCCGGGTCAGAAATACATCCCCATAACTGGGATGCAAACATTGAAGCTGCCCGGGCAACACTGGCGTGGGAACGCGCTGTACACGAGAGGCTTGAAGAGTTCCATCATCACCACGTGGCACTTTAATGATCTGAGACATGGTTACGCGAACTCCGTGTCAATGATGATGATGAATTCACCACTGAACTGTTCGCACAGGATGTACTCAAGTATGACTTCCTGTTGGCTCAGTCAGTGGAGAGAATGGAGCGTGAAAAACAGAAAACTGCGAAAACTGCATGAGCACAGCAGCTGGTAGCACAGAAAATGGTGGAACGCAAGGAGGCTGAAGCAGCCAAACTTGAACGACTTGTGGCTGAAAAGCGAGCAGAGGCGGAGCACCGTAAGGCTGTGATTTCCGAGCACATAAGGGTCGAAAATGACCGGACTAATGAGACATCTGAGGAGAGAGCACAACACAAAAGTGTGCGTTCGGGGTCCAGTAAAAGTGGTTCTGAACCCGCCCGCTCCCAAGTGACTTGTCCATTCATGGCACCAGCTAAAGACAAAACCAGTTCAAAAGAACCCTCGGTGAACCCACCTAGACATGAATTCTATGATTGTATTGTGATACAAAGGTATTGATTGGAAGATCTGGTTGGAAATGGATTCTCTCAAATCCCTGATCAGGGTATCGAATGGGATGCATACGGCGAACCTTATCAAAAGGGTCCTATCCCTGAAAGGGGGAGTTCCATAGGAACAAAAGGGGGTAAAATACCGCTGCAAAAGCCAAAGACACCCAAGCAGGTACCAGCCAGGGATACACTGCCCAGCTATCAGTCAGGTGACAAAAAGGCGACCAAGTTAGGATCCACGCCTCAGCAACAAAAGATGCCGATAAAGCAGGAAAATCAAAGTGGATATTATGCGGAAGCAGGACGTGGACCACAGAAATATTACACCGGTGGAAAGGGAGGAGACCCCAATCCATCTGATGGTGGCAGTAGTGATGATACGGCAGATCTACTGGACATGGATGATGATCATACATATAACTCAGAAAAGAAATATTCGCGTAACAATGATACAGACAGTGCATGGGAGAAAGACCCCGGGGATACAATATCAGGGGTTACTCCATGATCATATCACTCCTCCAACAATGAACATTGTACACACGTGGGTGTTAATATAGACAAGGGGATGAGTCCCCCAATAATAGCTTGTTGTCTGAGGGTCAAACCGGAAGTAGGAGACCGAGAGGACCATCTCGGCCTCCTAGAAGGAACCCGAGTGAATCTGATCGGTCAAGAAAGCACCGACATAGGCAAAATAACCGACGAAACCATCATTCACATGGTTCAAGATCATCAACATTACATGCCCCTGTTATATCCGTGCAGCCGACTCTGCTACTCCACAACTCCGAACTCTGAACTCCAAACTCCGGACATCGGACATTGGACATGGTCGGTGGAACTTCGGTATATCGGGTTTTCTACGCAATGAAGGATTACTGAGCGTTTCCTGTTTATCCGATATTCTCACTTCGTTATTGTTTAACTTTGACTTCTTACCTTCTTTTCTATTTATATATCACATTTATTGTCTTAACGCTTCTTTGCTTTATTTAGGATTACAATAATGGACATTAGTATAAAAGTTATGTTACTTACACTCATGTACTTCAGTTTGATTATTGACGTTGCTTTGCATTCTGCTCTGCTCTGAGTCATTCCGACCTCTGCTCAACTCCGGTCCTCCGAACTCTGTCTCGCCAGCCCAGGTAGTTCGCTCACCCTTACCTTGCTGTGGTGATTGCGTTCTAGCCTTGTAATAACTCCGAACTCCGGTATTTACTCTGAAGATCATTTACTCTCATCCGAGAGTTCGGCTACAGTCCCCCTTCGGCTCGGTATATAACAGTATAATCAAACTCACCTACCTGGACTGGTTATGTCCTCTTCCGACTCTGCGTTCATTCCAGCTGCAGTTATTCAAGAACGGCAGCGATGTGATTGTCGGGAATCATGGCTTTATTCTCAGATTGTTCTGCTCTCACCTCCAACATATACGATGGCGGACATTGCCACGACTTTTTCGGGTCCTTACCCGAATCCGGCATTCATCTCCGTCACTACTCGACGGCGATCGGTGCCGGCACCGACAACCTCAACTCCGGTTAATGTCCCAGGCCTTGTCACCAATCCTTGGACACCGAAGAATCCGACTTTTTATCCAGTATCACCCCATCCACTCGCTTGCAGGGGTACTTTTCCCACCGGACCTATTCCTTATCCTATAGTCAAAGTTGAAGCTGATGAAGAGGATGAGGATGAGGATTCCGAACATTCGGAACACGCTGATGATGCAGGATCACCTGCTCCTGCTCTGGCTCCGGGACCCAGCGAAAACCTTGCTCCTCCTCCGGGTACTCCGGACGAGGATCCATCTGGCGAACCTGGTGGTGGTGGAGGTGGTGGCCCTCTGGGTGGAGGCCCTCCTGGTCCTCCAGGCAGAGCCCCTGCTCAACCACAAGCTCTGGCCCCTCCGGGGCCCCAGCCTGACACCAATGAACAACTCCTCTTGGATACCCTCCGGTCCTTCCGTGATGCGATCCAGGTTTACTCCACCAATCAATCGCGGATTTGTTTGATGGCTCCGATCCCACCAAACTCCGATCTTTCATTACCCAATGCTATCTTCATTTCGCGGAGAGAGCTCAGGACTTCGCCACGGATGATGACAAGATCCTTTACATCATGTCGTACCTCTGGGGCACTGCTCAGCAGTGGTTCGAGCCCAATCTCTACGATACGAACTCCGGTTTCGTTCTGGCATGGGACGGAAATTTTCCTTGCTTCATTCAGGAGCTTCAAGACAATTTCGGACCTCATGATCCCATCGGGGATGCAGAGGATGCCATCCGGTTATGTCGTATGAAAAATTCCGATCGGATCGCTACTTACATTGTTGAGTTTGATCAGCTTGCGTCGCACACTCAGTGGGGTGATAGTCTGCTCCGGCATCAATTCTACGAAGCGTTGCCACGCTGCATCAAGGATGACATGATCCATCATAGCTATGTCAACACCTTGCTTGGTGTTAAGCATGTAGCCTGGACTGTCGATGCTCAGTACTGGAAGTGCAAGGCTGAGAAGCAACGGGAACAGGAACGTGATAGGGGTTCAGGGTCCGGTTCCGGTCACGGCTCCGGTTCTTCGCCATCTGGCTCTGGGGCTCCAGCAACCAGTCGGGTGGTCAGAAGGGCGGAAACAAGGCCTCCAGCAGCAAGAACACTTCCATTTCAACTACTGCCGTCAAAGGCAAATCTTCCAAATCGACTCCGGCTTCTTCGCCGAAAACAGCGAAGCCCTATGCCAACAAACTCAACAACAGCGGGAAGATCAAGTCAGAGGAACAAGAATGGCGGATGAAGGCCGGACTCTGCATGTACTGCAGAGGTGCCGGACACATTGCGGCCGACTGTTGGAAGCGCCTGGAGAACGCCCAGGGGAAAGCGGCTTCAGCTGATAACTCCGAGTCAAAAAAATAACCAGCAGCTCAGATACCTTTAACACCTGATCCGAGTTGCGTTGACTCTACGGTGTTCCCCGAGGTTCGTCTCAACACGTCTGCTCTCTCTACTAATGCACTTTATCTTGATTTACATGTATCTTTTTTCCGTCTGAACTTTATATCTTCCGGTGATACGGCCCAGATTAGTCCAGCCGTGAAATTGCGCATTTTTGACTTTCTAAGGATCCAGAAATGGGTCCGCGGACTGTTGGATGGCGCTCCGCTGAGGCTAATGATGCTCCACGGACCCCTGTTCGGTGATACATAAGAGAGTCAGAGTGAGCTCCGAGCTGCTGATTGAGTGTCAATCATGCGAGAGGTGTGAATCAGTGTATGTTCGTGGGATTCTTGGCCCTTACCAATTGGGGGCCGGGATCGCTGTCATGTACTAGGAAGCACCGCCAGACTCAGTCCACAACCTGTATGTAGGGGCAGATTGCGCTGCAAAGGCTAGACACATAAACAAGGAGAGATATAAACATAAAAGCCCAGACCAAAGACAGATTGAATCTATTATCAACTACAGAGTTGTGGGAGAGACTGAGGCTAAGAGGTCGAGATACATGGAACGCAGGCTCCGCGGAGGCTATAAATAGCACGCGGAAGGCTTAGACAGCTCAGCGGCTCCATAACTCGATATCCAGCTTGAACTATCTCATTCATAATGATTGCGAACTGCGAGGATCAAACACAGTTGATACCTAGCAGGGCCCAGACCACACGTGATGAGACAGACGCGCTCAGATCAGACAACAAAGACAAGCACGATCGATCTATTTCGGATCTAGTGCAGGAAACCAGATTGGGACATAGCATATGCGTGGTCAGACAGCTCCACGGACCTGTTTAGCAGTTATTGCTTATCAGGGCTTGGTATACTTACCAACCAGGCCGGCAGGAAACGTCAGGACGGCAATACACGAATTGCGTCGGCAGCTCCGTGGGCAATTCAAATATACCCTTTATAGGTTGACGAGTCAAACAAGATGACTCGTTCGGCTTCAGAATCTCATCAAGCAACTCAGCATCCGTTTACGTGGCTGCCGCATATCAAATATCCCTACTCATTTAGTCATTATCAGTTTATCATGTATTTATCAGAAGTGGTATAAAAGGCCTGCCAGAACCCGCAATGCCTTAGTTCATCCTTGCCCCCAGTATTGCTGTGACTACGGTCTAAAGCTTGCTCATACAGTGTTGGTGTCCTCTGGTCGGCTTTGCAGAGATTTGTTATCATACAATCTTTTGTTTGTAGTTGCTCATTAACAGAGATTTGGTTGTTGGCTCTTAATTTAGCTTTAAGGCACCTAAGCTCCTGTTGTTCACCGTAAGAAGTGTTCACATACAAAACCTAAAGGTACTTTGGTAACGAAGCCAGAGTCCATTGTCAAACCCGTCGAGGTTGTGACTTTGCCCCAAAGGGACTTGGGTAACGAGGCCCAAGTCCACTGTCAGGCTCGTCGTAGTGGTGTCAGTGCCCTAAAGGTACTTTGGTAACGAAGCCAGAGTCCCCTGTTCGAACGTCTCGCATAGAGAGTTTGGTTCAGCACCATATACCCACCACAGAGGCATACAGCTGTCTCTGCGGAACCCTCCGCTGGCTATATTTAGCTCCGCGGAACCCTAAAACTATCCAAATACCCTATTTACCTCGGTACTTAGGTGGACAACTTAGTCAGTTACCCTGCTGAAGGACCTCTTTTGAGTCTATTAGACTTTGAAGTGCGAGTTTCCAACTACAAGTCAGAGAATTCAATCTTAGTCGCATACTACGACGAGACCCTGAACTCAATTCGCCTTGGTTGTGCATTAAGTGTGTGTGTGTTGTGTGGTTGTTTTGTGCATAGCAGAGCAAGTCATATTTCATAGGCATAGCCAGAGGCACCGTTTCACCGGTCGGGATATATGCTCAACCATAATCCCTTCCGATGTTCCAAGAATAGCTGCAGGATTCAACTCCCACCTTCGCACCCTTGTTGATTCCGGATCATTGCACTGCTTCATTTCAACAACCATCTGCGAATCAAACAGATTTGATCCGTTTGAGGTTGCTCCGGTGAGACTTCAATACCTCAATGGCTTTTCTTCGATCATCACTCAGCAGATCCGGCTGCTCATCCGGTTTCCATCTGGTGACGTCCATCCAATTGAATTCTATGTCACCCGTCTTGATTCACCTTGCGATTTGGTTCTTGGATACAATTGGCTCCACCGCTTTAATCCGTTGATTAACTGGTCAGACGCCTCCATCACATTCCGCACCGTTCCCACAGGAGTTTCTGTGTCGACACCTCAGGCGATTATGCCTGATCCAGTTTCAGTTGCTCTGATTACGGATGAGGCAACTCCAATTCTGGCAACTCTGACCGTTGTGCCTACACCAATTCCGACATCGTCACCAGACTCTGGTCCTTTTATGGACACCTCCGGTATTCCTTCGGACTTTGGTCTGAGTCCGGATCTTTTTGAGGTCAAAGAGCCTCGTCCATTCTCTGCCCCTCCACTTGTGTCTCTGGTCTCAGCTGCTGCTTATAGCACCATCATCCGGAACAAAGATACCAGACAATATACGCTGCGCGCTACTCCGTCGGCCGAAGTCTCCGCTCGTGCGGCATCGGTCAATGCTAATAACATTTTGAACCTTCCTCCGGAATATCATGAGTTCGCTGATGTCTTCTCTGAGCAGGAAGCTTACAATCTTCCTCCTCATCAAGAGTTCGATCTGAAGATCAAAACTGACAAAGGTGAAGTTCCGCCGGTTGGTCATGTTTATTCCCTCTCCCCCGCTGAACTCTCCGCACTCCGAGAGTTCATCGATAAGAACTTGAAGTCCGGATTTATATATCCGTCTCGTTCAAGCCATGGAGCACCTATCCTATTCGCTAAAAAGAAGGACGGCTCACTTCGGCTTTGCGTCAATTACCGGGGGTTAAATTGGATCACAAAGAAGGATCGGTATCCGCTTCCACTTATCCCCGACCTTCTTGACACTCCTGGGAAGGTGCGTATCTATACCAAACTGGATCTCCGGCATGCTTATCATCTTCTCTGTGTTGCTGAGGGCGATGAGCCCAAAACGGTGTTTCGTACCAATTTCGAGTCGTTCCAGAAGGCCTCACGAATGCTCCGGCGGCCTTCCAGCGTTTTCTAAACACGCTATTCGCAGATTTGTTGGATGTTTATGTCGTCGTATATTTGGACGATATTCTCATCTACTCCGACAATGAGTCTGAACATTCCACTCATGTCAGAAATGTCCTCTGGTGACTCTGAGAGGCCGGACTTTTCTGCAAACTTTCCAAATGCGAGTTCAGCGTTACGACTTGCGAGTACCTCGGTTACATCCTATCGCCGGATGGCTTCCGGATGTCACTGGAGAAGATTTCGGCCATCACCGATTGGCCTACACCACGGAAAGTGAAGGACATCCAGTCCTTCCTTGGCTTCTGTAACTTTTACCGACATTTCATTTGGAGCTACTCCGAGATCACGGTCCCTACAAGTGTTTTGGTCCAGATCTGACCAGATGGTGTTTTGAACCATGGCCAGCATATGAACCAAAAGTTGTGTTCAAACCCATATCCTCAGAAACAGAACTCAGCCAAAACTTCACCAAAACACTTGAACAAAAGCTCAATTTGAGTCATTTACATTGTATCTTTCCTTTCCCATTGTTTATTTCGCACTAAATGGTCTCCTTGGTGTCCTATTCATGAAATAAGCACAAAGTGTCATTTGTCACTTTTGAGTTTTATCATCATGTACTGGCCTGCATTTTGGCTCAGAATTGTTCATATACATTGGGAAAATCAGTAAGACCCTTCAGAACATCATCTATGACTTTGTGGAATGCTGGATATGGTGAATAAGAATATGAAACAAGATCACCTTAAATCATGAGGTATAGGGTGCCCTGGATTTCCATTGTCTACTTTACTACTATACCTACATGATTCAATGCCAAAAGATGTGTTTTGGGATATCTCACACCATGGAGGAGGGCATGATAGGCCCAGAGTGCAATTTCCTTGTAGGGCCAAATTGCGATGTTTTTCATCAGAAGAAGATAAAAAATGACCTGGAGGGTGTCTTTGTAGCTTAAGGGAGCAAAGTAATACATCCAGGACCTATTTCCATTGCTATATCCCTATGATACTCTGGCCAGGACACAATTTATCAATTTTCGCTATTTTCACCCTATTATTGCACTGTAATAGGCTCTACTGTGTCCCAGTTGGCCTCAAAGAAGATAGAAAAACATTCCTATAAGGTTAGATCTTCCAAAACAGTTGAACTATGAGCCAGGGAAGGGCTGATGTCGAAAATTTCCTTTTGGGGAAGAAGGTGTTAGTGTTCCAAAATGGAAGTTCATCGGCCAAACCTTTGATCCCTATACCCAAATTGTAGAGCTCATCAAGGGCTACAAGAGTCATCTATAGCATTTTGCAATTGGTGGCTCTGTTGGCCTGCAAAATGCAAATACCTTTGGAGAGCCGGCACTTTTTGATAAAAATCAGCATTTAAAGCAACCAAGCATCAATTGCAACCCAATATGGGCAGTCGTAGGGCAGCTATAGCACCCTAATATGGACAACCATCAAATTCATGGCAATGGCCAGGCTCAGCAATGTAGGCATTTTAATTGAAATATGACAATTTCTTGTTATTTTAAAGGACAGTTTGCATGCCGCCACAAGGTATTATTATTATTTTCTGTATTTCTTTGATTTTTTTACAATTTTTTTGGGTGAATTTCTTTTTTTGGATGGGCACACCCACCGCCCGCTGCCCACCGCCCTGCCTCCTGAGGATTATCTAATGCAAGTCAGGCCGTAAGACATGCTATTACATGCCTGTAATTTACTTAGATTTTCTCAATTTTTTTCTTGGGTGATTTCCTTTTTGGGAAAGGTGCACCCGCCACCTGACGACGGTGAAGGCACCAATTACTTAAGAAGTTGCTCGAATAAATGCTACAAGTCTCTGCAGCATGTTCTGCAGCGTGTTCTGTAACATATTTTGCAGCATGGGGATTTTGCAGTATCCCCCTCTAACTAGAGGGGTAACACACCCCCTACATACACCTCTAACTAGAGGGGATACTTGGGATTGATAGGTGGTGATACATGGTACTGCATGCATGTATTTTACTTAGGTTTTTTGAATTTTTTTCTTGGTGATTTCCTTTTTTGGACAAGGCGGGCCCGCCGCTGACGGCGCTGATGGCGCTGATTACTTAAGAGAACTCGAATAAATGTTCTAAGTCCCTTGCAGCATATTCGCAGCATATCTGCAGCATTTTTTGCAGCATGGTTGTAGCATATCAGTAGCATATTCCGCAGCATGGGGGAACTCACGTTATCCCTTCTAACTAGAAGGGAAACTCACCCGCCACATTCCCTTCTAGTTAGAAGGGATAATTGGGATTCGTAGGTGGATCCACAAAACCTTGAGCCAAGCCAAAACATCTGTCAGCCTCTTCAAAGTCCCACAGATATAATATCCGTGGTCAAACTGAGCCAAAATCACAACTTTTCCTCTCCGGTGAGGCAATGGGGGCATGGATTTCTGGTCTGTCACTTGTTTCGCATTCACACAGATCCACCAAGCCCTGATACAAGCCAAAACACCTGTCAGCCACTTCAAATTCCCACAGATATAATATCTGTGGTCGAACTGAGCCAAAATCACAACTTTTGCGGGCATTTCCTCTCTGGCGAGGCAACAGTGGCATGGATTTCTGGTCTGCAACTTGTTTCTAGATCGTAGACATCTGCCACGCCTCAAGCACAGCCAAAACACCCATCACCTCTTCAGAGTCCCACAGATATAATATCCGCAGACAAACCGAGCCAAAATCACGACTTTCCCAGCGATGTGCTCTCCAGGCCAATGGATTGATGCCAGATAAGTGTACAGCCCCATGGCAGATAAATGCCCAGCTGCCCAATTCAATCAGTAAACCTGACGGAGAGCAAATCCCCAACTGAATAATGATTTAGCAAGTGGCCAGGGCAAATTGTGATTCTGGCTGCCTCGTCCTTTGCTCTGTGTAAACCCTCTGTGTCCTCACAGTCCATAGCTTCAGTGACTTTTGCTCAATCAGACTTTCAAAAATTTGACCATCTCAAACAGGCTGATTGTAGGCAAAGATCTAAAAGATATGTACTGTGGAACTCAAAACTTCAGTGGTTGAGAATTTCCCGAAAATATCTGAAGAAAAGTCTTGAACCCTATTTCACATTCCTCACCTTGATTTCTGGCAGGAAATGCCAGGAAAATATTTTGACATTTTCACTTGTGTTTACACCAAAAAATGTGAAAAAAAACAAGGTATCTTTCACTGGTTGAGCATTTCAAAATTTTCAGTGGAAATATTGGTGAAAAACTTCTTTTATTTTTACTCTTTTTTCACTGAAAACTATGTGAAAAATTTAAGTTATTTTCACTACTTTTTTGAAAAACATCTGAAAAAATTGAAGGTCTTGAAAAAGTAATGAAAATAATTTAAATTTTTCATCTACTTTTTCAGTGAAAAAAGTGTGAAAAATAAAAGAAGTTTTTCACCAATATTTCCACTGAAACTTGAAATGTTCAACCAGTGTTTTTCACCGCATTTTCCAGTGAAAAAGTGGAAAAAAAGATGGTGAAAAAGGATTGAAAACCTAGATCCTGGGTTTCAAATCCTACACAAATTTTCACCAAACATTATTCACACATTTTATTGTGGTTTTTGTCGCGAAAATTGTTGTGAAAAAAGTTTTGAATTTTTCACCATCATTTTCAGGTGTGAATGTGCATGAATTATGGCTGTTCCTCTTGCAAATAAAATCACCAACTTTATTTCAAATTTTACACCTTGGTTTCCAGTCAAAAAAGTAGTGAAAAAGCTTGAATTTTTCACCTCTTTTTTTGGTGAAAGATGGGTGAAAAATGAATGAGGTTTTTCACCAATATTTCCAGTGAAAAACTTGAAATGTTCAACCAGTGCATATCATGAGTCAACCCAGGAACACTGTGAATTTGGAGTTTTATGCCCGCCTGATACACGGTCACTGGTGGCCACCGTTGGCTGTCGTTGGCTGCTGATGGCCATGGGCTGCCGCTGGCAACCAACATTAGATAATCTGTTTCAGCAATTGCCACTGGCTTTGCCTTTGTTTAGAATCCCCTCCTTTAGCCCCTAACACTCACCAATGGCTCTCGTTGACTCCCGCTGGGGGCCACTGGCTCCCAATGCCTCCTAATTTCAAATTATTACAAATTGTCTGATCTCTTTCTTTGCTGCCCCCCATGTCCACAGCCAATCCTGGTGATACCAACACCTCTATTGTCTTCACCGGCTCTATTGAAAATCACAAAGTGGATGATCTGAAGGTCTTTTGCCTCACTGAAGTCGACAACAATGGTACTACTCACCAGACCAGAGCATTCAACACTGAAACCACCAAACAACTGAACTCTTGACTTAACGGTTTTGAATCCCAACTCTGCCAGATGACGGATGTTAACTACAATCTTTTTGTGCACATCTTAATGTTGATTTATGCGGAAACGGTAGAGAAGAGGGTGAAGGCAAAAGGGAGGGAGTTGTCAATGGAGTTTTGGGAGCAGGTGAATGGTGAAATAGATATTGTGAATTGATTTTTTTTGGACTGGTTACCTAAAGTTGTGTGACTGCCAGTGGAAGTCACCGACTATCGCTGACTCTGACAAAATATAAAAAGCCACTGAGAGCCACTGATTATTGTTGGCTTTGAGAAATGTGTGGGGTCAATGGGAACCAGTGGCTTTGGGTGATTTTTGGAAAATATGGGAGCCACTATGCTTTAAGTTTGTGTCGCTACAGACTTTTGAATATGCGGAGTCGTTGAGAGCCGTTGGCTTTGGCTGACTTTAAGAAAATAACAGGAGTCACTGAGAGCCAACAGCTTTGGTTGACTTCAGGAAAATGCTGGGAATTGGTGGGAGCCGGTGGCTATCATTAGGGCCATTCTCAATTTGGGCATGTAAAAAGCGTTGAAAAGGGAAAAAATCAACTTTCCAAGTGCAAAACTGAATGAAAACCAAGAAAAAAGGGAGCAAAAAAGGGCCGAAAAAAGGGAACTGTGTGTCAGCACAGCGGCTCATCGGGTTATTGTTCGACTGAGGCGATTGAACAACAAGGTAGGATTCAAGTTGTTGCCAGGTTAATGCGGCGGAGAGAGCAACTGGAGAGTAGACAAGGATAGTATGAGGCACTGTCTAGGGTACAGGGCCTATATATACTAGACAATTGTAACTGCCAAGTAACGGAAAGGAGGTTTCAGGGATAAATGAGACAGGTAGGGGTTGAGGAGAAACCAATCGTAGCAAGACAATTGGGTTTTAAGGGTTAATGCGGAATAAATAAAATAACCCAGAATCATGACATTACCCCCCCCTTCAAGGCGCAATGTCTTGGTGCGCGATAAACCCGAGCTGGTGTCAAGTGGTCCGGGTTGTAGGGACATGCCACTGCCCATCGCTGTTAAGGACCTCTCGAGGAGTGTTGGGGTACTTCTGGTAGTATTCCTCAATTGCGTCCTCCGCACCATCCAAGTACGAGCGAGGTTCCCAACTCCACTCCTCCCAGGGATACCCACACCACTTGATGTAATACCGTAGTTCGTGTTTGTTCTTTTTGCTCTTGAATTTAATCTGGAGAACCTCTTCGACTTTGTATAGAATCTGCCCGTCTCGGACGTCAGGTGGCAGGGGTGGCACAGAATTCTGGTGTTCGGCGACAGGGGCGACCCAGGGTGTTGAATATGGGGTGGACCTTCCAACTCTTGGGAAGCTCCAACTCGTATGATATGGCCCCAACCTTTCGCAGGACTTTGAAAGGCCCGTAACGGCAATCATCAAATTTCTTCGTTGGTTGGTGGGTGACCAAATTCCGTCCGGACAGATAAACCCGGTCGCCGGGTTTATAGTAAGGATCCTCTTGACACTTCAGATCGTAATAGCACTTCATGACCGTTTGTGCATGGTGCATGGAAGTGTTATATACCGAGCCAAAGGGGGACTGTAGCCGAACTCTCGGATGAGAGTAATGATCTCTGGAGTAAATACTGGAGCCGGAGTTCGGAGTTACGACAAGGTTAGAACGCAATCACCACAGTAAAGTAAGGGTGAGCGAACTACCTGGGCTGGCAATACGAAGTGATGGACAGAGTTTGGAGGACCGGAGTTGAGCGGAGGTCGGAATGACTCAGAGCAAAGCAGAATGCAAAGCAACGTCAAGAATCAAACTGAAGTACATGAACGTAAGTATCATAACTTTTATAGTAAAGTACGTTATTGTAATCCTAAATAAAGTAAAGAAGTGTTAAGACAATAAATGTGATATATAAATAGAATAGAAGGTAAGAAGTCAAAGTTAAACAATAACGAAGAAGTGAGAATATTGGATAAACAGGAAACACTCAGTAATCCTTCATTGCGTAGAAAACCCGATGTACTTCATTGCGTAGAAAACCCGATGTACTTCATTGCGTAGAAAACCCGATGTACTGAAGTTCCGCCGACCATGTCCGATATCCGAGGTCCGGAGTTCGGAGTTTGGAGTTGCGGAGTAACGGAGTCGGCTGCACAGATATAACATCATGATGCATCCCACCAACACCGCTGACATCACTGGGAGCATAGAACACAGCACATGTGAAATGATACAGGAACACCTGCTCACTAAAGTCGGGGCATTGCGTAAGAGGGATTTGTGCACCAGGTGTAGGTGCATTTGGGTTAAGCTGGTTGAATAGGAAGTGACAGATGAGCTCGTGAAGGGAGATTGCAGTAGACATGGTCTGTAGCCATTCAGGGTTCACCGGGTTATTACCGGGTTTTCTGTCAAACAGTTTTTCTGGGAGCAGCATGATCCCGCTGTTATCTCCTTCCCCCGTTTTATGGCCGAGTCGTCTCAACAAGGTGTCGGTCTTCCCGTGGGTCTTGCTGGATTTATGCATCAAGGAGAAATCATATTCGCTCAGTTCGAGAGACCACCGCGCTTGTCGCCAATTCAGCTTCTTGGTTGTTGTGAAGTATTCCAAGTTCTTGTGGTCCGTCCAAATCTCAAACCTCTTCTCGCTGCCCTGGAGGAAGTGCCGCCACTCGTAGAGGCAGCGCATGATAGCTAGCATCTCTTTATCGTGTATGTCGTAATTGTGCTCCATGTCATTCAGCACTTTCGAGAGATACGCAATAGGAACCCAGACACCGTTTTGTTCCTGCGACAGGATGCCCCCGGTTGCAAAGTCAGAGGTGTCCGCTTCAGCGCGCCATTCGCAGTCGTCGGTTGGAAAGTGTAGTATGGGCTCAGAGGTCACCGTGTCGATTAATTTTCGAAACGCGGCATTTTCCTCCCGATCCCAGTGCCACCGCGCGTCCTTCCGGGTTAACCGGGTTAATGGTTTGGAGTGGTCTCCGAAGTCACGAATAAACCAGCAGTAGAAGTTGAGGAATCCGAGGAAGCTTTGAACATCCTTAACATTTCGCGGTTGTGCCCATTCCCAGACACCTGCAACCTTAACGGGGTCCATGCGGATTTTGCCATGGCCCACAATGACACCGGGATATTCTACCTCGTGTTTCTTGAACTCACACTTCTCTGGTTTCAGGTAGAGATCGTTACTCTGCAGGATTTCGAGGACCTCTCGGACCGTTGCCCAGTGTTCTTCGAGGGTTTCTGAATAGATCAATATGTCGTCGAGGTATACGATAACCCGTCCTTCCGCGATCTGGCGCTCGAAGATCTCGTTCATCATGCATTGGAAGGTCGCAGGGGAGTTTGTTAACCCGAAGAACATCACCAGTGGTTCCCACAAGCCGCAGTTGGTGATGAACGCGGCTTTCTCTTTGTCGCCCTCTTTAATCCGAATTTTGTTGTAGCCCCAGCACACATCCAGCTTCGTGAACCAGGTGGCCTTGCGAAGCATATGCATGATTTCGGATATAAGGGGAATGGGGTACCGGTTCTTGACAGTGATTGCATTCAACTTTCGATAATCTTGAACCGGGCAAAGCTTTCCGTCTTTCTTCTTCACAAAAAAGAATGGGGACGCGAAGGGCGACTTCAAGGGTCGAATTTGGCCAGTCTCCAGGTGTTCTTTAATGAAGGTGTCCAGTTTGCGCTGCTCCGGGACCAAGAGCAGGATGCTGTGGCCGTGCACGGATTCTGCACCGGGTTGTAATTCAATAGCATGATCCCATTTTTTGCGAGCAGGGAGCTTGTCGAAGTCTTGCTTCTCAAACACGGTGCGAAAGTCCTGGAGGTAATGTGTGGGTACGCTATCCTCCAGGGTCTGTTGGCCCTTGGTCTCGTGGGCGGTGGCCGCAAGCTTGGTAGCCACACTGCCCATGGCTCAGACACGTTCCGTGTCTCGGCAATCCAGTGAATCCTCCAGGTATATCTTGGTGACAAAAATCTGGCCACCCTCTTCGACGGGTTCTTCGTCCTCTTTGGCCCACTCCTCCGAGAGCCGTGCACGCTTGCAAGCCGGCGGACAACGAGAGAACCTGAGGGTCTTCTTCGCCCAATCGATCTCCAGGTTATGCTGCTTCAACCAGTTAAACCCGATAATGATATTGCTCTTCCCCATGTCGGTGATAGCGAAAGGGAACACCTCAGAGTGTCCTTCGATGGTGAGGCACATGCACACTACATGGGTGATGCAGCTGCCTTTGTTCGGAGTCCCGTCCGCGTTATACACCGGCACGGCGAGTGGTAAGGGTTCCAGTTCCAGATTGTTCTCCTCTGCGAATCGCTGGTTCATGAACCCGTTGGTGGCGCCGCTGTCAATCAGCCCGACCACCGTGTACCCCTTGAGGCTGGAGAGTTTTTCCAGTACCACAGGCACCATCATCGAATTTTCCCCAGTTCCTCATATAAACTGGGGGGATTCTCACAAATTGTCCAGGGTGTCCAGGGCGTCCGGGATATAGGCATCCATGAGGCTTCGGATTAACTCAGGGCACACCTCTGTATGTCAGGTGGGGTGTGTCCACTGTTTGGCCACTCGCAGCGCATCTTGCGGTCATTCACGCATATGTTGCAGGGTTCTTTGGGCACTGCCTGCAGGGAGTCGGCGCCATTCCGCTTTCTCCATCTGCGGCATCTTCTTCTTCTTGGGACAGAGGGCACTTCGGGTTGTTCCCGCCCTCCCTTCTCGGGTTCTATTGGTTGCGTTTTCGGACTCTGGTTCGCTAGTTTCACTTGCGGGATCCTCGTAGACAGGGAGAATTCCAAATTGATTGGTAGGTGAAACTGGTACACAAGAGTCGGGTATAGTGGGGGACCGGGAGGACGCAACTTTCACTCCTGGTCGCTGGAAAAATCCTTCCCTTCCTCCTTGATAAGCTCTGCTAACATCGTGCAGAATTGCAGGTTCTTGGCGAGGTGGTTTGGGCAGTTGCACTGAATATGCCCAGTCTCTCTGCAGTTGTGGCATACGGGGCGAGGGCGGTTGGCCGAGGAAGTGGAAGCGGCGTGATTGATGTCCATGGGGACAGGTTCCTGTGCGGCTGGGGGGTTGTTCACCAGGTTATCACCGGGATTACCGCCGGCATTCCCACGGTTGAGATTCGAAGGGCATCCCCAATTATTGGCTTTCGGGTTCACCGCCGGGTTCTGAGCCAGAGGTGGTGCAGGGATTTGTGTCATGGAGATGCAGACTATTGTTCATAGCATTCCACACACATTTGTGTCCGTCATGCTTGATGGCGGCTTCCTTCCAGCCCGTATAATTGGTAGGCATCGTCATTTGTCTGTAGATGGCTTCGACCACCGGTTTATTAACTCCGCTCTTCATGAGCCAGATTAACATGGTCTCGTCATAGCCGGCAGTCTTGTTGAGGGTATCGAGGACCATGAAGTACACGGTTGTGGTGCTCTGCCCTTGCCTCAGGCCCTCCATCTTGGCTTGCGCAATCTCCACCTCAGCGCCCCCCTTGAAGGCGGCGAGGATCGCGGCCTCAAACACCACCCAGGTAGAGTACGCGCCTTCACCGCTGTCAGAGCGCATGGCTTGTACCACATTATTGGCCCAAGCTTGTGCGGGTCCTTCCTTCATATAGGACAGGCAGTAGGTGATCTTCACGTGGTCGGTGTCATATGCGGAATTGCCCTGGTAGTTGAGCCAACAATCTGATAGGAGCTGGTCAACCTTGTCAGGGTCCCCATTGAAGTGGATAGGGGTGGCAACACGGGGTTGCTTGGTGTTAACCTTGAATTCCTTATCAGCGGCCGTGGGCCCAGGGGGCCCGCTGGCGGCGGAGGTAGCGGCAAAGTTGTTGCACACGTGGTTGAGGAGCTTTAAAGCCTCCATCATTGTTGTGTTCACCATGGTGTGCTCCTGTGCGGCCTCCAACAGGGCTGCTTTCACCGCGGTGAGATCGGAGTGTAGCTCGGCGACTTGTGCCCCAGTGTCTCGCTATTGGCATGGAGGGCGGAGAGGTCGCCCTCAATCTGTTTGTAGTCGTCCAGGACTTTGCCGTATAGCCACAAGGTTCTGTCCCCTAGATCGTCGGCCGGGAATTCCACTTCGTCGAGCAGGTTTACGCGGGGCATTGTTCAGTCGAGTAGTCGGTAGGGGGATACTATTCTTTTGTCAGCACAGGGGTTATTGTTCGACTGAGGCGATTGAACAACAAGGTAGGATTCAAGTTGTTGCCGGGTTAATGCGGCGGAGAGAGCAACTGGAGAGTAGACAAGGATAATATGAGGCACTGTCTAGGGTACAGGGCCTATAAGATAGGCCTCATTCATACCTATCTAATGCTTAGTCATATGTGATGGCGCATTAAAAACTCTTTAATAACTCAACAAGGTCGAAATCAAATATTTTGGTTCGAGGTTCTCTTCTAAATATCACATAGCATATGGACAAATATCTTGAGGAATTTAAGTTGAGAATTGCGGGACGAGATAGCTTTTTTGTCGCTTTTGATGGCAAAGTCAAGAGAAGTGATCGGAGCAGAAAAAAGCTATCTAGTCTCTCATCCTTAAACCTAAAATCTCCAGAATATTTTTGAACATAATATGATACATTTCGAAGAGACTCTCGAACCAAATTTCCCAATTTTGTCCTTGTTCTTGAGGAACGCGCAATATACATGGCCGATCACTAATGTGACATCACGTTAGATAGGTATGAATGAGGCCTATCTTATATACTAGATGATCGTAACTGCCAAGTAACGGAAAGGAGGTTTCAGGGATAAATGAGACAGGTAGGGGTTGAGGAGAAACTGATCGTAGCAAGACAATCGGGTTTTAAGGGTTAATGCGGAATAAATGAAATAACCTGGAATCATGACACTGTGAACACCCTGGTCTGCGGCTCCCTTTTTCATCCCTTTTTCGTTCCCTTTTTGCGTTCCTTTTTTCCATAACACATAGATTGGACATTGCAATCACCCCCGAGACCCTAATATACAAGAGACTGTAGGGTGTGGTTAGATAAAATCTCTGAAGTATCTCAAAATTTAAAACAACCAGGAACACGAAAAAGGGAGCAAAAAAGGAGCAAAAAAGGGCCAGAAAAAGAGGACTGTGAATGACCCTATTGACTTGAAAAAATATGTGGAGTCAACTAACTTTGGATTGAAAAAAAAAAAAGTAAGGCCAAACAGCGAGGGCCGATGGCTTTCACTGACTGCCACTGAAATTACTGAAATTACTAGTGCCACTGACTTTCAGTGACTGCCATTGACTTCCTTCCCAAGAAGTGATGCGTGAGCAGGGAGAACAAAGGAATATGCCGAGACATTGTTGGGCAATGTTGTTCAATGACTTGTTGTGGCCACCAATGAAAGGCGGTGCAGATAGGGATGACTGCCGGTGCAGGCCGGTGGTCTGCACCATGTGCCCTGCAGGCATATTACTGTAAGGTAGGCGCCAGTCACTCCCCGCAAGTGGTCACATGACCAAACTGTGACAGCGATTAAGCTCCAGCCACAAAACATTGGGACAAAAAGTAAAACCAGGAAAACATGCATTTGGGTCCTCCTGAGACATCCCTGGTTTCAGATTTTGAAAATATGTATTTTTGAGAGAGCAGTATGTCATTTTATCAACCCATTTTTTTTTGAATGCAGAAATGATTCTTTCGCTGAATGGGCAAGGTTTGCATTTTTCTTGTCTCAAAATTTTGCCACTTATATAATGTTCTCACCCACCATATATAGCAGTAATGCCCCTAAACGCATGCTAGCGTAACAAATCAAGTTGCCTTTCGTTTGCCGTTCACCCTCTCAATATCTCAGGAAGACTTCTGGCAACTTCTTTAATTGAAATCTAATATAGTTCTGAGGAGGCAATTGCTTTATGTAATCTCTGAAAAATCTTGACCTCAGAATCGTCGAAATTGAGTGAATTCCAGCATGTTTCGTTTTCGCATCACGATTTTTGCCGCGTTACGCGTTACGTGACATACCACGTGACCGCTTGCGGGGAGTGACTGGCGCCTACCTTAAATTTGCCAGAAAACATGATCTCAACACCTTTAAAAGGACACATATTAATTTAACGTGTAATTGCAGCTCTGAAGCTTCCCGAGACAGCGATTCATTGATTGATGGACTTATTTGATACCTCTGGTGTAGACTCGAGATTATGTAACCCGGCTTCACCGGGTATCGCCGAGCATCGATATCCTCTAACTTACTTGCCTCTCCACCACCGATAAAACATGGCTGACCAGCTCGTGAGTCCCATTCATTTGTCCCTGGGATTCCTACTGATCATTTTCTGCAGTCTGAAGGTATGTCGTGTGGGTCTCAGGAGTGACCGCTGATCCAATCTCGCCCCACTCGCAGAGCAAATCTCCGGTGAGCGGAGTCCACGGTGGCGGGAAGGAACTGCTGACACCGCCCACAGAATTCAAAGAGGCGTTCTCCCTGTTCGACAAGGGTGAGCGAGCAGCCGCGCTGCACCGTGAAACCGTCACCTAACACCCGCTGCCCCCGCAGATGGCGACGGCACCATCACCACCAAGGAGCTGGGCACCGTGATGCGCTCGCTCGGGCAGAACCCCACCGAGGCGGAGTTGCAGGACATGATCAACGAGGTCGACGCCGACGGGAACGGCACCATCGACTTTCCTGAGTTCCTCACCATGATGGCGCGCAAGATGCGCGACACGGACAGCGAGGAGGAGATCAAGGAGGCGTTCAAGGTCTTTGACAAGGACGGGAACGGCTATATCAGCGCTGCTGAGCTGCGGCACGTCATGACCAACCTGGGCGAGAAGCTCTCCGACAACGAAGTCGACGAGATGATCCGTGAGGCAGATGGTGAGTGCTCAACGACTCGCTGCGTATGTCCTGTGGCTCATTCGCCGCGTCCCAGTCGACGGCGACGGCCAAATCAACTACGAGGAGTTCGTCAAGGTAAGCTGCCATTCCATGTTTGCCGACGTCAATCCAACTCCCTGCCCAGATGATGCTCTCGAAATAGTTTGGTGTAGATGGAATTTAACACCTCGAACCCTCTGTAGTGTACAATATATACCATCATCCCTCTGCTGTGTGTTCTGAAATCCTAAATAAACTTTTGTATTGGCACTGTGCACAATTACTCTACGGTGCTGTAATACGTCTCGAGGTCTTTATCCCGCGTCCCCTTGCCCAGCCGTCGATCAAACGCACGTAGTTCTGCATTTTCTGAATCAACTTGCCCCGCCCCATCGTCTCGCAGAAACGCGCTCTCCACCGCCCAAGGTTCCTCCTCCCTGTCACCGTCGTAGCGCTGATCGTACGCCTGGCGCTCTGGGTCAACAAGCCGCCGCGCCTCGGACGCACGCACCTCAGCGTCGCGCCGCGCGCGCGCCATGCCCGCCCACAGCTCGTCCCACAGCCCGCTCTCCGTGAGCTCGGGTCGCAAGAGCTCTGCATGCTGCGCGACGAGACGCATCACCATATGGGACTGCCACGGGGGCAGCGGCGGGCTGCGCTCGCGCAGCATGTGCGCGAGGACGCGCGCAGCGAGGCGGACGCGGTACCGCGTCAGCTCGTCGACCTCGGGCGTGGCCGGCAAGCTCTCGGGCGGTGGCGGAGCGGCGGGGTATGCGTCAAAGTCGAGCGGGTGAGAGGGATACTGGATATACGGATGGGGGTTGTTCGGAGATCGCGGCGCGTGGTAGTGCTGCTGGACGCGCGTCTCCATCTCGGCGTCTGCGTCTCCATCTGGTCGCGCGTCCTCATCGGCTGCTGCTTCGTCGTCCTCGTCGGCTGCTGCTGCGCCGTCCAACGTGGCGCCGGGGGCGGGCTCGTAAAGGGCACCGACACCGGCGCGTGGGGCCAGGAACACGTAGAGGAGGGCTTCGCACGTGGGCATGCTCGGAGGGGGCGAAAGGCTATCGTCCTCGGCCTCGACGGGATCATCAGGGGGACTATGCCGAGTCTTCGGGGCGACGGCGACGGATTTTACAACGCGTGGGTCGGGCACAGCGCTCAAACTGTCCTGCTGGCGGAACTGGGCAGCCTTTCTGGCTTTTTTTCTATCACGCGAGCTGAAGCCGTCCAACTCAACTTGGCCGAGGAATCCCTCGAGCGCGGTCGGTGGGGCGCCAGCGGTGCGCAGAGCAGGATCAGGGGCCAGCGACGTCCTTTGGACGTCATTCAGTATCGTGTGCTTGAGTCCGCGCCGGATGGAGCCAGCGGTTTTAAAGTCAAACTCGCTATAGACGTGGGGTGTGCGGGGGAGGGCGGCGGCGTAGGTCTCGAGAACGGTGCGGAGATGGGCGCGCGCAGCGACGCGGATGGGGCGACCGGTGTGCGCACTGTAGGCGCTGAATGAGGCTAACGTAGAGGGGATCTGTGGCATGTGCATGAATGAATGGGAGTATGAAGAGGAAGAAAGAGAGACTCACACTGCCTACGGCGAGGACCCACGGTCTGATGTCAGCAAATGGAATCTGGCGCGCGTGGACGAGTGTACCAAGAATGGTAAGGGCCTGAAGGGCTACGCGGGCATGCTGTATAGCGCGCGCACGCGTAAGAGCCTTTTTTGCTGGATGGTTCCCGAAACCGGAGGGGTACCGGTACGCGTCAGCGTCGAGATCCGCGTAGTGGCCATCGGGGTCTGTGTCGGTAAAGCGCGTGGAGGGGACCGGCCTGTCGGCGTAGAAGACGGCCGCCTGGCGGGCGGCAGTGGCGCGCTGCTTGGCGATGGTGATGGCGGGGGACATGAAGCCGCTCTCCGGGCGGCTGGCGAGGTTGGAGATGACGCCGCCGACGCGGTGGCAGAGGTCTGCGAAGAGGGCGCGACTGGCACGGATGTTCTCCATTCGCAAGACGGCGAGGCGGCGGCGGAGGTGGTCGCGGTCGTGGGGGGTGAGGGGCGTGGCCTCGGGGTCCTGGTCGCGCAGGATAGTGGGGAGGGTTTTGCGGAGCTGATAGTCCTTGACCTGGAGATCGACCATGAGGGCAGCGGGGATCCACTCGCGCTGCTCGAGGAGCTTTGTCCAGAGGGCGGCGGTGACAGCCTTTTGGCGGCACACAAAGAGCTTTCTGGCCTCGATGTAGAGGGCGAGGGCGGTGCGGAGGGCGGGGTTGGAGACGAGCTGCGCGCTGAAGTACAGGAGATTTGGGCGCGGCTTGGTGCGGCCCCACTCATGGGGACCCTGTGAATTTGGGATGAGTTTGAGCAGGGCGGTGATGGTTTGTGCGAGGGTGGTGGAGTGTACGCGGGGGAGTTTGGGTGTTATGCGGGTGGTGGCAAAGGCAAGCAACAGGGCGCCGGCGCGTTTCGTCTCTTGCACGCGGAGGAGAGCATGGACAGCAGCATGGACGAGCAGACGCGGGTGGGGGTGCGGGGCGTCGCGCAGAACGGCGATAGCTGCGGAGATGTCGCGGGCGGCAATATGGGCGCGAATTTGGCGGGCCAGAGACTTCAAGTCCTTTCTTGGGGGCGGAGCAGGCCAGGATACACGACGCGAAGGACGCGGAGGCGGGGCAAGGCGGTCAACGATGGCGTCGAGAGGAACCGGGGTGGAGGGATCCAAGGGCGGGACATCCATGAGCTCGACAAACTCGGGGGGGAGGGGAGGCAGTCTGCCATGCAGCCGCACCCCAGTTCGGGACAGTAGACATCGCTTTGACACTACGTTCGACCCCAGCAGTCTCATTCATGAACGAAAAAACTAGCATCGATTACCTCAGCGACCCGCGATTAGATTAGATTATCTAATCTTAGATTAGATGTCAACTATTAAATATTTTCTACAAACACGATACAAAAAATAATCAATCCCAGTCCTCGTCGTCCTCCTCATCGTCGCTGTCCCCGAGCTTCTTGTTCCGCAGCATGAGCGCCTCGGCGAGTGCAGTCGTCAGATCGCCGCCGCCGCCGCCGTTGGTCGGCGAGGTCGGCTCTTCGGGCGGCGCGCGCGCGGGGGAGGACGCGGGGTCCGTCTTGCGCAGTGAGTGCACGCCCTTGCCCTGGATGGACTCGAGGAGCGCGTTGCGGCCGGGCTGGGCAGGCGGGACACCCGCGGGCGCCCCTCCGGGCGGCGGTGGCGGAGGGGGAGGAGGCGGCGGTGGTGCTCCTCCACCACCTGGCGGGGGCGGCGGCGGCGGCGGTGGAGGAGGAGGGGGCGGCGCTGCACCACCGGTGGGGGGACGCGGCGGGGGCGGCGGGCCCGGGGGTGCTGAGCTTGTTGGGCGTGGCGGGGGCTGCGGGACACTCATGTTTCGTGCTGCGGGGCGCGCAGGGGGTGGCGGGGGACCCGCAGCCGCTGGAGGCGCAGGCCGCACAGGTGGCGTAGGGGCTGTGGGAGAGCGCGCGGGCGGGGGCGGCGCCTGGGAAGTCCGGCTGCCACGCGGCGGGGGTGGTGGCGGCGGGGCGATGGTGGATGATGTGCTGTCCGTCTGGACGTGAGTGCGGCGAGACGGCGGCGGGGGTGGCTTGGGTTTCTTGGGCTCCTTCTGGGCCTGCTGCGGGTGCTTGCGGACAAAGTCCTTGATGAAATCGATTTCCTGGGCGATGATCTTCTTGTCGATGCCCGAGTTCTCGAGCTGGCCCAGGAAGGCGGTCCAAGACGGGTCGACGCCCTTAGACGTGAAGCCCTGGTCTTCGTCGTAGCCCATGTGCGCGACGTGGACGAACGAACCAGACGCGGGCCCCGAGATCATGGACTTGTCGATCTTTCCGCCTTTGCTCGCCTTCTTCTTCTTCTCCGACGCGGGTTTCGCTGCAGCCTGTCAGGGTTTCGCACTGTGCAGCAAGAACGCAAACACAACGTACAGCTCTTGGAGTCCTTCTTCGCAATGACCTTTTTCCAGAACGTCTTGGCCTCCCGCTCGTCAGCAAACACGAAACCGACCATACACTCCTGCAAGAGAGATTCAAGGAGCTGCCGATACGGGGGCGGGTGGAGGACGTACATCTGCAGCAAACGAGTGGAAAAAGGCTCTGTCGGGAAAGTACTCGAGACCGTCGTAGAGCTCGTACTCCCAGATGACGCCGCGGGTGCCGGTCAGATCAACGAGGCGGAAAGCAAAGGTGTTCTTTGAGCTGTCCTTGACAAAGGCCAAGGCGCCCTGGAGGCCGGCATAGGCCCACTCATCCGGCTGGGGGTGGGCATAGTAGATGCGGGCGAGTGCGGCGTATTGGATTTTATTGGAGGACGGCGGGATGGCGGCCTTTACCTTGTTCTTCTCGTCGGTATTGAGGGTCGATTGTGAGGGCATTCGGGAAAGACAGTGTCGGCTGCGGTCAAGGTCAATCACCCAAACACAGCCACAGTATTCAATGGTTTGTCTTGTACCCTCATCCTTCGCGCATAGCTCACCGTCCCCTGCAGGCTTCTGAACTGCGGTACACCGCAAACACCCAGCTCGAGCACTGTGCGTGCACTTGTCGCGACTTTCGTGTAGATTACTGAACTAATTCCTCAGTGCACGCGAGGTACACCGGCACTGGTGCGTACTTTGTCTACCTCCCATCCATGGCTGACGGTGGGCTACAGGACATGCGGACTTGTCGAAGCAGTAAGCATCTCCACCCCTTGGAAGCACCGTTGCTGATGCAACGCAGCGACTGGGTAACGCACCAGCACCGCGACACGCTCGCGTCAATTGTCGGGCACCCGACGCTGACTTCTTTCCTCGCGATTGCGGACGGGGAGTCGATGGGCCGCATCAAGTTTGAGATGACCGAGGTGCGCAAATGAGCGGTGGTTTGGTAAAGACTGAATATCGTCTTGCAGCGTATGCTGCAGCCGTGCGGGCCCCCGCCAAAGAAGGACGATGATTAGCGTCTCTAATATCCGAGTTCGAGTATTACACGCGTTCGTATTTTTTGTCTGTGTTTTGCACGTAAAATTATAAGCCGAAAAATGCGGTCCCGGTGTGCTGATGCAGTGCACGCGAATTGAGTGAGGTCGACAGAGTCCAAATATTTATCCTCCTCCTTCTACCCCCCATGTCGCTTACCGCGTCGCAGCAGGCAGCGCTATCCCAGCTGCGGGACCTCACGAATGGCGGCGACGACGAAGTCGCCGTCAGCATGCTAGAGATGGTCGACTGGGACGTCCAGCGCGCGGCCGAGCTCATCTTTGGCGCCGCCCCGCCCCCGCCGCCGCGCCGCGAGCTCGAGATTGACGACAGCGAGCAGAATGAGCCCGTCGTCCAGCCCGTCGTCCCCCGCAGCACATGGTCCTTTGCCTTCCTCGCCTTCCCACTACAGCTGCTCTCGTCTCTGCTGCGCTTCGTCTTTGGCGTCCTGCGAATCCCGCTCCCCCGCCCATTTGCCTTCAACCTCGCCTTTTTCCGCCCCCGCCGCTCGGCTCCACGCGGCGATGGTGGGGCGGACCGCTGGGTGCGCGAGCTCGAGGAGGAGACCGGCGCCCAGTGCATTAGCGCCTCCGGCGTCAACGCAGGTCCGGGGCCGTCCACTCTGTCCCACCGCGGCACCGCCGACCGCAAGGTCCTGCCCGACTTTACCCTGGGCACGTACGAGGAGGCCCTGCGCGTCTGCCAGCGCGACGCCCGCATCGCCTGCATTGTGCTTGTCAGCGAGGAGCACGACGACGTTCCCGAGTTCAAGCGGTGAGGGTAAATACTACTATTGCAAGGCTCGTACTAATTCTCCTCTGCAGCACGACCCTCACGGACCCGACGCTCGTGCGGCTGCTGCACACCAACGACATCCTTGTCTGGGGCGGCGACGTCCGCGACCGCGAGGCATACAGCGCCTCCCTCAAGCTCCAAGCCACCACGTACCCGTTCGTCGCCTTCCTCGCCCTCCAGCCCCGCCGCACCCCCCGCAGCAGCTCAAGCAGTTCCGCCCCCACCCTCACCGTCCTCTCGCGTCACCAAGGTGCCGCAGCCACCGCCCCCGCGCCGCTCGCCGCCCACCTCGAGACCCAGCTCCTCCCGCGCGTCACACCCTTCCTTGCCCGCATCCGCGCCGCCGAACACACCGCTGCTGCCGATCGCGCCCTGCGCGAAGAACAGGACCGTGCCTTCCGCGAGACCGCCGCGCGCGATGGCGCCCGCATCGAGGCCCTCATGCAGGCCGACGCTCGTGCTGCCCGTGAAGCCGACGCCGCCCGAGCCGCACAGGAAACAGAGGCCGCCCGCCTCGAGCACGAGGCCGCGGAGCGCCAGAAACGCGCAGCCGAGCGCGCGGGGTGGCGGCGCTGGACGCGGCGCACGCTGGCGGGACAGCCCGAAGACACGCAGGGCGTGCGGCTCGCGATTCGCTTACCGGACGGCGGCCGCGTTGTACGCCGCTTCGCCGACGACCGCACGCTGACCGCGCTGTACACGTTCGTTGACGCACAGCTGGCGGATAGAGACGGGGATGCAGACGCGTCGCCTGCGGGCCACCGGGCGGCGGATGTGGAGCGTGCGATGGAGGAGCAGATTGGCATTGCGGGGGACGCGGACGCGTGGTGGGGATTCCAACTCGTGCTCGCCTATCCGCGTCGCGAGATCCCGTGGGCGCGAGGGACAGTGGGCGGCGTCGAGGCGTTGAAGGGTGGCGGACAGCTCGTTGTGCAGATGCTTACGGCGGTGTCGGCGGACGACGAGGACGATGACGGGTACGTTTCGGAGGAATAGATGCAGGCTCAAAATTAGTAGTTCACCGTCGTAATATTATACACTCTGTCTGGAATGAAACATGGATACACTACTGGCTGAGGATCGTTCGCACGAACGACTCGTAGTTGACGTTGCCGTCGCTGGACGGGGGGTGAGCAGCGGGACATATGTACAAGAGGAAGAGGAAGACGCACGCGCCAATCTGCACGCCCTTGAGCAGCTCGTCGACCTCCTGGTCGGTCATCTTCTCGCCCAGCTGCGTGAGCACGTACCGCAGCTCGCCCGCGCCGATGAAGCCGTTCCCCTCCTTGTCAAACACCTGGAACCCGCGGATGAACTCTTCAGGCGTCCCCGCAGGCTTGAACCCATCCGGGCGATTCAGGATAGCGAGGAACGTTTTATAGTCGACTGGCAGCAAGCACTCCATAATCAGTATCCATCTGCTTAGATGTAATTAGAGATGGACGCACCGTCGCGCGGGGCGGCAGCAACAATCTCCGCGACCTCGGTCTGGGTGGGATTCTGCCCGAGCGCGCGCAGCAAGTCCCCGAGCGTCTCCCGCGGGACGGCGCCGGTGCCGCGCTTGTCGAATAGGGCAAACGCCTCTTTGTATTCTGCCCAGGGAACTGTCAAGCACGCCGCAAACAGGAATCAGAGAACTGATTACCTGCGTTGTCGCTCTGCGGCCCGTCAGCTGGCGTGCGCGACGGGCGGGACGGGACTGACCATTTGTGTTGGGGGCGTATAGGTTCGTTGGAAGCGAGCGATGCCAAGGCTGGACAAAGAGAGCCAAATAGGAGCCAAACAGACCACGCCGGCCTTGGCGAAATTCTTTCATCCGTAGCCCATACAAACGTGTTGGTACCCTAGAGACCTATATCAACGCGTCTAATCCATAAAATTGCAACTTCGTCTCAAGTGTGGCTGGATGGCAGCGAAGAAAAGAAAGAAAATATAATAGTACGAGATACAGAGGACAGAACAGCAAGAATCACAGCGAGGTATGCCGTCTGTACTGTGCGGAAACCATGGCGTGGTCGCGCTCGTACGGCTCGAGCGTCACCTGCTCCAGAGCCTTGAACCGCGCTTCTTTTAATTTTTGCAGCTCCGCGGCGAAGATGACGTCCGGCGGGGCGGTCGAGTCGATACAGCTCGCTTTTATCGAGATGACGACGTGGCCCAAGTCTTTGAGGAAGCTCTGGGCATTCAGGATGACGATACGCGCCTGGTCGGGCTGCGCGACGTCCGCGAAAATAACGTCTACTGTCGAGATCAGCATGCGGTACTTGTTGGGCATCCGTGCGTCTTCGACGATGGCTGGGCTTCCGTCAGCAAGGGCGGGGAATAAGAAAAAAAGTTGGCCTACGGATAACATTTGTCCGCTTTTTGGCCATGTTGATCAGGTCACGGCCTGACCGCGGTGAGAATTCAACGGCATAGACGACGCCTTCAGGCCCCACAATATCGGCGACATGGCTGACACTCGTCCCACTCGCAGCGCCGAGGTACAGGACCTTGTTTCCGGGGTGGATGTAAATGTTGTCAAGACCGCCAAGCACGCCCGCCGCGAGTTTGCTCCGGAAGGGATTCCAGACACGGTACTCGATCTTGGTGCCCTCGACGCCGCCCTCGATGGAGATGCGCTTCTCGCCGTAGACAGACTCGCCGGGGACGAGGTTCTTGGTGACGAGCATGTGCTCCTTGCCCTTTGCAATGAAAACACCGGGATGTCTGTGCGGCTCGAGCACCGTGTTCGACCCGCCTCTTGCGCCCCCACGACCGCCGCGTCCGCCCCCGCGGGCACCCCGTCCCCGGTCGCCTCCACGCCCGCCCCGCGACGTTACGCCGCCCCCGCGCACACCTCCACCTGTTGGGTATTTATTAGTTGGGGGCTGCAGATCCAATTGCTGCACGTACCTCGTCCACCACCTCTGAACCCGCCACGGTCTCCGCCTCTGAACCCACCGCGGTCACCGCCGCCGCGTCCACCTCTGAAACCGCCACGGTCACCTCCTCTGAACCCTCCACGGTCACCACCGCGTCCACCGCGCCCACCACCGAATCCACCGCGTCCACCAGAGTCTCCTGAAGAAGAGCAGTCAGCGTAGTGTAAAAACTGGAGAGTGTTGCGACGGACCAAATGCCATTTTGTGTTGGGGGTGGAAGTAGAGAAAAAAAAGTGGAAGCCAAAGGCGTGCGAGTTCAACAAGAACACACACAGTCGGTGATCGGGTGCATATCATACAGCGCCTACTGCGCTACTGCGCTTGCACCCAACCATGTCTCAATCACCCATGATATCAATTCCCAAGAAGAGCACGGACGAGGTCGACTGGACCACCCCAATCCGCAACCTCATCGCCCAATCGTACGGCGAGAACCCCGATAATTACTCTGCAGAATGCGCGTCTCTCCAGCGCTGTCGGCAGGATGCAGTACGTGGCGCAGGCAGCGACATGACCGCCCGCGATCTCCTCTACAAGTACTTTGGCCAGCTCGAGCTCCTCGAGCTCCGCTTCTCTGAGATTCGCGTCACTTTCCCATGGCACGACGCGTTCACCAACAAGCTCACCACCCAGACCTCCATCGCCTACGAGAAGGCCTCCATCCTCTTCCAGATCGCTTCCACCCACTCGGCGATTGCATCGTCCCAGAATCGTTCATCACCAGAGGGCCTCAAGCGCGCCTTTTACTACTTTCGCACCTGCGCGGGCATGCTCACGTACATCAACGAGAACTTTCTCCATGCACCATCCAAGGACCTCAGCAAAGAGGTCGTCAAGTTCCTCGTCGGTGTGATTCTAGCCCAGGCAACAGAGGTCTTCTGGGAAAAGTGCGTCGAGGAGAAGAAGGCGAGCGGCCTGGTCGCAAAGATTGCATCCCAAGCCGCATCCATGTACACCACGCTATGCGAGGAGGTTAAAGAGTTTGCAGGCCAGAACATCCTCGACAGGCACTGGGTGACTCTCCTTCAGGTAATGCCCGACTCCCATCCCGTTAGCCCCTTTGGCTAATTCTCCAAACAGATAAAATCCAAATATCTGACTTCCCAGGCACAATACCATCGCTCTGTCGCCGACACCGACGCAGGCACCTACGGCGACGCCCTGGCCCGCCTCACCCTCGCCGAGACCCTCGCCAAAGAGGCGCTACGATTGTGTTCTTCCTTCACACCGACCTTTACCCCGGCGACATCCACCGCCCCGTCCTCCTCGACTCTCCCCGCCGACGCCGGCTCCTCCATGCTCGCGCTCGCCAAGTCTCACGTGGCACTTGTCAGTGACCGTCGCACAGCCGCGAACCGGGAAAACGACCTCATCTACAACGCGATCCTGCCCTCGGTGGAAACCCTCCCCCCGATCGAGACCAAAGCAACGCTCACCGTCGCGACCCCCATCCCGATCCAGGAGGTCTACGGCGCGCCCGACGTGCAGAAGACGATCGGTGCCGACTTTTTCGGGCGCCTTGTCCCACTCAGCGTGCATGAGAGCGCGTCCGTGTACTCGGAGGAGAAGGCGAAGCTCGTCCGCGGCGAAGTTGAGCGCGCGGACACTGCGGAGGGCGAAGCGAAAAGCTTTCTCGACGGGCTGCGCGTCGTGCCGGGCCTCGAGCGCTTCCGCGGCATGCTGCAGGACAACGGCGGCGCTGGCGTGCCGTCTGAGGTGTCGCGGTGGGCCGCCGACATCGCGTCGGTCGAAGGGCGGGAGAGCGTTGGCTCGCTCTTTTCACAACTCGAGAAGCTCAAGGGCGCGTTGCGGAACGAGCTCGATCCCGGCAGCGGCATCGCGAGAGAGCTGGATGCTGAGAGCAGGGACTGCGAGATGATGCGTGTTCGATACGAGCACCTCTGGACGCAAGCACCCGCTGCAGGGTTGAGCAAGTCGCTCAGGCAAGACTTGAAGGCGCACGTAGCCGCCATGGAAGAAGCTGCACGGAGTGACGCGCAGGTCCAGGCACTCTGGGAAGGTGTGAGGCCAGACGTTGAGATACTCATGATGGGCAGGGTCGACGATTTCTTTACAAATGCGGAGGAGAAGGGAAGCTTACTGGACCTTGGCGAGGAGACGGAGAGGGCAGAGAGAGAGGAAAAGGAGAAGATATCTGGTCTCGTTCACGAAATCGAAGAACGGCTTGCAACGCTCAAGAAGATCGAGAAGGAGCGAAACGAAGTGTTGAAAGATTTGAAGGAAAAGGTCAGTTTCAGTGCATTGTGATCGCCGCGATTTAATAATTCCTTTCCAGATTCAAACCGACGATGTTTCCCACCTACTTCTCCTGAATCGTCGAAATACTGGGGTGGAACCGACGCTGTTTGCTGCCGAGCTAGAAAAGTTTCGGCCTTATCAGCAACGCCTCGCGGCTACCATACACCACCAGGAAGGGGCTCTTCAAGATATCGCGGCGCGATGGAAGGCCCTCAAAGACTTCACAGACTTTAGAAGCCCCGCGCGCAAGTGGGACGAGAAGGAGAAGAGACGCAAGGAGAGCTTGCGGCGGTTCGGAAGGGCGCGCGAGGGCTACGAGGAAGTCCGCGATGGTCTAGCGTGAGTGTTCACCCTCCGATAAATCTCATCCATCTCATCCGCAACTACAGGAAGGGCCTGCAATTCTATACGGAACTGACCGAGCTGACAGCCAAGTTACGACGAAATGTCAAGGCATTCGTTGGAGGTCGCATTGAAGAGCGGGAACGCTTAGTAGCGAAGCTCGAAAGCGAGAAGCGTCTCACCTCGTCGGGTCCCCCTCCTCTGGCAGCCAAGCCTCCACAGTCTTTGGAGTCTGGCTTCGCTGGAATGAACTTGAGAGGTTCACCCGCCCCACCCCAATGGCAACCGTCTGCCTCTCAATCCCCTCAGCAGCAGTACCCGCCACCCCCACCATCTCAGTATTCTTCACCGCCCCCACAATCGTATTCTTCTGCTCCTCCTCCACCTCCTCCACCTTCTCAATATGCGTCGGCGCCGCCACCGCCTTCTCAGCAGCAGTATTATTCGCAGCAACAGCCACCCGCCCATTCCCGACAACAATCCTTCCCTCCTCCGCCTCCGCAACCCATCCAATACTCTCAACCCCCTCAGTCTTACGGATCTTCGCCGCCGCCAGCACCTCCGGCTGATCCCTACGCTCATCTCGGAATGTTTCCTTCATATTCCACCCAAACACCTTCTCCCGGCCCGACACCGGGTGGTGTTTCTTCCCCACCACCGCCTCCCCCTCCATCACAGGGTTCATACGCTCCTTCATACGGACATTCTCCGCCGCCAGCGCAAGCACAACAATACGGTGCATATCAGTACCAGCAGCCGCAACAGCCGCAACAGCCGCCGGCTCAGCAGGGATTCGGTGGAGCCTTTCCCCCACCACCTCCGCCAGTCTCGTATCAGTATGGCGCGCCTCCACCACCGGCTGCGCCGCCACAGCACCAATACCAACAACAGGGACAACAGGGCCCATACCGCGGATATTCACAAGGCTAAGAAATGAACCTTTCACAGCGCTGGATCACCTGTTGTAGGATAAATTATAATTTGTGTACAGTGTAGAGCTTCGTGATACATCAGATATACCAGTGTCGAGTGCTCTCAACGAGTCTGCACAGCGCTGCAAACCGCGATTCAAGTACAAAATTGGAGTCCATTTGGAGAATATAGATGGAATGCAGGTGGCTACAATACAGATGGTGGAATAACTTAGCGGCATGAGACAACATTACTTTCGTGGTAAAACAGTGCAAAAGTTCCCGGCAGGGCAGTCTACAACGAGCTCAGCGGGTGAATTTAAGCAAGTAAATAGAGCATTGCTTACCAAGACTATCTTCTACCTTTGTTCGTTTGGTTGAGCTGGTTGGTCAATTCTTCTATTCGACTCTCGCGCCGCGCCGCTGGCCGGGGAGAATTGGTGTACGATTTTGACTCGAGTTCGATAATCCGCGCATTGAGCTCCTTGACTTGCTTCTCTAGATTGGCCTGGTTTTCCACAACTCAGAAGTTGCGATCCGCAAAAGAGAAACTACTCACATTTAACCGGTCCAGCTCGGAATTGTCAACGCGAACTCTGCCAAGTTCAATTTGACATTCATTCGCGTACGCTTCCGCCTTCTTCATGCGGTCAAGCGAGTTGGAGGATCGGTATTCCTGCTCCTCCAAAGATCTCTCGAGGTCTAGCTGTTTCAGCTGCAGTTTATGGAACTCTCGGTCGGTCGGAACTTGGCTGGTGTCGATGTGGTCGTGCTTGATTGTCTCCAACTCGGATTGCAAAGCGCGACGAGCCTTTTGAAGCAAAGCTCTGTCCGCTTCAGCATCGTCCAAGATACCGCGCAGCTCTCGAACTTGGGAATGGAGAGAACCGATTTGAGAACGCTGTTCGGCTTGGGCAGCAGTCGAAGCTTCATAGGCCTTCGTGAGGTCTGTAATCCTCGCCTCCATCCGCTCCTTCTCTTTCCTCCAATCGCTGGTGTTATGAGCTTCGCCATCGTAACGAGGCTGTACTCGACTGGTTTTCGCTTCTATGAGTTGTCCCTCCAGCTGGGCAATGCGCCTAGCCATAGAGACGGGCGCACTTCCCGTGTCATCGGCAAGTCGATCGAGGTCAGTCTCCAGCTTATCTTTGGAACGCTGTACAAGTGAGAGCTGTTGGGTAAGTTCTTCGACCTGGCGCTGAGTGCTTTGAAGATCGATATGAAGGCGGCGAGTTTGCAACTCGGCAATATCCTTGTCCTTGCGCTCCCGCTCGGCATCCATCAATGCTCTGGCCATCCTGTCCTCCTGCGACTTTGCCGCCTTCTCCTTTGTCCGCAGCTCAAGGCGCTCTCGCTCCGTCTCTCGAACCAAGTCCTCGGCTTCCCCCGCGAGGCGGGTTTTCGCTTTTTCTAGCGATCGAATGTAGGCAACATTTTGCTGCAACTCAGCTTTAGCCTCGGCGAGTTGTCGATCTGTCACCCGTTTGGCTTCTTCGAGAACGTGAACGTGTTCCACGATGGTGGTGTGCTGTTTCGACTCGAGCTGTTTCGACTCCCATTCCCGAGTTTTCAGCTCCGACAACGCTTTGTTCAGTTCGGCATCCAGCTGCACGTTATGATCCTTGAATTTCGCAAGCTCCGCTTTGTGACTTGAAACGGCTTTTTCTAACTGTGTGCGTTTCGCGGATTCGTCCTCCAGTTGTTTTCGCGTGGTTTCAAGTTTCCTCTCCTGAGTACCCTTGTCTCGCTCCATTTGAAGCATGAGGTCTTCGATGTCATGGTATTTCCCTTGAGCCACGGCCAGTTGACGTTCCAAAGCCTAACAAAAATCGTGAGGACGCGGAATCAATGGAACAAGAACTTGTAGTTAGTTACCTCTTTCGCCTTTCTAACATCGGCAAATTGACTTTCCGAGTCATTCTGACGTGTCAGCAAGGACTGGAGTTCAGATTCCATGGAACGCTTCGTTCTCTCCAATTCTGACAGTGCCGTTTGAGTTCTCGACAAGTCCGCCTGGGCGGCGCGTTCGCGCTCTGAGAGCGATTTATGGTTCTCCTTCAGGGAAGTGTGCTCGCGGACCGACGTGTCCAGCTCTAACTTGAGTTGTTTCTGTGTGGCCAGGAGCTGACGGCGGCCCTCGGTTAGATCGTGTTGTAATCTTTGGGTTTGTTGCCGTAGATCTGCAAGCTCTTGCTCCTTGCTTTTCTCTACTTCGTCACGACGAGTGGCCTCGCTCGTCTTCGCTTCCATGAGCGTCCGTAGCTCGTCCAACTCGGCCTGGAGTTTCGTGCGTGTTTCGGTCTCATTTTCCCGGTCTCCCCGCTCGGCTTCGAGTTGAGTTTCAAGGGTATTGATGTCGTTCTGAAGCGCAAGAATCTCCGTCAAGGCTTCCCCGTGAAGCTTCTTCATGGAGGCTATTTGTTCAGAAAGCGCAGCAATGCGCTCATCTTTCTGCCGGATTAACTCGGAGGATTCTGTTGCAGTGCGAACCATTTCCGCAAGCTGTTGATGAGCTTGCCGGCCATTTTCCTCCAAGTCCTCTGCCTTGCGCTTCACAATTTCCCTATAACACAGTTAACTTTCGGTCGATGACATTTTACGATGGAAAAAACTCACGTGTTTCGAAGTTGCGCCTCAAGCTTTCCCTCGAGTTCTTTCACGGCGGCATCGGTCCGCTCCTTGGCCCTGGCCAAGTCTTCCTCTCGTTGTAGCGCGAGATTCTTCAACTCCTCGCCAACTTTGTGAAGTTCGTCGAGGTTGGTGCGCATGGTATCGGATCCCTGCTGCGCCTCCGCTAGTTGGGTAGTCAGATCCATCTCTCTCGCCGCCCATTCTTTCTGCTCGGATTCCAGACGGACTAGATGCTCAGCGGCTTGGTCGAACATCTGACGAAGATTTTCATGTTTCTCTTCGCTTTCCTTCTGGATCTTCAGCACGCGGTCGAGCTGAGAATCAAGCAGGTCGAGGTCGGCCTGCAACGCCGCGACCTCGTCTTCCAACTCGCTCTCTCGTTTCTTGCTCCGCTCGAGGAGCGCATCCTTGTCCAAGGCTAAACCGCGTTCGGCCTCCAACTCCTCCTCGACCTTTCTCTTCTCTGCTTCCAGCGTCATTTTCAAGCTCTCCAACGCCTCTCGCTCCTGCTTGTCACGCTCGGCACGCTCCTTGATCAGCATCAACTCGGCTTCCTTCTTCCGCAGTTCGTCGTCGTTACGGGTTGCGGCTAGTAACGGACGGACCTACGCATGACAGATGAGAGGAGAAAAGCAGGAAGGTTGATTCACGTACCTTCGTATACAGTTGCCACCAAGGCCATTCCCTCAACTCGCCATAGACCCTTGCGTTCCGCTGGATAGTCCGAATGGCCACCGCCCGGTTCAGAACCTTCTTCATCTGCCTCCTCGCTGTCCACATCCGGGCAACAGCCTGAAGCCGCGAGAAGATTTCGAACAGCAACATGTCTCGCCGCTCCTCCAACTCGGCCAATACCCCCGCCTTGAAGAAAATCTTGGACGTCCCGATCTTGAAGATGGCGTCGTCCAACTCAAGTGTCTTGACCATACGGCGGCACGCTTCCCTGCCATCCATGTAGCCGCGCGGGATGATCCCCGGCGTGAGGACTTCATAGCGCTGGCGAAACTCGACAAAGGGCAGCCGATTGGGGTATCCGAGGCGCGCAATTCGGATACCTTCCAGCACACCATTGCACCGCAGCTGGTCGAGAACGAGCGGGATATCGACACGGCCGGGCTTCTTGTTGGAATTGGGGACGATGCATCGGACAAAGTGGGGCTGCGTGGCCTGGAGCTGGGACATGAGGCTCGAAAGTTGTTCCTTGTGCCGTTGGGCGACAGTCCTGAACGCGCCCTTCTTCATGACGCGCTTCTTGCCGGCTGTGAACATATTTCCGGCCCCGCCAGGACCTGCGGGCGGCGCAGGAACGTCGGCGTACTCTGCAAAGAGAGAGGCGACGTATCGGTCAGAGGAGGCCGCCAGTACACGGGTGAGATTGTCGTTCAGTGGGTCCTTGTTTTTCTCCAACCATCCATCGGTCCGGTATTCGACCTTGGCCGCGTAGTGCTGGATGATGAAGCCCTGATCGAATCTCGTGGGCTCGTATTTGTCCCGCCCAGGATGTGGGTGACCGTTCTCCTGCCCAACAGCCCACATCCCATGGAGCTTGTTCGTGAAGGTCAAGTCGGTCGCCCGAGGCATGATACACTCCTCATCCAAACAGCTCAAGATGCCGATAACACTCCCACTCGCTTCGATGAGGTCGATCGTAGGTTGGAGGTCGAGTCCGAAATTGACGTATTCCCACTTGATACCCTCCCGTGCATACTCTTCCTGCTCCAAAACGAACATGTGGTGGTTGAAAAACTGCTGTAATTTCTCGTTGGTGTAATTGATGAGCAACTGCTCGTACGCGTTGATCTCGAATATCTCGAACCCAGCGATATCCAGAACGCCGATGAACGTTGATTTGGAAGACGGGCGATCGAGGGCGAGGTTAATCCTGTCGACGAGGGCTCCGAATGATTTCTCGTACAGCGTTTTGCACAGGGCGCCGAGCTCCTCGAGCGCCTGCTGCCTTGTACGAGCCTGGGAGACCCATTCACGGCCAGCAAGTGTGCGTGGGCGTAGGACGCCGCGTGTAAATTCTGCGACAGGGATTCCCAACAGGTGACAAACTCGTTCGGCCTGAGATGGGTCGGGCATGACAGCGTCGTCGGCTCTTGTGGATGTGATGGCGATGTTGCCGATGTGCAAAATCGCAGCAACGATACGGAAAAGATCAAATTGTTCAGCAGGGGTGAAGCCGACGGTATCAAGTGCTCCCTGAACGATGGTGCATGCTAAGCCGACGCTCAATGTTATAATCGAAGGGCACGCACCTTTAGGGCCAACCACTCCTCTTTATCGTCTACACCATCTACCTCCCGTCTGCTCTTGTTTAAATATTCATAGTCTTCTAGCCCCCCGCCGAGCAGGAGATTTTCTGCACGCTGATCAACAACTACCGCTTCGAAGGAAAGATACCAACTCACCCTTCAGGGCGCCGCCACCTGCCATCAGCTGGTAGAATACATGGAAGCTCCGCTCAGCCTCACTCCTGACGACGACCCGGCTCTTCTCCAACAGGTACCAATCTATATTAGCGCCGGCGATGCTGCCATCAGGCGCAAATGTAATTCGGACGAATTTCCCGAATCGACTAGAGTTGTTGTTGCGCTGCGTTTGGGCGTTCCCAAATGCCTCCAATATCGGATTCGCTTGGAGTATTTGACGCTCCAAAAGGCCCAAGCGACCTCTGGCTGTCAAGTGGCTGCCACCGCCACTGGATAGTGACGGCGAGACAGTGTGACCCCGCCTGAACGAGTCACTGCGAGGAAGCCCGGTATTAGGCATCGTAGCCGAAGATACGATAGTGGGCGAGCGAGAATGGGACGGATGAACATCTGTGGCGATGGCTGCAAGGTATTGGATAACCTTCTTGGTGCTTTCTGTCTTTCCGGCTCCAGATTCACCTCTGGAAAGAGTGTGAGCAGAAGGAATATGAATCAGATACGTTCGACGGACGTTATGAGTATACTCTGGTTTTCCCTTTCCTCGCCCATGTTGACCCATGCTCGTTCGGCGACTGCAAAAATATGAGGGGGGTTCTCATCCCTCCGCTTGTTACGGTATTGCTGGACGATAGCATCAGAGTATAGCGGTAGGCTCTGGTACGGATTAATGGCAACTAAGAATAGGCCGGAGTACGTCTGCGCGAGCAGCATCAGTAGCCGTCGGAATGGACGATGGGCAACTGACATATATGGCGCCTGAGCCAAACCGCAAACGAAGATTGTTAACGACGCTGGCTTCGTTCAGGAATGTGAGATCCGCGATATCTTCGACGCGGTCAAACTTGGGTGGGTTCATTTTGGACAGGGCATAGAGAGGAACTGTCCGAAACTGAGAAATAAAAGTGAGGATGGCTCTATTGTCGAGGAAGACGCGACATACATCGCCTCCGGCGGCCATAATGACCTCCCCAAAGTCGCCCTCCTCCTTGTTCACCCAACCGGCAAGGTAGCCGTCCTTGTCGTCGGGCACCCATACCCACTTCTTTTCGTTGAATTCAGCTTGCTGCGCGGCTGCACGAGCGGCCTCAGCACTCTCCGATGGGCGGGGAGCAGGCATATTGACTGAAAGGTAACCCTATGTTTATGTTGCGGGCGACGCACGGGCAACACGGGCAAGAATGGCGAGCGAAAATCGTCCCGATGATGGTGGGACAGAGCGATATACGAAGGGAACGAGATTGGAGCCTCAGAATGCTGCAACCCTCCGACTGAGTGACAGTCCAAGTTGGGCGAAGTCAACGTCCCGTGACGCCTAGATAAGATAAGATTGCCTTGAGGGAGTACCACAACCACCTTCAAGTTCAATTGACCGATGCGATCCAAATGGCTCGAGTCGAGCATAATTTTCATTAATAGCACCAATTTCTCGTTACCGAATTTTGAAGTTTCAACCAAGCCATCCTCTTGCGCTGTATCACGCGGGTCCAGGTCTACATAAGTATGTCTATTCAATTTGAATTTACATCTCAACGCATCACCCAGATCTTCCCCCGCGCTCAACTCGTAGGCACAGGCGTACGCATCCTAGAGATGTAAGTTTCTGCTGAGGTTTGGTGTGCGGGAGAATTATGGCGGGTGATTTCCGTAGAGTGCCATTGGGCACTGGTTACTTAGCGATGGGTTACCTTCAGTAAGGCTCAGTCAGCCCCATGAGGCTTCCACGATTTACCTTGAGGGGTTGTTCACACACACACAGTCAGACAGACTTGCTCGAATTCTTTAATCTTCACCGTAATAGTACACACAAATTTGTAACTAGTTTCTGTTCCTCTTCGCTCTGTGGGCTATCGTGTCTGGGTTATTTGATTTGGGTTGGCTGGGGTTGGCCTGCGCACGGCACGGGCGAGCTGCAGACGCAAGGAGGGGTTAGTAGGTGCGGTTTGAAGGGTATGTGAGGTTGAAGCGCAGAGACGTTGGGAGTGCGATGAATGGAGTAAAGAAGGGAGCACGCACGCAGTTGTTGGGCTATGTTCAGAGCTTGGCGACTTCGAGGAGGCGCTTCTCCGCCTCGTCAAAGTTGATCACGGACCAGATCGCGTTGAGGTACTGCGGGCAGCGTAAGTCAACATCTGGCGATGGGCATAAAGCCGACGCGTAGACGGAAAGATACACACATCAGCCTTAACGTTGAGGTACTGGAGGTAGAATGCGTGCTCCCAGATGTCGACGCCGATGACGGGGACAAGGGTGAGAAGTGGGTCCTGGTTGGGGGTCGTCGCGATCTCAAGGCGTTTCGTGGAGGGGTTGACGCCCTGCAGCGCCATCAGCACGCCATTCGGCCAATCACGGAGCAGAGAAGCAAACGCACGAGCCAGCCCCAGCCGGAGCCCTGGATGCCGAGCGTCGCGGCGTTGAACTCCTTCTTGAGGTTGTCGAGGCTGCCGAACGACGCCTCAATCGCGTCCTTGAGGGGTCCGCTCTTCAGGACACCGCCGTTTCCGCCCTTGTCCGCCGAGGGCGCAAGGTTCTTCCAGAAGAGTGAGTGGTTAATGTGCCCTGATTGTGATGTGATAACGATAAGAGTGTGGTTGAAGCAGAGATACAAAATACGGGGCGCGAGGGCAGGGAAAGTGAAGAAAGGGATCTCACCACCGCCATTGAATTTGAGGGCCGCCTGGAGGGCGATGCGCTCCTTGGGAGTCGAAGCCTTTGCGTACGAGGCCTCGGCGGCGTTGAGGGCGTTCACGTAGGTCTGGTGGTGCTTCTTGTGGTGAAGCTCCATGATCTGCTTGGAGATGTACGGCTCAAGACCATCGTATGCGTAGGGGAGGTCGGGGAGAGTGTTCGACATTGTGGTGGTAACGGAAGAAGAGGTGTTATCAAGATTCCAAATCAGATCGCGAGATAAGATAAGATGCCACTCGTCCAAATGTTGACCAAACAACTGAATAATATGTACCCCTTGCCTTCTCGCCGAGCGCTAATCCAAACGGTTCTATAAATCTGCACGAGGAACCTGTCGAATGATGGAAGTTTCAGCTCCCAAGTGCGACAGATCTCTCACACTCTCTGTTCCGCTGGTAGCCCGAATCTTGTTCAAATCTTATTTAAATATTTCTACTCCGAGTCGCCGTCCACTGTTCAAGTTGAAACGCACAACGGCGGATGGGAGCTTGAAATCTTGTTCAGATTCCGTCACCCGCGTCACCGCGTCCACTCCATTCCATCGACTGAATCCAAGTTCGGGGACCTTCCTTCCCCGTTTCGTCTCCGAGCCGGGGCTTTCTATTCAAGGCTGACATATATACCATTCCAAAACTCTCCGTTTGTCTTATTCCTCTTGTTCGGAGCAATTGCATTACACCGCCGTTCCCAGGCACTACTGCTGTTCGCTCTGACAGATCGCTGACGCTGCGCCCACTATGTTTCTCGACTGGTCATTGGTGAGAACTTCACAGTTGCATGGAAGATCATGATCGAGGTGGATCAATGTCAAAGCGGTGTGAAGTCGCCGTTTGACTCTCTCCGCGGATCCACTCCCTTGGAGTTAATTGCCTGACTACTCGCCACGATATGTCAAATCTGGGTAGTACTACCAACATTTTAACGCTGCTTTCAAACGCATTGGCGCTCTCGTTGCACGCTATGTATGTGCTGTCAAGTTCGCAAAACCCCTTCTATTTATGCCATCTAAAGATTCTATTCCCATTTGAAGCTCAAAATTCGCAGTAATATCCCCGGTAGTGCCCACACAGATGTTAATCGCGTGCTGTGCCAAGCTTTCTCCCAAGGAACCATCTCCAATGACCACATTTAAAGCACACCTTTGACATTATTTCCGAGCGCGCAGCCAGATGGCACTCGATATCCAGACCGCCACCCTTGTTTCTCTCTTCGTTCAATCCATCTTATATGGTCTGTACTCCTCATCTTGCTTACTTGAACTTTGTTCCAATGAAATTCCAGGCCTGTTCATCCTTCTCTTTGCGCTCGCTAACTCGATCCTCCTCGGGAAGAAAAAGCGCGCCATGGGGATCAACAAGCCTATGGTCACCGCGTCAATAATCATGTTTATTTTGGCAACTGTTGTAGGTGATTTTTGACTGCCCTTCGAAATGGTACTGACCGAAACGTTCAGCACATTGGTGTCGATTTACGCCGGACAATGGATGCATTTTTGCGCGGCAAATCCTTAGCCGCAGTCAACACGACCAGCTACGTGCTCAAGAGTACAGCTTATTGTATGCAAACATTAGTCGGGGACGGGTTCATGGTACATTTTTGCGGATCTGCCTTTTCCCCGATTGACTTTCCTTAACAGTTGTTCCGAGTTTATCTAGTGTGGAACGCAGACCTACGCGTCTGTCTTCCGATTCTAGTGTGTTTCATCGCAAGTATCGGTGAAGATGCACACCATGATCTTTGGGCATGCAAAGCTGACGTCCATCCAGGCACGGGTATTGGCACACTAAATGGCTTTACACGAGTTTCGTCCTCCGACCCTGTGTTTGTGTCGGAACTGCAACATTGGATCGTGTCCTTCTTCTCGCTCACCTTGTTTACGAATTTTACTTGTACCTGTGAGTTAACACTATATCTTCAGATATTCTTACTCATGTGCAGCTCTCATCGCGGGACGCATCTGGTGGATTAATCGCAGGGCAGCCCAGGGTGCGGCAGAGATTTCGGGCCGCTCGCTCGGCCAAGCGAGTATAATCATTATAGAGAGCGGGGCAATCTATTCTGCGTGCCTCATTATTCTGCTATCTCTGTACCTGAGCGGCAGCTATGCGCAGTACATCCTTCTCGACGGGGTGAGTCTCTTCGTACATGAATCTATCCTTCTCATATTCATTTTCCTAGGTTGTTCAAATTGTGGTGCGTTCGTCTCCATGTGCAGCTTCACAGAATGTTCACAATCCTGCAGGGCGTCGTTTTTTCTCTTGTCATCGTCCGCGTCGGCCTCGGGCTTTCCAGCGAAGCCACCACTCGTACCAGGGTCACAGCAAGACCTTTCAAGGCTGCTGCTGCAAATGCTGTCGGCGCTGTATCCACTGTCGGAAATATGGAGTTAGGTGTTATTAATATATCTGCTGCAATAACCCAGCAGCACGATTTGTATTCGTACAAGGTTGAAGAAGATGCTAGCCATAGCACCATGACCAGGCGAAGCGAGCTGGACATTTGATTTATGATACATAGATGTTTGTATGTACTACTAGCTGGCGCTGGCTCACATTGAATATGAATCATAAAGAAGCAGAGGATTGTCCACGACGTTGTGGTTTCGCGAGTGAATGTACATTCTACGATTACACATTATATATTAGATCGACTGTATGGAGTTCATGAGGATGTCCACAAGCTTCGTCCATTTCTAGCTTCGGCATCCGTGGAATCCCCGTGAAGAGCGTCGGACTCATCATTTCGTCTCGTGCTATAACCCCCGAGGAGGAACAAGTCCGATGAGCTGCGTTCGGTGCCCAATTTCGGGAAATTGATATTCGTACGAGTCATCCGAGTACGCATCGTCATTCAGCAGTGGAGGCTCTGACGAGGACCTGATGCTGAGAATCATGCGGCATGTCGCTGTCGTCGTAAAGCACCACATGAAGCTGCCCGACGTGGGATCGTTAACGTCGGGTTACTGACATAGAGAAGCGTATACGCACAACAGTGTAACAAATATTAGGGATAACTTTTGATAAATGAATAAGCGGTCTTTGATATTTAGAAATAGGCGCGCACCCGAGCGTAGAAGAACACAAGCATGTTCACCAGGTTGAGAGCTGATCATATTTGCCAGTTGAGCAAGAGCACGGTCTGGGCTGGCATGCATACTTACTGAATAAAAGCTGGATTGTGGGATGATTAGTGTCAGATAGATACTCAGGCCTTGAGCGCGCCGCACCAAGAAATATAGAAAACCTTCGCTTTTGAGCGTTTTTAACGTTTGTGGTCGCAAGAAGACCTTCCACCCTGCGGCCAATAACACCAGGAACTCGAACAATATCTGCGATTATGATTATCAATGCCGGCTTTGATGTTGGAACTTTGGATCATCTACCCCTGGAACCCAGGCGAAAGGGAGCTTGCCGGGCTTCTCAGTGAATATACAGAGTTGAAGGCTTGGTTCAAACCGTAGATTCGCTGCCAGTGCGCGCTTGAGACGCACATAAATGCAGAAAAAATAAGACAACGTACGTATTATCTCGGAGACGCTGATCCACGCCAAGACCAAGGTCGCAACATGCATGGCGAAGAAAAACAAGAGTGTGCAAATGATAAACGTGCGGTCGCGGCCTTCGCGGAGTTTAGCTAACGAGAGGAAAAAAGTGGCGGTGCTCACCCCACAGAACCCACAAACGCAGAAGGACGAGCCCTGTCAAGATACGTATCAGGCAGATGCATAAGTTGGCGAGATAGACCATACAGTTGTTAATAGCGATTACAAGCCATCCCACCACTACCTGTTATATATTTCAGTGCTCGACTTGAACAAGAAAAACATGAGTCGCACTGCGAGAGACCACCAGGCTTTGCAGCTGGTCGCAGTAAGTAGGACGACAGATTCCCTGCGATGAAGAGTGCTCACAACTACAAACTATGTTGAGAATAAGCATGATTTTCAAATTATGAAAGCGTACTGTATTGGATAGGTGGATGCCAGAGAGCCCTGCGATTTCTGGACGGGCAAGGTATTAAGCGGCGAGAAAACCCCGGGCGGGGTCGTTACTCACGAACGCTGTGGGTGATCATCATGCACGGCACCAGGTATCGCAAGGCCAGAAACAGGAATTTGCTCGAGGAGCCTTTGGCGGACCAGATAAAACGAATCTCGTCGGGGAAGGAAAGAACATGGTCGTAAATAAGAATCTAGCCAAGACTGAGACGAAGAACACGCTGGCAGGCCAAAATCATACCGTTAGTCCAGCGGCTATCACGTCTGGTTTAGAATCAAGCAAGTAGCAAGTGAATTGCACATACCGCTGATGTACCGGACTATTAGCAGGTCCTCCAGTATCTCCTCGATGGCGGCGAGGACAGACATGGCGACGAGGAACGGTCTGCCTGGCGGCACCCTGCACTGACACTGACAGGCTGAACTCCACTAGTCACCGTGGGCGCATACATATGATAGCCGACGGCCCGTCTTACATTCGCGAGAAAAAGTCGGACAAGGCCGCCGGGCGTTAGCGTATAAGCAAAAGGGCTGCAGTCGACCGCAGAAAACAGGCCTGAGATATTCCACGTGTTTCCTCAGAAAACTGTGAGCAGCTGAAGCGCTGAAGGTTCATGGAAAACATAATATTACAGGCATGCAAGCCTCACGCGTCGATCGGCGCGCTCAGCCATGCCAGTAATACTTTTTTATCGAGTTTCTCATTGGATGGAAGTGGATAGAAGGTCAGTTTAAAATTCTGGAAGGTCGTAGAATCGTAGAGAACCATCAAGATTCCTTATTTGGGACGTTTTATTCAAAAAAATTTCTGACTGTGACGCCTCGTGCTAGACTCCCTTTCTTCCCTCTACTTCATTTCCTCTAATGGCCGTCGTCGGTATCGATTTCGGATCCCTACACAGCAAAGTAGGCCCCGTTCTCCCCCCCATCTCGTCGTCCTAACTTTTTTCCCCGTCTAGATTGGTGTCGCGAGACATCGAGGTATCGATATCATCACCAATGAGGTCTCCAATCGCGCTACGCCGTGCGTTTAGCTTGATTCGACCTTGTCTTTGTCTTACATTCGTCCCGTTCCGTAGGTCCTTGGTCGCCTTTGGCCCCAAACAACGGTCGATTGGCGAGTCCGCAAAGACGCAGGAGACATCCAACTTCAGGAATACCATCGGGTCCTTGAAGCGGTTACTCGGGCGTACCCACAGCGACCCCGAAGTCCAGGAGGTCGAGAAGAAGTTCATAAACGCAACTCTCATCGATGTCCAGGGGACTGTCGGCGTCGAGGTTCGTCGCAGTCGCTTCTGCCCAATTTTCACTGACATCCATCCAGGTGAATTACGTCGGAGAGAAGCAGTCCTTCTCTGCGACCCAGCTCACCGCCATGTTCCTTGGCAAATTACGCGACATCGCTGCCAATGAGCTCAAGACCGGCGTCACGGATGTCGTGATCGCGGTGCCTGGCTGGTACACCGATATTCAGCGACGAGCCCTCCTCGATGCTGCCGCAATTGCTGGGCTTAACCCCCTGCGGCTCATCAACGACACTACCGCCGTCGCCCTCGGCTATGGAATCACCAAATCCGATTTGCCAGAACCCGAAAACCCTCGACACGTTGTTTTCGTCGATGTTGGGCACTCCAGCTTGTCTGTTGCTATCATCGCCTACTCCAAGGGCCAACTCGTCGTTAAAAGCGCTGCTTACGATCGGAATATTGGGGGGCGGGACATTGACCACGCCCTCGTCAAGCACTTTTCCGACGAATTCAAAACGAAATACAAGATCGATGTCATGTCCAACCCCAAGGCGACCTTCCGCCTCTCCGCATCTTGCGAGAAATTGAAAAAGGTGCTTTCTGCCAACGCCGAATCGCCTTTGAACGTCGAGTCGATCGTGAACGACGTCGATGCGTCCTCCAAACTGTCGCGCGAGGAGATGGAAGGCCTCGTGTCCACCGTTCTCGACCGCATCCCGGCGCCCCTCCAGCGCGCGCTTGCCGATTCGGGCCTTACTCTCGACGAAATCGACGCGGTCGAGCTCATCGGCGGCTCCACCCGTGTTCCCGCCGTGCGTGCGCGCATCCAGGAAGTCTTCCCGGGCAAGGTGCTCTCCACGACCCTTAACCAGGACGAGGCAATCGCGCGCGGTGCAACGTTCTGCTGTGCCATGCTCTCCCCCGTGTTCCGCGTCCGCGACTTCCACATGCAGGACATCACGCACTACCCGATCAAGGTCCAGTGGGCGCCGTCGCAGACGGACCCCGAGGACGACACGGAGCTCACCGTGTTCCAGCAGGGCGACAAGCTGCCGTCGACCAAGGTGCTCTCGTTCTACCGTCGCGAGAAGTTCGACCTCGAGGCAATGTACGCCGAGCCCTCGGGGCTCCCCGGCGGGATCAACCCGTGGGTGGGACACTTCACCGTCAAGGACGTTCCCGCGGACCCGAACGGCGACCAGACGTGTGTACGGGTGAAGACCCGCCTCAATGCGCACGGCATTATGTCCTTCGAGGCAGCATACGTCGAGGAGATCGAGGAGAAGGAAGAGCCGGCGCCGATGGACGTGGACCCCGCCGCCGAAGGCGCACCCCCCGCGGCTCCGAAAAAGAGGCGCGTCAAGAAGAAGGACGTTCCCTTCATCGCCTCGACATCGAGCATGGACAAGAGTCTCTTGGAGACGTTGCGGGAGCAGGAAAACGCCATGCACGCCGCCGACAAGCTCGTGATGGACACGGAGGTACGCCTCTACCACGCGTCATACGTGGCCTCGAATGCTAATTATTATTGCAGGACCGCAAAAACGCGTTGGAGGAATATGTGTACGACATGCGGGCCAAGCTCGACGAGCGCTACACGTCATTCGTTAAGTCTGACGAGAAGGCGAAGCTCCTTGTCGCGCTGCAGGAGGCCGAGAACTGGCTGTACAGCGACGAGGGCGAGGACGCGACCAAGTCTGCGTACGTCTCCCGCCTCGACGCGCTCAAGGTCCTCGGCGACCCGATCACCTTCCGCTACCGTGAGTCCGAGGCGCGCCAGGGCGCGATCGCGCAGCTGCGCGAGACGCTCAACTCGTACATGGCGCAAGCTACGTCCGGGGACGAGAAGTACGCGCACATTGACGAGAAGGACAAGCAGAGCGTTGTCGAGAAGGTCGCGACGGTGCAGAAGTGGCTCGAGGACCAGATCGTGCGGCAGGCCGAGAGCCCGAAGAATGTCGAGCCCGTGCTCAAGAGCGCGGAGATTGGCAAGAAGCGGGACGAGGTGATCTACTTTGCAACGCCGATTCTCACCAGGCCCAAGCCCAAGCCGCCCGTCATCCCCGGCGGCACACCGGGCACGCAGACGCCCAAGAGCGGCAAGGATACGCCAGAGCCCGCAAAGGCGGAGCCCGAGGCCCCTGGGCCGTCCGAGATGGATATAGATTAGAGATGTTATACGACCGGGACAGTACCATGGTCATGTTGAATAGATCGAATAATTCAGTTTGCTGATGTTGTATTTTTCCTTCCGCTCGAACTTGGATAACTTGGGGCAAACCTGTATCAAATCTGTATCGATCTTTGAGAACGACGCGTCTTCTCAATTGCTCGGCACAGAGTCTGGTTATAAGTAGAGACTAGCACACCTGAATTCATTAAAATATAATCTACCCTTGGTGTCCGCGTCTCGTACCCGTACGGCCACCACCGCCTGCTGAATCCCTTTGCCACGAATCCCCGCCCGAAGTACTCCTTTGGTCACTCGCCACGCTTTGCAACGGGGACCCACTCCGCTGCCGCCGTGGTGTAGCTGGCGGCGTTGCGCCCTTCTCCCTTTGCCGCATCAACATCGGCGGTGTTCCGCTCCGCATGCTTTCCACCGTGGGACGGCCCGCACCCGACCCAGGCATGCCCGCAACGGCCGCATCGCGGCGCCACCAGCCCGCGGTTATTCGTGCCAGCCAGCCCTGGTCCCGGCCGAGCTGCTGCTGCTGCGCGCGCTTTCGCTCAAAGTTGGCGCGGTAGCGTTCGTAGCCGTCGCGGAAAGCGCGATCCACCCGGGAAGAAAAGCGGAGTTCGCCGCGGGGGTTCGTGGTGGGCGGAATCGGCGGTATGGGGACGGAGGTGCTGGTCGAGCCGATGGCTGGCTGCGGGCTTCGCATGCGGGGCGAAGAGGCGTTGATGGGCGACGGCGGGGCGACTTCTGCTGGGCGCGGGAAGAGGTAAGAGAGCGGGTTGAAGTAGATTTTTGAGCGCAAGGGCGGTTTGCGGACGTTGAGGTACATGTTGAAAGAGCGCAGCGCGCGGTTGGCATGCGGGACGTACCTGGATCAACACGCTGAGTCGCAACGTTTATGCATGGGGAGAGAACTCACTTGTTCGCGTAGGAAATCTTGTCAGAGTAGGTCCCACTTGCGAAGAATAGCGCGAGCGTTGTGACGCTGACGAACAGCAGTCCGCTGGAGAAATACGGGTGGATATGGACCTCTGTATCTTCCGTATATATGTCTGGCAACACCCGCCGTAGAGCCAGCTTACATGGGATGGCGATGAGGGAAATATGGGGGGGCAGGAGCACTTCCGCCAGTAGAAATACAATGATTAGGAGCAGTTGGAAGAGAAAGACTGGGCAGAGTCAGCAGCTGGAGAGAGCCCGGTGGACAAAGAGCAGCACAGTACGTTGGTAACGAGATTTCCTGCGCTGGAGACTTGCTGCGGTTGTTTTGAGGCGCTCCTCGAAGAGCAGCAGGTCGCGGTACGTCGCTACATCGTTCTGAGGATATACGGACCCTTTGGGAGACGGCGTAGACCGAGGGCGCATGAGAAGGGCAATGCGTCCACGTGACTACATGGACTTTACGAAAACTTCAATTTCGCGCAAATTTCGCGAGAAAACTGAGAAGGTATACCACTCGAGAAAAACCTGGGGTGAAAAGTACCATACTGAAGCCCGACGCCGCATGCATATCGCTCAGTTCTCAAACAACCCCAACATGTTGAGGTTCAAGTTCCCTTTTTCGACCGCCGCCGATCCCCGACTCGGCCAAATCCCGAGTTTGCGGCAAGCCCACAAGTTGCTCTCCACGCACAAGAAAGTGAAACTCAACATGCTGGGTTCCACTCAGCTGAGGGCTACTGTATAGGGTATACCAGCACGTTGGTATAGACTATGGATTTGATGAATTTCGCAAAAGAACGGGGGCTGCCAGCGCCCTGGGGACTTGGGAAATTCCCGGGACGCGTTGGTTACCCTCGGGACTTGGACAAAAAAGTGAACCCCAACATGTTCGGGTTCACGAAAGTGCGGTGATAAAAATGAAAACCAACATGTTGGGTTGTGGAGGGCCGCGGCCTCAATTGCATCGAGCAGGAACTCGCGGGCGTCGTGAACGGCGGCGAGGGCGCGGTCGAGGACGGCAATTGTGGCTGCGTTGTGGGCGGTGCTAAGAGCCATGAGCGAGGGAGCCATGGACTTGAAGTGCTTCGCCGAGTCCCAAAGTGGTTGCGTCTTTTCGTGAATCCCAACTAGTTGGGGTTCACTGTTCTTGTCGCATGAATTTGGGGAAAGGGTCTACTAACGTTTGTGGGAGCGCGTCAGTATAATAAATCTCCTCCTCCAATGCGCTGGTAGAGACTTGAATTTCTCGCAATTGTGACACGTGACCACACGCATTCCTTACCATGAACCTGTCGCTGTATAGCATCAACGCCTTTCTCATCCTAGACACGGAGGGGACCCGTGTGCTCGCAAAATACTACCGCCCAAAGAGCCATCCCCAGGGCGAGTCGAAGGAGTTCCTTACGCTGAAGGAACAGAAGGCGTTCGAGAAGGGTCTCTGGCAAAAGACCAAGAAGCCGGGAGGTGTGCGCGTTGCCCGCGGTAGTGCCCCATGCTAATTAGACAGGCGACATCATCCTGTACGACGGCCACCTTGCTGTGTACAAGCACTCGCTGGACCTGATCATGTACTTTATTGCCGGCCCGTCCGAGAACGAGCTGATGCTGTCTACGGCGCTGAACAACTTTGTCGACGCGCTGACGCTACTCCTGCGGAATCAAATCGAGAAGCGAGGCGTGTTGGAGAGTCTCGACCTGGTGCTGCTGTGTCTGGACGAGACGATCGACGATGGGTGCGTTGTCTCTTCGTCCTACAATGCTAAAGTTGCTGAGGTGGCGTGCAGAATTATAGTAGACACGGACCCCGCCGCCATCGCGTCGCGCGTGAGCCGGCCACGACCAGACACGACGGAGATCATCATCAACGAGCAGACCATCATGAGCGCGTACCAGACGGTGAAGGAGAAGATGGCCCAGAGAATAGGCCAGCTGTAATACGTGTTTATGTTTTGGACTCTGGATTTTTTGCGAAAGTTTCGCGGGCGCAGAAATCGTAAACCGGATGATTTTCGTGTCGTAGAAGGGGGCAAGATTGAATTTATTGAGTTGAATTCAAGCTACGATTTCGCGAGCACGTATTCCTGCTCACGGCATCGGCCTTGGAAACAAACACGGCCCTACAACCACTTTCTTCACTCTAAAAAAGTCGCTTTGACCGACATGGTTCGTGAGTTCACCTTAGCCCCCTGCCTCTAACCCATTTCCTCGCAGAGAATCAAGGTCCTCCAACATGACCCCGCGGTCCACCTCCCCCAACGCCCAGGCGACCCCACACCCACTTCGCGAAACCTCGATCCCTTAATGCACCCTTTTGCCCGCGCACGCGAACGCACGCGTGCCTTGAACGCCGCCAAGATGGACCGCATGTTTGCAAAGCCCTTCATAGATAGTCTGGAGGGCCACGTCGATGCCGTGGAGGTCATGGCGAAACAACCGGGCTCGCTTACGACTGTCGTGAGCGGAAGTTGGGATGGAGGTCCGTCCACGGTCTGAGGTCTGGTCCGCAATATCTAAATCTCATTCAGGTGTTATTGTGCACCATTTGGCACGCCGGAATCAACTGCTGCATGCCCCCCAAGCACACAAGGGTAAAGTTTCGGGCGTATGCTTTTCGCGGGCAGGAAGCCTGTTTAGCTGTGGCGTCGACAAGACTATCAAGCTATGGAGCCTAGAGAGCTCGCAAACCGAGAACCCCCAGCCTGTCACGGTGTTCACTGGGAAATCCGCTTTCAAGTACGCTCCTTCTAGGCTCGGGGAGTTCCTCTAATAATTTTCTCCCAGCTCGATAGATCACCACAACTCTGACCCGCTGTTTGCTACTGCCTCCAACCTCGTCCAAATATGGGACGAAACAAAGTCCGCATTCTTTTAATCTGTTCATTGCCTTTCCCTGACGTATATAAAGGAGCCTCCCAGTATCCAACCTCACCTTCCCCACCTCCACCGAAACCATCAACTCCGTGCGCTTCAATCTCAGCGAGACATCCGTGCTCGCAAGCATCGGCTCCGACCGCACCTTCACCCTCTACGACATACGGACAGGAAAAGCCGAGCGGCGCGTCGTCATGCAGGTACATCCATCCACCCTCGCCTCTCTCTCTCCGCTATTAACCTACCTCCCATCCAGATGAGCAGCAACGCCCTCTCGTGGTCGCCCACGTTCCCCACGACCGTGCTGCTCGCGTCGGAGGACCACAACCTCTACACGTTCGACATCCGACACCTCGCCGCGCCGAGCCAGATCTACAAAGGGCACGTCGCGGCGGTCATGGCGTGCGATTGGGCGCCGACCGGCCTCGAGTTTGTCAGCGGCGGGTGGGATCGTACCGTGCGCATATGGAAGGAGGGCCAGGGTCACAGTCCCGAGGTCTACCACACCAAACGCATGCAGCGGTATGCCTTCTATTTATTTTTTCGTTCTATTGCTGAGTGCGGTATATAGCGTATCGTCCGCGCTGTTTACGTCCGACGCGCGCTTCGTGCTCTCTGGGTCCGACGACGGGAACGTGCGGATATGGAAGGCGAAGGCTGCGGAGCGCCTCGGGATCGTCACCGCCCGCGAGCGCGCTGCCATCGAGTACCGAGAAAGCCTCAAGGACCGGTGGAAGAGCGACGCGGAGGTTGGGCGTGTCGTGCGGTATGTTTTCTTTTGGCCCTTCTTTGGTTAAAAAAATACTGACGCGTATCTCAGGAGCCGACACATCCCGCGGCCGGTGTACCAGGCGGCGAAGCTCAAGCGGACCATGCTGGACGCACAACGCGTCAAGGAGGAGCGGAGAAGGAAGCATACACGGGCAGGGGAGGACAAGCCAAAGGCGGCGCGGAAGAAGCTGGTCGTTGTGGAGCAGGCATAGTGTTTGCGTCCACAAATTCAGTGGGTCTATTCGGCATGCTAGTTCGCCTTTTGCGCATCTGCTACCAGAGGGACGGCAATCTACCATTGTCAGCTACACAGCACAGTCCTCTTCGATAGACATCCCGAGGACAGCAGGCCACGGGACGACAGCAGCGGTACAGCGGTACATGGTTAGACTAAGCAAAACTATACTTTTGAATATATCCGTCGTCTACCCCGTTCGCACTAGCGCACTGCTACTGCCGCGCCCTCCGGTCCCTGCCCCTGCCCCTGCCCCGCGCCCATGCCCATGCGCGAGATCGCCGTCCCGAGCCCGGATGTGCGCAGGTGGAGCCCGCGCGTTTTGTCGATCACGGTCTGGTAGACCGGCACCGCTGGTCGGAAAATTTCGATTACGTTCTGCGCCGAAAGATCAGCATGCTAGTCAGAAAAGATGATTCTGGTGTGCTCACTTTGTCTAAATCGATCTTGGCGTCGGCGCCCATCCGGGACTCGCGGATGAGATTGACGATCCACTTCTCGCCCTCGTCCGGAGACAGGTTGAGGCGCTCGGAGAGATCCCTGCGGTTGGGGTTCAGTTACTCAGAGTCACTGCAGAAACACAGGCACGCACCGGATGTCGATCTTCTGATGTGTCCGGCAGTAGGCCTCGCTGATGAGGTACCGCGCATTGTCCAAAAAGTCGGCGCTAAACTCGCCGAGGAAAAAGTCGTCGCCGAGGACCTGCTCCGCGAGGCCCAGCTGCAGCTGCGCGGCCTCAAAGTCAAACTCGACGTAGAGCTCCTTGAGGAACGCGGTGACGGGGTCCTGGTACTGGTACTCCTCCATCTGGATGACCTTGATGATCTCGCGCAGCGCGTTGCGCACGCGCGTGGAGGCGCCGGGCGGCGGCGCGCGCGAGAGGATCGCGGCCGCGGCGAGGTAGCGCAGCACCCACGGGCACGACGTCTGGATGGTGTTGAGGTATACCGGGGAGAGGAACGTCTCGAGGAGCAGCGTGCGGCCCGCGGGGTGGTTGAAGTACACGAAGAGCGACCAGTGGAGGAGCCACGTGCGGGAATGCAGCTGGTTCAGCGCGGGCCCGGGCAGCGAGCGCGAGTCGATGGATTCGCGGAGGGTGTCGAGCTCCTGGAGGGCGGCGTCCCACTTTCCGGAGAGGATGTCGGACGCGAGCTTGCCCCACTGGGCGGACGTGTTCAGGTCGTTGTCAGTCGAGAGTACGCGGAAATGGTACAGGTAGTCGGCCGCGCCGCTGTAATTACTGCAGACAGAACAAATGAGCGCAAGAAGAAATGCATCGCAAGTACAAACCCATATGAGTATTGGAACTGGCCAAAGTGGTAGAGGGCGGTTATTTGGTCGAGGGTGAGCTGTGGGGAAGTGAGATGTATGTGCAGACAAAAGGTGGAAGACCGCGGACGTTGTAGTTGTCCTTCAAGTACTGCAGATTCTGCTCCTTGTCCTGGCGCAGGGCCTGTGCCACGTCGGGGTTCTCGATGACATCCAGGACGGCCTGTGCCTCGTCCTGGAGGCGCTGGTGGGTCAACAACGTGTTCTGGCGCTTTTGCTCGAATTCTGGGCACGGTCAGCGGCGGAAAACGCTGGAAATGGCGCGAGCAGTACCCGCTGGGACCTCCTGGTCGGGATATATTTGGGAAAAGAGGTTCGCGGCATAATCGGGCATGTTTGTGCCCCTTGCGAGCTCATACTGGGCAAGCTGGACGTCCTCGAAGGCGAAGAGGGTAGTCTCGGAGAGATGGACGAGGAGGGGGAAGGAGAGATGGCGGTCGAGGTAGGGCATGATCCTCTTGGTGAGGTCGTATTCTGCCATGGTGGACGGAGGAGAGCGCGCTTGCACAAAATTTTCACAGCCACACAAGTCATCGACAAACCGCAAACGCTGCGCTCTCCTTCCTGACCACCTCGACATCGACCATCCCTGCTCGCCACCCCATAATATTCTCACTCTCGACGCAGGAATTATTTTATTTTATTTCGCAGTCCCGTGGCTGTGTAAAAAGATCGCTTGATGGACGCCCTCATCGCAAAGGCCGACGCGCTCGGGCCAAAGCAGAAAAAGCGCAAGACATTCCACGACTCCACTCACGATTCTCTCAAGAAACACACTGCCGTCCCTAAGTCTCTGCAGCCAACTGGTCTAGAGCTGAATGTCCCTGCCCACAAACACATTCAGAACAAAAAACTACGCACAGAGCTCACCCGCAATGCGACCCAGACCGCACGCGCAAAAGCCCTGCTGCAGGACGCGGAGATGCTGCTCACCGAGGATGCGGGGCTCATGCAGACAGAGGGAGACCTGGAACGCACCTGGCGCGTCGCACAGACCGAGATCGAGGACGGTGCAGGCCAGGACGCTGCTCGCGGCCGCAGGGAGTGGACTCTCGACGGCGGCCCATATCGGTCGCGGTACACCCGCAACGGAAGGTCGGTGTTGCCCCTGGAAATACTAGGATCGTTGCTCAGACCCTCGCAGACATTTGGCCATCGTCGGAAGCAACGGCCATGCCTCGACGTTCGACTGGCAAACAGGCACCCTCCATGCAGAGCTGCAGCTACAGGAGACGTGCCGCGATATAACGTCCGTCCGGCTTCGCTTTCCTTGCAAAACATTATTCAATGTATTTCGGTCCAGGTTCCTACACGACCACTCACACTTTGCCGTCGCCCAGAAAAAATACGTCTTTATATACGACCGTGACGGCGTAGAACTGCACTGTCTCAAGGCGCACATCGAGCCCACACGCCTCGAATTTCTGCCATACCACTGGCTTCTCGCGAGCATCGTATGTATCTCCCTTCCCAATATTTGCCTATAACTAAAACAAACGCCAGGGCAACGCAGGCTACCTGAAATACCAGGACACGTCCACGGGCCAGCTGCTGGTCGAGCACCGCACAAAATTCGGCGCGTGCAGTGCCATGACTCAAAATCTGCATAACGCCGTTATTCACCTCGGCCACCAGAACGGCTGTGTCACCCTCTGGACGCCCAACCTGCCGCACCCTGCGGTGCAGCTCCTCGCACACCTCGGGCCGGTCGCGAGCGTCTCCGTCGATCCCAGCACCGGCGGGCGGTACATGGCGACGGCAGGACGCGACGGCACGGTCAAGGTGTGGGACTGCCGCAACTGGAAGGGTGCTGTACGCGAATGGCATGCGCGGGGCGGCGCGGCCGAGGTCGAATGGAGCGCACGGGGCGCGCTCGCCGTCGCGAGCGGCGGGACCGTCAACGCAAGTCACTTTTTGCATTCATGAATGCTTCAGCTCACTCCTTTGCAGGTATATACGGCGCCCATGATCCAACAGCCGATTCACGGTAGCACACAACCACCGCTATATCTCACGCACCCAATCCCGCACCGCCCGCTCACCTCGCTCCGCTTCGCGCCGTTCCAGGACGTGCTGACGATCGGGCACAGTGCCGGCCTCTCGAGCATCCTCGTCCCCGGTGCAGGAGAGCCCAACTTTGACTCGACCGAAGCGGACCCCTTCGAGAACACCAAAGCGCGGCGGGAGAAGGAGGTCAAGGCGCTGCTCGACAAGGTTTGTCCTCTGATTTTTTTTTGTGGTGCGTGCATCTCACGTCCGCTGTAGATCCAGCCCGACATGATCACGCTCGACCCGGAGCTCATCGGCTCGCTCGCGCCGCCTTCAAAGCTCTCCACCACGACCACGTTCGATGGGAAGCCGCCGGTCGAGATACCGTTCGCGCGGCTGCCGCGGCTCGACCGGCTGCGTGTGCAGGGCAAGGCCGACGAGTCGGAGGTCGTGGATCCGGACGACACCGCCCCGGACGGGCGCAAGCTCACGAAGGAGGAGAAGGAGCGCAAGAAGATGCGCGGAAAGGGCAAGAGCCTGAAGCGGTGTGTCTGCGTGCCTTTTCTATTTCTATGCAGGAGACTGACGACGCGTCAAGGTACCTGCGGAAGCAACGGAAGAATGTGATCGACCCCACCGCGGTCGCGATCCGGGCAAAGCTGGAGAAGCAGCGGGAGCAGCGGAAGGCGCGGGAGAAGGAGCAGGCGGGGGGTGCGCCGCGCAAGGCGTCGGCCCTGGATCGTTTTGCGTCGGGATGAGCTGTAGGTTATTTTGCCGCGATACGATTTTAGATTTTGTGGCGACGTCTTATAGGCCTTTTTTTGGCTATTTGAGCCTGGTGGAACCGCAAGGGTCGGTGGGTTTGTAAGTGTGCCCGATTTTTTCATCAGTGGCGGTCGAAAAGGTGAAACATGTTGGCTAGAATTCTCAAGTCGAAAGCCATACCAATGCATATCTGGTACAAGCCCTGGACTTTGAAGTCTCGCAAAAAAAACCTATACCAACGTATAGGCTTTGTACTTGAAAGAATTTCAGATGCGCTGCAGATTAGATAAGATTAGAATTTGGCGACGTGGTCACAACGTTACTCTTGCCTCTCACCGCCACCTGCAATGGCCTCGAGCCCTCCGCCCCTCCGCCATCCTGTCCCAACTCACCCCGCGTACATCCCCGAGCCACCGTCGACGCCCGGGTCGCCCCATGGATACCAGCGATTCGCCTCTTCGCCCCAGCCCGGCCAGCACCAGCCAACATATGCACCACCTACTCACGTCCCCGCGTACACCTCTCCCTTCCAGCACCAGCAGCAGCAGCCTCCACAGCAGCCCCATGGCCACGCCCAAGCACCGCCGCCCATGATGCAGCCGCAGTTTGGCGCCTGGGGGATGAACGACGCGACCGCGCAGTTTGGCATGCAGCTCGGCAGCAGCGCCGTCGCAGCAGGCCAGGACTACGTCCAGCGCACGGTGCGTGCCTCTTCATCGCTCCATATGGGCGCCAATTAAGTTTGTATTTTCGCAGTGGGGCGGCGTGTTCCCCGGCACGCGCGTCAAGCCGCACTTCAACGTGTCCAACTCGTATGTCATGCGCAAGCTGCGGATCGTGCTGTTTCCGTGGGTGCACAAGCACTGGGGCCGCAACTCGCACCGGACCGACGCAGGGCAGACCGAGTGGCTCGCGCCGCGCGAGGACGTCAACAGCCCCGATCTCTACATCCCGCGTGCGTACACGCGAACACCATTTTATTGCTGCTCATTATTTCTTCCCCAGTCATGGCGCTGGTCACCTACATCCTCCTTTGCGCGCTGCATGCGGGGGTCCAGGAGCGCTTCCACCCGCAGGTCCTCGGCGAGTCCGCCTCGCGCGCCATCATGGTCGTCGTGCTCGACTTTATCTTCGTCCAGCTCGGCTGCTACTTTTTGAATGTCCAGGGCTCGAGCCAGGCGATTGATGTGATTGCGTACGGCGGATACAAATTTGTGGGGTGAGCGAGCGCGTCCTAGGCTCTTGCACCTCAAATCTAATATCCTACTTTCTACAGAGTCATCCTAACCCTCCTGGTTGGTTTCCTGAACCTCGGCCGCACGCTCGGCCTCGTGACGTTCATCTACTTTTTCCTCGCCAACGCATTTTTCCTGGTAGCTCAATTTGTTTCATCCTCTGCTCGTGTTATTTACCTTCCCCCCCAGATGCGGTCTCTCCGCTCGCTTGTCCTCCCAGACGCCGCCTCGCGCGCCGCTTCCGCCGACCCCTACGCAACCACTCCCTCCGCCTCTCAGCGCCGCCGCCGCATCGCGTTTCTCCTCGTCGAGGCTGCGTCTCAGGTCGTCTGGATGGGCTTCCTAGTGAGAATATGAGAACATAGAGTATAAAATGCATGTACGACGTGCAACACGGGGAGCGCTCGATTATTTAATATAATAATGTCTGGCGGTACCATCTCTAATCCAACCACACCGCGTGGCTCCCGCCAGCCATCTGCTCCGCGTCGCCGCCGCCTTCTCCCGACGAATAAAAGCCGTGCGGGGGCCACGCGGTCACCTCCCGCAGCCGCGCGCCGTCCCCGGCGCGCCAGCCATCCCACTCGAGGACACGTACACCCGGATGCGGCGGGGAATCGTCCGTGAGGAGCACCCACACGGCACCGTCATCCGTGTCGTCGTCGGCCTTGGCTAGAATGTCAAGCGCGTGCGCTTTCCCGCCCGGCGTCGGGGCCTCATAGCGTTCCAGGAGCGACGGGCTCTCCGCATCCTCTCCCTGCGCAAACATGCCCTCCGCGTCGAGCCGCCACACGCCGACCCATCCGCACGTCGTCTCGCCCTCGCCGCCGCGCGTCGTCGCGAAAATGGCCTGCGGCGCGGGGTGCGCGGCCGTGGACGGCGCGAGGAGCAGCGTGTCGCCGCGGTACGTCGCGTTCCCGCCGTGTCCCTCAGAACGCAGCCGCGGTGGAATCAGCGACCGCGAGGCGACGTGCGTGAGGATTGGGGCGCTTCCCCCCGCGGATGGCGGGGTGATGGTGTACAGGTCGAGGTAGTTTGCTGCAGACCGCTGGTCGGGAAACGCGCGCAAAGAAATTCATGGAAGGAACGCACTGTGCTCCGTGACACAATACAGTACGCGCCCGTTCGGGTGCACCTTGACGTGCCGGGGCCCGTCCTCCTCCGCCCCACCCGCGCGCTGCGGCGCGGCGCTCGACTCGAGGTGCGTCAGCGAGCCGTCTGCCGCGCGCGCGTAGACCTCGATCGTCGACCCGCCGAGCACGGGAATGAATGCGAGGGGAGGCGCCCCGGCGGGGAACGCAAACTCGACGCCGTGCGAGCCGTAGCGCTGCAGGGCGCTGAGTATCGCGCGCGTCAACGGCAAGATGAACGGAAACAGGGGCGCACCAAGGCCTTGCGCGTCTTGTCCGCCGCGGCCAGCTCCGCCTCGGGCACAAAGAGGATCTCCTGCACGTGGGGGCCGAAGCCGGGGGAGCCCGCGGACGGGAGCGCGTGCACCTGGGCGGACGGGCCGCCGGCGGAGTAGATGTGCGTATAGGGCGGCGGGACGGTGATGTACGATGAGGTTGCGGCTGCAGTACATATTAGCATCGTGCGGTAGAGGGTGGATGGAGGACGCACTGATATCTACGCTATCCATAAAGCGGACACGCAAACCGACGCCGCCCGGCTGCTGCTCGATGGCCCAGCTCTGGAGCTGCGGGGGGAGGGCCCAGCTCGTCGTGTATGCGTAGCGCACATCCTTGTCGGTTCGGGGACCCAGCCCGATGTACTGGTGGGGCCCAAAGGCAGGGATGGTCTGGACGAGATCGAGCGTGCGCTTGAGTGGCGAAAAGACGAGGAGGAAGAGAGAGAGGGAGCGGAAGGAGCCAGTGAGGATGTGGTGCACCGGGGAAGCACTGGCGTTGAACGCTTGGTGAAGGGACACCTGTAGCGGTGGCTGGAGATCCATCGCGATTAACTTGTTGCTGAGTGGAAGGGATCTATTTGACAATTTCAGAGTGCTACGTTCAAAAGTGAACCCCTATTTATGAATCGGCCTTTGCGCCTTTTCTTGCCTGACTAGTCAGATACCTTACGGTGTCTGCGCTGATGAAGTCCGATGTGGATTACTTGCTGATAGCTAAACCTGTTGCAATTAACTACTTGGGAATCTGCCGCGACTGTGCTGTCGTCTTCATTGACTTTGGCCGGTTGTTGGTAGTTCTCTCTAAGGGCCGCCATCTTGGTCGCTAGCGACCGGGGGAAGCGTGTTCGAATTGTGTGAGATCGGGGAATAAGGTGTTTCGGCCGTTGGCTTTGGTTTAGCCCAGTACCTCAGGGGAAAGCGCTGCCATCGTCGCGGTCGATTCAATACAACTTCTTGTTAACGAAACTCCCAGCACCGAAAGCTTCAACCGTTCTGGTTGTCGTTAGTACAGAGCTGTGCCTGCTTCCGCGTAATTGCTGGGCAGGCTTCAGGAAAGTAGTTACCTGGTTGATCCTGCCAGTAGTCATATGCTTGTCTCAAAGATTAAGCCATGCATGTCTAAGTATAAACAAATTTGTACTGTGAAACTGCGAATGGCTCATTAAATCAGTTATAGTTTATTTGATGGTACATTGCTACATGGATAACTGTGGTAATTCTAGAGCTAATACATGCATTATAAGCCCCGACTTCCGGAAGGGGTGTATTTATTAGATAAAAAACCAACGCGGCTCGCCGCTCCCTTGGTGATTCATAATAACTTCTCGAATCGCATGGCCTTGTGCCGGCGATGCTTCATTCAAATATCTGCCCTATCAACTTTCGATGGTAGGATAGAGGCCTACCATGGTTTCAACGGGTAACGGGGAATAAGGGTTCGATTCCGGAGAGGGAGCCTGAGAAACGGCTACCACATCCAAGGAAGGCAGCAGGCGCGCAAATTACCCAATCCCGACACGGGGAGGTAGTGACAATAAATAACAATATAGGGCTCTTTCGGGTCTTATAATTGGAATGAGTACAATTTAAATCTCTTAACGAGGAACAATTGGAGGGCAAGTCTGGTGCCAGCAGCCGCGGTAATTCCAGCTCCAATAGCGTATATTAAAGTTGTTGCAGTTAAAAAGCTCGTAGTTGAACTTCAGACCTGGTCGAGTGGTCCGCCTAACGGTGTGTACTGCTTGACTGGGCCTTACCTCTTGGTGAGCCGGCGTGCCCTTTATTGGTGTGCGTCGGGGAACCAGGACTTTTACCTTGAGAAAATTAGAGTGAACGAATAACGAAGTAGTCTGCGGATGGCGGCCCTTAGAGAGAACTACCAACAACCGGCCAAAGTCAATGAAGACGACAGCACAGTCGCGGCGGATTCCCAAGTAGTTAATTGCAACAGGTTTAGCTATCAGCAAGTAATCCACATCGGACTTCATCAGCGCAGACTTTTGTCACCGCACCCGGGTTCACTTTCTTAATGTCGCTATTTTCGCCGCACTTTTTTTTTTTTGTGAACCCCTACATGTAGGGGTTCACTTTTTGTCAAACCCAACAAGTACTTTCGTGAAACCCAAGTTTCTTTGGCGGTGTGGGCTGATGGGGCGCAAGGTACTGCCACCTGTCAAGGACTTTTGCATCGCACCGTCGACTCTGACGCTCTCAGAAATCTCTTCCTCGCACATCCTCTGCTCTTTGTGCCCCACCCCCCCATCCCGTTCTTTCTCTTCGCTTTGGGTCTCGTTCCTCACAGGCCCTCGGTGGCCTTTGCGTACGGGTTCGGCCTTGCCCGCATCATGACCCATTCCGATTCGGACTTTTCCGCTGCCCCCCTGCGTCGAAAAGCCCTGAATAATCCGCCGGAACGGTCGACCCCCCCGCAAACACACCACACACATCCTTCCTCCACTCTCTCTCCCTCTCACATTTCCGTGCGAAGCACCGTTTTCTCTCTCTCGTACTGCCTTCCAAACCGGGAAGAGAGCGGTTTGGTGTTTGTGCTTGCTATGGCGCTTACGGCAATTTTGCTCTTTGCCACCGTGTCTTTGGGACCCCGCTGCCCGCCCTGTGGCCACGACTAAAGATGTGGATTTTTCAAGGTTTCCTGCCTTATTCCTGCGTGCTAGACTCTTCAAGTTGCCCCTGGGTGAGCTCAGACATCCTCCTACTTCGCTCCGACTTTGTGGATCTTATACAAGTCTCGCAAATGCCGCTCGAAAAGAGAGCAGAGGATTGACTTTGTGTTACTACAACTTTTACAATTTGTTTTCCTACATGCCTTACAATCTCGCCGACTTGAAACCTCATCGACACACACTTCACGTTCACTGTCTGCACTCAAGCCTTCGAAGTGTACACACCAATGTTCGCGCGGAACCTGATCGCCTCAGCCGCAGGCTTGACCTTGAGCGGCTCGACCGTGGGCGAGCTGACCGCCTTGGCGATGCGGTCGGAGAGACCCTGGTCGACGGCGGCCCACACGGCAACTGGACAGACAATCAATCATTAAACTGGGGACAAGGGCGAAAGGGGGCGGCATACGCTGGCGGGCACGGATCTCCTTGCTCTTCACGCCCTTGAAGTGGCCGGCGACGTTCTGCACGTACGCCTCGCGCTGCGCGTCGTTCCAGACCTTGCTCCACATCGCGCGCGGCTGCTCAAAGTCGACTAGGGGCGGCCAGATTAGCGGGATGCGCGAGACTAGGTAAGGGGGTGCATACGCTCGGTGATCTCGCTGAGGTCCCTGACCGCGGCGCCGGTGAACGTCTCGTGCTTGGCCTCGCGCTCCAAGTCGCGCGCGCTGGCCTCGAGCGTGCCGGGGTAACCCTGGTACCTGAGCGGGACGATCGTGCTCTGGTAGTTGGGGCGCGCGCCCTGGGAGATGAACGTGGCCGCGCCGTCACGCTGGAAGTTCGCCACGGGGACGGTCGGCGCGTTGACGGGCAGCTGTTGGTAGTTGGTGCCGAGACGGTGACGGTGGGTGTCGGGGTACGAGAAGAGACGCGACTGGAGGACGGGGTCCGCGCTCGGCTCGATGTATGGCACCAGGTGAGACGGGGAGAAGGCGGCCTGCTCGATCTCGGCAAAGTAGTTTTGCGGGTTCTCGTTGAGGACAAGGTTGCCGATCGGGCGCAGCGGGAAGTCCTTGTGGGGCCACACCTTGGTGAGATCAAGGACGTTGTAGCGGAACTGCTCGGCCTGCTCGGGCGTCATGGTCTGGACAAAGACATTCCACTTGGGGAAGAAGCCCGACTCGATGGTCTCGAAGAGGCTCTCTGTGCCGTAATCGGGGTTCTCACCCGCGAGCTTGGTGGCCTTTTCGTTGTTGAGGGTCTTGAAGCCGCCCTCGGAACGGAGGTGGACCTGTGTGTACACGAACGATCCGTCCTTCTTGAACCACTTGAAGGTGTGGCCGGAGTAGCCGTGTTGACGGTGGTAGCCATCGGGTGTCCCGCGGTCACTGAAGAGAATCATGATCTGATGGATCGATTCGGGGTTTTGGCTGAGGGACGTTGTCAGCGTTTGCTTATTTCCGTATTTCCGATGCAGGCGCCTACCTCAAATAATCCTACGGATACCGATCGCGGGTCAGGATAGTGATCTTAGATGGGTCGATGATAGGCTTACCCAGAACATGTCGGCATCCTTAAGGTGGGTCTGGGGATCGCGCTTCTGGGTGTGGATAAAGTGGGGGAACTTTGCGGGGTCGCGGATGAAGAAGACGGGGGTGTTGTTGAAGACCCAATCCCAGATTCCTTCCTCTGTCCTGAGCTTGATGGCGAATCCACGGGGATCGCGCGCGGTGTCGGCGCTACCCGACTCGCCACCGACTGTGGAGAATCGGACGGTGGCCTTGACCTTTTTACCCTTCTGGCAGAGCAACGGGTTGGAGGTGATGTCGCTGAGGTCCTCTGTGACCGTGAAGTAGCCGTGGGCTCCCGCACCCTTGGCGTGGACCTGGTAGACACTGTGAGAGGGAATCGCAGCCGGGGAGCAAAGGGCTTACCACTCGCTCGGGAATACGCTCACGGTCGGAAGAATCAGCACGAAATCAGAGATATGGTGAAGATCGGCTAGGTACCTCTCTGTCGAAATGAGCCAACAAATCGAGGTGGTGGAAGTCTGGCGATGGAGGGTGAACCTAGAGTGTTGGCCGGGCAGGGCGCGACATACCCTGGAGCAAAAGAGGACCAAGAAGGCCTACGCGCTGAGCGGCATAGGGCTCAGAGACGGGGGCGCCGTTGGAGGTGGTGTAGTGACCAGACTCGGGGCCAATGTTGGTGATCTGTTTGGAAGGCATGGTGGTGGAGGCAGAGAAGTGGAGAGGTGAATAATGCAGCCTTTACTTTATATACCCCGCGTTACCCCAGATCACGCATCGGCGTCTAGATGGTTCGATAACCAATCATAGCCGCCCATTTTGTATGTAAACTGGTCAAATGACGCGTCTATTCATTAACGTCCTTCTCAACGGTCTCGCTCGCTCCCGCCGATGATCGCTGAATCCAAACCTACGAGCAGGACGAGGGTTGCACGTTGGGCTAGCACGCAACTGCGAGTTCAGCTCCCTCCACAGTGACGCCCACTCGAAAATCGATGTGATCCTAATGACGAAACTCCGACTCTACGGCCGTTGACGCAACAATTGTCTCTTCTTAACAAATCGCGTCCTCCGATATCCACCGACTTCTGGAACCCCGCGTCCCGGAGCTCGATTATACGCCCACTTCTCTGGCGGATCGCCGCCCTCGTGCGTCCACGTGAACATGCAGATCTCTCACTCGTCCTGGCTCAGGCCTGCTCAGGCTAGACATTTTTTTATGATGAGGAATGTAGCTCAACAGCAGCCGTGAGATGCGCACCGGCGGGTTCTGTTTGAACCGGATGGCGACGTCGGGCCACGGTTCCGTGTAATAGTATTCGCGGTTCGGACATCTGCATGGGGCCGGCACGAGGCAGCATTCCCATGTCGACCGACGGGAGGGAGCGGGAAGGCTCGGGAGAATGGTCCCATTTTCGCACCCGAACCGCGACGAGGTTAGTACGATCTATTTTTAGCAAGGAATCTGGCAGAAAAACAACAAGTCAACCAAAACATCCGAGTCCCAAAATTATATTGACTCACAACTTTTTCTTTGTGCCGTTTTGTTTCCATGCGATCCTTCACTTTTGTTCGTTCCGTTGACTTTGTCTCGGCTCGTCTAGTAGGATTTACCTCTGGTTCAACTGTGGTTCATTACTTCGAATTCCCAACTTACCCGCACTCGCACATAAATTCCAAAGTCTAAAACGGAACGCAACCGCCGAATTGGGTTTAAGTCTAACACTACAGCGCAGCTATGCTTACCCGACGCACGCCCGCCACAATATTTTCAACACAAGATTGGGATAAAATGCGTCGATCGGGGACGCAACTCCCAACCATGAATGGTACAACATCCACCGGCTTCGTCGTCCTACGTGATTGTTGTTTCAGAAACGAGACCTCTCAAACACCTACAGTAACCGCAAAATGTTGGAGTTGATCAGTCGGTTTTGTCGTACACTTTGGTGAAGAATTTGGTTGAAAAATCAGTATTTCCAGATGTGGCCTGGGCACCGCGCAAGATATTATTAATATGAAGGAGTGTGCATCTGAAGCCCTTGGTGCGGCCGCCACTAATTGACAGTCAGCAGGTACTAGAAGTCGCGCAAAAATATGGTTCACTGCGCGAGATCAGAAAAGGAAAGTAAAAAACAAGATACATGACAGAGATCCAATTCGAGGGAGGGCTAGTCGACCAATAGTACCGGATGTATGAAGTCCGCGCTGCTTGGAAATTTAGACGGTTCAACTTGAACACGTTCAACCACATACTTACCAATTTTCAAATGGAAAATGTAGCTGAATCCTCCACCTGTCGCAGAACATCCATGAGTTCGAAGACCTAATCCGGGATTGGTCGTACAGCCTGCTTGATCTCTGCACGTATTACAGAGTCTCAAATCTAGCCCTCAGATCCAGCTCGCAAGACTTACTTGTTTTCCGGAGCCCGAATTTGAAAGCCGAGCACAAGATGTGAATACTGGAAAGAATGAATCTTGGGTTGGAGGCCGGACTTTGAGATTTATGGTCAGAATGGCGACAGAATTTTTAGGAAGTATCCAGATACAGTACTGGCCAATGTTGAAGAAAATATTCACCCTATAGAAAAGGAATTAGACCCTCTGGTAGGGCTGCCCGTTGGAGCACACCATAGGGAGAGCTGTACTGCACAACACGCCGTGAACGTTTCTGGTTCCAACCGTCTGTTGTTCGACCTTCTTCGGATGCGACCCAGACTTGAGATTAAACAACGAGAACGCCTCCAACGTCGTCGTGGCAAACACCAGGCGAATAGTCCAGCAAGAATTCAGCGCGACGCCGTCTCTTGACACCTTGACTCGGAATTCAAACTTCACCATCCCCGGACAGAGATTGGCAAAAACAGGCGCAACAAGAAAGGAGCAGGAAACCAAGATAACGAATGCCAAAGAGCGGAATTCCATCCCGGCACATGAACTTGAAGGACAGGGAAAACTTCAACATGAGCATGTGACCCATCAGCCTCGGAGATGATCCGGTGGCTGTTCCCAAAACTTCAAATTTCCGAATACGCCGATACTAGCAGTATACTACGCCTTCTTCCGACCCAAGCTTGCCACAGAAGATTCCACCTCAAACACTGACCGGACAACGGTGCCCTCGAAAAGCCACCGCTTGGATCAGGAAATGAAATCGCCTTGCAGGAGCTTCACGGGACCGAGTCGACATTGAAATATTGAAATTCAAATCGAGTCTGAGTCACGGTCATTCATCCTCAACCATAACTTCAACTGCCTCGACCTGAGGTAAGTTTCATTGAACCATGTCCCTGAGAGACCAGGAAGAGATGCATCCTGAGGTGCCTGTAATCCCCTCGGCCGCCTTGGACAACAAGGTCAATTTGAAATTGCATTCCACTCACGTTTTCTAAAGGATTTACTCTAGCTCTCCCCAGAGGAGCGTCATACCATCCGGGAACAATGGCTGGCTGAGATAGCCAAACCAAAGTACAAGGAAGCGCGGAAAGCCATGGTTGAAAAGAGCCCGAGTAGGAAACTCAGTTCGTGCTACCCTAACGTATCCAGTATGTTGCTAATGTTCGGTGTTGCAGGCAAAGCTGAGATAGAAAAATTAGAAGATGAATACGGAGTGTAATTGTACCCTCTCGCGAGACGGTGGCGAAACTTTCCGTGTCATGCGTGCCACTGATTATTTTATTCTTGATACATCGCTCCGAGGATTCTCTACCTATTCGACTTTCAAGCTACATTCTTGACACCTGTTTCCTGCAGTGAGCATTGAGAGCTTAGAAAATAGACTCAACAAACATGAGCAGAGTCTCCAAATTCAGCTCGAGACATACATCGTTTTCGGGAGCCCGGATTTTCGAAAGCGGGCCAAGGCGGATAGAATACCAAAAATATCGGATCTTCGGTTGGCTGAGATTTAACAGAATGGTGACAGTGAAGTCAATGCTCGAGTAAACACTCCATTGGAATCGTGCAACTGAAGCACACTGTGACTAGCCATACACGCAAACCTGGAAGTTTCTCGTTCCATCTATTTTCCAACCTTCCTCGGCTGCAATCCATGCTTCGAATTCAGCCGTCTCTACACCATATGCAATTATCTTCCGCCGCAAATGACCACATCTTCTCATTGGGTGGCGGATTTTCTGCAAAAGCGGCAGGTCGCCGCGGCAAATCCACATTGCGTGGCGAGGAGGTGAGAAGGCGCAACAGTGCAACGCAGCAAGAGTGAGCAGAGTCAACTGTGGGGAGATTGTGAGAGAAAACGTGACATGAGGCAGTGTGGTCCTCTTCCCTTCTTCCCACTGCAGTTAATTCTCAGTTCAGCAGCCACCCGAACATAATAATCTTCAGGTTCTGCTAACGCTCCATCTTCTGCTCCCTCGGAAACGCAAGAAAGAGTTGGGGTGTCGTCGCGTCGAGAATATAGCTATTCCCTTTCTATTACTCACAAGATCCGCGACCTCTATTAATTATTTGGGTCACAAGAGCGCGCCCCGGCACTTCGTTTAAGTGAATCATGTAGTGGGGCCGTCGGAGAGGCCCGAGCGGAGTTTGAAGACTTCAGACGGACAGACGTAATTTTATAAAGAGTAGATATTATATTACCATGTTCCATCCAGTCGGAATAAAGACAGTCACAGAGCCCAATTCGTCTTTACAGTTCAACCGCGGTTTTACAGTGTATTAATACCAGGCTATCGCCGTTGTGTTTGTTTTTGCTGAGGGTGATGAGACCCTAATCATCAGACGCGCTCATGAGTCGGACGGCTAGAAATAAAACGAGACTGATTGGTGGACTCAAAAATCCACAAGACGCAGGATTGACAGGTGAAGGGGGCTGTTAAACGATCCGTGTGTGATGCATTTCAGAGGTCCAGGCTAGAACGTGGTGAGAGCGCAAGGAGTAGTAGCCACCTTCGTCACTTCGTTACTTCGCTTATTTCGCTTATTTCGCTTAGGAATAAGAAAGTTTGTGACTTTGATGGAAAAGCGTGAAAGCTCGTCACTTCCGCAAATAGCTGGGAAAGCTCGTCACCTCGACTAAGATCGGCCATCACTGTTCCTTCACACAAGCCGGGCGTGTTTTTTTATATAGATCCCTCATCCTAACACTAACACTAACTCTAACCACTAACCACTAACCTCTAACCTCTAACCACTAACCCCTAACCAACTAACCCAGACCTCTAACCACTAACCTGCTAACCCAAACCTAACCGGCAATTTCGGCAACCTGTTGATTCCCATCACTCTGTGCTGTGCCGGACAGTTGCCGCTGAACAAGCCCAGAATAGAAACTCACGAGCTTTCACAGAATAGCATCAAACTCACGAACTTTCACACATTCCCATCAAAGTTACGAAGATTCACAACGCTACGCGAAGTAACGAAGTGACGAAAATGGCGTGGACTCGAGCGCAAGCGCGCGTCACATCAAATCATTGCAGCTGGCAGACCAAGGTCCAATGTTCGATTCTGCCTGCTTGCTCGCACTGCAGTGATCCGTTCCTTTTACTATGTGTAAAAGAGGCTGGAAAAATGAACCTCGTGGTTCAGTGAGTTTTACCGGGCGTTTTACTGACATGTAAAATTAAGGTGACTTTTTCCAGCCCGAAATAATTTGTTAGCGGGTGGCAATTTTTTTCTGGCGGGGGGCGAAAATTTACCTCTGGAAAAATGATTACATTTCTGGCCAGAAAAAGTGTAATTTACATGATGGAAAATGCCTGGTAAAACTCACTGAACACAACCCAAGGGGTGATCAGTGGGTACATCGACCCTAACCTGTATGTTGGTGTTTATGATGTGTATGAGAATTCGAAGACAGGGAGGACAGACGGGAGAGAAGGACAAACGGGAGGAGAATTCGAAGACAGGGAGGAGGAGATCGGCATATCCCAAAAGATGTCTGATCCGGTTATGCGGACGGAAATGGTCGGAAATTTTGGGCCTTTTCTCCAGCTCCAGCTCCGAGGTCAGAAAGCGTGGAAAGATTTTTTTGATGCGTACGGAACTGGCCATTTGATCGGACATCTTTCCGATCTCCTCAGAGGTGAGGGTGCTTGGGTCTTTTCGGGTGTTACGTTTCAGAAGAGAACTCCTGCCAAAAAATCGGCCGTGTTCGGACTTATTCGGACTTGCCCTCGATTCAGCGTTCGGCTTGACTGCCGAGCTCATTAGCATCCCAATCCGTCGCTTGCCGTTCGGATGCCCCGGAAAAAGATGTGGTATCCGTGCAGATAGTATTAAATCTTGTTGAACTTGGTAGGTCCTCGATAAACCATAATATGAGGTCCGTCGCTCCGGCTGGCACGTCATGATTTTTTTAATGATCCCGGACGTACCGATATTCCGCCCTTCCGATCTCAGGAATGTTTATTTCTGGCCGCTTATGCTGTATTCATGAAAGTCGGCAAACTACGTAGTGAGTTTAATTTCGATCTAAGGTTTCGCGCCAGCGCCGACTTCGTACATTTGATACTATTGGCACTCAAGAAACCTAGTTGTGGGTGAATAAAATCGTGGCGCATCCCTATAGTGTTTCAAACTTGACATCTGGAATTTGCTGAAATTGTTGGAACCCAATTTCTATGGTAAAACACGCAACTGTTGGGTGAGGGTGTCATCTGATTCAATGAACAACATTATGTCAACTCGCTGCAAGGCACACCATCTAGGAACCACAACACAGACTTAAGTGAGGAAACTGGGCTCACTCTTTGTATCTTAGGAGCAAAGACCAGAAAAATGGCAACTGTGAATGACCTTATTACTACACAGGAGAGTGTATACTTGAAGCGAAATTATGAGTAAGGAAATGAGAGATTACGAACACTCAAAAATGTCCGAGTCGCAATCGCTGTATGTAAGAGGCTCACATGAGGCCGGAGAACTCCTGGAAAGACCATGGTATAATTACTGCCAACATGCCGCTCTTTGAATCAAGCCGATTCCTCTTTCAGGACGCGGGGCTTCGGCCAGAGCACCGGCATGGCTCGTACACGTCAAGCGGATCACTCTGTTGTCACTCCGAGCAGAGTCTGACATGAACGCGACAGTTTGTGCTTCCGCCACTGCTTCCTGATGCCAAGTCTAAAGACCTATGCACTATGTACTCATCTCCTCAGGGGGAGGACAGACATCAGACTTGCATTCGATCTGGATAGATCCAGATCGAGTGCCATTATGTACTTAATCCCGCACAAAAGGACACGGACACGGGAGCCCTATGACAATCTTCAGGTTCTGCTAAAGCTCCATCTTCTGCTCCCTCGGGAACGCAAGAAGGAGTGGGAGTGTCGTCGCGTCGAGAATATAGCTGTTCTTATTACTCTCTCCACGACAAGACCCGCGACCTGTATTCTATTCTGCCTGCCTAGCGCTATCACGACATGCCTGCCCTGCGCACCCACAATACACACCCTGCCGGCCGATGTGCGTTGTCCATTATTCTGGGGAGTTGACGCTAATTATAATACATAGCACTCGAAGTGAGCACAGCGCCGCCGTCGCTGACGATCATCTCGCCCACCCCGCACGCATTCACGTTCCCCATCATGCACGACCTCGCCCTCAAACTCCCCCTTCAAGCCCGATCTCCGCGCCCTTGCTTTGGCTTCATCATCAGCCTCGCAATCCCCCGCGTCCTCCGTCTCCTCATCCCACTCGCACTCGCACTCCCAGGACGAATGCCGCACCCCGCCGCCGCCCCTGCCCTTCTCAGCGTTCACGCGCACCTTCTCCCCCGTGTCCGCGCCCTCGTCCCCCCCGCTTGCAGCACCCAGACACAAGTCCAGTAGCGATGCGAGCATGGTGGGGCAGGAGGAGAGGCGCCCCAAAAAGGGCGACGAGGACTACGTCAAGCGCCCCGAGAACGTGTTCATCCTCTTCCGCCGCAAGTGCTGCGAAGACCGTGCCCTCGCCCTCCGCCTCCACCTCCACCTCCTCCTCCGTCTCCACCTCCCTCCCCTCCCTCTCCTCTGCGCCCTCGTCCATGGCCTCCGGCTCGTCGTCGGTCGACTCGCCTTCCCTCGCCGGCAATGCAGCAGGGGGCTCGAAGAAGCAAAGGCAGGCAGACTTGAACAGGTCGATCTCGCAGCAGTGGAAGGCGCTCGCGCTGGCGGAGCGCGCAAAGTGGGAAACACTCGTGAAGGAGAAGAAACGCGAGCATGAGACGTTGCACCCCAGCTACGTCTACCGCCCGCAGCGCTCCTCCGCCAAGAACCGCACTTCCTCTCACCCTTCCTCCTCCTCCCTCTACTCCAAACCATCATCCCAGTTATCCAATGACCCTAGTGCGGAGGACCCCAAGAAATGATCATTTCTGTCCGCTGTCTTCACTCATGGACGGAGTCACTCAGCAGATGCAAGGGATGTTCCCCCACCAGCTTACGAGGCTTTGACTTTTCCCACACAAAGCAAATCCACGAAATACCGCTCATCCAAGTGTGCGCTTGCCATTTGCTGGACTTACACGTGTGACTGACATCCTTTCAAGGGCTCAAAAAACCCATGGGGAACGAAACCTCAGAGAACACTTTGGAAATCCTTCGAAAATACGAGGCAATTTATCTCGTAGATGATTCTGGATCCATGACACTCCCTGGGTCCGAGAAAGGAGTTTCACGTTGGTTCGAGGTATTTAATATTTCCAATGTGCCTACGCACCGATTGCTCATTAGTATTCAGGCTGGAGACGCGTTGGAGGCATTAGTAGAGACGGCTCAACAGTACGATACTGATGGAATCAGTATTTATTTTTTGAATAATAAGAAAGAAGGACTGATGAAGGTTTGCGCCATTCAATCTCTTGAAAGTCGGATTTTGATGGAGAATTTTCCGACCATTTTGCTGGACCAGAATCTCCAAGCCAGTGAAGCAACAGGTCCCTATGTAGCTTTGCATGCTCATAGTGGAGGTACTCGTGTCAAGCCTTCCCCAACGCGGGCTGCGTGTGCAGGCTCTTGCTTGCAATCGCATTCGGACCACGTCTCTGAGCCTCCCATCTCACATGTGCGCCAGGTTCTTGCTTCGGTCGCTGGTCTCGCCTTCTTTGCTGGTTTTGCCGCGCTTGCTTTAGAAGGACAGCCAAGGACGGGAACACCGCCTCTTTATTGGGCCGGCTGTGCTGTGATCCTGATTCTTATGCGTGTATGTACTTTACCGTTCGTTTTCGCCCCACATCAACCCCAATCATCTCGTAGATTGTCAATGATCCCGTGAATCACTGGAAGGAGCGACCACGATTTCTAATTTTCAAGGAGGAAAGTTTGGAAACAACTACTTTAAGGGCTAACTCAGGCAGGGTATGTGAACCCGCAATAAATTGACCTTGGATATCGCCTTGACCTGATTACTTAGTCTGAGTGATTCCCACAACTGGACGACATAGATGCCAATTTTTCATTCCATTGATGGTGCTGACTGACTGGTACTCCAGAATGAAGATAGCGAAGATCAGGGTTTTTGCGGGGTTCGTTAACCAATCCTTCCTAAATGGCACCTCCTAATACTTAATAATTTCAGAATCCATCCCTTCCACACATGCCTGCCGGCAGCTCGGTTGTCCGGGATGACCAGTACCCCTTTGCGCGAGGAGCAAACTCCCACATCTATCGGGGCCACCTGAATTGGCCTGATGGGCGCAGAACTCGAGCAAGTCTGGCGCTTTCCATACGTCGTCCTCTGGCTCAGGGATATATTTGGCCAGGTTGCCATTAAAATGATATTCTCCGATCATGATGCACAATCGAAGGCAGCGTCAAAGGTGAGTTCCGCTCACTTGCCGTTAAATAAGTTAACCATATGCCTGACATCCCATTCAGCAGATCAAACGTGAAGCAGGGGTTTGGGCGCGGCTCAAACACAAGAATCTGGTCCCATTCTTAGGAATTTCGGACGACATTGCCCTGTGGCCCGTCCTGATCTCTCCATTCTACGAACTTGGACACCTTGGATCATTTCTCAGCAACCATCTGGAGGCTAACAGACAAAATATTGTACGTCCAATTTCGAACCGCAAGGGAGGGCTGATTAATAAGGGGTCTAGGTCCTTGGCGTGGCTTCAGGTCTGGAATGCCTCCACGACCACGAAATTGTACATGGGGATTTGAAACCGGTACGAGTACCCTTCTCAGTGCTCTGGCCATCCTTTCATTCTACGACAGCAAAATGTCCTTGTCGACGATCAGGGGACTCCACACATCGGCGATTTCGGTATTTTTAGTCTCTCTAGACAGACATTGTAATGATACCAGCTCGTTCCTCAGGTATTTCCAAGATTATCAATAGTTGCGGTTTTACAACGGCCAGCGTTGGAACTCTGCCATACATGGCACCCGAGCTGCTAATAGCGTACGACACGGCCTGGAAAGTACAAGACCTGTGTCCAAGTACGACAAAAAGCTCCGATATTTATTCCTTTGCCCTTTTGGTCCTGGAAGTATGTGAATTTTTGTTTGTTCGAAGTCCTGGCTGAATATGATCGCCCAGATCTTTACTTCGGAAGCCCTCAAAGGCAGACCCGGCCGACTCTTCCTGACTGCCAAAGACCTTCCTGACCTTCGTCCCCAACGAGTCGACTATGGGCGCGATGTGATTACGGATGAGCTCTGGTACATTCTTAACCAATGTTGGGCTCTTGAACCGCAGGCCCGACCCGCCATATCCGATGTACTGCACCAGCTGTCGTCTGTCTTCAAGTCACAGTAGAGTGTGGGATGTACGGTCAACACAGACCAGCGGGATTGGCAGGAGCAAACACACCATCATATGGATCTCCATCCGGCCTTGCCTCTCCGTCCCGCCGCCATCTTCTCTCACTCGACCCCGACTGTCGCTACTCATCCTTTCATTGGCCAGATTCTTTTAGACCCCCACCCACCATCCCCTGTTTTGTGTACCTCATAGCAGAATATCGTCCAGCTCATTCCTTTTCGTCTCGTCGGGTCTCCTACCCCAGCCTCTAGTCTCGATGACTCCCCCTCCGTGTATATTGTGTCTCCCATCGCCGTTTCGACATCATATTGTGTCTTCCGTCGTGTCTCCTACTGTGACCTCAGTTATTGTCTTCGGTCTTAATACTCTCCATCGTTGCTTGCTAGTTCCCTTTTGCATACTACTGTAGTTCGTAGCTACATAGACTAGCTGTACTGTATATCAGTGTACATCAATTCCCAATCCTTCAGGAACAGCTTGGTGTCGCTGTCTTCGGGCCAACTTAAACTTGCGCAATAAAAATGGCACCGGCATTCTTCCTTGCAGGCCGCAGTTTTCTGCAAGTCGGATTTGGTCGGTCTGAGTTTTGTGTGGTTCAAAGTGATAGTCTCAAGCGTCAACAGTCCAGCAATTCTTCAAGTTGGAGAATTCAGCACCGTCTCGACACTTTTGTACCTTGTTGGTACCTTGTATGCAATCACCTTGCCGCAAACAACCTCATTTGGGTGGCGGCTTTCTGCAAAAGCGGTCTCGGAATTTAGTTGTCAAGGAAGCAACGGCACTGGTGCCACAAGAAGAAACCGCTGATAACGAGAATGCCAACCAGCGGGATATCCATCGGGACCGGGGTATCAAACACAATGATGTAGGGTGCTACTTTGCGGGCAATAGAAGCAACAGAACTGAATTGGTCGTGTGTCACGTGCGTGCGTCCTTGTAAACGAATTCCAAGTCAGGCAGATGAAACATGGGATTAGGCGCCATGCTTGATATAGCAATGAGCAGCGTGGTCTCTCAGGTCAACAGCCACCGATTCCCCCACTTAAATACGACAATCTTGAGGTTGTGCGTAGGCATCCTTTATTCCAATCTTGATGCACTCCGCTCATATGTCATCTGCTACAGACACACGCAATGACTGTACCTTTTCGCTCACTCGGAATGTGGAGGTTATCTCCGGCTTGGCACGCGACGCCGATGAATCATCTCTTCGATTTCCCGTACCATCTTCTCCGACTCTCTCTAGTCCTTCCTCTGTATGTGCAACCCTCCGCGCAGCACCAACCACTTCGCTTCCGTTTGTGGACAAGCACGTTCAAACCAGCGCAGCACCGTGTCACTGTCCGGCCTTGGATGCAGCAATGACAGTGAAGCCGGTCGATGGTGCAAGTCCAGATACCATGCTGGATTGTATTTCGACTGCGTGTGTAGGCTCTTGCTTGCAATCGCATTCAGAACACGTCTTCCAGAATCAAAACAGACCTCGCCATACGGGTATTACCCGCAGGAATACAGTTCTGGTTCGTGTCAGCGCATTTTCTCATCACCACCTGACATGTGCGCCAGCTTCTTGCCTTGGTTACTGTTCTTGCTGTGCTCGCTTTAAGCTCTTCAGAAGAATGCAGCAAACCCAATACGGCTCTTTATTGGGTCGGCGGTGCTGTAATCATGGTTCTTATGCATGTATGTACTCCATATTTCTTTTTGCCGCAGCAACCTCAACCATTCCACAGCTTGCCATGGCTTCCGCGCATTATTGGAAGAAGCGAGTATGATTTCTAGCCTCCTTCCGTCGTTCACCCTCTAATAATATCAGAACGAATCCCTTCCACAAATTCCCGCTGGCGGTTGGGATCTCCGTGGTCGGGTCGTCCGGGATGGTGAGTACCCTTTTGCACGAGGAGCAACCTCCCACATTTATAAAGGCCATCTGAATTGGCCTGATGCGCCCAGATCTCAAGTAAATCTGAACCTTGTCATACATAAGTCGTCCTCAGGCTGAGCGATATTCTGAATAGGTTGCTATCAAAAGTATATTCTCCGATCAACCAAATGCAGCATTGAAGGTGAGTTTCACTCCCTTGTCGATCCACATATCTAATATCTCATCCAGCAGCTTAAACGTGAAATGGAGGTTTGGGCACCGCTCAACCACAAGAATCTCATCCCATTATTTGGGATCTCAGACGACTTTGGACCGTGCCCCGCCCTGAGCTCTCCACTTTACCCACTTGGACATGTTGGATCGTTTCTCAACAACCATCCGGAGGCTGACAGAAAAAAACTTGTACTTCTAATTTTTGAAACTGCCAGGAAAGCCTAATTAACAAAGGGACCAGGTCCTTGGCGTGGCGTCGGGTCTGGAATACCTCCACGCGCATGACGTTGTTCACGGAGACTTGAAAGTGGTATGAGTGCCCTTCTTGCATTCATTCAACATTTCATTTCATGGCAATAGCAAAACGTCCTTGTCGACGAGCATGGGACTCCATGCATCGGCGATTTCGGTATTTCTGAGTCTCTCTAGAAAGACGCTGTAATGATACCAGCTCGTTCCTCAGGTATTTCCAAGATCATCAATAGTCGCGGTTTTACAACGGCCAGCGTTGGAACTCCGCCGTACATGGCCCCCGAGCTGTTGACAGCGTATGACAAGGACTGGAAAGAGTGTCCGAGTACGACCAAAAGCTCCGATATCTATTCCTTTGCCCTCTTGGTTCTGGAAGTATGTGCATTGTCTGTCGTTCGTTCAAAGTCCTGACTGAATATGATCGCCCAGATCTTTACTTCGGAAGTGCCCAAAGGAAGACCTGCCCGACCATTTCTGGCCGCTAAAGATTTCTCCAATCTTTGTCCCCGACGAGTAGACTACGGGCACGACGTGATTACGGATGAAATCTGGTTCATTCTTGATCAATGTTGGGCTCTTGAACCGCATGCCCGCCCCGCCATATCCGATGTACTGCGCCAGCTGTCGTCTGCCTTCAAGTTAGTAGAGTAATTAGGGTGTTTCTACTGTGTAGTGTAATTTAAAGCTGTATCACAAATGAACCCGCGTATGTACCACGCGAACATGTGTTCCTAGTTTCTGCGGCGTGCTTCTGTGGAGGAGTCCCAAGTGGACCCTGACCGGCACTGAATCTTGTGATGAGTCTATCGCGATGATCGATTCGGGTTCAGGCGAATTCGTAACTGCTCCTTACAAACATGCGAGGTACGAGCATCAACGTTTGTAGTCTCTGTTTATAAGAGACTAACTGCTCCTCAACCTAACCCAAACATTGTCTTCACAACAGAAACAATGCAGACCCAGTTGGCCCAGTCCTCAACTTGCCCATACTGGAAGTACCTCGGATATCGGGCACGAAGGTGTACAATTCCATAGAAGCCCTCAGGAAAATAGGCGGCACATAGGACTTAAGTCACTTGGTCGGGTCCAATACCTTGTTGAACTTACCTCTCTGTCCGTTCACTGCGGAGTATGGAACAAAGCTCATCGTGGTCGACCCCTCGCCCGACCCGAGAAGGCTGACCCCATGTCCGCATCAGGATCCCTTTACCACGCGCGTACCATCCCGTCCCCGCCTCCGGCCCTTTCCACGATGCAGCGGAGCTACTCTGTCTCGCGAGGGCGCACAATAAATACGAACGCGCAAGCACCGTCCGAGACTTGGGTGTCAACGCCATGTCGAGAAAGCTCAGCGCTGGTGGAGCCCTAAGTTCGCCGGAAGAACAACACGACCTTCACACATGTCTGCGTTACCGCACGCGCATGTGCCGCCGTGCGTCTGAAATTGCACATTACCTCGGCCGGGAGCCGCGCAGCCTATAGAGGAGTGGAGCCGCGCGGCCTATAGAGGAGTGGGGGCGCCCGAGCGGGCTGCAGCAAATGGGGCACCTACAGAGTAATTTGAAACCAAAATTAGATTCATAATAGAGCTATGCTTCGTCGGGTGGGTCGAACATGCCCGTCAAATAAACTCGGATATGAGCTCGATCAAAGGCGAGACACCTGAACAGAGTCTCGACATCCAGCTCGCAAGACTTACTTGTTTTTGGGAGCCCGGATTTGAAAGCGGAGCACAAGTTACAGAGGGGAATACCGGAAAGAATGAATCTTGGGTTGGAGGCCGGACTCTGGGATTTATCGTCAGAATCGCGACATAATTTTTAGGAAGGTCCAGATACAGTACCGGCCAATGTTGGAGAAAAGATTCGCCTACATAAGAAGACAATTAGAATCAAGTGAGCCCTCTGGTAGGGCTGCACTCTGGGGCACACCATTGGAGAACTGTATTACAACATGCCGTGAACGTTGAAGTTTCTGGTTCCAATCGTCTGTTGTTCAACCTTCTTCGGATGCGACCGAGACTTGAGATTCAACAACACGTCCAAAGGGGTCGTCGGGCCCAGGCGCTAAGTAGGAATTCAGCGCCCTTGAGGTTCCGGAGTTCAATTTTCACAATCGCCTGGCAGAGGAACCCAAGGTAAAAATTTAGAAAGCAATGAGTGACCGTCGGAGATGCTCGGACTCGGAGATGTTCGGCTGTTCTAAAAATATGTTTCGGAATACGCCGACTAGTATACCTTCTTCCGACCCCAAAGCCTTGCCCCAGAAGATTCTAACAGTAATCGGACAACGGCGCCCTCGAAAAGCCACCGTTTGGATAAGGAAATGAAATCGCCGTGCAAGAGCTTTACGGGACCGAGTCAGCATTGAAATCGAAATTGAAATCAAGTCTGAGTCACGGTCATTCATCGAATATTCATTCTTAACCATAACCTCGACTGCCTCGACCCGAGGTAAGTTTCATTGAACCATGTCCCTGAGAGACCAGGAAGAGATGCATCCTGAGGTGCCTGTATTACCCCCGGCCGCCTTGGACAACAAGGTCAATTTGAAATTGCATTCCACTCACGTTTTCTAAAGGATTTACTCTAGCTCTCCCCAGAGGAGCGTCATACCATCCGGGAACAATGGCTGGCTGAGATAGCCAAACCAAAGTACAAGGAAGCACGGAAAGCCATGGTTGAAAAGATCCCGAGTAGGAAACTCAGTTCGTGCTACCCTGGTGTATCTAGAATGTTGCTAATATTCAGCGTTGCAGGCAAAGCTGATATAGAAAAATTAGAAGATGAATACGGAGTGTAATTGGACCCTCTCGCGAGACGGTGACGAAACCTTCCGTGTCGTGCGTGCCACCGACTATTTTATTCTTGATTCATCATTGTGAACCTCCGAAGATTCTCTACCTATTCGACTTTGAAGCTACCCATTCTTGACATCTGTTTCTTGCAGTGAGCATTGAGAGCTTACAAAATAGACTCAACAATCATGAGCAGAGTCTCCAAATCCAGCTCGCGAGACGTACATCGTCCTCGGGAGCCCGGATTTTTGAAAGCGGACCACGCGGTGGAATACATGGCCGGACTCTGAGGTTCATACTGGCGTCAGAAAATTTGTCAAGTGCGTGTCTCATGTCTTCAGTGCAGAGGATCTGAGAGTTGAAGCTCTAACAGTATGCTGTTACATAGATTCGCCTTTCAGGTAGCGGAAGCTAACGCGTAATTTGGCGGACCCAGATGTATATCACTGTATATCACGGCAAGCATCAAACATGACAATTCCCAATCCTTCAGGAACAGCTTGATGTCGCTGTTTCCGGGCCACTTAAACCTGCGCACTAAAAATGGCTACCGTCGTGCACCTCACGGTGGGGCATCAAACATGACACTTCCCAATCCTTCAGGAACAGCTTGGTGTCGCTGTCTTCGGGCCAACTTAAACCTGCGCACTAAAAATGGCACCGTTGTGCACCTCGCGCCGGGGCATCAAACATGACACTTCCCAATCCTTCAGGAACAGCTTGATGTCGCTGTTTTCGGGTCGACTTAAACTTGTGGCCTCCTTGCAGGCCACAATTTTCTGCAAGTCAGATTTGGTCAGTCTGAGTTTTGTGTGGATCAAAGTGTTAGTCTCACGCGTCAACAGTCCAGCAGTTCTTCAAGCTGGAGAATTCAGTGCCGTCCCGACACCTTTGTACCTTGTATGCAATCGCCTCGCCGCAAACAACCGTGGTTCCCTCATTTGAGTGGCGGCTTTTCTGCAAAAGCGGTCTGAGGGCCGGGTCTCGGAATTTAGGATCGCTTGGTAAGGAAGCAACGGCACCGGTGCCACAAGAAGAAACCAGGATAACGAGACTGCCAGACAGCGGGATTCCACAGGGTCCGGGGTATCCAAGGATAAGACTCAGGATAATAATAATAATTTAGCTGTAACGCAACTATGCAGGGCGCTACTTTGCGGACAGTGGATGCAACAGACTAAATTGGTCCGTCCGAATCGGTGTGCCTCCACTTTCTCGCTGTGTCGCTTTAAATATCGGGCATCATGATCAGGCATCATGCTGCAGAATGGACGCGTCCCAATCATGAGGCAGACATGATCTTGTTGTGATATTGGCTGAGGTTTATAAAATAAGGCGGGGATACTGCTGGATATCCCCGGATGGGGGCATGCAGAATGGTCTGAATGGGGGGATCCTGCTGGATATCCCCGGATGCTTCAGGATTTCAGAATCAAGAACGGACGCCTCCCAATCATGAAGCAGACATTGATAATATCAAATTGATATTGCAGTGCATCTCCCACTTGCGGGTCGGCCAGATTCTCGTCATAGACCCGTTCTCAGGACACCATATGCGGTTCACTTTTTCTGCGACTTGATTCTGCTAGTTGGTTATAAAAGTGCTTCTATGTAGGCATCCTTCAAGTTTATTAATCTGCATGGACGCCGCTCACATGTCTTCTGCTACAGACACACGCAATGACCGTACCTTTTCGCTCACTCGGAATATGGAGGTTATCTCCGGCTTGGCACGCGACGCCAATGAACCATCTCTTCGAGTTCCCGTACCATCTTCTCCGACTCTCTCTGGTCCTTTCTCTGTATATGCAACCCTCCGCGCAGCCCCGACCACTTCGCTTCCGTTTGTGGACGAGCATGTTAAAACCAGCGCAGCACCGTGTCACTGTGCGGCCTTGGATGCAGCAATGACAATGAAGTCGGTCGATGGTGCAAGTCCAGATACCATGCTGGATTGTGTCGAGCCTTTTTCGACTGCGTGTGTAGGCTCTTGCTTGCAATCGCGTTCAAAACATGTCTTCCAGAATCAAAACGGACCTCGCCATACGTGTATTGCCCGCAGGAATACAGTTCTGGTTCGTGTCAGTGCATTTTTTTATCATCACTTCACATGTGCGCCAGGTTCTTGCCTTGGTTACTGCTCTTGCTGTGGTTGCTTTAAGCTCTTCAGAAGAGTGCCGCAAGCCAAGTAAGGCCCCTCTTTATTGGGTTGGCGGCGCTGTAATCATGGTTCTTATGCATCTTATGCATGTATGTACTTCATATTTCTTTTCACCACAGCAACCTCAACCATCCCACAGCTTGCCATTGCTTCCGCGCATCATTGGAAGAAGCGAGTATGATTTCTAGCCTCCTTCCGTCGTTCACCCTCTAATAATATCAGAACGAATCCCTTCCACAAATTCCCGCTGGCGGTTGGGATCTCCGTGGTCGGGTTGTCCGGGATGACGAGTACCCTTTTGCACGAGGAGCAACCTCCCACATTTATAAAGGCCATCTGAATTGGCCTGATACGCCCAGATCTAAAGTAAATCTGACCCTTGTCATATACAAGTCGTCCTCAGGCTGAGCGATATTGTGAATAGGTTGCTATCAAAAGTATATTCTCCGATCAACCAAATGCAGCATTGAAGGTGAGTTTCACTCCTTTGTCGATCTACATATCTAATATCTCATCCAGCAGCTTAAACGTGAAATGGAGGTTTGGGCACCGCTCAACCACAAGAATCTAGTTCCATTATTTGGGATCTCGGACGACTTTGGACCGTGCCCCGCCCTGATCTCTCCACTTTACCCACTTGGACATGTTGGATCGTTTCTCAACAACCATCCGGAGGCTGACAGAAAAAAACTTGTACTTCTAATTTTTGAAACTGCCAGGAAAGCCTAATTAACAAAGGGACCAGGTCCTTGGCGTGGCGTCGGGTCTGGAATACCTCCACGCGCATGACGTTGTTCACGGAGACTTGAAAGTGGTATGAGTGCCCTTCTTGCATTCATTCAACATTTCATTTCATGGCAATAGCAAAACGTCCTTGTCGACGAGCACGGGACTCCATGCATCGGCGATTTCGGTATTTCTGAGTCTCTCTAGAAAGACGCTGTAATGATACCAGCTCGTTCCTCAGGTATTTCCAAGATCATCAATAGTCGCGGTTTTACAACGGCCAGCGTTGGAACTCCGCCGTACATGGCCCCCGAGCTGTTGACAGCGTATGACAAGGACTGGAAAGAGTGTCCGAGTACGACCAAAAGCTCCGATATCTACTCCTTTGCCCTCTTGGTTCTGGAAGTATATGCATTGTCTGTCGTTCGTTCAAAGTCCTGACTGAATATGATCGCCCAGATCTTTACTTCGGAAGCGCCCAAAGGAAGACCTGCCCGACCATTTCTGGCCGCTAAAGATTTCCCCAATCTTCGTCCCCGACGAATAGACTACGGGCATGATGTGATTACGGATGAGCTCTGGTCCATTCTTGACCAATGTTGGGCTCTTGAACCGCAGGCCCGACCCGCTATATCCGATGTACTGCGCCAGCTGTCGTCTGCCTTAAGTTAGTGGAGTAATTGGGGTGTTTCTACCGTGTAGCGTAATTTAAAGCTGTATCACAAATGAACGATGCTTTCACTGAATGATCCCAGCCTGAGTGCCAACGGATGCATACCATGGTAGCTCCCGATACACGTTTGGAGAGAGTTCTTACATCCAATTGCAGCAGCGCGAGTCGATACAATACGCAGAGTTCGTAAGTAATTCATTACAGGGTATCGTGAAGAGCGTAAAATCATAACGATAAAATTAAATATCCAGCGTCCGCTCCTAGTGAGGGGACCCTGCCACCAAATGGTCCACGAGGAAGGCGACGTACTATCTCGCCTTGTCCCGTACTTCCTTCCAAAAGTCATCCCATCGTGCACCCTTGAACTCTTCCCGTGGAGGCGCAACACCGGCGCCCGGCATGCCATCCGCCGGCGACCCCGGCAAAAATGCATCCTTCTGCGCGACGGCTATTCGATCGAGGGCTTTGATGAGGGACGGTGTCGCTGGGACTGCGCCAAGCGGCGGGGACTTCGTGTTTGACGAGTTCACGGCCGTGCGTTGTGATGCTGAGGACGAGACCGCATTCGCGCCGGATCGATGCCGCTTCAGGAACCCAGGACTCCATTCTTTATCCTTATTCCCGTCCTTCGTAGCCAAACTTGTCACATCCTCTTCATAGTCTGAATAGTCGGGAGCCTCTCCCTCCGCATTCCGCTTCTTGGCGCCGCGGACCCGCTCCATCTCCTTGTCGAAATCGATATCCTTGCCTTTCGCAGAAGCGTCATCGACTAGCGTGGTCGTCGAAGCCATGGACATCTTCTCACGTAGCCACGGCCGTTGGAGCTTTGGACTTGTCGGACTAAGTGGTGGAGACCGGAAAGGATCATCCTCCTCCTCTTCCTCGTCTGAAGATAAGCCAATCCGTCCAACGGGCTTGAATTTGACGGCACCCCGCTTTTTCCCGCCCATCCTGGCCTGAAATCGCGCGTGTCCCACAGAGCGGCCTTTCTTCAAAAAGGCAGGGCTCTGCTGAAACTCAAACGACTCGTGGTTTTTGCCCGGGGCGAGCTTGACGTCATCGGGGTCTTCGTCTGGGAAAAGGATAGGCATCTTCGCAGGAGCTGCGCCGAATAGACGGTCCCAGAACGACGCGAGGGGAGTGAAAGTCCCTGCACGGTCCGCAGCATTCGGAAGACTCGCAGCATAGTTGGCGAGATAGCTATCCCATTTCTTGTGCGTACGCGATTGAGTTGATTGCGTCTCAGATAAGGAGAAACACGCACCTCGTCTGGACATTCTCCGAATTTGCGTTTAAGCAACCAATCGCAGGCAATTCCGGCTACGAAGAACAAGCAGAAGCCGACACTGAGGCCTTTCTCCTGGCTTGTCCCCCATGTGCCAGAAAGGTCTTCCGCGACCCATAGCCGCTCCCAGACATTTGCCCAGGCCGGGATTTTGGCAAGGATAGCGATGGAAAGAACGAGACCGAACGACCCTGTGGAAGCGGTCGCACAACGAACGGCGTTGTGCTGAACTCGGGGAATCGGCAAGAGCACGAAAAGAGTGGATGTAGACGCAACGACGGCCGTTATGATTACACGCGCTAGCAGAGAAGGATGTATCATAACGGATACGGCAAGGGCGAAGAGGGCGCTTGTAGAGCGGTGTCAGGTTGCATGCACACGATATGCTGGTTTTAACTCACCCGCCGGAGATTCCAACGAATGTAAGCGCAAAATAGCGCCATCTTCCCGCCAGGAAGGTGGTGATCATGCATGATAATAACCAAACTGCGAGGAAAGACTTGGAATTGAGGGGGGCGGACGCCGATATAGCCGGAACCATCAGGGACAGAAATGTCGAGAAATGTACTGATACAAGGTTAGGAGTGAGCAGGAATAGAGTCGTCCGCGACGTACCTCCAAACGCGTGTCCGGCGGCAAGCCCACCGACGCCTCCTTCGAGAAACCAGTGAATGCGCTTCTTTTGTTCGAATGCGCCAGGAAGGACGCCATAGCGCTCAGCCGGGAAGGAGCGAGTGCGATCGAGCGTAAGAAAAGCCCCAGCGAAGGTGAGAAGGATGGAAAGGAAGAGCAGAGGTAGGGAGTATGCAAGGAGGTAAGACGTTGATGGCAGTAACGCGGTTAGCGTGGATGAGTCGTTTACAGCCATTGAAGGCAGATGTCGTTAAAATTGTCGTGAGTATGGTGTCGTGAGAGGCGCAGGTCGGGGGTAGAGATCGCCGGTGTCGATTTCTGGGTCGAAGTCGGAAGATAATCCACAGGCGCTAATGTAATCAGCGTTCCAGCCAAACCACCCCACACAACGCCGACTCGCTCTTTTAGGCAACTTTCTGCCGTCACCCTCGACTTGGTTGGATCCAGTGAAATGCCGTCTTGGACTCTCTCTACGGCTAACGGTGCATGTCCGTTTTCTGCATGACTCTCACTGTGCCGCAAAGTTGATGGAATCTCGGACAAGTATACTGATCTCCGGTTGAACGGTGGAGCTGGTGTTCGGTACCAGTGCGGTCGGTCCTTTGATGTTCTCCCGGGTCCATGGAGCGGCGGAAAGAGTGACTCTGGAGGCTTTGTGTTGACCACAGGCTTCGTTAAGGCCATGCTACGTGAAGTAACACTTCAAAACGTTCGCTCTGGGCAAACTCTGGGTGGATAAACGACAAACGACAGACCGGCAGAGGTGCCTATTTTGCAAAACGTACATATTCTCGTACTCGGGTCGTCAAAATATTTGCTCCCGCCCTTTTTTCTCCTCCGATTCTCAAGCACTGCCAGGTTCTCATCGTCATAGGACAACTGCGGTTTCGGGAACACGCTTCTCGCCATTTAATTGCGGGACTGAAATGCACAGCGTCCTTATTTGCAAGGCTGGACCACATGTATGGATGCTAAGTTCGACTCTGCGGACTAGAGGCGCGAACGTTACCACGGAATCAATATGCACTTGGCGCTCACCCTGAGACGATTAAATCATTTTCTTGCAGACGCATTGGTTGTCTTAGGGGTTGTCTTGGGGTCATGATGATCGTCGGCGGCCTTTCCACATTTTGTCGGCTCAAAGAACATAAAACAGGGTGTGTACTTTTCGCTCTATAAGCCCCGGACCAGGCGGAGGAATTTATGGCACGCCTTACCCGGGTCCAAGTCTCGAATTCAAAGGCATGTCGTATGATCCACATGAACGTTTGCATACCTGTTTATTTTAGACCCCGGAAAGGTATATAAGGCCAGACCACCGCAACCTTCAGCAGAGAGACAAGCTTGCCAACAATGCCCTCTTACAAAGTCAACGCAGCGCTCACCCTCCTCTCCATGCTTCTCATTCGCGCCACAGCGGATGTCGTTGGCTGGAGCGGTAACAACTGCAACGGAGACGAGGGGCTCGATGTTGCCTGCGACGGAACCTGTTTCGATTTTACAGGTCGTCATTCGATCGAGGTACCTTTCCTCCTGGGGCTCGCCGCGTTAGGTCACTTATTTACTTTTTTTCTTTCTATCAGACTATCGTCTCGGGCTCCCACTGTGTTGCGGTGTTCGAGGACGGCTTCTGCGGCGAGGAAGTCGCGGTGTTTTTGAACCAGGGCGGTGGCTCCTGCGTCACTGTCAGCACCGGCACCACGGTCAACAGTTTCCAGTGCTTCGCGGGCAACACATGTGCAGTCGACGTCGAGGTGATTTCACTGGCCTTTTTCTTTCGACATCCGTTGACGGCCGTCCATAGTCGAATACGGTTGGCAACAAGTCTGCGACGCACTGAACAGCGCAGACGGGTATCATACTAAGTCCACGCTTTCGATAACTTCTTTTTTTTCGATTTCACTTTCTTGATGTACTTGCTACTCCAGTCTGTGTCAATATGAATGTTCTGAATGGTCACCGATTGTATGATTCCTGAAGCGCCGCGACGCGCATTTTCGACGGATGAATTTACTGTACTACTTACACAACTTTCCGCAAGAAATTAATATATTGGCGCGTTGTTGTCCATGTTGTTTTTGTTCGAAAGTGCCCCTAGTCCCGAGGCTTTATCAATTTGCAGCGCGTTGGTAGTCCCCCCACCTTTTTTTTTGAGAAAATCTGGAAAGTCCTCCCATTACTTTAAATAAAGACTGCTTTGTCAATGTCAAGGCGAGAAAAAATGGTGACACGTGACTCGCACACGTCCTCTTCTCCCTGCCGAAATGTAGGCGCGCCCGTTCTCTGGTATTGTGCTGGCTAACAGTTTGCAGGGTCCTCGCTGTTGGCGTTGATTCACCCGAGATCGCGCGGGCCAGCCTGCATGTCCGCCTCCCCTTCCTTGCCCATCTCTACGCCCTGCCGTTTCTCTCCCTCTATCCTCTCTTCGCATACGCCTACTACGTCAAGTACGACGAGTGGATAGTCTCCGAAGAGTGGACCTTCCTCGCCTGCGTTACTCTGGGTGCAAGTCATGCGCTCAGTTTCCTCGTAACAAAGTGGAACGGTGGGGCACGGGCCTGGGTCACCACCAACGCTGCAAACTCCATCCTAGAGGCAGACTGCATCCGCATCGTGCCACATGTTCACCGTGGCCAGGGAGACATCGTTCCAATAACCAAAAAAGTCGAGTCCGACCCGTCCACTTATACTTTTAGCTATCAGCGCGACACCTATATTATTCAATCACTAGAACCCCTCATCTTCACTCGTCTTCCGTACCCTTCCTCCGGCCGCCCCGTCCTCTCTGCATTCCTTCAGCCAAAGGGCCTCCCCACTGCAGAACTCCCCAGTCTACTGTCGCTCTATGGCGGGAACGAATTCAACATCCCCATTCCTTCCTTCACCGAACTCTTTAGCGAGCACGCCACCGCGCCATTCTTTGTTTTCCAAATATTCTGCGTCGCCCTTTGGTGCCTGGACGAATACTGGTACTACAGCCTGTTCACCCTGTTCATGCTCGTCATGTTCGAGTGCACCGTCGTCTGGCAGGTACGTGCCCCAGTGTTTCGCGCGCGCGTGTACTCACATACTTTATATAGCGTGTGCGCACGCTAACCGAGTTCAGGACGATGTCTATTGCCCCGTATCCAATCCAATGCTATCGCGACAAGAAATGGCAAGAGGTCCAGACAGACCAGCTCTTGCCCGGAGACGTCGTATCGCTTGGTGAGTATTGCTCCTCTGCTCGCGATATCCTCCTCTGACAGGTCGCAGCCCCGCAGCAAAACGAGCTGAGCGTCCCCGCGGATGTGCTTCTCGTACACGGCACCTGCATCGTCAACGAGGCCATGCTCTCCGGCGAGTCTACGCCCCTTCTGAAAGAGTCCATCCAGCTTCTTGACGCCACCGACAATCTGGACGTTGATGGCGCACACAAGAACGCGGTGCTCTTCAGCGGTACCAAGGTCCTGCAGGCCTCTGCCGCCTCCCAGAACGGCATCGCGGCGCCGCTCAAGACTCCCGACGGTGGCTGCCTCGGCGTGGTACTCCGCACCGGCTTCGGTACCGCGCAAGGTCAGCTCGTGCGCACGATGATCTTCAGTACGGAGCGTATCTCCGCCAACAACCTCGAGAGCTTCCTCTTCATCGGCTTCCTCCTCATATTCGCCATCGCTGCGAGTTGGTACGTGTGGACTAAAGGCATCGAACGCGATTTGAAGAAGAGCAAACTCCTGCTCGACTGCGTGTTGATCATCACGAGTGTCGTCCCGCCCGAGCTCCCCATGGAGCTGTCGCTCGCAGTAAATGCTTCGCTAGTCGCTCTTTCGAAATTCGGTGCGTGGTTTTGGTGATTCTGCAAGTGTGCCCATACTCATCTAAAATAGCCATATTCTGCACGGAGCCGTTCCGTATCCCATTTGCTGGCCGTGTGGATGTGTGCTGCTTCGACAAGACAGGTACAATCACCGCGGAGAACTTGGTCTTGGAAGGCATCGTCGGCGTCGAGTCAGTTTTGCGCACAGACTCTAATGTCTTTTGCTGATTTCGTGCCTAGCCCGACTGATCATCACAAACTGGTGGACGTCAAGGAGACATCGCGTGAGACGACCCTGTGTCTCGCTGCCGCGCACGCACTGGTCCGGCTGGATGATGGTACAATTGTGGGCGATCCCATGGAAAAGACGACACTGGCGGCGCTGGACTGGAATCTTCACAAAGGTGCGCAATACCATGCCTTTTTGCTCCAGGCTCCGCTTACACGCTCGCAGGCGAGCAGATTTCCCCGGCTAACGCCAATGCCCCGCACAAAACGCAACTCTCTATCCGCCGCCGCTTTCAGTTCTCCTCCGCCCTGAAGCGCATGTCCACTGTGTCGAATCTCCCTGGGGGGAAGACGCTTGCGGCCGTCAAGGGTGCGCCCGAGACGATCAAGGGCATGCTGGCGGTCGTGCCGGGACACTATGACGATACGTACAAGTACTTCACGCGTAAAGGGAGCCGTGTCTTGGCACTCGCGATGAAAGAGATGGAGCCCATGTCGGTGGATCGGGTGAGCTCTTTTATTATTATCCTTCTCGTGGAACTGCCGCTTAGAGTTTTGTGAAATAGATTAACAAGCTATCGCGGGATGCGGTGGAAAGCCAGCTCGTCTTTGTGGGCTTCCTGGTGTTCCACTGCCCGCTCAAGGCCGATGCCATCGAAGCGCTTCAGATGCTTGCGGATTCGTCGCACCGCGTATGCATATACACGTTTTCTAAAAATTTTCGAATGCTGATATGTGTGCACAGTGCGTGATGATTACCGGGGACAATCCTCTAACAGCCGTCCATGTTGCGCGCGACGTCGAGATCGTCGACCGCGAGGCGCTCATCCTCGACTTGCGGGAGAATCCCGCGCATGAAGGGGACCTCACGTGGCGCACCATTGACGAGAGTAAAGTAATCCCTGTCAACCCCGCTGAGCCGATCGACACGTCGCTCTTCGACGAGTACGATATCTGCATCACGGGTGCGGCGATGAAGCAGTACCAGGGCCGGCCAGGCTGGAACGAGCTCGTGCAGAATACTTGGGTGTACGCGCGGGTGTCGCCGGCGCAGAAGGAGTACATCCTCACGACGCTCAAGATGTTGGGATACACGACGCTCATGGCGGGCGACGGGACCAATGATGTTGGGGCGCTGAAGCAGGCGCACATCGGCGTCGCGCTGCTGGACGGGACGCCCGAGGACCTGCAGAAGATCGCGGAGAGGCAGAGGCTCGAGCGGATCAAGAAAGTGTACGAGAGTCAATTGTCGATATCAGCGCGCTTCAACCAGCCGCCTCCGCCCGTCCCGGCTGCCATAGCGCATCTGGTCCCGAACGCCGTCGCTGCGCAGCAACGGGCGGCGAACGACTTGGCCACGGCGCGGAAGAGGAATCCGATGGAGCGGGTGAGTGTGGACGGTCCCCTTATTGGGTGCTGAGGTTGACCTTTTTTTTGCGTGTAGTTTAATCTCGAGTCTATCACGAGCAAGATGGCGGATCTCGACGACGAGGAGGAGGTGCCTAAAATCAAGCTTGGCGATGCGTCCTGTGCGGCACCGTTCACGTCGAAACTGTCGCATGTTTCGGCTGGTGAGTGGTGTTCCTCTTCCCCGTCGTCGATTGTCCGTCTAACGCGGTCCGCAGTTACACATATCATTAGACAGGGCCGATGCACCCTTGTAGCCACTGTGCAGATGTACAAGATCCTCGCACTTAATTGCCTCATTACGGCGTACTCGCTCAGTGTGCAATACCTCGACGGAATCAAGTTCGGAGACTATCAGTATACCATTACAGGTGTCATGATGTCCGTGTGCTTCCTGTGTATTTCGCGCGCCAAGGTACGTCGCAGTGCACCTCGTTCGCGTTTCCGCTCAAGTGTTTGTTATGCAGCCTGTAGAAAAGCTTTCGCGAGAGCGACCGCTCGGGAACATCTTCAATCTCTACGTCTTCCTCTCCATCGTGCTGCAGTTTGCGCTCCATATCGTGACGTTGGTCTACATGACCAACCTTGCGCATCTCTATGAACCGTGCGTCCGTTCCGTTCTCTCGCCCAACATCCCATTGACTTTTTTTCCGTACGTAGCCGCGAGGGGCCCATTGACCTGGAGGCGAAATTCGAGCCGAGCCTGCTCAACACGGCTATCTACCTATTGGGGCTCTCGCAGCAGGTATCGACGTTCACCATCAACTACCAGGTAAGACTAAGACTCTCTTTGCATCGGTTCTTGGTCGTGTGTTGATGGTTGATTATCTGCAGGGCCGGCCTTTCCGTGAGGGTATCCGCGAGAACCAGTACCTCTACTGGGGCCTCGTCGGCGCCAGCGCTGTCGCCTTCTCTGGTGCTACGGATTTCATCCCGGAGCTCAACAGGTGGCTGCAGATCGTCGAGATGCTCGGATCGGTGGGTTGACCTGTCCATTCACACTTGTTAGTCGGTGCTCACGCTTATATCTCTTTCAGTTCAAGGTCCGCCTGACGGCGAGCATGATCATCGATTTTGCGGGGTGCTGGGTGATCGAAGTGGTGTGCAAACACTTTTTCGCGGATTTGGAGCCGAAGCCGATGGTTACGCGCGGACGGGAGCGACGGGAGCTGAGACGAGCGGAGCAGGAGCGCGTGCGGATCGCCAATGAGGTTAAACAGATTTCGGAGAAGAAGGGGCAGTAGATATAATTTAACTGAGTAATAGACCTTGCACTGACGTCCTGCTCGTGGTCGAACACCTTAAATAGGGGCGCGTCACGTAATATAAAAAAATCACTCAGAGTTGCGAATATCTTCAGACACCCACAAGTGCGGCAGCCTTCGCTGACCTCAAAACGATGCGGTATCCGAATGGTTTCGGGCGGCTGCGAGGGATGTAATGCGTCAGAACGCACACAAGCTGAACAAGACGGCCTACCTAAAAAGTCCCGGCGTATATGCCACCTCAGGCGTAACTTCCTTCCCTGCGTCGTCAAGCGGCTTCAGGATTTTGTACGCCGATATGACGGAGACGACAACGATCCAGATGGTGTCCGTCGCGAGGAAGCGGCCGGGGCAGACCCTGAAAAGCAAATTAAGTAGCGAATAGAGAACACTGGTTGCGTTGTCTGACCTGCGTCCAAAGCCATACGCGAGGTCAGGGAGCGGATTAACGCTCCCGGCCCGCTGCGCATCGCTGAAGCGGGCGGGGTTGAAGGCGGACGGATCCGGGTAGCGCTGATGCAAGTCAAGTCAAGTAAGCCGGGTAGCACGTAGGGGTTCGGGGAGCGGTGCACGCACCGAGGGTTCGTGGAGCATCGCCCAGATGTTCGCGAGCACCGTCGTGCCCTTGGGCACGCGCCATCCGCGATACTCGTCGTCCTCCGTCAGGTAGTGCGCGAGCGCGACGTTCCCGACGGGGTTCCACCGTAGGCACTCCTGCACGATGCAGTCGATGTACGGGAGCTTCGCGCGGTCCTCGAAGGACGGGAGGCGGTCCCCGTCCGGGATCGCCGCGCTGATTTCCGCAAAGGCGCGGTCCTGGATTTCGGGATGGATGACCATCGCGAGGAAGAACGAGAGAAGGATAGAGAGGGTCTGGAAGCAGAGGATTAATTGAAGAGTAATGGTGCAGGGCAGAGACGCACGGTGTCTGAGCCCGCCGCATACGCGGTTGCCGAGACGTCCTTGATGAGCGTCTCGGCGTCTGCGGCGTCAGGGCTTGCCTGACGGAAGAGGTCCTCCAGTTCGGACGTTGCGAGGCAGCTCTCCGCGGAGCCTGCAGCCATGCGGGCTTTGACCATATCGAACGGCCGGTTCCACATCTCTAAACCGAGCTTGCGCCACCTCAGGCCGTCTCGCTTGAACTGCGCGCCAGGAAACCAAGCGGGAACATATTTGACTGCTTACCCGTCAGTTTCTGCGTACTGAATCGAGGACGGAAAGGACGTACGAATGGGCAGGTAGTCAACGAGGAAAGTGCCGAAATTTGCGGACAACGAGACTCCGGACAAGGCCTGGTCAGCCAGCTTGACGTACTCGTCGCCTTGCTCGGCGACGTGGTGTCTGCGAAAATAAGTAAATCTCTAGCAGTTTCCACGAAGGTATATCTCACCCGTAGCATACAGACAAAACAATTGCGGTGGTCGTCCTGCATTCATTCATTTATTTAGCAGTCGGTGTTTGTGCGATGTGAAAGCGCCTACCGCCGCAGGTGATGCATGAGGTTCTCCGGGGTGCGTGAAAGGTTGCGAAGGAGTGTATGGGCGCTGTCAACGAGTGTGGGATGGTACTTGGGTATGACCTTGGCTTGGAAATGAGTGTGGAACATGGTGCGGTGTTTCTTGTACCAGGGGCCGTAGGGCAGGCCGGAGAAGAGCCACGAGAAACCCATTCTGTCATGGAATAATGTTAATTGTTAGGAAAGGGGACGAGGGGACGCGTAGACGCACACTTCGGCCTGCATCGTTCTGATGGGCCGCGACGAGTATATTGCGCTCTTCTTTTCGAGCAGATCAAAGGCCGCCTCTGCAGAGTTGACTATCAAGAGTGGATTGCGGAATACGTTGACATAAATCACGTCGCCTGCATACCAAAATCCATTCAGTGCATGCTAAACAACCGGGATAAAATCTACTGACCGAATTTTTGCTGCCAGTCCGCGAACACCAGCCACGCGTACGCCTTGGGCATCCTCACAGCGTTTTTTACCGCCGAACCACGAAAGAGTGGGCCCGGGAGGTAGCGGATTCGCATAACTTCGGCGGAATACGAGGTAGACCACACCGAGACCACTGACGACTAGAGTACCGGGAAGCGCCCACGGTGTGGCCAGGACATCTGTGAGGGTGGATGCTGTGCTTTGCATGTCTGCGAGAGCGGGTGGTTCGGGGTATTGGATTGCATGGTTATCTATTGGTTGGTTTTGGAATTACGAACCAGAAGGGAGCATCAGATTCGGCAACTGCCGCATCAGACGCGCCGTCGATCAAGCCCCATTGGGTTTCTACCACCAGCTGATTCAACATCCATGCGCGAGCAGTTCCGACTCATCCGGGCGCCCAGCTTATCGGAGAAAGAAAAGAAGAATCAAAAAAGTGTCTCAGGATAAATTTAATCATGGGGCTTTTGGAATTTGCAAGAAGAGAAGCTTTTCTTTTTTCTCCACACGTTTATCGTGTTCAAGATCGTGTCCACGAAGAACATCGCCAAGTCACAGCTTCCATAACCAAAAAAAATCACAGTCGAAATATACATGAAACAAAGAAAGTCGGGACGCAACTGTAATTACAATTGAAACAAAATTCAACCAAGACTGCTACAGTACTACAACGAAAGGCAAGGATAAATTGCACCCGATCCCGCTCAGAACGCGTGTACATCGACCTTGTCGTGGCCAATCGAGAGCTGTCAATGGCCCGCTCAGCGGACCGAAGCAACATTAATTGAAAGGTAGAACACCCACCGAATCAATGTCCTGGTCAAAGTGTTTCGCTTCCCTGTCGGTTTGGACGGTGCGGGAGACCTCTATGTTGACGGTGTGGTTATTTCCCTGGTTCAGGCTGATGCTCGTGTTGAATTTTAGGTTAGAGCCTGTGGGCCGGCTGTTGTTGGTCGGGGTGATGCCACGGGTGACGTGGGTTTCTTCCTCGTAGATCCCTCGACCCCGAGAAATTGTGCGCGAGTTGAGCCTAGGTATTATTAGACTTTGAGACGATCAATACTATAAGTTGAACTCACATGAGTAGGAGACCATTTATGAAGACTCTGCTGGACAGGAAGTGAAATGCGATCCAGAGGTATTTCTTGGGCATGGCGAGGAACTAGGCAGCAAAATGAATAATGACAAATCACGAGGGTCTATCGTTTTGCACTCACCGTGACGAAGCAAATGAATTGGGCAATTGCTCCGGCCATCCCAGAAGTCAAGAAACTTATTATTGGGTCCCACATGCTGCGAGCGCGATGATGATCAGAGCTCAACTGGGGAAGGAAGATGATGGGAGCGTACGAAAATTTCCCGCTGTTTACTGGTCTCACACCGTACACCAGGACCCCTCCCGTGACCATCAACGCCGATAGCAGTCGGAAGCCTTGGCCGAGAGAAATGACAACCTATACGAACGAAGCCGAGTTTAGAGTCGATCCCAACTTCGCGAAACAACAACAGACCTCCATGTAATACTGCGAAAAATTGACGAACGAGGGATTCCCCAGCATTACCACGGTGGTGGCTGGGGTGAATCAAGTTAGGCGACTCTCATGCTTATAGGTAATGATTCCTACCAATCCCAAGAGCAGCTCCAGCGGCGGAAACCACAATCTAAGGCGCATAAATGGACGTTCCCGGAAATTGAGTGGTGGACCACGCACAATTGCAGCCGCCAGAATAGCGCTCTGGCTCACTGATGATAGATAGATGAGAATTTGGCTGGGTCGAGAAAGTCATATTCTTACCTTGCCAGATCCGAACAGCGTAAAAGCTGGAATGGGATTTAAGACGCAAGGACCACGAGACACGGAACGGCAAACCTTTGTACAATACAAACCACGAAGCTCTGTTGCTCGGCATGAGAAGGCAAAAGAATAGCATGGTAAAGTCCCTACTGATAAAAGAATCTCGACCTGTTGCATCCGAGTAAGCGCACAGTGAGAAACACGAACAGCTAATACGCACGCAGAATGACCTGTGGGAGCGTGAGTCGAAAATCCGGTGTGTATGCGAGTCACTCACGTTGTTGCTTCTTCAGGACCCACTGGCAGGGCAAAGAGCGTGACCAAGTAATAGTACAGTCTAATTTCCGCCGTTAATATATTGTACTGCGGGTTGCAGCCGGGGACTTACGTGTGAGACGCTGTGAAAATCAATGGTTAGACGCGAGGAAGTTACAGGAACGAAATGAAGCTCACAGAGAGCGGACATCGCGGTGTCCAGGGCACTTTGCACCAGATGAAGACCGGCCGAAATAAAAGACAACCATCGACGCACCAAAGACTTATGACCTAGAAATATTCAATGAGCCACAAAATGAGAAACAAAGTAAAATCATACCGCAGCCTGAACCAGCCAACTGTCGTTGGGGTAGCGGGTATAATAGAAATACGATTCTGGATTCAAAGTTGAGCGCGTTGTCTCGTCCCGATCGAATGGTTGGCATACGAAAGAACGTGAACCCGTAACCGACCGCTGCGAGTACATAACTGCATCGCGCATTAATATCAGCAGAGCGAATAAAATGTTCGGCGCGTACCCAATGTAGAAAACGCCCAGAGAGCCCTCGAGATAGTCCAGGGTCAAGTCCGCAAAAGCCGCGAAAGGGTTGGTCTCCTCAGCCATGTTGCGCAAGTGGATGTAGGGTAGGGAAGAAGGTGCATTACTTGTACTTTCTTGGCTGTTTGATAAGTACTTGTGTTTTCGAGTGCATGCAGTTTGAAATCACAAGTCCAATTGCGGATATCAAACATCGCGTGTGCGAGTGGAGCTCCGATATTTGCCTGATTTGGGTTCTTGTCGGCCGCCGGATTGATATGGACGAAGCGAGAACGAGATTCGGTTAAGGATTAAAAAACATACCAGAACATACCCCACTTTCTGATGATCACGAAGCTCACGACCGGAGTTGGCAACCAAAGCTGAAGATAGCAGTTAAGATATTCCGAGCACGTAGTGGGCAGTGGAGGTAAGAAAGAGGAAAGAGGATTTGTACCCGCCTCAGGAGCTATTGGCACGCGCCATACATGTGGGGTATTGGCAACGGGATTTTTCGGGTGCCTCGTGGCACAGGCGCTCTTATCCAACCAGATCCTTCCTCGATCAATCGATCATTTGTGATCCCAATGCGTGTATCCTCAGATCTCCTCAGATTATGTCTGCGATTCTGTCAGTCTGCGATCCGAACGACGGAACGGAGATCGCCTCCGCTGAATTTTCTCAGAGTTGTATAATACCCCTGCTCATTCACTTCCTCCACCCTTCTCTCTTGCCCACCAAACTCATTCTTTAACTATGTCGGCAGAGATCGCAGCCGTCGGAGTCCTGTATGCTCCATTCCTCGGAGGTAAGTCCCAAATTCTCTGCATGGACTTGCGCTCATATAATTTCTCAAGGCATGATGGTCGGATGCTTGTAAATAATTTCCAAACATTTATGACTGCGGCAGAAACTCACCGTCTGCATAGTTTATTCGGCATAACGATCTCTCAAACGATCATCTACTTCCGGAACTACCAAGACGATACACTCTTTCTCCGCGGCCTCGTTGGCGGCGCACTGTGCGGTTATTCCAGCCTTCTGCAACCATAACAATTAATCTGTCTTCAGGATCGTCGACACCTTTCATTTTGTCATGGTTGCGGAGGGCGTTCATAACTGGTACATTTTCTGCAAGCTTCCGCAAAACTATGCCGGTCTCCTTCTGTTTCACTGGTAAAGTGCCGCTCCAATTACCAAAGTGCCCGTTCTCATTCTCTCCAGGTCTCTTGGAGTACGTTCTAGCCCGCCCACCATGCATGATTTGACGCTGACATTATTCTTCACCGGCAGGCTTCTATTATTGCTACAGTACGTTGGCATATAGTTATTCGGATTTTAAAACTGACTTTCATCAAGTATGTCATCACGAGTATGGTTCAAGCGTGAATCCCCTCATTTTTCAACATTGTCTATTACTCACTTAGCGTTCAAGTCTATACGTCATGCGAGTCTGGCTGCGTAAGCACATCTATTCCACCGACGTACCATTGACTTACGCTTCGACCATAGTCAGCAAGAATCTATGGATAACGGGTTTCATTGTGAGTTGTTTTCTGCGAACAGACGTTCCGGATACTGATCAAAGTTCATCCAGTCACTCTTATCCATCGTTCAACTAGGTGGGTTCGAGTTTACCATTTTTTGACCTCCCACTCAAAATAGCCGCTCGTTGAATAGCATTCGGCCTATGTGAGTTCAACTTTTATTACGTTGGGTCTACGAGCCCTGACCATCGATCGCATTAGTTCTTTGGGAGGATCTCTTCGCCGCAGATTCTCTTACCGCCCTGCATGGAACACTCGGACAGGCAAGTTCAACATAGTTGTATAAATAATTCCTGCTGATCTTCGAGTTCTAGATCGGCGGAAGTGTTGAGCTAGCTTCAACCACGCTGTGTGACATCGCGATCTCCGTATCACTCTGGTACTACCTACACAAAGGCCGGTTAGTTTGCACCGAATCACTCCCCTATCTTCATGCCTCTAAACTTTAATTGCCAGCACCGGATTTGCAAGGTAAATTGTGTGCGACTATTCCTCGAATATTTTCTCATTCAAGGCACGGCCAGCACCGAGAAAATGATCGACAAACTCATTCTTTACATGGTCAACCTCGGCCTCCTCACCAGGTTTGTGGCATCGTCTTCCATCGAACTCTGTCTAAAACCAAAATTCAGCGTCGCTTCGCTCCTTACCCTCATCCTGGTGCGACTGGCGTTCTTTCCTCCGTTCTCTTGAGTGGAATGTTGATGTAATTCCTAGTGGCTGGTCATGCCGACCAGTTTCGCCTTCGTCTCTCTCACATTGATCCGGAGCAAATGTGAGCTTGCGAATCCCTCCCAGTTTATCCTCATTTATTCAATCCATTATCGATCCCGTCTAGTATACTGCAACGCCATGCTTGTAACGTGCGTATATTCATTCGTCCACGGATCTCTGACCTAATCAATGCTCAGGCTCAACTACCGCCAAACGGTCCGAACCGCTCTCGGCTCCAAGAACACACAGCAAACGTCGAAATACTTCCAAGGTGGGCTTTGCTTTTTTTGGCGAAAGCCCACGCGCTCACAAGCCCATCAGATATCGATGTCGAGCTCAGTTCATACAAAGGAACGAGGAGCCGGGGCGAGATCTAGTTGTACCATTTTGTTCGCGTCGCATACCCAGTGTTTTTTTATTTGTCTCGAGAAACCAATCATTGTTGGAATGTTACTGAAGCAAGCGCCTAGCCGTCGGGGAGCCGTCGCGAGTCGTGATATTGAAGCACGCATCACAAGTTGATACTTGTCGGGGCTGATCCACCGTCACTTCGGGGACTGGTCCTTCCATTCCAATATGATGCAAAAATTTCAAATATTTGTGCCCATCTCTCTCAGCTCCAACCCATATGATTCTCAGAGCACCAGGTATCATCGCGGTCATCTTTTTCTTTTCTTTTGGTTGTACATGCGGGAATATGATGGGGCATGTTGCAACTCGAGTCCGTGGCAAATTCCGGAGTTCAAACTCCATTATCTTCTCCCTTTATGAAAGCTTCAAAAGTCCATTGGCGTCTTCGACTCCTAAAGGATTCAGACTTAGATACTACGCCGAAGTCTTCGCACCGCAGCGCGGTCTTGCGATGCCGTACAATTAATTGTCGGAATGAAAGATCAATGCGAACACGATATGACACGCGAGTGCGGCGATGAGATCTATTGATTGTAGCCATACGCGAGCCCACGCATCAGATCTATCCACATCCAGACGGAGCGAGGAAATCAAGGAATGTTCGCTTTCTAAATTTTATTAGAAGCACGACTCTTCGCTTGCAGGGTTCTGGCAATAATGAATGCACCAGCACCAGCGAACATCATGCACTGAAAAAAACACCATGAGGAAAACGAAGGACCTCGAAGCGGAGTCACTTACGCCTGAAAATGCAACAGGTCTAATCCAGATGAAGCTGCCAGTGAGAAGAGCGCCTTGGATGGGAGCCGAGGCGAGAGAGCCGACGCTGCTCAAGGCTAAAGCAAGCCCTGTTCGGGCCCTAAACGAGTATGAAAGCCGAACGATGAAAAGAAACCATGTCACATACCCGACTTCCTCTGGACTCCGTGCAAGTGAAGACATACAGGCGAACGCTAGAGCGAGCCCTATAATATGGGTGAGATTCGTTTACATTCGGAACGGAAATTGTAGTTTCACGCACATGCACTGTATATACGAAGGTCAGAAACGAAAGGGCGCCATAATAAAGTGATTATACCCAGAGAAAAATCCGTACAAGATGCTTACGATCACAAGAGACGCAGCATTATGTCTATGAATAAAATCAAACCATGCACTGAAATGTAGAGTGAAAACACCGACATTCCCAACATCGCCCATATTGTAGCTGCCGTAAAGAAAGTGTAAGGGATCTGAACATTGAAAGGACCGTAAACGTCGGCGAGGTAATTGCCGGAAATGCGTCCGAAAGCACTGGAGACGTTCAAGATTGCGAGCTTCCAATTCGCATATCAGGACAGCTCTATATCCAAGATCCACGTTTAAGCACACCGAATAGAATGCAAGGTTGCTTCCCACTGAATTTTGAACACCGAGGAGTTGGATGTAGATAACTTCAAACAACAGTATCTTAAACAGTAGATCACGCTGGAACCCTAGATGGTTACTCACCAGGGAAGTAGAATCCAATACTCGATAGCAGAAGGCTGACCGGAATTTCAGCTTGCGAAAATCAACGCAGAAAAAATAAAATGTTCATACCCTAGTACAGCGCACATATAAGGAGAGTCCGTGAAAAAGCTCTTGATATCGGGGGTAGACGCTCCTGGTCGTTGAGATCTTGGTGGCAATCGGGTTCTCATCAAGGAATTCCCGACGACAAGACAGCCGATAACAATGTACCCTGTTGCACGCACGGCACGCGCAAAGCCGACTGTCGGTAACAGATGACTGTGTGACTGGGTTAGTGCACGCCTAGCTGGCACAGAGAAGACAACTTTAGGACTGGATTTTCGGATTTTAGGTTCAATGTTGTAGGTCGGTCTATTGCTCCACGTACTGATGGGAAACACGGTCGCGCCTAGGGCGCCCCCACTGAGGGCAATACCCGAGGCAAGGCCCCGTCGCTTGTTGAAATGATGGACGGTAATGCTGACGGTGGGAACAAAAGTGAGGCCAAGACCGATGCCCATCCCTACACCCTGGCTAACTCGACGGTCAACGCATGATTCTTTGACGTCAAGTACAGGTTTAAACCTTAGGAATATCTGGATATATCGTTTCAACCGTGCTGCTCAAAAATAGGGGTATATAACGTGCCTGGTAATATTGAAAGGGCTTCGCCAGCGAAAGCATAAATAAGCTGAGGTCGGTGGTTAGCAGCGCCGTGGAAGAATTTCGTTTGACGATCTCACGAGATGGTGAAGATCACCGCTCCGACGATTTCAACTGCATGAAAACGGCCGCTATCGAATAACTTTCCCGACACAATTCCCAAAGCGAATGGCATCATAAGCTGAAAACTGCCTATCCATCTAGAGGAACTTCCATGAGATGTAACAAGAGTACAGTAGAACATGCGCACGCAATGCTGCTGGGAGAGTGGTTGCTCAAGTATTCCAGGGCGTAGAAATCTGCGAACGCCGAAGAATAAATTCCAGCCGTCCTTGGAGTTGAACTGAGCAAGCTTACCCTCGTAAACCCCGAAGGAATATAAGTACCTGGCTCAAAATGTCAGATACATAGATTTGGAACCAACGGACGGGGGGACTACCCAAAAGTGGCAAACAGAACGAGCCAGCTGGAAAAGATAAATTAGATTCGGCTCGAGAAGACGTCTGTCGACGCACGCTCCGGCAATCGTGGTCCAAGCTTTGAGACCACCTTCAGGAACAATCACCTCCTGATAAATAGGTGCGTCGAGAACCGTGAACTCGGTACTTTGGGCTTCATGCAGGCCCTTTTTTATGCCCACTGGATGAAGGGTCAATTCCAAGTTGTTTGCGGAAGCCATGGTGGGCAAGAGCTTATAGAACGTATCACGGTGAGTCTAAATAAGCATCCGCATTCAGGTCACGTCGCAACATGAGATTGGCTTGAGATTCAAATACAATTCATGAATGGAAGAGAGTAAGAGGCGTGGGAGTCTCGCGATCGGCAAGTTCCGGCCACATCAAATCTTGCCGACAACATTCACTAGCACCAAACTAGCACTTTGCTCCCGGGAATCCCTCCGCAGGCAATCCTCCTCTCCTCCTCAGCGCAGAAGGCCCAAAGTCACCAGAAAACTATGAATCTTCTCCAGGGGCAAATGCGTTGCATTGTAGCCATCAAATATCACTTGCGCAAAATTCAAATTTGATTACAGCACACACGGCGGGTGTTCATATTACTTGAACTCCCGGAATTCCTAGGAAGATTGCACGATCCATTCTGTCTTAGAACAGTTCGGAGCTCGCGTAAATTTGTGGCTCTCATACGATCTGTTTTCGAACTAAAGAATTTCTGTCAAGCGCGAAAGAATACCGATAGTGGAGGTTGGAAGTCACACGGCGCAAGTTTTTCAAATATCCCTCCGAGTCTCTCAAAACTAAAGAGACTTGAATGGTTACAGGTTTTTCATCATGTACTCGCTGAGTTCAAACGCTTCAACCTTTGAATTGAACTTCGCCGTTTGTCTCGATCATACATGCAACTCATCCGAGTCTGAGTTGCCAGTCCTGTCTCTTCTTCAGGATATATTTGAAACCCGTGTCCTTCTATCCATTGGCGCTGTCCCGCACTTTGGCGACGTCCATTTTCAGAATCCAATCCGTCTTCCTTCATTAATATTTTTCCCTATCCCACATGACGAGGCATGCATATGATACGGAGAATCTCGCGACCTCCAACGTGCTCAGTGGAGCGCGCGTAGAATCAGCTTCCGGATCGCGATGATCGACGACCGCGACAAATGGAGTTTCTATTTGGGCATGCGAGGCGCGCATGGATCTGATCTTATTCACATATGCTCAATCCGTCATGTCCAAGGTATCAATAGCGCGCCAGTTGTCGAGAACCTGCGTCGCCTAATAATTTCCGCAAGCAATTTGTGGTGTCTCCCATACACGATCATGCAATTTTAAATTATCTTTTTGCAGGTTTTTGGCCCCAGGAGAAAGTTCCATGTGTTTCATTGGCCGATCGACGATTGCACGCACGAAGGATCTTCCCCACGTTCTAAAGAGAACATCCCCCGCTCTGCTATAAGTCGCTCCGGCCGTTCAACGACGTTCATTCCTCGCCCAGCTATCCATCCGCACCAGCATCATGGCGACTCTCACTTCTGGCTACGTCAAAACCGTGAACTACGCTGCCTCGAACGAGAAACGGGGTTTGCGGGGGTACTTGCACTATTTCACCAACGGCGTCCAAGACGTTTTGCTTTCCGCTCCTTTAAATCCTTTGCATTCATTTGGTGCGTTGCAAAAGTCCACTGTGAAAACTAATATACTGATGTCCGCATGAAGCCAAGTCGACCGTCATTTCGATTCTCAAAAACATCAAGCAAGGGCGACTCTCCATCGAATCCCTTGGAGAGACTTACGAATTTGGAGAACCCTTCATCCTTCGCACCGCCGGTCCCCCTACCGATCTCAAGGCGACAATCAGAGTTTTGGATGAAGGCTTTTGGACCAGAATATTCCTCCACACCGACTTCGGATTCGCAGGTATGTCCCACTATGCTTCTCCTATTTTTATTTATTTCCTGAACCACCGCTGGCTAGATTCTTATATGCTTAATGAAATCGAAGTCGACACCCTCAACGACGCGTTCAGAGTATGATCCCCATTCCTGCTTCTTTGCCCCATTTAGAACGAATTTGCAGATCTTCATTATCAACCGGAAACGCCTGTCCGAGATGCACACCTGGGCCACACCCCTGATCCGCACTGCGAGCTACATGTCAGTTTTGTCTGCATCTCGGCCGTCTTCTCGCCTGATTTTTGGGGGATTCCAGAGCTAACACGCGGCTCGCAAACGGCTTGAACGGGAGCAAGAGCAACATTTCGTGAGCCCAATATTGCGGGTGTGCGATTCATTCTGAACTGTTCTCCAGCGCCCACTACGATCTTCCCAATGAGCTATTCACCGGATTTTTGTCTTGGGACCTAACGTGAGATTCCCGGGTTCCAACGCATTACCGATAAATATTGAATCCTGTTCGATAGCTATAGTGGCGCTGTATTCGACGATGAAGCGAAAGGCGCTTGGGGAGATCTTCTGGAGGATAGGCCTGTGGCGCCTCCACGTCTCTCGTACCATCAAGAACGGACCATGCCGGCGGATGATTTAGAACGAGGGCAGCTCGAGAAGCTCCACCGTATGGCTAAGCGGGCACGAATCCGGCCAGGTTCTCGGGTTCTTGAGATTGGGTACGTCTCCACATTAATCCACATTACCTGTCCGCGAACTTACACTTTTTACAGTTGCGGATGGGGAAGTTTCGCCATCTTGGTATGTTCTCCACGGTTCATTGTAACGGTCCTTCTGAGCGAACCTGACAGGCTGCCGGAACTTATGGCGCAACTGTTGATACTCTGACGATATCTGTCGAGCAGAAAGTATCAGTAGACAAGACCATTGCGGATGCAGGTCTCTCTCATCTCATCACCGTCCATGTTCTCGATTACCGGAGTATGCCCGACACTTTCCACCACGCCTTCGATGCCGTTGTTTCCATCGGAGTTATGGAGCACAGTAAGTCGACGCCGGTTGAATCTTTCTTCTGAATGCTACTCACGATACGTGATTTTCCAGTTGGCCTTGAATTCATGCAGGGCTGGTTCGACAAAATGGCTTGGGCCATGAAGCCTGAAAACTCCTTCAAAGTGTTCACGATGACCACGGTTCCTGATAGTCGATGGGAGCAATACGCCGGGTAGGATTCTCGCCCACCTCGCGTCCATATTCTTCTTACATTGATCAGGGAGGTGGACTTTATCCGGAAATACATATACCCGTGAGCCAAGCACCACAACGATTTCCGTGCGGGCTAACATATCACTGCAGTGGCGGACAATTATCGTCTTTGAAGACGCTGATAGTCGCTATGGCGCAGGCCGGACTGAATCTCGAAACCGTGGAGAACATCGGGCCTCGTAAGTGTGAACGCCTTTTTTGGTGCAATGGGTTTTCACGAATGTTGCGTCCTTCAGACTATCCCCGCACGTTACGCGAATGGAGCCGCAGATTCCAGCAAAACTTCGACGGCCACATCAAAGTCGGCCTCAAAACGCGCCACCCAGACCTCAGCGACGAGGAGATTGAGATCTTCCGCCGAAAATGGATCTGTGAGTTCTGCACCGGAAGGCGCTCACGATTGTCCTGACGTTGACGGCCATCTAGACTATTTTGCATATAGCGAGGCAGGTTTCGCCCTCAACAACCTTTCCGATTCCATGGTGGTCGTGACGCGCGAGGTAGAGTGCCCCGTTCTTTGATATCTGCTCCTCGCTCACAATCCGCGCAATTTAGGCGAACATGAACCTTGGGAGAGAAACGAAGGGACCTGTTATCGAGTATTGATCAATACACACGCTCACTATTTCCCGATTACTCTATGTACCAATGTGCAACGTCACTGTTTGAATATACGTAATTAGTTTAAAGCAACATACCCGCTGTGTGACTTGAAGTTTATTTTCTCAACGCGACAGCATTAGACTGCAAGCTACCTTGCAGAGCCTAGAATGAGGTTCAACTTGAAGGCCTTGGTTTTCGATGAATTCGATGGTAAAGGCATTTCGCAGCCGGTAAGAACGCACGCGCGCCACGATTGAGCACAATTACACAGTATGTTGAGAGTTCGAGTCCAAACCCGAGCTTCAACAGAATCTGTTGAAAGTCGGGGTTGCAAGTGGAACTGCACGTGACCGTCGGAGACGGAAATTGCCGAGCAAAACTGCACAACACAAGATAAGGTTTGTCATCCACCACCCGCAAAAGTTCCGACCATGGTGCGCCGCCGCCCGTTTCTTCCGTGGAGGACGTGGACTAACGCCTGCATCTAGCCCAAGGAAATCCGCGACATCAAGCAGTTTATCGAGATCGCCCGGAGAAAGGACGCATCTCGTACGTCTACTCGTTTTTTTTTAAATCCCGTCACTCTGCTCACTCGTCCTGCAGAGGCCCGCATAAAGAAAATCGCGGCCAAGGTCGCCGGCGGGAAGCAGCAGACCAAGTTCAAGCTGCGGTGTTCGCGGTACCTCTACACGCTGTCTGTCGATGACCCAGAAAAGGCCGAGAAGCTGAAGCAGTCTCTCCCTCCCGGTGCGCACCCCCCGCCTTCATCTATTCCTGTTTCCAGAGACCACAGCTGACTGACTCCCTTGCAGGTCTGAACGTCGTCGAGATCAAAAAGACACCGAAGAAAAAGTAAACGGACACTGCCTTTGGTGCAGTCGCGGTCTACTACTTGGGGTGTTGTATGCGGATATATGCTTTGGTCGTCACAGTTATGCATCCTATGGCCTAATCATATACATCCATTCGCTTTCATTGGATATTCGTCAATGCGAGCAGGGCAGAGAGTACAAAAAGGCAGGTCGTCGCTATTGGAATCCCCCTCCCGAGCCTTTCCTTCCACCTCCCCCGGTTTCGTCTCAGCTCGCTGTGATTTGTGGTCGAGGCTGCCTCGAGCGCCTCCACGTCGTACTCGTCGAAACCAGTGCCTGCTCCTTCAAACGCCATTTCCAGCAGTGCCTGCACAAACTGAGCGCCGTCAAGATACGGCAGCGGCAAGAGGTTAAAAAGATATAGCGAGAGCGTCGCCATCTTCAAGTAACTGTCAGAGCAGGCTGTTTAGCATCGGTAGCGTAATCGAGCGAGGAACTCACTCCCAAAACAGCCGAGTCGACAGATAGATCCACAGCGGGAAAAATCGAAAGCGCGGATAAAGTGTTCCAATCTCCACTGTCGTTTATCGTCAGCGCACGAATAATCACACACAGCCGAGTCCTCGAACCTTGCTCCTGCACCTCACTCAGTGGCCCGCTCCACAGGATCACTTGGTCTTGCCCATCAGTGTGGACGGTCAACCGCAATATGTGCGCTGACTCGTCAGGACGGACACACCGCGAGGCGTCGGAACAGTCGGGGTCCGCACTGCATCGTTGCTCGTCCCCGCCAGTGAGAATAGGGATCGGGTTAAGGCAGCCGTTCTCCGCGGCGGACACCGACACAAAGCACGACAGGTCCGAGAAGGGCGCATCTGGGGCGCAGCACGACTGGGGGCTTGCTGCAAATCGCATCGCATAAGCTGAGACACCGTCCACGAAAGAGTTGGCTTTACCTAAGTATCCGGCTCGGTCGACGCACCAGCCCGAGCCTGGTGAGTCCCGCGGCGACGTGAGATACGCGGTCCACTGGTCTGCGGGCGATGCAAGCGACGTGTCGTCTAGTTTGGTGATCAGTGAGCCGAGGGGGAGGTATCCTCGCAGGGCTGAATCCTGCAGTCACTCAGTATAAATTACTGCATTCTTGAATCTGAACGACGGGACGCACGGCGTCGATTCCCATAACCACGCGGCCCACGTCCGACACGTCGCGATACATCGTGCGCGTTAGGAAGTCGCCGAGTCCAACGCGGGCGACGAGAACGAGGAGGCACCAAAAGGCAAGGTTGTGGAAGGGGCCTGCGGCGATGATACGGGATCGCGCGAACGGCCTCAGAGCTTCGAGGGCGGCGGTGGGGAACGTGACGAATGCCGCAGGGACCACAACTGTGAACGACGCGCCGGCAGTCATGATCGGCACGGCGTCGCTATTACGCGTCAATGGATAGCGAAAGATTAGCGGCCACTGGTCCACTTACATTGCAGCAGAGACAGCATGTCCGAGCTCGTGGATGATTTGGGACAGGAAAACCGCCAACAAGATGGGAGGTAGGTGGTCGAGTGGGACGGTTACGCCTGGTATCTAATCGCATATTATTTATGAGTATCCCGCATGCCAGCCATTTGAGAAGACAAGACACACGAGGGGTTGGATGATAGTGCCGTGCACAGCCGCCTCTCCGCCCAGGTCCAGCTCCAATCCGCGTTTTGCGAGAAGCGCAGGCTGCGCGACTGACGACATCGAAATCACACCCATACCGCGAACCAGGGGCACCAGCACATTCCCGCAGTTCCAAAGCAACAGCCCTAGCGCGAGCAGAGTACCCAGGACGCCCATAGCGCAGCCCGCATTGTAGAACGCGATCAACGCCGCACGCAGACGCACTCCTGAACGCGCGGAAACGGCCTTGGAGAGCGCGTCATGACGAACATTCCACACTGAGGTTTGGACGCGTAGATGGAGCTTGGTGAGGACCACTTGCGTCGTGCGGGTGTCCCAGAAATAATTCCGCCTTCGGCCGAGAGATGCAGCACCGCGAGATGTGGGAAGTAAGGATTGCTGCGCTTTGGCGGGGCGCAGGAAGTAATTTGCGCCGTGGATTATTGTCCAAACGAGCAGAAGGATGAGCGCAAGGCTTGCCATCGGGTGGCTGACCTAGTCTCTCGTAGACAGACGTTTTAACATACGACGCTCGTACAACGCTCGTACCTCGCGTGTTAAACCCTAGAATGGGGTTCTAGATTTGGATGCAGTCGGATGTAGTGACTAGTCAAGCGACTGAGAGTTCAGCGGTCTCCGTTCTCAGTCCGTGGCAAATGAAATGGAAAACATGGAGTTTCTCATGAAAAGGGCTGGGCCCAGTGTGTGCTGGTGAATTTTTCAACGCCTGCGCGATCACGTGCAGACTGGCTCGGCCGAAGCCGCGTTTTTTGCCGCGTTTCAAATTCAAATTCAACCTTCAACCCGACCACGATGACGATCTTTGTCCACTGAGTTTACAACCGCGTCCAGGAACCTATCCTTCACCGCAAATTTCACCACCATTTCCAGCTTCACTCCTGTCTTGGTCGGCCTGGCGGTGTCAAATCCAAACTGAGTCGGAAGGATTTCACTATAGAGTCCCTTTGTGGTCCCCTTTACTCCCCTCATCCCTCCTCTAGTCGCGACAGTAAAGTTTTTGGTTCCTTCCTTTCCCAAAGTGCTCAGCATCATCGCACCATCCCATCTACGCCACAAAGCCAAGCAAGAACGCGAGTATTAGTGGAAATCACAGATTCTGTCCGAGAACTATATATATATTTGCATAAATGCCGTTGGATTCACGTCTTGACCCTGTCAACTTCTTTCACTCGTATCTACCCCTCGGTCAGCTACTGGGAAAAGACGGTCAATATACCGCTGTGGCAACTCAATTCTAATTCTAGCTTTGTGTCATTGCCTCTACTTCGGCACTAACCTGCTGCGTCCCCGTGATCTCTGGATTTTTTTTTAAAAAAACTCTCATCTGTGCGCTTGGAACTCCCTGAAGACGGTTCGTAGAATTTCTCATATTTTTCTAGCAATTATTCCAGTCGCGTTTCAAGTATAGGCTTTGAACAAGCATTCCTCTCTGCTGATTACCTCACTGTACTGCAACTTTACTCTTTCTTGAACTGCCAGTGTCGGCATCCGCAAACGGCGACTTGCCTTATTTGGATGAGCAAATCGGCGACAAACATCATTCCTTCTTCCGGCACCACAGTCGCCGGGCTGGCTCTTAAAATATTTTCGGCGCCGATGGTTCCATTAACTGTTCCATTAAGATGTCGATCACCATGAACCCTGGCGATACGGAGTCCGACGCGTCCACCCTGCGCACCGACTTCGAAAGGTTGGACACGTTATTGTGCCCTGTGGGTCCGACGGAGAATCAGAGGGCCCTTGCCCAGAAACAGGCATCTATGCAGACGCAGCTCGACACCATCGCAGACCCCGTCCTGTCCCTGCCTCCCGAGGTTGTGTCTGAAATCTTCATCCACTGTCTTTGCGACACTCGGGCACGGCCCAACTTTGCAGAGGCCCCGCTCCTCCTGTGCAACATCTGCAGCGATTGGAGGAGCATCGCTACTGCGACGCCGGCGCTATGGAGCTCACTTGAGCTCACGTTCAAATTCAGCCTCTTTGGGTCGAGATTCATCGCCCTGCTCGCCATCTGGCTTTCCCGCACAGGCTCCCATCCGCTCTCGTTGAGTTTGGGCTACGACGAGTACACGGCAGCAAAGCGCCGCCACCAGCTAGATCAACTGGTTAATTTGCTCATACAGCATTGCGACCAGTGGGAGGAGGTCGAGCTGAAGCTACCAGATGCCTCCGAATTCGATCAATTCAAAGCTTCCTTTCCTGCATTGAAGATGCTCACAGTTGGGCACTCTGGCAAACCGTTTACCACGACTGTCAGTTCCTTCACAGATACCCCGAGCTTGATGCGCATCCATTTAAACGAGGGATGCGCACTTGGCCCTGTCGCCTGGAAGACGATAGGACCGCAGCTGACCGTACTCAAGTGTGAAGCGCTGCATGTGGACGAATGCCTCAGGCTTCTGCGTACAGCGACGAGGATCGTCGAGTTTACGGTGCACCTCAAGGAAGGCGGCTCGCATATGCCAGGCGGCCCCTTTCTTCTTCCAACCCTCCGAACCCTCCATCTCCTGCGAGAGGAATGCCACATGGATCTCCTCCAGCATCTGACCCTCCCGGCCTTGGAAACCCTGTCCATATCCTTCGAAAACGAGGACATCCCCCGCTTTCTCTCCTTTCTCTCCCGCTCCGCCTGTCCGCTGGTCCGCGTCATCTTCGACGCCTGGCCCTTCGACCAAATAGAGCTCGTGCGCTGTCTCCGCGCGATGCCGTCGCTGCACGAGCTGCAACTGTGGCGGCCGCAGTATTTCACCGACTCCTTCCTGCGCCAGCTCGCCGATCCCGAATTCCTACTGCCAAATCTGACGATACTCGACCTCAATCATGTTTATCCGATCCAGTTCACGATGCCTGCGCTCGTGGGCATGCTGTCGTGCCGGTGGAATGCCCCTGTGCGCCTCGAGAGCTTCCGCACGCTGCTGCATAAGGCGAGCATGGTGGCCGACGCCGAGAGCTTGTTTCGCTTGCAAGTTCTAGTCGCCGCGGGGATGAAAATACACATTGATTATCACTGACGGCGCTGTCTATGGGAACGGCGAGTTTTTTTATATAAAAATTAGCGCTGAGTTTTATATTGAACGGCTCTTCGTAGATGAAAAAAAGGAAAATATGGCCAACAAGCGCGGGGAGTTGTCTGAGAAATGTGTAAATAATTAGAACTCAATATGTTTCTTCCTCACAACATTCTTTGCGTGCGTGCGACATGGAACGAGAGAGAAAATTTCGACTGAGTGTGTATCGGAACTGGGATGGAAATTTCATGATCTATTGTATGAATGGTGGGGTACAGGTACTGCGATTCAACTTGAACTGCTTGATTTCCAAAATATGATAGGGGCTTGTGAGCGAATTCTCACGTGACCGCCGGAGCGCGCCTGGAATTTCTGAAAATTTCTTTCACGCCAGAATCGCGTTTTCGAGGACCGCCGGCCTCCAAAAAGTACTGAAAATTCAGAGTGAGTGCCTCATCATCTTGTACGCAGCTCTCAGCAATCTCATGATCATTCCGGCCAGTAATTACTTAGATGTCCATCTGGGTCCGTCGCACAGCGCGAACGCGTTTGTGTCGCCGGGATGAGGCTTTCACCTCTCTATTCCACTCTTCCGCCCCCTCTCTATGGAAGAAGAAGAAGTCCGGTGCGTCGCTCACAGAATAAGCAAAGGGCTGTACTCTAACATGTTTGCCCAGCAACCGGTCTTTCTAATGATCTAATACCCTCCTCGCCCTCTGGATCCATCCATGTCGCACCAAAAGCGTCGGGAAATGCCACCTCTCCATCGGGTGTGTTCCATTTCGCACACTTTTACCATCCCACTCAAATCTCTTAGAAAATGCTCCTCGGCGTCGGCGGGAGGAGCGTCCGCCCTTTATACGAGACCCTGTTCCTCACGCGGATCCTAAATCTGATGTAGAACCGGCACCTGTTGCGCGACAGGCTGGAGGCCGCAATCCTTCCTTCAGACGGCGTTGGCACTCGGAAGAGCGCAGTGAACGGGATTTGAGCCAGAGGACCGGAAAATGGACGGCGAGTAAATTTGGTGGTGGACGCTCTCAAGGGTCCCGGATGGGTCTGTTAGAGGACCGGCCAAATTCATATGGGCTTGGTGACGGGTTCTCTCGTGGGACGGGAGGCAGAGCACCTTCATGGGCACCCTCGGACACTGATCGCCCCCCATCCCGCTCGCGACAGCCTTTTAGGGTGCCAGAGACCGGTGGACGGGACGGGGGCAGACGGTATGATGGCGAGTCCCGCGCACCGCCGTCTGGATCGGGGTCCTTCTCCAGACGACCCTCATTTGGACTACGGCCACCAGATGCGGACGAAGACCGACCATCCTCACGAAGGGAAACTCGATTTTCGTCCTCGCCATCTTCATCATCACGGGCTTCTTGGACATCCCCGTCGAGGAGAAACCAAGAGGATGACTGGTCCTCTCCGCGACGTTCAGCAGCCCAAGAGAGCGAAGTCGAAGAGATCGATACATTGGCGGTTTCAAAGGCATTAAAAAATCGGAATCAACCGACCGTTGTCGCTTCAGCTACTCCTGATAGCAAAGCTAAACCAAAAATCCCACCACCGCTACCACCGCCGAAAGAGCGCCCCGAGGTACCGCAGTTTTACACACCCCCTGCAGCCCTGAGCCGCGTCGGTGTTCCCATCATTGTAAAATCTGACCCAAAAACAGCAGCAACGACCGCCTCATACAGCCCCGCGGCGCTGAGATACGATCTTCCCGCCAAATTTTCGTCTCCCCCTCTCCTGCCCGGGCTTCTCAAATGTCTCACCGATGTCTTGGGCGGACCTGAAGCCGTTCCTACCCCGATTCAAGCCTTGAGCCTCAAATGGGTCGTGGACCCCTGGACGATGGGCCAGGAGAATGTTCCCGCTGCCAACGCCGAGGAGACAGCGGTGAGCACCGAGACAGCCGAGGAAAACTACAAAGAGTTCCTCCTCGCCTCGGAGACCGGTTCCGGGAAATCCATCGCGTATCTCTTGCCCATGCTGCAAGCACTCAAGCTCAGCGAAGTCCAGCGCTCGGTGGAGAAGGCGCCGCCTATTGCATCCAAACGTGCACTCAACCCCCGGGCGCTGATCCTCGCGCCGACGCACGAACTCGCACGGCAGCTGTCAGGTTTCGCGAAGGCCTTGTTGCACGACGTGAAGCTGCGCGTTCTGTGCGCGTCCCGTCCGAACGAGCCCACACGCACGCCACGGGACCGCGCGGTGGCCGGGAAAGGGAAAGGGAACAGCGCCAGCCGCATGAAGACGCTGCTCTCTTTTGCCGACGACGGGGCAATGGGAGAGTTTCAAGTGAAGGAGGCCGACCTTACTGCAGGGGCCTTCCCTGTCGATATTGTTGTTGGGACACCCATGAAGTTGATGGAGATGGTTAGAGGGCGGGGGTGGGAGAGATCGGTGGAGTTTGGGGGCGGGGTTACTCCTTCAGTGGAGAAGACAAAACTTGAGCAAGACGACGACAAAGAGGTACCCGAGGAGGCCGCTGACAGCAAGGAGAGAGGTCCCAAGCTCCGACGAGGCAGAGATTCGGTGCCAGGTGTCGGAAAGTGGCGAGCCTCTCCTGATATGGGTCTCTCCGAAGTTGAATGGGTCGTTGTCGATGAAGCCGATGTTCTTTTTGGTACGTTTTAAAATGGTACAAAAACACTATTGTTGATGTCCCTCAACAGATCCCGACTTTCAGGAAACCACGCGGATGCTCCTAGCGGATATTGCCAAAGCTCGGGGACGCACTGTTCCATTTATATCGTTGCCTGTGGGATTGCTGGCCCCTGCGCCTCCCGTGCCCACTACTTCCGAGAAAGATAAGAAGGTAAAGGAGAAAGAACAGAAGCCAGGCAAAATAGTTGTGAAGGATGGTCCATCCGCCATAACACCGCTGAACTACCCATTCAACTTCCTCCTCACCTCTGCTACGATCCCCAATTCGCTCTCATCCTACCTGAACGCCTACCACCCGGGTCTGAAGAGACTGGTGTCGCCCAAACTGCACCACCTTCCGAAGACCCTCAAGACGGAGCACGTTAGCTGGAGCGGCGGGAACAAGAACGCGGACATCGAGCGGCGCTTGCGCAAGGTGTGGGCGGCGGATGCTGCGGCCGGTTTGGGACCCGTGGAGGACAGCCTCGGCGACATGAGCAAGGTCCTGATCTTCTGCAACAAGAACACCAAAGTCAAAGACCTCGGCGAGTTCTTGGACGAGAAGGGCATCAAGAACATCCAGCTCTCGGGGTCGAGCGAGAACCGGAAGCGCGGCAGCAATAAGCACCTCGACGGGTTCATCAAGACGTCTGCGCCCGAGGTGAACGATCGACCGGATGATTGGAGCTCGTCCTGGGTGGCGGACGAGGAGGGCGAGGAGGACGAGGAGGTCGCGCCGGAAGTGGCAAAGAAGAAGGAGCCGGTGCGTTCGCTGGTGCCGATCTTGAGAAAGGACTCGGAGCCTCTCAACGACCCGATGAATGTGCCGCACGTCATGATAACGACGTCGCTCCTTTCGCGCGGGCTCGACTTTTCGCCGAACATCAAGCACGTATTCATCATCGACGAGCCGCGGAATATGATAGATTTCCTGCACCGTGCGGGACGGACGGGGAGGGCGGGACAGCAGGGCAAGGTCGTTATATTCGGGAAGTTAGAGGGGAGGGGAAGTCAGAGGAGCAAAGAGGTTAGAAAGAAAGTCAAGGCTCTACTGGCCTAAATTACCACCATACACCACTCAATCATTGCACTTATTACCTGTACTCATCTATCGATTTTACTTTGAATCCAAGGTTCATACTCGGATTCGGGAAATTGGAGGGAAGAAGGGAACAGAAGAATCCAGGTGCCCGTCGCCTGTGAAACAATTACCACACCGCTCGATCGTTGTACCCATTTTCTCTCTTAGACCGAAGTGTTTTAAATAATTCCTATGGGACATAATATTATAACCTAGTTTTAGCTGTCTACTGTACGTGAATGACGTCTGAGCATGCATTATTCCAATCAAACTTGGTTCCCGTGCGATTGAATGGGCTGGGAGAAGGCATATGCATTAGGTGGGGGCGCTGGTCGACCTTAAATTAATATTCTCTCTAGAAGGGTCTGCAAGGCTTCGACGTACCGTAGGTCGTCATGGGTGCGTTGGGCTTGTACACCGCCCCGGCCTCTTCCTCCTTCAGCTGCTTCACGTAGTTGTTCACGATGATGCAGCCGTCTGAAGGCCATTAAATTAGCATACCGTCGGGGCTGGAATATCACGAAGGACGCACAAAGCTCGACGAGCCAGGTCACGACATAGATGGCGACGAGGAGGCCTTTCAAGAGCTTGAGCCCGTTCTTGCACCCGTCGATGACGTGCTGGTCGGTGGAACCGTTGATGCAGTTCGCGATCGCCTCGTCGGAGTTGCGTTTGAAGAGGGTGTAGAGGGTGTAGACACCGGTCGCGATGCTGAATCCGAGGTGAAAGCCGAGCATCGAACCGAAGAGGGAGACGAGGCCTCTTTGCTTGCTGATGGCTCCGAAAAGACTGGCGGTCGGGGATGAATATTAAACACTTGGTTATGGTTGATCTATGCCTCACCCGAATGCCCCAACAAGCGCAAGGATACTGTACATGACGGCGTGGATGTACAAGGCATTTTCATCGCCCTTGGAAAGCGGGTGCTCGTCTGCACCGTGGGGTCAGATGTCAAATCAAGGAACAAATGCGGTGAACTGACGAAGATTCTTGACTTCAATCCAGCCAACAACTGCAACCAAGCCTCCGCCAAGCAACGCCAGGAGACTCATCACCTTGAAGGAAGGAAAATTTCAGTTCGACCGGCGAGCACCAGGACGCGGGAGGACTCACAAACACGCCGAACCGGACGGGAAGGCAGCAGCAGAATTTCTGAGAACGCATCGTAGACTTGAAACTTGATTATAATAAAAAGATCCGTCAAGGAGCCACAAAAGACTTTTGCGAAGAAATTTAAAGCAAAGAAAAGGGCAGGGGGTAGAAGAAAAAGTCGAAGAGAAGAAGAAAAAAATGGGGCACTGCCTAAACGCCGACATTGGAGCAGCGAACGCCGTTTTATAGTGGGCCAAGGCCGGAAACAGGGGAACACATGCAAGCGCTGATCGGGTGATGCGACGTTCAACTCCAGTGCCACTGTCATCGCAACCGCCTCGAGTCGCCTCGACCCACATCAGTTCAATATACGAAGGCCTTGGCCTGCCTTAGCCTAGGTTACCTTGGAGCGAGAAATGCTTGCTTGCTCTGGTTTTTGCAACTGAGAGTCTTTGAAAAGTGCGGTGGTCAGTAATAAGAATCATGATTTGCGGCCCGCGGTCAACAAATTTAGTACGCGAAATTATTTTGGGATCCATTCAATATTTGACCGTTGTGAACGGGGATCATCCGGGATCTCCTTGAAACGAACAGGATACATGTGTATGTAGCAGCGGTGAACGTCAGAACAACGGAGGGATCGTCGCGGGGATGAGGAAGCGCGTGCGCGAGGAGGCCCGAGGGGACGTGGGGCTGAAGGGCACGGGCCATTTATCGGGCTCGAATGCCTCCCCATGAAGGAAACCAATTCAAGTTTTCAGAACGTACCGGGCACCCATTTGAGGCACTTCAATGCGAAACATTTCCAAGCAATTTGGGACGTCCGACGAGGGACTCTACGCGAATTTGGGCGAATTAGAGACGCGCGAGAGTAAAGTGACGATATTTTTCAAACTGGAAGTGGAGATCTTACCAATATGCTACACCGAAGGTTGCGGTCAACAGTCAAAACGCCACCCAGTATCCCGACTACTCCGTGCAGCCGGCAAAACCGAAGCACCTACGGGATCCCCATCTGCAGACAGGCCTTGTTATGCCCCCTGGAGTTTCCGGTGAATTCGAAAACACGCGAAGACCAAGGCCGGGGCTAGAAAGGCGTGGCGAGCATTTGGTGTCGAAGTATCGTTTTGTAGATGCTTCTTCGTCGAGAGTCATCCGGAGCGGAATACACTCATAACGCTGGACAAGAGCAAGACTGAGATTGTCGCGACACTGCCACTGCTACGATGTCACTGAGTCACGTCACCGGCTGTCACCGGGCCGACATCCAAAAAGATGAACCTCGAGCTGTGAAGAATCATTTCTCGCGTGCCCACGAGAAACTACTTCAATTGCAGAGCCGAGCAGACTGCTTCGGTGGTCGACAATCCGCTATTCAACACCGAACGTTTTGGCCAGCATATCCTGCCATTTCGCAGGAGATTGTCGATGCGGTATTAACCCATGAACATTGGCTGTCTGAAAATTGCCATTGACAGCATCTTCCGAGGCGCAGCTCAAGGCCACGGACCAGGTGCTGGAGATAAGCCCGGGAGCTTGTAACGTTATGTTCGTGGCTAGCGCTGTCCTTCCACATGTGAATGAACTGAACGCGACCCAACACGAAGGTTCGCAGCATACTCGAAGTTGCTCGCAATGTTACTGCTATCGAGATGGACCCGCGGACGGCAGTAGAGCTGGCGAAACGAGTTCAGGGAACGTGGGTGTATTTTCTTCGGGGGCATTTCTCCCTCTTAACTTTTCTTGTCACCTAGGCCTTCACAAAAACGACTCCAGATCGCGGTGGGCGATTTCTTAAAGGCGGAATTGCCGTACTTCGACGTCTGTATATCCAATACTCCATACAAGATCAGCTCGACGGTGGTATCCGCTTATTGTCCCACCGCCCTATCTTTCGTGTCGCAATCCTCATGTTTCAGCAAGAATTTGCACGACGCTTGGTCGCACAGTCCGGCTCCTCCTTGTGGTCCCGGCTCTCCGCAAATATCCAACTCTACGCCAAAGTAGATCACATTCGCGACGTGAAACGGAATAACTTCCGCTCCCAGGTCGAGAGCTCCGTGGTTCGGCTGGTTCCCCGAGATCCCCCGCCGCCAGTGAAATTTGAGGAATTCGATGGCTTGAAACGAGGTTCTTGTCTCCAAATTATTCCCTGTATTCCTGTCCCTCCGCCGTCCTCCTTGAGTACAGTTGTCGCTCCATGTCCCATCTTTGGGCCACTTTACGCAGAAGTTACGCCTACGGTTCCTACTAGTTTATCGTAAATTCCTGTAGACTCGGATTCAGATTTGGAATCACATCAGGAAAAACTCTGTGGGAAATAGCTCGCCGGTTAGCTCTGGGTATACAAATAGCGGTTTGTAGCTGTGGTAGCTCTGGCCCACCGATATATTGCTCTACAGCCCCCAAATAGCCATAGGGAAAGACTATAAAGAACACCATACCACCCAATGTGAGCTACTGTGAGCTATATGCACTTGCAATGGTACTATGTTGTACTTGATAGTCGTCGCCGGTCTGTAGATAGTTCTACTCGAACTCGAAGATTTAGTTGGGTTGCTACCAAGTGAATCTTCCCGGTCAAAGACATATCCAAACAGACAAAGTTCGCAGAAATTTCGTCACTAATATATAGTATGCCATAAAAGCTGGACGCATTCGGAGTCCGAGTCGAGGACTCGCGCGCTTAAACAGACGCCCAGCGGGATTTACGAAACTCCGCAACTCCGGACCTGGGCCGGCTGAACAGGATCATGTATACCTCAATTTCCAAGTGGAGGAACAGGGATGGAGAAAGCCTGAGTCTTGGCCTGAGTGGGACCGACGGAGCGTCGATGACTTCCACCCCAAGTCATTCAAACTCCGCCTGATGCGATGCCGCGCACACAAATGACGTGATTTGATGGCATCAGGTGGTTGGTTGACAACTCGCATACACACTATCTCTCTCTCTTTCCCCCACCATCCGCCTCTCTCCTGTTCCCCAATGATTCCCTTACCGACCTCTTCTGTGCCCCTCTGCGCTGTGTCGCTTTCCCGGCCGTCTGTGGCCATTTCACATCTGCGCTGTGCCGCATTCTCGGCCTTCTGTGGTCATTCCCTATCTGCGCTGCGTCGCATGCGCCATATGTGGCATCTGTGCTTGTCTCGCACTGCTGCCGCCTGTGGCCCTCTGTCTTACACTGACTTCCCTTCCTATTTTAGCTTCGTCTCTCTTCAAGGTTGATCAACTCGTCAAAAGTCCCGCAACCGGTGAGCATCGTCTTTTCTATACACTGCTGCTGATTTGTCCTGCCTCCTTTTAGAATTCCTCGTTGAATATGTGTACTCCTAGGTCAGTCCTGAATTCCCATATTTCCCCGCTGTTCGTTACTTACACTCCCCGTTCCAGATCAAGTGTGCCGCTCACCGGGCACCCGTACGTACCTTACTTATGGTGAGTGAGTCATCGTGACCCACCCCATCTCCTCATTCCCTCTGAATCTTCCCCTAGTCATCTGCTGTTGCGCGCTGCAATCAGCGGCCTTCATACTTGACTCCCTCGAGGGATATCGGGCAGGCAGCCAACACTTTTTCATTTGCATGTCGTAGTTGTTTTTCAATGCATATCTGTTTTCTTTCTTGTGTAGACTTCCACATCAATACATTGAGCTTTAACCACTATGCACTGCTATAGAGCGCAACAACGCTACAGATCTACGTGGCTATTTTAGCTACATGGATTGCTACAGGCGACTTTGTAGCAATCTGTAGCAGGTGCCTTGAACTACAAACCAGGGACATAGCTATTTTGCTATCCCAGCTATCCCAGCTATGTTGTGTTATATATTCAAGTGCTTTTTTCCTGATGCAAGTCGAGATTACTACTTCAGCGGCACAATTAGACAAAGAATGTTGTTCGGCGCCGGGGAAGAAGGACGTTGTTTACGCGTGTCTCCACTGTCCAGTGGCCTGCTCGACGACGACGACGAGCTAACCAGCCAAGGAAGGTCTAGAGCCGCGAGCCAGAGGGATTGGGAGCAGATACACGGGGATAGACACGGGTGTGCCCACGGATGTCAGCAAGACAAAACAAGCGGAAGGCGCGCGCCAACCCCTTCCATCGCGAACGGACCGTCACTACCCTCACAGAAGATCCCACTACCCACCTCCTCGTTCCTACCCCCACAGAGGAGCCAGCAAAGTACACGCATCCTCGCCCGCATTCCTATCCCCAGCAACAGCACGATCCAATATCCTACCCACAAGACTCGTATCAGTTCGACTACCCCCTCGAACTGTACTCGGACGAGCACAACTACCCCCTCGAGCCCTCCATGCCCGCACAGACCCAGTTTTATGTCCCCCAGGCACCCGCGAGCGACCTCGAGGTCCTTCAGAACCTCAAGGAGATGATCAAGGCTGGCCAGCACGAGTTTTACCGCGCCGTACCCCAGCCGCAGGCCCTTGCTGCGATTTATCTCGGACCTAATGCGCAGGTGGGCTTTTTTCATCGATTCCGCTGGCAGATCCCGCCTTTCCACCCGACTTTTTTCGGCGGTTTTTCCGTGTTTTCGAAGCCGAGACGAGCCTGAATGGATCCTTTGCTGGTGTCCACGTCGTAAATCACTCGTCGTGCAACGACAGGCGCTCATACCGGACTCCCTGCGTTTTCCGTGGCTCGTTGTTCTTTTCGTCATCCACTTTTTTTTCCTTCCTTGTTCTGACCAAACTCAAAGCCCGCGCAGCCAACTCCTACTGATCCCACTAATGGCTCGGCCGCCGCACCCGCTCCTGCTCCCGCACCTGCAGCCATGCACTCCTCTTGGGACCGTCCTGCGCCGTTGTCCGCATCCGCATCCGGCTCTGCATCCACGCCTGTGTATCACAACAACAACCAAAACCAAAACCACACCCGGGCTCGCCGTGATTCGACGGGCGTGGACCGCCGCCCGCCCGACCTCCGTACTCCCACCTCCACGTCTGCGCTCGACCGTCCACTCGGGGGCCGCAACTCGCTGGATCGTCCGCTAGGCGGTCGCAACTCCCTACCGGGTCAATCTCAAAATGCTGTCGCTCCCTCTACGGCTGCTCTCCCTGCTACGGCTGCGTCTGCTACTGCTCAAGCGCAAGGACAAGCTCCGCCGCCAAGCCTCCGAGACCGGATCGCGCCGCTCGGCGCTGCTGTCCCTTCGGAAAGTCAGGCCCCAAGCCACCCCCAACCCCCAACCCAAAATCAAACCTCCGGACAAGGACAAGGGCAACCTCAAGGCTCCATTGCTGCTGCTTCCTCTGCTGCTGCCCCTCTGGCTCCCACCGCGTCAAGCACGGCCCCAAACGCCCTCGCTGTCCCGACGCCCACGCCGACAACAGCTAATCCGCGCACTCTCGAGGAGCGTTTGTCTACGCCTCTCCAGAGTGAGCCCCCCGCGCGCTACGACGACCGCGCGCCCCCGCCTTCATCTGCCTCCTTGCCGAGGGACCGCTACGACCCGCGCGACCGCGACCGGGAGCGCGTTGCAGACCGATATATTCCTGCCAGTGCAGACCGGGACCGTGACCGCGACCGCGACCGCGAGCGATACGCGACCGGGGAACGGTACCCACCAAGCGGGGACCGCTACGTGCCTGCTGCGCCTCCGCCGCCCGCGGGAGATCGCTACATTCCCGCCAGCGCGGGCCTGCCGCCGCCCCCGCTGTCCGCAGCGGACCGAGACCGCTTCCCGCCGAGCGCGAGTGGGGAGCGTTTTGCACCGGTGTCGGCCATCGATAGAGATCGGGAGAGAGAGAGAGAGCGTGAAAGGGATCGGGAACGAGACAGGGAGAGAGAGATCCCGGCAAGCGCGAGTGGGGATCGCTTCGCGCCGGTGTCCGCTGTCGATAGAGACCGGGAGAGGGAGAGGGAAAGAGAAAGAGAAAGAGAGAGAGATCGTGCGCGCGCGTACCCCCTGCCTCCTCCCCCACCGCCCGCTGCGAGTCGGGCGCCTCCACCAAGAACGGCGTCCGTGGTGCCCGACAGACGCTACCCGTACGACGACAGAGAACGCCAGCCGGAGCCGGAACGCAGGGCGGACTACCCGAGAGCCGAGTGGGATGAAAGAGAGCGCGAGCGTCGGTACGCCGCCGCCCCCGTGCCCGCACCCGCCCCAGCACCTCCCGCGTATGAGCGGGAGCGCAGCGTCAGCGCCAATGGGCGCCCTCCCGGGCGCGACTGGCCCGCAGACTACCCCGGGCGCAACGGCGGTTGGGAGGCTCGCCGATCGCCTCCTCTACCGCTGCACCCGCCGTCGCACCCGCACGCGGCACACCCTGTGGGAGTGAGCGCCGTCGCAGCCGCGTCCGTGCATGCCGCACAGGCCCCGCTGCACAACCCACTTCCGGTACACCGCACCTACCGCCCGCCGTCGCCTTACCGCGACTCGCGCGTGCGGCCAAGGAGCTTGAGCCCGCCGAGGGTGGGCGGGGTCGGGGCTGGTCCGCCGGCGAAGAGGGCGAGGGGGGATGAGTATGGTGTGGCGGGTGGAGCAGGAGCGCCCGACTACTTCCGCCCGGCGGAGTCGTTGACTGCGCGGCTCGACCGCCAGCCGCCGCCGAGGGACGTGAGGGATCGCGAGCCGCCTCCAAGGGAGGCGCCGAGAGACGTTAGGGACATCCGCGACCGGGCGCCGCTGCCGCCGCCGCCAATACGCGATACACGCGACATGCGCCAACCGCCGCCACTTTCTGCACGGGACGCGCCGCTTTCTGCCCGGGATCAACCGCCGCTTTCCGCGCGTGAACCGCCGCTCTCCGCGCGCGAACCGCCGCGCGACAACCGTGATGTGCGCACACCCGCTCCACCACCTCCTGTGCGCGAAGCCCGCGACCTTAGGGACGCGCCGCCCCTACGCGATACCAGAGACATGCGCGACGTCCGCCCGCCGCCATCGTCCCCGATGCTGCACCGCACCGCGCCGATGTCGTCGCCCCTCCCGCCGCGGGATTCGCGCGATGCAAGAGACTCCCGCGGTGCCATGTCCTCGCCTCTGCCGCCTCCACCTCCCCGGGCGCCGCACCCGCTGCCCACAAGAGATCCGCGGGATCTGCGCGACCTCCCGCCTCGCGACATTCGCGACGCGCCTCTCCCGCCTAGGGACACGCGGCCACTGCCCCCGCGCGACCTCCGTGAGCGCGAGTCGCCGCGCCGCCCGCCGCCGCTACCGCTGCCCCACGCCCCGGCCGCAGGAAGCGGGTACTACGAGCGCCCAGATCCGCGGCTTGACCCGCGCGACGTACGCGACGTGCGCGACCTCAGGGATCCGCGCGACCCTCGGGACCTGCGGGACAGGGACCGGGACGTGCACATGCGCGATGCGCCGCCGCTGCACCATGTGCGGGATGTGCGAGACGCGGTGCCCATCCGTGATGTGCGGGATGCGGCGCCGATGCGGGATGTGCGCGACGCGGCGCCGATGCGGGATCCAAGAGACGCGGTGCCGATGCGCGACGCGCGGGATCATGCGCCGCCGCCCATGCGCGATGCGAGGGACGCGCCGATGCCGCGCGCGCCGCTCGATTACCCACCCCCGTCACACTCGCGCACGCCGCCGCCTTATTCTGCGGGGCGCGCGCCGTACAGGGATGATCGGGACAGGGCGCGGTATGCTGGGCCGCCGCCTCGGTGAAATGGATAAACTCACGAGGCACGTTTCTTTCTGTTTGCATACACGATAAATGCTTATCGGAAGAGTAGGCTTCCTCTTGTGTAGGACATGCAGAGAATATACATAAGAAACTATGATATGATTTATGCTAGGAGATGACCGGTATACGCGTGGGCTTAATGTATTGAGTAACTGTGCTTGTTTCTTGAATACATTCAAGCTGCAAGCACTTGTATTACGCTCGTTCAAGAAAATGTGCGCTTGACTTTCTACAGAGGAATGTTGGCATTCCACTTTAACTTTAAGATGTGCCCGTATTGCGTCCATGAGTGAACGATCCTCAAAACAGGCGCCGTGCAAGCGCCCAGAATATGTAACACCAGAAGGGGATAAGGAAGCACAGGTGCGGATGCTTTTCTTTCTGTCTCGTACCCAACTCGTACCACCACAGCAACTTGTCTCTCTAGCTGAATTCGTTTATTCCACATGACGTACCTTCAAAATAATCCAAGCTAGCTTAAGACGCAGCCAGCATGACTCGGAGATCTTCAAGATATTGGAGCTGTTAGTGGAGGGCGACCAGGAGTCAACAAGATTCTCAGAAGTGGTTGGCCAGTAGTGTGGATCCAGGCTATATTCGCCGAACTTCCGAGTGTGGAGAAAAAAATGCTGGACTTTTTGCCGCTGGTGTTACCCAACACATGAGAAGACGTCTGAAATCCGAAGGGTGTCCCTGGAATACTCGAGCAAGTTGTTCCTACAGAGCTTGAAAGAAGGAAGGGCATGCAGGAGCTCCTGATCGATCATCGACGCGCCTTGACGTTCACGATCGCCAACCGCGTTCTCCTCCTCCTCCTCTCTCTCGTCTGTTGTCTTTCTGGATTTCAATGCTCCGTCATTGTCTCGGTCACATGTCGTATGCCTGTGCACTCTTTGCTGACGTTTCGACGCTTCGAGCGCGTTGTTGTGCGGCCAAACAAGGCGAGTATATAAGCCGGAATCGCAGTTTGAACTCGGCATTGACTCTTGCTTCCCCCCCGCAATTGTCTACCCTTGCTTGCCTCCGCTCGCATCTGCTTTAAGCCTTCCAGCACACAAAGCAAACCCCCACCTCCTTCCCATCATGGTCACCCTCGTTCCCGCCGCCCTCCTCTGGATCGCCCTCATATACACCCCCGTGCTGCTGTCCCACCTCGTCTTCCCAAGGGTCCTCTATGAGTTCCCCGCCGTCTCTTCCATCTCCTCTCCCACGACGAGCATCAGCACCATTCACGCGACCTTGGACGCCATCCACGCGACCTTGGACACGTTCGGGCAAGTCTTCTCCCCCGTCCACTTCCCCTTGGACACCAACGTCCACGTTCGCAGGGAACACGCGCTTGTTCCCGACGCGTTCGACAACATCGTCACCGCACTTCCCAACGACAGCAACGCGTGCCTCTCAGCATCGGTTTCATCCTGCGTTCCGCGGGAAGATTGCACCTCCCTCAGCGCCCTCCCGCTGTTTGCTCTTCTTCTGCTCTGCGCGATCGCATACCCCACCATCGAATGCGTCCAGCGCGAGTCCAAGAAAGAGGTGTGTCTACTTTGATATCTTCTCTACTTTTGTCTTACATTCCATCAACAGATCGTTCTCTCGGTCCCAACCATCTTCGCCGAGGTGCAGAGACCAGATCGTGCTCGAGTGCTTGCGGAGGTGCCGCCAGCAACGGTTCGTAGTTTCATACCTTCTCCACTCCTCCTACTCACAATCTTCTTAGCCTCCCCACACACCGGCTCGAACGAATCCTCGCCATCTCTTCCTCGTGCCCGCATCCCCCACACCTGCAGGCGCAACCGTCCATCGCATCGAACTCGTGGAGCACGAGGCTAAGAAAGAAGTGCGTTTATCCTCAATTTCTTCTCTATCTTGTCTTATAATCTATCGACAGATCGTTCTCGCAGTCCCAACCATCCCCGCCGACGCGCACAAAGCAGACCGCGCTCGGGTACTTACCGAAGTGCCACCAGCAACGGTTCGTAATTGCATACATTCTCCCCTCCTCTTACTCACGGTCTCCTCAGCCTCTCCGAACGTCGGCTCGTGTCCGCACTCGAACGGACCCCGACTACCTCACTCTGCCCGCATCCCCGACACCCTCGGGCGCTGTCGTCCACCGCATCGAGTTGGTCCAAGGCGACGAAACCTCCACCAAAACACGGGTTCAGAGCCCTCGAATACTTACCGAAGTGCCGTCAGCAACGGTTCGTCTTTTCATGTGTTCTCCCTCCTCCTCCTACTCATAATCTTTCCAGGCTCCCCGCGCGTCGGCTCGTGCCCGGACTCGAACGGCTCCCGGTCACCTCCTCCTCGCACCCTCCTCCCCCACACCCGCTGGCGCAGCCGTCCAGCGCATCCTGCCGCTGCCCCCACTGCAAAGCCCTCCAGTTTCTCGGGTACCTCCACCTCCGCCGCCGACGGAGCCTATCCCTGTCATGATTTATCAGACGTCGGCATCGCTCGTTGCTCAACGCAGTCGCCATCATGCTCCGACGACGGACCCCATCTCCAGGACCATGATTTACGAGACTTCACCATCATTGGTTGCGCAACGGGCTCGGGCTCAGCAGCCTTCTCGCATCCCTCACCACCGCTCGGGTCCACCCACACGCACATACCCACCCTATCCACCCTACTACCACCTCGACCCCAACGCCTTCATGCAGACGGAAGCGCAGCGTTGCGAGTACCGCAGGCGCATGCACTTGCTCAGCATCCCGCTGGGCCGTGCGCCGGGTGTGCGGTAGACTCGAGCAAAGAAACCACATCGCCCCGCTCCAGACGCCCCAAACCCACCCGTCGCCCCGCCTATCCGACTCCAACTCGCCGTCTTCAATAAAGTCACTAACTCGCCGTCTTCGACCAGCACGCGGGCTCGCCGGCCGTCCGTCATGATTATCACCACCACCACAGCGCGGAGACGTGGGAGCAGCGGGAAGACGTTCCCTGCTGTTCTCGCCCTCCTCCGCGTCGCCTGGGTCAGAGGAGCCGACGGGCCTCTTTGATTCTGGGCGGGTGGAGCGCGGAGGGAGGGGGAGTAGTGTGAGGAAGACGTTCCTCTGCTGCTCTCGCCTCCTTCGCGCCGTCTGGGTCACAGGAGCCGACGGGCCCCTCTGTTCCCGGGCGCATGACACTCGACGCGCTGGTGGGCTCGCTTGTGGTCGGAGATGGCGACGCGGTGCACGAACTCGATGTGGACGACGATAGACGGGTCGAAATGGGCGGTTATGGCGTGTCTGGATGCTAGATGGTTTCTCCTCGCCTGCGTTTCTTCGATTCCTCGTTACCCTTGGCCTTATTTTATTTTGCTTATGTATCGGATATCTCATCTCTCATCTCTCATCTCTCTCTCTCTCCTCTCTACTGCTGGATCCGATGTGTATCTTTATCTCGATTCTCGATTGCTTCATTATATAAACTAGACTTATTTATTTCTCTCGTTTTCTCTCTCTCTCTCTCTTTCTCCGGATCACTTGTACTTGTATTTTGTGCTCATAGATAGACGGAATTGATTGCTTGTTTGCGTCTGAGTTTTTTCGAAAGATTTACTTCGAGTACATCCAAAGTGGCTGTGCAAACGTTCTAGGGTTAGGGTCTGCTCTGTGGAAAAAAAATCTGGCAGGCTTCTGGGCTTGACTCCAAGATACGAAACTGCAGTGTTTGGAATATTATATTCAGATACATTGTACATAGGTAGGAAATACATATAATTAATTACGATACTGTAAAGAAATCAGTCTCGCTCATTTCACAATAAAACGACACACACCTCGACGACGAGCGACTCTGGGAACGGCACAAGGTCCGCACGATTGTTGACATACCACTGCTGTGGCGCTCCGTGTGTAGTTTCCTCAAATCTAGAAAACATCAAAAGAGCGAAAGGGAAGAGTGGAGAGCGAGTCACCTGTTGAATTTTCCGGATGTACCAGGAGCCCTTTTGAGGCCCTTCAATGCAAGAATTTTGCCGAGCACTTGGGGGACGGTCTGCACAGAATTAGGACTTGGCAAGACAAGAAATGGGAGAAACGCACCTGTTCAAAGAACTTGGCAGAAAGGAGTCTGCGCGCGCACGACGTTCAGATTAAGAGAGAAGTGTATGATTAGCCAAAAAAGCTTACCCATGTTCTCCAATCCCGAGAATGGGTTTGTGTGCTGCGCTAATGCTAGTCTGAAAGTCTGGGGTGAGTAAAAGGTAAATGGTACCAGAAGACCGACACACATTCGCTTCTTTGATACTGACAAACACCCTGGCGCCGACAGGGACTCTCACGGATTCGACAACGAGGCCTGTCGCGTGCGCCGTGCGGTACACGCCCCAAACCTAAACATTGCGGGTCAGAAACAGCCGCATCAATAAGACAGAATTGAATTCACTGGAGGGTTCACAGCTACATGCACAAAATATCAGCACAAGCAACTGAACGAGTCGGCAAAACAACCCACCCAACGCAGCACGAACATGGGCAGCCACCTTGTTCTTGTCCTGCTGAGCTGCAGACTCAGCAAGGTCGACGATCTCCTGCCGTGCCTGTGTGCGGTTGTCGTCCAGATAATAGTTGACAACATGGGCGATCGCTTGCGACCAGTGCGCAGCGGTGGGCACGACCTCAGTGAACAGTGCTACAGCCAGTTCCGTCAGATCTGGCTTCTTTTCACGGAGCTTGACGAGGAAGTCCCGGCTGGGCGACGCATCGAAAATCTGGAGGAACACAGGGAGATCAAATTAAATGAAGATGGGAAGAAAAATCAGGTGTACCTGAGAGCCGAGTCGGAGATGGTGCCTCACCGCCTTCTCAAAGTCTTGGAAAGTCTTCTGCGAGCTCTCCCGCAGACGCCAATCGTTCGACGGCTCCGAGTTCAAGAAAACGTAACTGAACCGATCGATAAGTTTCGTGAACATGAGGCGGAAGGAAGTATAGATAACGCACCGGCAAACGTCCGAGAAGAGCCCATACAGCCTCTGCTCGTCCTTGATGTCGTCGCTCAGCGGCAAACCGGCCTAGATACCCGCAGATGAGCAAACAAGAAGAATAACAGCAGCAGAATCGTACAATCTCATGGCAGATCCAGTGCACCGGCAGCACATTGATCACATCGCGCACAATATCGACGTACTTGATTTCCCCCGTTTTTCCAATGTGGTTCAGGGATCGGTTTGCGATCAATTCATCGGTCTTTTTCCCGAAATACTCCACCGTTGTTTGGATGTTCTGCAACAGTGTCTCGTTCACCTGCACAGCGAGTTAGCACTACTCGTTGGGACAGGGGCGGGAAAGGGAAACGAACGAAAGCATGGTCGATGTCCGCATGATCGGTCACCATTTTCAGACGCTGTGAGTAGCCCGTGGGGAAAGCAGTGTGATTATCCAGAACCGCACGGACACTTTCATCCGTCTTCACCACCACTACTTCCTCCGCGTGTGCTAGGATCTCCGGCCGTGTCCAGATATACTTCTCCGCAAGGTCAGGGTTGTTCTTGGCGACAAAGTCGCGCATGTAGTCCGGCTGGAGGAACGGGAAGTGTGCGTAGGCCGACCGCGCGGGGTAATACTCGGGCAGCGTGCGGAAGAGGAGCTTAGTCAGCATTCCGCCGTACGAGCCGTCCTGCACGTCGAACTGGCAGTCGCGGTAGCCCCAGGCCGTCAGGTTGAACGCTGTCGCAAAAACGATTAGTTTGATTTCCGTGGGCGAAAGAAAAGGACCTACGTGTGAATTCAACGGTGAGGAAGCGGTCCCCGCGCGTCAGACAGACGGCGTCAGCGAGGATGGAGCGTGAGATAGTGTAGCCGGGACACAACCCAGCGCCTGCCATCGGCTCTTTAGCCTGCTCCGCCTGTAGCCCGACGTACAGCTCGAGATTCTCAATATCCTTGTAAAGTGACGCCGCAGCTTTCTAAATCGAATGGTCTCAGCGATGTGCGCGGAAACGGGAAGGGACCTATGACTCACAGAAACGTCCTTGTCAGGGTTCCACTGCTGGAAGTTGTCGTACGCTTTGAAACCCCATAAGCTGCGTTATCAATGGAGGGTGATAGGAACATACGCTTAAGCCCTAAGAATCGCCTGAAGTCGTTCATCTGGGCAGCAATGTAAATAGACGGAGGTTGACGGGATGGAAATACCAACGGAGCAAGCCCCCCATCGCCTCGCCTGCTCAATGCCGAGCACTTCTATGACGCGAAGCACCTCGGGGATACCGCGTGCTTTGTAGGCACCCGCCCTCCATGAAGTGGAATTGTGCAAGATCGTCGCGAGATCAGCGTCCTTGAACCGCCCATCGGCGCCTCGCTGGAGCCTGCAGTGCGGGGTCAGTAATCGGAGGCTGCGAAAGAAGCGCAGCACTCACTTAACATTATTATTATCGTAGAAGGTCCATTTCTTGACGTCCGGGTCCGGGATCATCTTCTCGTGGGCAACGTTCATAAAGTCCTCGATCGTGATCTAAAGGGACATGAAATTGTCAGTTCGGAGTTTGCAGCGAGGGAGAGGACGCACGGTGCTAAAGTCCTTGTTTTCGAATAGCTCGTTGAACATGTTCTCCGTCCACTGCGTGTCCTCTTTGGACAGGGCCGCGTGCCAGCGATACAGGAGATTGAACTCGAGGGAGACGACATTGCCTTCACCGCGCGGCGACAACTCGTGCGTCGATTCGCGTGACTGGGACAAGGGATCCAAGCGCCAGCTGTACCCGTCGCGGACAAGACCAAGAATAGCACCAACGTAATCTGGAGCAGGCTAAGCTATTTTAAATGCATAGGTGGAGAGAACACTCACCGCCCAAAATAATCTGCATGAAATATCCGCAGTTGACTAGGCGCGCGCGGTTGAAGATCTCGTCGTCCTGGGCGAGTTTTTCGGCGTCATTTTTGAACACGCTTTTATACGTGCCCGGCTCGTTCATCTCTAGGATCTTTTGAGCGGTGAACTAACCAAAAAAAATCAGCGCCATTCTCGTGATGAAATTTGAAACAAAAACACACGTTGTGGTTTCGACTCAGTAACACCAGCAATGCGCACGCCGCAGGGGGCATGAACAGCAGCCGGCTGTCCGCAAACACGTCCTCATGCAAACACCCGCGGCCATCTTTGTTCCTCACGCCGGAGACGTCTTTCTGGGAACCGTCGACGCCTTTCTGGGAGCCATCGAGGTCTTTTTGGGAGTTACCATACAAGATGCTGAGGTCAAGGTAACTGCTCGTAGCGTTGATGGTGGGGTCCTTGTGGCTCGTGTTGAACACGCTGTGGATCACGAGGTCGGCAAACGCGAAGAAGAGCGCGCTCATGCCTCCGGGATGCTCCACAAACTTCTCGCGGCGCATAAGGGTATCGAATACAAGACCGGCATCAGGGAGGCTCGCGGGCGGCGTGAAGTTGGTTCTAGGAACGGAGCGGGCATACGGGGAGTTTGCCTTGCCAAGGCCCGGAAAGAGCGGGACGTAGTTAGAGCCGTCGGGGTTGCGGTAAGCATACTTGATGGGGTTATTCGCCGCAGTGGGTGCGTTTTGGGGAAGGACACTGAGGTAGCTGCTGGGCGGGTGGGGAAGGTCCTTGTAAACTAAAAGGGATCAGATCGGTACGCAAGCCGTTTAGTCTCCCGGAGGCAGAAACACTGCACCCGCTCAGAAAGCTGGGTTCCCTTCCCAAATTCTATCTGAGGACGCGGAGCTTCGGGAGCAGTGTCTGCTACCGAGAGACCAGGTCAGACTCACGAATGTCGATGAGCGTGCTCTGCAGGCCCTTGGAGATTGACGCGAACTTCGTATTAGATAGGCGCGACATTAAAGTGACCAGATTCTCAAGCTGAGCATATTGTTAGGATCTATGCTGCCAGGAATCCAGACCGGACTTGCCACAAGCTTGCGGTCATCGAGCGATTCGAAATGTTTCACCGCGTCTAAGTACCCAGGCTGGTCTCGTCAATGCCTGTAGAGTGGGCGAGAGCGAGGACCTACTAGATCGGAAAACTCCAATGGAGTTTTGCGGATGTGTTCAGCGAGACTGTCGGGGTGCTCAGAGTCGAGCTTGTCGGGGTGGAGGTTTATGAACTTCAAGTTGGATATGCTGGGTATGAGGTTGGACATGGTGGGCAGGAATGCAGAAGCGAAGAAGCAATGGCGAGTATTTGTATGCGCGACAATAAATTAATCAGGCACTGTGTACATATCACGGAGTTTAGACATCGGTCGGGGTCGAGGCGCTGGCCGTTCCTGAGGCGGTGATGCCGAAAGTCGATATCAAATATCAAGATGGTTCAAGAGGGCCCCGGGCTGTGCAGGATGCGCTCGTCCACTTCTATTTTGGTGCCGGCGCTCTGCCTATTTATGTGGGTCTGCTCGAAAACAGTGCAGAAGAAAGTGAAATTTAAGCGAATTACACTGGCACTCCAGCCGAAGTGCATAGATCCGAAGGCATCTCCGGCGGGTTCGGGATGGACCTGCACACTAGTGTGCATTGCAGGATACGTATACTTTTCGGCGCCCAGCGGGCTAGTTAATCAATCTAATGTTCCATGCCTAACAATCAGCGGGCAATCACTCCCACTGACGTTTAAAAAACAAAAGACTTGTGTGTCGGGTAGTTACCCGTGAATCCAAATAGTAATGTATACCTACAAGTCCATCAAGTACAAAGGCATACGAGCAGAGATATTAATTTATAGATGAGGCGTCTAACGCAACGCAGCTGAAACTGAAGCAAATCGGGATGCCAGGGATGATGAATCACTTCACTCTACATGATAACACAACAAGAGTTTTGCTGTAGAGACGCGTGGTGAGAAGCTGGATGCTGTCCACGGAACAAATACGCACCTTCTTGGCGGTCTTGTAGAACATCTTGCTCTGGGCGGACAGGTGATTCGAACGGTCGACAAGCGTGTCTAGCCGTTCGCCGCGTTGCAGCACGGACTCGATGGTCTTGTGCTAAATCCGGGCAAAGCGAATCAACACCGCATCCCGCATCAACCACTCCCGGAGTGATAGAGGGGGCTGGTACTCACCAGAACAATCTTCGTCTCGTCCAGTTCCTGCTGGACCCGCATGATCGTATCCGCTTGCCGCGGGTCCTGGTACCTGGTGACATACGTCGCCAGCTCAGGGAACGAGATCGTTGCCGGATTGTCCCACGATGCCTGCGGTACCTTTGCCACAAAGTCGTCCAGAACCTTGGCTAACAATGAAAATGCGGGTCGAACAGGGTATTCCTGGTCCGTGATGATCACCGCTGAGGGGCTGGTTAGATACCCACTTGTTTCAGCGAAGGCGGGACGACTCGCCTGCCAGCTGCTCGGACCCCCCGCGGTTGTATACATGGGCGGTGTAGTTGTTTTCCTGGACGCTCTGGCGTTGCCCCTGGGGCGTGCGCTCGGCAACTGTCTTGGAGAAGAAAGACATGAACTCCCCGACAGAGCCCTTCTGGTAGAACGAGAACGAGGAGAGCTCATTGGCATTGCTGAGCAGGGTGCTAGCCCCAGAGGGTGGTGCTTGAAGCACAGAAATTGAAAAGATCTTCATTGCTTCGGAGTGGTCGTGGTCGTAGTCGTGCGGTAATGTGAAGTGTGACTTGCGTGATGCGTGACATGTCTCTCTACTCCTACTAGTACGTTTGTCTACGCGTCCTTGACATACCTCGCCAACTCCTTGACGTCCTTGCTGTCGTTGCCCATCAGCTCTTCTAACCCCTTCTTCCTCAGGAACGCGTGGTCTTCCCAGTGAAAGCTACTGGCATTTGAATCTCAGGTTTCCTTGCAAAAACAAACACTCACCCAGGTACCACCACCTCTGTAATCAAACACCCAGTCTTCCCCCCCGCCGTTTTATCCTGCACATCTGCTTCTAGCAGCCTCGACATCTTCCACACTCCCGTCCCGACAATTAAGAGTCGGGTCTCCCCGTTTTCAATGTCCGGCCCCACCACCCGCCGTTCCACAGTCGGTGCGTGGCCTAGTCTGGGTGTGATCAACGTATACTCTGCGCGACCTTGGTGATGAACGTGATACGTCTGTCCAATCTAACGCGTTTTGTTTCCGTGTCATGTGAAACCGGACGCACCACAGACTTGTTCATGTGGAAGTAACCGTGCGGGCTGTCGCGTGTGAGCAGGTAATATATCGACGTTGCGAGCGCGCGAGGGGGTTCGCCCTCTACCATCGACATCAGCAACACGCCCAAACTCGAATGGGATACTCGACGACATACCCACAAACGGCGTTCCTACCACCTCCTTCTGCCGGTCTGTCTCTACATAATACCCTGAGGATGAACAAATCAGACTCGGGCCTAGAAACGGCTCACAACATAAGCATACCTCCCTCCGGGTGCCTCTCCAGCCCGAGTTGCGCGATGAGTTCTTGCGCAGTGTCTTGCATGCGGTTGATGGCCATATTTTATGTGGTTGCTCGCACAAGAGGTTTTATATCTTTTATATCAGCTCGTATCGCCGATCGCTGACTGAACACTGCTTGGTGGTCTTTTGATCTGCTGCTTATCTGCCTCCGCAAAACGGCGAACGTTAAAAGGGCGATCAGTCTCTCAGCCTGCGGACTTATATTGCAATACGTCACCTCGATGGTTGTAACGGCTCATTATCAACTCAGTCTCGACCAGAGGCACTGGAAGAGTTGTGCGCTAAGTACTGCTAAGTACCGATCGCACTTATCTCGCGTGTTCATATCCAGGTCGATCTGAAACAAATCTTCATGGGGGAAAGGAATGAGCCTCGCGTTTCATGTAGTAGCTTGGTAAGAGCGGCGCATACGGCTAGTTTCTCGGCGCAGAATCGTAAGCATGGTTTGAATCCAATACATGCATAAAACGACGGAAACTATAGACGTATTTATATCGACGACATAAATTTTGGACCTAACAGTAGAAATTCAACCCGTACGTTCATGAATCAAAGCCTCCACGTAGACAAAGAATACAACATATCTACTTATTCAAGAAAGCTAAGCGCTGGGTTGATGTTCGAAAACGCTCGAATGGCCGTATTCCAAAGCGTGGCGCCCTCTCAGTGCCAGCGCTTGTACCGTTGTTGGCGGTCCGTCCCTCCAAGCTTCGATGAAGCAATCAACAAGGCCAGCGTAGCTTGGGGCCGTGATAGAATATAATGGACGGTCCCGCATATAAGGGCGAAGGAGCTTTTTACAAGTGCGGTGAAGTTCACGTAGAACTGCAAACGCCATTCGCTCGATAGTGAATCCATCCAAGCCCAAGAGTGCGATGGCGTAGTCGATCCATCGCATGGGTGTAAGGCCATGCATGGCTGGAATGACATGCAGAGAAGCAATGTCCCCGGGAAAAGATAGCGCACCGCGATTTCCACTGAGCCGTACCATGAATTTTCGTAAGCCCTCCATCGCGTCCATCTTGGGCATGCCGCTGTATTTGCGAAGGTGGAGGTATAAAGACATGACCGTGGTGAGGTAGGGATGTCGGCTGCTATCAGTTATGAGGCTTTTTCCGACTTCCCAGGACTTTTGAAGGATGTGATATTCTTCTTTAGCTCGTGAGATGGGATCTCCTTCAAGTATGGCTCTGCGTTCCCCGGCAAATATGGTGTTGGCATATGCCACAACGTTGCGCATTTTCCGCGCGAGTTCTTTGGCCTTGGCCTGTTTTCCATAATACTCGGGTTTGTGTGTATCAATCCAATTCTGAACCGACACTATAACGAGGCGTGCTAGCTGGCGCAGTCGTTTCAAGGGATCCCGCGTGCCCCGGTCTAGCCAAAGGACGTGCTTGTGTAGTTCAAACTGAAACACCTTCTCGATTGTGATTGGAGAATCCCAGCACGGCTTCTTTTTGCCTTTCTTTTTTGCTGCGTCTCGCACCCGCCAACGGCAAAGTTGTGACATGAGGAGGTTATTTCGTTCTTCATTCCGTTCCGATTTGTCCCGTGAGTTTGCAGGGTATGACACTAAATTCCGAACCGCTTCTTCTGTCATCGAGTGGAAGGTACAGAGAACCGTCCATGTATCAATCATGAAGAATGATCTCATCGGGTTCAATGTGATGATGTCGTCGTTTGCATTGGGGCCCAAAACAGCGCGCAAGATGGTGCAGTATTCAGTGTTCTCCAATAATGAGTGGAGTTCCTCGGCCTGCGATTCAATCACCAGCCGCTGTGTGAGGCCGTCAATTATAAGGTATGTCAACAAGGATCGCGACAGCGATCCGGCGCGTGCTCGTTCTTCCCATCGTCCACGAAACTCGTTACGATAGTCCTCTAGCTCCTGAAAATGAATCCAAAGTGCCGCGCCATCTGGGTCCTCGTTGTCTGAAAGATCGTCGTCATCTTCGCTTTCCGTATCGCCGACGTCCTTGATGCTTGCGGCTTCTCGGCCTCCTTCGATGTGCTCCTCGTCGTCACTTTCTGCGTCGTCCTTGTCTGAAAGAAGCCGGCGTGTGGACAGGGGGAGGGCTGAAAGATCGTCGTCATCATCTTCGCTTTCGCTTTCACTTTCCGAATCGTAGACGTGCTCCTCGTCGTCGCATTCTGCGTCGTACCCGTCTGGAAGAAGCCGGGATCCAGACGGAGGGAGGTCCGAAAGATCTTCATCGCTTTCGCTTTTCGTATCGTTCCATTCTGCGTCCTCCTCGTCTGGAAGAAGCCATAATGCAGACGGGGGGAGCTCCGAAAGATCATCGTCGCTTTCGCTTTCCGTATCGCAAACGTCACGGTGCTCCTCTTCGTCGACGTCTGAAAGAAGCCGGAATGCGGACAAGGGGAGCTCCGAAAGATCGTCGTTTTCGCTTTCACTTTCGCCTTCGCTGTCGCTTTCCGTATCTGTATCCGTATCCGTGTCGCTTTCCATGTCGCTTTCCGTATCGCTGACCTGCTCCCCGTCGTCGCTGTCTGCCGAGTCTCGGTATCCAGCGAAACTCATAGAGAAGCATGAGACGATGGCGGGCTCTTTGTCGCTATCGGGTGTGTCATATCCGAGTGGGGTGTTGAACCAGATTTTGCGAACTTGGCGCATCTTTCCAATGAATGCGAAATGGGCCTCGTTGCTGGCAATCTGGTCTGGCATGTTCTCAGTGTACCACTTCCAACATTTCGTCCTCAGCTTGATGAGGGAATTGAAGCGGGACTCAAAAGATCGAGGGGGTTGCACTCCCCGTTTAGAAACGCTGCAAGCATGTTCAGTCGAAATAATGGAAAGAAAGGGAGGGATTACAGCTCTATAGACAGAGTCAGGTACTCGTTGAGACGGAGATCATATTCCGAGTTTGGAGAACCAGCGATTGGGAGCTTATGCGCTTTTGCCGTCCGGATGAGCCATCGCGTGATGATAGTGCTATGGTCCTTGTACCGACTCAGAGCCGAATGAACTTGAGGTGGCAGCCGGTGAGAGTTTCTGGATGCGGTATCCATGAGCAAGTCGGCGCAAGCCGAGTTTAATTTCATTTTGGCGCATCTTGGTGGCGGTCGGTGCCTTGTTTGGCTCAGCATCTTCCGAAGTCCGTGGGAGACGATGAGCAGAGGTCCTTGCTCGCCGCCTACAACGAGCTCAAGATGCCTGCAACACACACAATCCCCATTCCCGTCGGCCCGCCCACTGGAACCGTCCTCAAAAATGGGGTAGAACGTGAATTCATCACCAACATTTGCCTCGTTGCAGAACTAACTTCCTGGAACAGAACAGGCACAACTTCTGGGGCGACGCGAGGGACAAATCTATGTCCACTACGTAAACCAGGATAAACGCATGGACGAGTGGATACCCGAGGTCAACTTTATGCCTTCTGCCACCGATTCCCACCACTCGCGCAAGAGGAAGCGCTCGAGCCAGCATGACTCGGACGAGGGCTCGCCAGCCCCTGATGGCGAGCTTTCTGCCGAAGAAAATGGCGTTGAACGGACCATGGTCGTGTCTGAAGAAGATTATGACTTCCAGCACCACAAAAAGATCAATGCCCAACGCAACTTTGACAAAGTCCAGTTTGGAGACTGGCTGATAAGGACGTGGTGAGTAGCCGCCAAGTGTCTCGCCTCATTCGTCCCAATTCTTCGATTCCTCGGGAGCCTCCAAATCTACACTGGTCAGATATTTCACCGTCTCTTCGGCTGTAGCCCCCTGCGGGTGCCTCAGAGTAGCGATGCTGACAGCCCAAGAGGCGGAAGAAGCAGGACCGTCACTGGCCGATTCCCGTCTCGCGCGCAGTCTACTCGCTTCACGTTGGACGGCTGAATGAGCGGTGTTTCGACGGGATCTGTATCAGCGCATACTGAAAATTTGCAGGTATTTTTCTCCGTATCCTCTCATTGAAAACGAGGAGTCTGAGCTCCTCGTCGCTGGCTCCAACAAACTCAACGGTCACCCGAACGCCAACAACGGTGCTGGTTCGTCAGCGGTCTCTCCTGCTCCCAAAATCCCAGGAGTACGTCACACCACCGCGCGTTCGCACGCACGCGTCCTTGATCTATTCACAAACGGCCTGGGTCGCGTCGAGAAGTCGATGCTATGGGTGTGCCAGTTCTGCTTCAAGTACATGGCCGACGCCAATTTGTATGAGATGCACCGGCTCAAGTGCACCCACACTCATCCACCAGGCCGTAAGGTTTATCAGCGCGGTGCACATATCATCTGGGAGGTCGACGGCGCCCTACAAAAGGTGAGTCACCCATTTTTACGGCCACATTGTACTGACAGGCGTAGCTATACTGCCAAAACCTCTCACTATTCGGGAAGCTGTTCATCGATGTCAAAACCCTCTTCTTCGATTGCGATAATTGTGCGTTGTTCCTCTCTTTTGCGATGCGCGCTCGTCTGAATTCTCTCAGTTCTTTTTTATATAATGACCGACGCCGACTCGAAAAAGGACCACGTTTTCGGTTTCTTTTCCAAGGAAAAGGTGTCATATGACGACTATAATCTGGCGTGCATCATCACCCTTCCGCCGTACCAGCGCCAGGGCTTTGGCATGCTTATGATCGAGTTCAGTTATGAGCTCTCTCGTCGCGCGGGCAAAGTCGGCACTCCCGAGCGCCCACTTTCCGACCTCGGCCTGCGAAGCTACCTCGCTTACTGGGTCGGCACCCTCATCCGCTTCTTCCGGTGAGCCCGCCCTCCCCACGCCCTTAAGCTTGCAGGGCTGACGTCTGCCGCGCAGCCGCGTACTGCAGGCTCTGCCCCCAGGTCACCAGAAGATCACGTCGAAGGGTAACCTCCCCGACCTGCGCTCTCCGTCCCTTGAACTCGAGGATAACGGCACGCCAAGTGTCGTGAATGGGAACGGTGCTACTAGTGCCACGCCTAGTAACGGTGTCGCCAAACGCAAGAAGCGCACTAAGGGCTGGGACGGCGAGGTGGCCGACCTTTCTTTCTTAGGCGCCGCGCCTGCCAATGATGGTACGTTCATTCCTTCTTCCCTCCGCTGTGAGTCCGTGTTCGCTGACGCCAAAGCGTAGCGGAGTTCCTTAACTCATTCCGTACGTTTGAGATGACTGCGAACCCGAATGGCAGCGCGACCGTCGACGTTGTCCTTCGCTGTACACTCCGTGATATCGCGCGCGCAACGAACCTGCGTGTCGAGGACGCGGCATTCGCGCTGAACGAGATTGGATTACTTGCATTACGGCTTGCGAGCGAGGACGCCGAGGAGGTACGGCACACGCTACAGGCGACGCAGGACGCAGGTACGGATGCGCCCGTCGACAACGCAAACAAGTTCGTGTTTATCTCACGGGCGATGGTGGAACGCGTGGCCGCGGATAGAAACGTGAAAAAGCCGTGTATGGAGGTCGAATATTGTATTGACTAGAATGAATGGATTTATTGTTCAGCTCGTACGGAACGGGTCGGAAAGGAAGCTCCACTTCTGATCAGGTAAATGTAGTTCTGTTCTATGGGTAGAAATGCGGTCTGACCAAAGGCGGAGAGTTTGTGACCCGAGTCACGGTGTGACGATCAATCATTTGAGCCCAAAACGGGATACTTAATCCCAACTTAATCCACACCGGTCCGAGCAGCCTTTTTCTGGTCATCTTTTTAAAGTATTTGGTCTTTCCCTGCTCTTGCCAATTTTTCCGTGTTGTGTGCGTTGTGTTGGAACGCGATCTTCAGCCCACAGAGCTGCCGTACACGGCTATCCCGGCGGTCATCGAAATTTGATAGGTTTCCTTTGGATCCCGGAGATCCGTATATTTAGCGGACTCCGACGAAAAACCGTTCGGAAAATCATGTTTCCCATCAATTCGCACGGAAAGCGATGGAAAACCCACATGAATTTGGGTGGAAATGATGCATCAGTTCGGGCAAATCAACTGATGGTGATCATTTCGATAGGAATCCAACGAATATACGGCCCGTTAAATGTCGATGACTGCCGGGATAGCCGTGTACCAGGCCGTACCTTTGCGGAGGGAGTACTTAGAACTTTCGGAGTGGGAGACTGGAAGCTGAGGGAAATCATTGCCAAACAATGGCAATGATCCACTGCTGTGCCATGCGGCAGCGAATCCAAGGTGTAGCACCAGTTAATAAACCCATGGCGGCGTTCTGACCGTTAAAAGGGCGGAGACCTACGGCTGGACCCACATTCGAAACACCGATATCCCCTCACCAGAGTAATCTAGCAGCTTCATAACAGTACAGCTATGTGGGTCGTCTATATTAGTCCGCTCAGTATATTCATATTTTCGACCAGGTTCAACCATGTGGTGGGTCTTAACCACGACATAATTTGGACTACTGTTGAAATCATTTCATAGGTTAAGTATAGGTAATGTGCTCAACTGTGTCCTGGTCTGCGTCCTCATCGTACAGCTGAGTATGTGTCTCCTTTTCATATAGAGTCAAAGCCAATTTTTTATTATACGATCAAGACACCGTATTACCAGCGTTTTTCGTCGGACTCGCCACTGATTCGCTTCCTCGGTGCATTTCATCCCTTCAGTAACACTCAGTTCAGGGTCGCAGACCAATGGTTTTTCAACAGTCGGAGCTGTTGCTTTCTTCGACATAGCACAAGCCATCATGTTGACGTACCACGGGTGGTGGTTTGCATGGAGGTCATTGGAAGCCGACACAGCCGAGGTGGCTACTTCCGAGGCACTCATAACATTCACCTGTCAGTCGTCGCAATTCTGTGAGTGAATAAATCTTAGCTTTAAAGATACCATGACACCGACATGTACAGCAACTGTACTGGTCCAAATGTTTTTTGCCAGGCGGATCTGGTCTTGAATAACGAGTAAATTTATGAGGACTGTTGCGGCCAGTTTTATTTATAACATGATGCGACAGTTGGCCCTGACTTACGGGCTGTGGGTGGTGGTCGACGGGATACATGAAGCAAGTCGGCGACTCGGATTCCGACTCAATTCTCATTCATTTGACTGTTCATCTGGCGGTTGAGTTTAGGAAGCCCCACGTCTCATAGGATCGTAGCACGTGTGCCTGCTGGCCTATGGCGGTCCTTTTGCACATTTAATAATTCACGACTTTTTTTCAAGTTCAGACACTTTTTTCAGCTATTTTAGCTATTTCACGCCATTTTTTGAGTGTTCTCCAGATAACTCATCTTTTTTTTTTTGATATTGTCAATTTTCACCTTTTTGGGGGGAGGATGGATTTTTTTTAGGACAGACATCATTTTTTTTTCTATCGCTGCAGTTGGATCAAAATTTTCAAGACCCTCTCTTTTTTTTGGGGTGGGAACCTTAACCCCAACATAGGGTCAATCTTAGCTTGAAACTTTTTCATACTCGGGGAAAAAAAACTGGTTTGGGGAACACAACGGGTTCAAATTGAAAAAAAAACTTTGCCCGAGCTTCTGTCTCTATGTGTCATGTGACCAGTCGCGTTCTTAGCGATCACAAAACAATACCAAACAATGGAGGTCTTCAGGCTCCAGCTGGTGTTCTACAGCTCAGTAAGGTGCTCTGCACCATCTATTGGACTTACAGATATCATGCAACATACTCCTCCCCATATGTGGCAGACATGCTCCCAACAGGGATCTGCCATAGTGAAATCACTAGAGTTTGCACAGAAAACCAGGTTGAGGGGCCCATAACACAGTAAGGCTTTCAGTCTCGCTGGCTCAGATAAGCCTAATATCTATTTATAAGTCCCATAAATGTTGTGGGCCACCTTACTGAGCTGTAGAACACCAGCTGGAGCCTGAAGACCTCCATTGTTTGGTGTTGTTTTGTGATCGCTAAGAACGCGACTGGTCACATGACACATAGAGACAGAAGTCTCGGGCAAAGTTTTTTTTCAATTTGAACCCGTTGTGTTCCCCAAACCAGTTTTTTTTCCCCCGAGTATGAAAAAGTTTCAAGCTAAGATTGACCCTATGTTAGGGTTAAGGTTCCCACCCAAAAAAAAAACAGAGGGTCTTGAAAATTTTGATCCAACAGCGACGATGAAAAAAAAATGATGTCTGTCCTAAAAAAAAATCCATCTTCCCCCAAAAAAAGGTGAAAATTGACAATATCAAAAAAAAAAGATGAGGTATCTGGAGAACACTCAAAAAACGGCATGAAATAGCTAAAATAGCTGAAAAAAGTGTCTGAACTCGAAAAAAAGTCTTGAATTATTAAATGTGCAAAAGGACCGCCATACTGGCCTAGTAAACACCGTCCTTGATTCCAACACAGGGGTAATCTACATGGTGGATATATGTACATTTCCGTTGATATGTGCTGCTTTCGCGTCTTTCCTCGGAAATCGTCATTTTGTCGCGTGAGTAGCCCAAATTTTGAATTCCTCCTGCCCTGAAGCTAACCTCTCAGTGTGTATATATTCGGCAAAGCGTTCGTCCTCTTTTCCCCCATAAATCTCCGTGTGCCAAATGTATCCGCCATGTATTCGAAAAAATTGGCTTTGGCTTTGAATTCAAGACGCTCAAATTCCTTCCATGTTCCGGAACAATTGTTGGAACTGCCCTCGAATAAATCATTTTCGAAACAAAATTCAGCATTTCATTCCCAACGTTCCATTATCAAGGTCATGAAATATTAATAATTATGATGCAAGGCAAATGTAAAACCTCCAACTTGCCTCGACATTGAGTTCGTGGAAATCGAACTTGGTTCCAATTTAATTTGCCCATATTTAGATTTTGATCGGACTTTGCCGATGATGAACTTGCGTCCAACATTTCAAGTTCTGTCATCCACACCCCATGGCTCCGAGGCAATTCCAGGCTCATGCATGCCTTGCAAATTTCACAACGCACACCCTACTGGAATAGCCAGTGAACCCAGACCACGTTCACACCAGGTTCATTTTGACGGCCCTCCCCGGTCCGCAGTAGCCACATCGACTTCTCAGGCTCGTCCGTCGGTATGGACGCTACTCTATTAATATTTCTTTCCTCATGACGTACGACGTTCACGCGCGGAAGCTCTCACGTCCACCCTCCAGTACACACATTGCAAGGTTACTCTGGGAGCGGCGAGTCGCGTCCAGTGATCGGGATTCGTAGAGTAACACCCGCGAACATCAAGTTCTTTGCTGTGCTCTCTCTCAGAACTTCACCATGTCCCTACTGGCTGCCTCCGTACACGCTGTCTCTGACAAACAAAGAGCCATGTACGCCATCTTCTCGTATCGGTGCACACAATGTACTAATGCGATTTCTACAGTTTTGGGCCTGTGGTACGTCTCGTCTCGAGAAAAAATAGGACCCTGATGAACTGTGTGCTAGGTCATAGGCAACACACTTAACTGGTTGTTGCTTGGTGTTCTCCTCGTCCAGCTGAGTACGGAGATCCAGTAAAAAGCTCCAAGTCAAATGCTTAACCTGGTTGTTAGACCTGTACTACCGGCGTTTTGCGTTCGACCATTCGGCAATCCGCTCACTCGGTACTTGATAACTCCCTCCTCCCCCAGCCTCGTACAAGGCTGATTCGTCTGCCTTTTAGTCTGCACCATCCTTTTCCTCGACGTCGCCCACACCATCTTGTTAACTTACCACGCTTGGTGGCTTCGGATGACCGTGGACCAGTCAATATTTGGGGGAATGGTGCCATTCCAAGTGGCTAATGCGTCGGCCACCATGATAGCTTTTGCGTGCTGGTTAACACAGCTGAGTGAGTCAATGATCCCTTTCCGCCTTTCTACGATACTGAAGTCGTTCAGTTGCTGTACTAGTACAAACTTTTTACGCATGGTACCCGAAAACTCTTCAGCTCCTTATGCTAAGCTCACTGTCTCTTAGGCGGGTCTGGAGTCTTGCGAAGAGTAAATTTGTGTGCACCGTCGCGGTTGTTATCACCTTGGTGTGTTTTCACGAGAATCCACTTTCACCATTCAATAACATGGCATTACAGCTGGCCCTGGCCCGCGGCCTCAACACCATCTTCAATGCACTGGAGGTACGTCCGTGGGCGTCTGAATTTGCGGGATGATGCTTATATGCCTCACTGGTAGCTCTTGGGTTTCGGGATATACTACCGGGAGGCATTCTCCAATGGTATTCAGAATGGTTTGGGCCTGCACACTGCATTTCCGGTTAGAGGTTTCCCCTGCGCACTCGAACAGTCTTGATTCTTATTCGCCCTTAGATCTGGTCAGTAGGCGGTTTACTTCCAGACACTCTTATCTTGATTTGCATGGGATATATAGTGAATACTTTCCCTTCCTCTTCCTTACAACCATGATGACCATCCGACTGCAGCTCTCTCAATCCGAGGCAAACCCAAGTTCCGGGAGTAAGCCTGCGGCGCCGATAATCACGATCGCGCAAGTAGGCGTGTTCCCTATCATATGCGCGTGTATCGACGTGATATTGGTGACCTACGCCCCGCCGAATTATCATTTCATCGCGTTCGTTATTTATTTGACACCTTGAATTTCTGCATCTAACTCTCAACCTAGCACCTACATATTAGGCAAAATGTGGGTTCTTCATTCGATTAAATTGCACCCACATCCGCTCATGCTATTCTTCTACAGGTACACGAACAGTTTGGTTGCGTTTCTTAATTTACGCCGCTCGCGCTCGCGGACTGTATTGCCGAAGTGATAGGCGTTCGATACTATTTTTGTTCAGACGCTGTAATAATACCCGATTTTCCTCGCCCACGAAACATAAAATCACATTTTAAAATAAAGTCCATCTACAATACCACAACATAACACGCGCGCCAACTAGAACAGTCCCGCTAAATCGGCAAAAGGGTCTTTACCCTGCGGGGCCGGCGGTGGTTGTTGCTGTTGCCGAGGCTGCTGCTGCTGTTGCTGCACCTGCACCTGAGGTTGCACTATGCCGGTGCCATTAAAGTACGGAGGTTGCTGGGGCCGCGCGGCACTTGCGCCATCAAAGTAGCCTGGTAGCCCTGGCTGGCGCGGTATTTGGGCAGATCCCGGGCTGGGGGTAGATGGCAGCATGATAGAGCCGCCTAGCTGGGAGTGCGTCTGTGGTTGTGGCGGAGACTGTGGAGGTGCGGGACGCGTGGCGGGATTTACAGGTGGCGGCGAGCCCGCGCCCAGACCGCCGAAGAGGGCGTCCAGGTCATTCGTGGCACTGGGCGCCGGGGTCGGCTCATCAAAGTCGATAAGGGAAGTGGGGGCGGCGTATTGGGAAGGGACGGGATTGGCTGCGGCCGCGTAATCGCCACGACGGAAAGCCTCGTATCGCCCAAGAACGGTGTTGATCTGGTCGTTCATCTGAAGCAGGGTGTCTGTGATAGCGTTAGAGAAGGAATATATAATCAACAAAGGGACGCACCAAGAGACTCTGAATCATCTTCGGCAGCCTCAGCATCAGATATCCACTTTTGGATCTTGGGCCGTGAGGCGGTAAGGATGGTCGCAACTTGCTGAAGGAATAGTCAGCAAAATGCACAACACAAATAGATAAATGCATGCCTCGTAGACGTCCCCGGTCACGGATCGCTCGCCGCCAGCCATGTTTGCGTTATCCAGCATCTCACCAAGTAGGACGACCTTGCTCTCGAGGCGCTCGAGCTCGGAGAGCGCCTGAGTGCGATAGTCGACCTGCGCCGTCGGGTCTGCACCGGCCAAGGACTTCATGATCTCCTGTGCCACGAGGAGGTCCTTGGGGGTGCCTCGTCGAATGAGCTCCTGCAGTTTGGCACTCTGAGCTTCTCGATCCTCGGCCTCGAGCTCGGCGGCACTCTTCAGGTTAGCCGCGACAGCTGTGGCGCTAGAAGAAGCAGAGGGCGCTGCGCGGGGGACATGGCGGAATCGGTAGCCTTTGTGCATTAATAAGCGATGCATGTCGATAATATTGCTCAAATCTTCGCGCCATCGGGATTCAACACAGATCGTGTCCTTCCAGTTCTGGATAGTCTCCAGAATACGGGACATGACTGGGCCGGGGAACGGCGGGGGTCGGTCGGGGAAGCGCCGCACCAATTCGTTTAGAAACTCCTTGGTGCTTATCTGGAGATGGAAGGGATATCCACACGATTGGACGAGCGTGTCGAGGAGGGCGAGGGCAAGCAGGGCAACGTGAGGATTGCGATTGCAGGCGAGACGGGCGATGAGCATTGCAGCATCGCGAGGATTATTCGCCTTTTTGTCGTTTATATATTCCGCGACCTCCATATGCAGCGGATAGTTTGGTTCGTGGAGAGATGCATCGCAGGCGCGGGTTATGAGGAGTTCGATAGGTGACGTCGTCGACACCCACGACGGGTTCAGCATCGCTGCTGTGGTCGTGGCACACAAGCACTGCCGTCACGTGTGACATACTGCGAACGCGGTGCGCGCAGCGAAAACATGAATTAGAATTAAAAAATGTACATCTCATCTACAGGTACAGCGAAGAACAAAAGATGACCGAGTTCGGTCGCTCAAGCATCTCCGACGACTTTTCAAACTTCTCCTTCAATTCATCGTTGCCAATCACTTTAGCAGCCTGCGCCATTTGCCGGAGCAGCTCTCCGAGCCGTCTGAAAACACGAATCACGCTGCCTTCGAATTGGTCCGTGAGCTGCGCAAGTATGAGCATTGGAATGGTAAGAGATCCTCCAAATCACCGACCTTGCAGATATCGGAGAACGAGGCCCCACGACACCATTGCACAACCGCGTCCATGAGCTCGACCTTGAACGAAGCGACATATTCGGTCTCGTCGATTTCGATTTTAGACTCTTTTGAAACCTTGGCAATGCGTTTCGCGAGCTCCTGCATTGAGCGGAGGGGGGCCGCGAGTTCTTCCTTGAGTTTCGTTGTTTGCTCACTCTAATAGGAGCCGTCAGATTGAGAACAAAAGTCCCGTTCGAGAACGCACCTTGTCGGCAAACACGAAGCAGCTCAGAAGGGCGGCACACTGTTCGGGAGACAGCGTGTTGAACGCGCCATTGAATATGAGCTCTGTCAGAAGCAGCTCATCGCCAGAGCTGATCTCGCAGGCGACTCGACCCTTCATGTCGACGATATCATTGGAGTCCGTAAACCCTAGCCGCCGCAAGACACGTTTCCTGCACTTCAACTCCTCCATCTGCAGGACATCCCGTGTAGCCTGGATTCGCTTCTTGAGTGCACGGATCCGCTCCTTGGCCACTTCACGCTGCGCGTACATCTCGAATAGCTCCGGTAGCCGAGGGTCCTTGTGCAGAGGGCTCTCCAGCATCTTCTTCTCCATCACAGATATTTTCTGTTCAGTTCAGAGTCAGGATTGTAATACATGACAGCCTGATCTCGGATACGCACATCGACCAGGGCAGTGAACTTGTCGTCCTTAATCCCCAAGTTTACAATGGGATCCAACAACGCGATCCCATCGGGGAACCGTCTTTCGATCTCCAGTACGCTCTTCCATACAGTTTCCCGAGCGGTGTCCTGCCGCAAATCCTTTGGAAGGAATATCCGCAGGTGGCTTATGCCCTCGATCGTCGAGAGCAACACAGGCACGACGAGTGGGACCCCTTTCTTGCCAGCAGGGCACGGTTGTACGCCGCCAGGTGCGGCAGTGACGACCTGGCGGTCCTTGGAGACGGCGCCGCCGGGTGCACAATTAAGGAGGACGTCGATGATGTACTGCTCGTGAGGCGGGAGCTCTTCTGCCTTGGGCATGGGCCGGTTCTATGATAGGTTTAAGTAAATACGAAACGAGGTGCATCGGAAGGAAAGATGCCGTACTTTTGGCGGAAGTCTCTTCTGATAGTTGACGATGACGCCCCATCCAAAGTCCAACTTTTGGTATTTGACCTTCACAAGGCGACCCGCTTGCAGGAAAGGAAGAGAATACGTAGGATGGGTTACGACCTCGCGGAAATCACCTTTCATCTGGTCAATTTGCTGGCGGTACCGATAATACTCTCCAACGAGGACTTCATCGGGGATGACGGTGGTACCCTTGGCTTCCTCCTCCAGCTTCAGCTCTACGGAACACGAATAAGCGGGAGAAGCCAGGATGATAAAGAAAAGAAGACTTGCCGTCTTCCAGCTTGGGAACTCCTGCGTTACTCTGGAACTGGAAAAAGCACTTTTCGAGCATGAACTCTGGGCTGATTCCCTCAACCTTCATCAAGTTCAGGACCATGTTGTACCCGAGATAGAACGCAGAGTCCAGCCGATCGGCCTCCCCTTTGACCATATTGATTGCGGCACTGGGCTCCAACTTCTCGTCGCACATCATGATCACAACCCCTCGGTCGTCCAGCCCTCGTCGACCAGCACGCCCAGACATCTGGATGTACTCTCCAGATGTGAGATTACGGAATTCTCGCCCATCAAACTTGCGGGTCGTAGTGAAGACCACAGTCTTAGCAGGCATGTTGAGTCCAATTGAAAAGGTCTCGGTCGCAAACAAGACTTTGATGAGTCCTTCTTGGAAGAGAATTTCGATGACTTCTTTCAGGATAGGCAGAAGGCCGCCGTGATGGATGCCGATACCGCGACGGAGTAGGGGAAGGAGATTGGAGATCTGAGGGAGCTCGCGGTCTGCAGGAGCAAGATTGTCGATGGCGTTGGTGAAGATACTGCTGACGAGCTCCTGCTCCTCCGTTGAATTGAATTCGAATTTGGAAAGCGTCAATGCCAGAGCTTCACATTCGCGTTTGGCGAATGCAAATACAATCACAGGGTTATAGTTCTTTAGCATGATCATCTTGATGAGGCGCGATATGTCGGAAGGTCCTTGGGACAGTTAACTTGGGAAACGCGTATAAATGTCCGATGTACTGACCTTTCGGGCCGCCCTTCTTTGATTTTCCCTTCTTGCCTTTTCCGCCCCGCGAGTCAGCCGGGTCCTCGCCCATCCCTTCCTGTAGTTTCGCCATGGCTTTGCTGAAGTTGTCCTCTCGGAATTCGCCCTTCTCATTCACCACAAGATATATGCCCTCGCCGCCACATGGGAACATGTAATTCTGGAGGGGAGTTGGCCGGAAATCGGTGTAGACGACATGGCATGGCTGCTCGTGGGACTTGGAGATCCACTCGGCAAATTGCATGGCGTTGGGGATGGTGGCGGAGAGGAATACGTAACGAACGGTGTGAGGTAGGAGAATGATGGTTTCCTCCCATACCACACCACGCTCTTTATCGCGCATGTAGTGGATTTCATCGAAAATGACCCATGCCACTTCACGCATTACTTCTGAGCCACGATACAGCATGGATCGTAAAATCTGTTGGCTTAATTCTCAAACGATCATATAAATGTGCTGTGCGAGCTCACTTCGGTGGTCATTACTAGACAAGATGCTGAAGGATTGATAGTCACATCTCCCGTCATGAGACCGACGTCCCCAAATTCTGCCAGCATATCGCGATACTTTTGGTTACTCAGTGCCTACGAACGATGAATTAAACCGTCGATATATTGCCAACAAATAGCTACCTTTATAGGACTCGTATATATAACACGCTGCTTGTTATTAAGACACTGGGCTATCGCGTATTCAGCTACGACAGTTTTCCCAGCACTAGTATGCGCCGAAACCAGAACACTCTCATTCCGCTGTATAGCGTAAATGGAGACCCGTTGGAAAGGATCGAGTTCGAATTTGTATTCTCGGTCTGGTTTTGCAGGCGGGACATGGTTAGATATCGGGATGTAGTTGTAGCCGGGCGGCACAGCTACTTGGTGGCGGACCTGAGACGGACACAGTGAGTATCGGCGCGAAACCAGACATCCAGGACGACGCACCTGATGTCGGAGTTCGAGGCGCGTACCAGACTCGACGGATGAGCCTGTGAGACCAGCACTCGCTGCTACTTCGCGTTTTGCTTCAGTTTCGAAGTCATCCAGAACCACCGGATTCTGAGCGTCTACACGCGCTCGTTTGGGGGATGAAGGGCCTGGTTCGTTCCCGTTCTGGATTGCAGGATTTTGACCGCCGATCGAAACTGGTTGTGGAGAATTTGCCTTGCGTTTGCGCTGTTTCGGCGGAGCGGTTGTGACTTCTGCGGGCTCCGCGTGCATGTCATCGTCCTGGCCAGCGTCGCCATCGAGGAAGGAGAACAGATCCTTGTCCATGGCGGAAAGAAAACTTTATGAGTGACACTTGCGACATGTCACGTCGCATCAGCCACCAGAGCCGGGGAATGCCGAAGGCCACTCGTTCCAAACGACGAGGTCGACTTGTGTGTTCTCGCAATGTATATCCCTGAACGCTATGGTAAGTCATGAACACCCAGTCTTCCCATACGGATTCATGAACTTCAATCCCAAATCAACGCATAGGAATCAAAAGACGATTAGTCGCTCAGTTCAACAAAACTCACCGTCAGATTCAGGGAGAATTCTAATGGGAAACCCGGTTTCTCAGAGAAACCCCTCCCTAATAAGAAGTGTTATTAAGAACCCAAGTTCGCGAGAAACCTCTCCGAAACGGTCGTCAGTGGCCGCCGGAGACGGATGGCCTCTGGCCCCTGGTGGTTATGCATCTACTCGTAGCCAGTTTTTATTTAGCTGATACGCCCCGTGTGCCACAGCATCAGCATGATTTCTGTTGACACGCCCCAACTGAACCAAACCGGCTACAAGTAGATGCATAACCACCTGGGGCCACTGGCGATCGTTTCGGGGAGGGTTCTCAATAACACTTCTTATTGGGAGGGGTTTCTCATTAGAATTATCCCAGATTCAGACTTTGCTTCCAGTTACAAGAGGGTTGTCATTCTGTGAGCTGTAAGCTTGCTGACATCCAGATTCGACGATCAGGCTGTGTAGAACCAACATTAATAGTCCTTGGAAAAGTGGCATCGTGATCCGTGAATGCTCGAGTTCTTATTCCGCTAGCGCTGAAATACCATGTCCTGCGTTGATTCGACTTGACCGAGGGTTGAAGTTGACTTGTTGGTACGTACAGTTGAAAATATATATTTTGCTTACCCAACAGCGCTGACTGGCCCTCTCCTCGGTTCCTTCCTTCCGGCGGTTGACTGTTTTGCGGTTCGTCCTGTTCAGTGCATTTTGGCCGATTTATTCACAAGGCTGCAGAGTTAACGCGCGAGTTTTCAAGACTTTAACAAAGTACCCGGCCTTTTTCCGCAGTTCCTGTTGTCTCCAATGGTATAAATGGTGGGTTGTGGTGTCAGGTAGTCATCTCGCCCACGACTTTGGCACGTACAACGGCATTTCGGCGGATTCGCTCTGATTGAAGATTCGTTGCACTTTGAACTGCGCTTGCTGCGCTTAATGACATCGCAATCGAAGACTTCACATACTTCCGTGATCCGAACTTTCGACCGGGGTTGAAATACCCAATTGCCAGGAGAGACCTCCCGCAATGATTATCGACGTGGATGATGCCCCTCCTCCCTACCAACTCACACAATTCATCGAAGATACTACCACTGTCCGAGGCGAGTAACTAACCCGTCGCAGCTCTGACTTGCTCATTATGCGACACAGAGGATGGGCGCATCGACGTCGACCTAGATTCTAAACTCGGAAGAGTTTTATCGAAACTCGTTCCCCCCTTGCCCGAATACCCACCGGACGTCATCGATGCTCCCCGCCAGGATTGGCACATCAAACTCAACATCGTGATCCAGGTCGTGGGCAGTCGTGGAGATGTCCAGCCTTTCATCGCACTCGGGAACGAGCTGCAGAAACACGGTCATCGCGTGCGCCTTGCTACACACAACGTCTTCGAGGGTTTCGTTAGGGAATCTGGTCTAGAGTTCTATCCAATCGGCGGGGACCCAGCGGAGCTCATGGCGTACATGGTCAAGAACCCGGGCCTCATACCCAGTATGCAAAGCCTACGGCACGGCGACATTCAGCGGAAGCGCACCATGGTCTCGGAGATGCTCGACGGATGCTGGCGGAGTTGCGTGGAACCGGACACGGTCTCCCACGCGCCCTTTGTTGCGGAGGCTATCATTGCGAATCCGCCGAGCTTTGGGCATGTCCATTGTGCGCAGGCGCTCGGCATACCCCTCCATCTGATGTTCACCATGCCCTGGAGCAGCACCAGAGCGTTCCCGCACCCGTTAGCGAATCTTAAATATTCCAGCACAGATCCGGGGATTGCAAATTATATTTCTTATGGAATCGTCGAATTTTTAACATGGCAAGGGTGAGTGGAGAGAATTTGAGGAAATTCATAACTGACGAACAAGCACTCCAGTCTCGGGGACATAATCAACAAGTGGCGGGCGTCAGTAGACCTAGAACCTGTGCCCGCGACGGAAGGCGCGGCCCTCGCGGAAACCCTCAAAATCCCGTTTACCTATTGTTGGTCCCCAGCATTGGTGGCGAAACCGGCGGATTGGGATTCACACATTGGTAATTATCGTTATTATCCTCTCCTTTCTAATGCTGAATATCCAAGATATCTGTGGTTTCTTCTTCCGTGACCCGCCTAACTACGCGCCGCCGCCTGATCTCGATGCATTTCTACGAGCCGGTCCTCCGCCAGTCTATATCGGCTTTGGGAGTATCGTGATCGACGATCCGCGACGTATGAGCACCATCCTCCTGCAAGCGGTTCAGGCAGCGGGCGTTCGTGCAATCATTTCTCGCGGCTGGAGTAAGCTCGATGGACCAGTGCTGCCGAACGTGTTATATCTCGGCGACTGTCCACACGAGTGGCTGTTCCAGCACGTTGCGGCAGTGGTGCATCATGGAGGCGCGGGCACGACTGCCTGCGGTTTACTAAATGGGAAGCCTACAGCGATCGTACCGTTCTTTGGAGAGTGAGTGTAATTTGGTGGTTTCTCCTACTCGAGTTGACCGCTGTCGTATAGCCAACCTTTCTGGGGCAACATGGTGGCTGCCGCAGGAGCCGGGCCCAAACCTATTCATCACCAAGCCCTGGGTGTACGAAATCTTGCACAAGCGATCGCCTTTTGCCTTACTCCAGAGGCAGCAGCAGCAGCGAGAATCATCGCAGACAAGATGCGATCCGAGTCGGGGGTCCAGACAGCCGTTGCGTCTTTCCACGCGAACCTTCCTCTCGAACGTCTGACATGTGACATACTGTCCAATCGGCCGGCGGCTTGGACGATCAAGAAAGGCAAGAGGAAAATGCAGTTGTCCAAGCTCGCGGTCGCGGTGCTGACGCAGAATATGGGCACTGACCGCACGAGATTCAAAGTGTGCGTCGCAAAATATGCATTTGATGGACTATCCACAACGTCTAATCGCTTGCTTCAGACACGAGTCCAACCGAATCCTCATTGAGAATCGACGCTGGGACCCATTCACTGGTGCGTCTTCTGCGATCCTCGGCACCGTATCAGACATGGTCGACGCAACTGCTGGCATTTTCCTCAAACCGTACGAAGAACTCCGACATCCACTTCGGCGATCGAAAAGCTCTGATCATCCGAATACGCCCGACAACGACGGCGACCTTGGTGAAGGCCCGAGCCGCGTCGCTGGCGATGTGGAAACTCCCCGCGGCGGAATGCACACTGCAGCCGCAATGGCGGCCGCATCGGGGAAGAGTTTGGCTCGAGTGCTCAGCTCGTACGTCCGGGGCACGATGGTGGACATCCCGCTTGCGGCGACTGAGGGCCTGCGGTGCGTGCCCAAGTTGTACGGGCAACCGATCAGGGATCATGGGCGGGTTAAAGACTGGCGGAGCGGGGCAGCAGTGGCGGGGCGAACGTTTGCGTACGGACTAGCCGACGGATTTAGTGGACTCATCGTGGATCCCTACCAGGGCGCGCGAGAGGAGGGTGTAGTGGGGATGGCGAAGGGGGTCGGGAAGGGCGCGATTGGGTTTGGGACGAAGACGGGGTCTGCGATGCTGGGGCTGATCGCGTATCCTGGGCAGGGAATCCACAAGAGCATCCGCGCAGTTGCACACGCTCAAACCCGGAAACAAATCATAGCGGCAAGACATGCAGAAGGGGAATGGCTGGTGCGCACATTCCAAAACCTTGAGCGGCAGGAAGTCATTGTGGCCTACGCGGAGCTTCTATTGCGGCCTACGAGGAGCCTCGGTTCATGATCAGGGAACAAAACATATTTGGGACGCGAGGTGTTGCATGCGATCCAATGGGATATTCGTGCGAAGTGCACGCTCTTGGAGAACCTGACCAGTTTCCCCAAAATCCTTGGGAACGTTCAAACTTTGGTGACTTGCATAGCCACAATGTGGTTGAATTCGGACCTGCTCGGATCAAAGAATCGCGATCGGACTTGCTGCGAACATTTCTCTTTGCGTTTCTATTTCTTGGCCCCACGACTCGGAGTGCCACTGAATTTCCCAAATAGGTTGTCCGTCATCGCACACTTAACATTATATCAGCACTGAACGTTATGGTAATTTTCTCTTCTCGGACATATTGAATACGCGCCTTGCCTCTTACCTGATCAGAAGCGCTTCCTACGTATAGGTGTACGTCCTTCCCGGTAGCTATTCATTCATATACGATTGGCAAGGAGCATTTGACCCCTGTCCTGTCGTCCGAGTCGTTAACTTGAAGGCCTATGAGCAGTGTTGATTTTCGCATGGAATTGATAAACAAAATTTCACAGTCTATCTTGAGAATGGCCTTGCCTAGAGGAGCAGTATGTAAAACAAAACTCAGGTCAAGGGGCTACCGATCCCCGAAAAAAACACCCAAGGTCGGAATACGTTTTTCAGAGGTTTGGTCGACCCCCTCCCCTACGTAAGCAGGCACGTGCCATCAAATTTCCTTTCTGGGAGGTCAAAATTTTTAGAAACCACTCCCAGGTCCTTCAAACACTACAAGGAGCTGTATATACTATACCTAAACACATTCCAGATTAATTCCAGGTGCTTCGAAGCTTTACAGCACAATTTAGGCAACTTCGCTAGGTCGCTGAGACCACCACGTGATCAATCTGATGTGACATGATTCAAACTTTTGGAAGCCGAAATACCATAGAACACACAGAAAGGACTCAGATAAAGGTCTGAGCTCACATGGAGCATCTCAGAAACTTTCAATCAGATGATTTTGATCAGATGTGGTGGTAAATATTTTTGTTTTTTGTTCTAAGTGTTTTTCTGGGCATTTCAACGAGTTTGCAAAACAGGTATCCAATACATTTTTCAGCGGACAGAGGGACCCCCCCCCCTGTCCCTAATTAGGAAATTCCTTATCTCAGTAGCCCCTTGACTCAGGTACGATTGTTCAACTCTAGTTCAACTTGCACAGCCACCATCTGCACGTGCCCGGTTGGTTCAATTCGGACGCTGTTTTTAAATTACAATTCAGGCGCCAGGCCTACCCGTAAGAAAGATACATGAGAGTCGTAAATATACATTAATCCTAATTGTCGTGTCGCGTCGTCGCATTTAACATGCCCCTCCATCGACCCAAACACCAGCTGGAAAAATATCAACACTAGTTACATTTACTATGAGAAGATTACGCACCCGATCCACCTGGGGTATCGCCTTGAGTCCACCTGCGCACGTCCAGAGTCAAATATGAACAAAATCGCGTGGGCCACACGACTCACCATTGCGCAGTCCACAGGTGTGCGTTAAACGTAACTTTGAGCCCACCAGTATATATCGACTGGTTGGACGTAAGCTCGAGTCTGCTTTAAATATTGGATTGTCGCACCGTAGAAACCCAGGCCGCGACGCCAGCGCAAATCCCCGATCCCGGGGTGCCTGTGGGCGTTCCAGTCGTTGTAGTCGTCGTAGTCGTCCCAATGGTTCCCATGTTCGATCTTATGTTGTCCCACACGCTGTTGGGGTAGCTGGACAGGGAGCTGATGAGCAGACTATAATACTGGAACGATGAAAACACCCATACCTGAGATGGTTCGGGGTCTGGTCCAATGCACCAAGAGCACCTATACTAGCACCCACAAGCGACGTCGCGCCCGTCTGATCCTGCGATAGCTCCCAGAACATGGCCCCAGCAAGGCCATTGGTGTTTATGTATGCAGTCTTCAACCGAACGATGTTCGGCGTGTCGTACGAAACCAACTCTTTACTCGAGGAATCGTAGGAGTAGCTGGACACGTCGGTAGTGTTCTCGAAAACCTGTGCACCAACGACTGAAACACATTCAGAAGGAATTTAGGAAGGAGTTCATATACGCACTGGGCAGGGTTTTATACGTATAAACCCCAGTGTTGGGCCCAACCTATGGAGGAATGAGGTTTATTGGAATCGGCAGATTCACCAGCTCGACGTACATCGGTGAAGGATTGGCCGAGACCCGCAGTCCCTTCAAATGAACGGCCATAGAGCGGAATGCCTGGAAGATCAAATTTGAGGACGAGGAATGAGCCGGGTCTAAATTGGATTTACCCATAGTGATCTTGCTCGGTGTGGCACCGGCGCTCACAAAATGTTTAACAGCGGCGTCCGTGCTAACATTTGTCCTCGCTCCGCCGAACAAATTAGCTTGGTTGTCGGAGAAGGTGAGCCAGGAGCCGGCGTAGTCGTAGGCCTAACAGACTTGTTAATATTATATTGCCAGGGCAGATATAGCCACAATACCATGAGATTCCAGAATGTGAGGGCTGCGTATAAAATCAGTGCGAGTCGGATTGGGTGCACCTAGGATAAACGCACCTGCGTTCATCTGCGGAACGACAAGGAACTGGCTGTTGTTTAATCCAGCGGAGACGGCAGCGGAAAGGATATACGGCGTAGTATCGCCTTTCTTGGCTGCCAAAGCATTGAATGCAGTTCGCAATGCAGTGTACAGATCGGCAAATCCTTGCCCCTGTGCGGCATTGGCGGGGTATTCAAAGTCCAAATCGCTTCATCTTGGTGTGAGCGAAAGAGAGTGCATCCATGGGCTCTGACTCACATGCCATCAAAACCGTAGTCTTCAATCAACTGCACCGCGTTGGTCACGAAGGTCGCACGAGCCGTTGCACTTGTGACGAAGTTGAAGTGACCTGGAAAACAACATTGAGACGGGTGTCCATGAGCTTGGGAGGGAAATAATGCGGACCGGCCTGAGAGTATGTCCATCCACCAATCGATAGTGAGACCTTGAGATTCCGGTTTGCCATCTTCAGCAAATACATCTGCTTGAGGCACCCGTAGAGGTTGTTCCCGGTTTCTGACCATGAGTCGGTTGGGAAGTGTTTCTGGATGATCAAATTAAGGACGCCGATGATGTTCGTGATGGATATATTATACCTGCTCGTCGGCGTAGGGATCAGTAAGTGATATAGCCCCAGTGTTCGGGTCAACGTCCGCAAAACTGTAGAGTATATCTAACACTGGAGTCAGACAATGAGCATCGGTATGCAAAGTCCAACGCACGGGTAAGGGTTGAGACGACGATGTCGGTTGGCTCTGGGTCAAAATAGGATCAGGTGTGGGCAAGTCTAATGCCAAATGCCAACTCACGGAAGTTCCTGGAAATGAAGACCACGAGTTAGTAGTAGTTTGGAGAGTTATACTAGATCCCACTAACGCTCCGTAGATCCCCCAGTTGGTGAAGTAACCTAGAATCAATATGAATATTTTTTGAAGCAACGCAAGTGCGGAACACACGAACCAATGGAAACCTTGGATGTGGCCCGTTTTTGAACAACATGGGCGATCGGCTTCTCCTGGACCTTGACATTGGGTAACGGCGCAGAGACGTTGGCCGGCCGATGCATGACCTGTGTCGCATTACCAACATTCAGGATCGCGAATGCGGTCAGAAAAGCGAAGACGCGTTTCAACGACAAAGAGGCGGCCATTGCGAGCGGAGGTTCCGAGGTGAGGTTCGGGGAAACCGTCGAACAGTTTGTCCAGTGCGCCTTTTGAACCAATTTCCCGACGCCCAGTACTTGGCGTGAACATATCCAATTGAGAGAAGGATAACAGCCACATGGTGTCAATTTCACAAGAGACCAAGAGCTCGCGAGGGAGAGTCTTCCTGAGTCTCACATATGATAATTGTTATCCTGTGGCCTCGGATACGGTGATTGATATGGTCAGAAGGCAGCAGCCCGGTGCCATATGATGGGAAAGAAAATCGACGTCATAGAAAACAGATAGAAAAGAATCCCAACGTTCCATTTTGAGTCTTATCTCTGGGTTGATCAAGGATCCGGAAGAAAATCGGATGCGGACAGCTCGTCCGAGTCAAGGAGCGTGAGACCAAGCCATGTGAATCCGTATTCCGCATTCTTCGGGCAGAAGTGAGAGGTTCGCCTTAGTCTGCGCGCTAGAAACATAGAGGTGGATCAGCATCACCTTCCTTATTGGTCAGGTGAGGGTTGTTGAACTTTGTTGATATCGGACGCCACCGGTTCAACTCCTGCTCTCACCACAACTGGCCGCCTTGCTTAATTCCTCTCGAACGGGACTCATCTCTGAGTCGGATGAATCGCCAAGTTGAAGTCAGAATCGATGATGGCGATCACAAATGACCACCTATTATTGTCTCGGACGGACGCAAGACCGTCCTCTCAATGTGGTTCGCTCTCGGCTGACATTCGAAGCGCATGCTAAAGAAGCCACGCGAGTACAATCTACTACATCTACTGTAGCTGCATTGAGCGACGTTTGTTCCGATAGCGCTTCGGTAGCGCTGCTACCCAGATATGGTGTCCTCTTGGTTCCTTGACGACGTATGTCTTCGAACTGTTTCTCCCAGCTTCTTCCAAGATTCTGCCATTCCGTCGTTCGGGATACGGAACAGGTTCGGAGGAGCGGCGCTTTCGTTAATTATCCGGTGCTTTTAGGTGCCTTTTTTCTTTTCCAAGGTAAGTACATACGAATGCTTCTTTCGTTTGTGGGCTTCCCGAAGAATATAGAAGCGCGTCCCAAGGATCGCTGATGTTCACTTGCCGAGCATAGCCGAGAACACTACCGCGTCAGCAATACATAGCCATAACTTTTAAGTCACACTCTCTCCTCCCCGAACCGATTAATTATGCTCCCCTTGCGGCCTCCAGAATCCACCAGAAATTAGAATTGCCTGTTAAAGGCAATACTTAATAAAAGATCTACGCCGATCCGCGCTGATCTCGAGCAATGCCCGCATGTCAGTAAATCAGATTGCAACCATAATCTGCCGAGTCTCACCGATCTCAACGCTGAATTAATTATCACAGCAACTTCAGTGCAACCTTCGGCTGGCGGTGTTGAATTTGAATGACCTTTGAAAAAAATTGCCTCACCTTCCGCTGTACTTGCCTTGTACCACACAGTTCTCCTCCTCCTCTCGATACGATTCGGATTGCTTTATCAAGCCGCATGCAAAGATGCTATCACCTTTATCCTCTAGCCGATAATCTTGATCTCAATTCTGCTCGGGGATGCTGGATGCTTCTGTCCGAGCTTGCCGACGCGTCATCAAAGGCTTTATCGCGCGCGCTAGTTGGATTGCCGAGATCTCGACATGTCCGACGATAGCGCGATACATCGTCGTGTTGGTAATACTTCTGGTTCGTGCGTGGAATGTCGTCAAACAGACTTTATACCGGACGACAAGAAGACAGGATCTACTTATAAAGTCGGAGACTTGTCCGTGGTGTTGGAATTTCTTGCAGGTTGCGCACCCAACGGATTCGGCGGCGGATTATTATTGATTCCCCACCGCCGCCTCAATTAATTATCCCTCGAGAATCATATGCGCTTGCGGTCTCAATGCGGTCTGTGGAGCGGTAAGGATGTGCTATTGTAATCATCTGCACTTTTGATAGGACCGCGCTGCAATATACCCAACGCTCGCCAGCGGCTTCTTTATGGTCTTGGAATCACTTGCAAGACGCGACGGGTCGCGCAGCAAACGTCGGAAGACGATTTACCACTCGCAGCGTGATCTCAATTAATTGACATTCCTCGAGAATCATATGCACTTGCGATGATCTGCAGGCCGATTCTAACCGGTACCGCGCTCGAACACCTTCGAACACCCCTACTCAATGCCTTCAGCACCAGCCCTCACCACGATGAAAATAGAAGTGGTAGTGGGAGAATTTTGCGTCTCTCTGAACATCCACACATGTATCTCGAATCGTTGCCGTGCGTTTCAACGCCAAAGGCCGTTCACCATTCCAGAGGAGTGCTTTGAGTTGGAGGCCCGAGCTGTGTTGGTCCGGAGAGTTAGGAAGGTGGGAGTTTAGTCGTTGGAGAGGTTGAGTTGGTTGTTGGGAGGGCTGAGTTACTAGGAGAGTGAGCGGTTCTACTTCAACTTTCAATTCCACTCACAATATTGAGGTCAGGGGGTTCGATAGTACATCACACCTGGACCAGAATGAAAACAGAGTAGGATGGATGTCTCTCTGAACATCCCAATGCTCACACGAACTGTCGCCGCGGACTTCGATGTTCAACTCCGCTACTTCGAGTCCTCTCACGACTATTATTTAATATTGAGGTCAGGGAGATTCGATGGTAAGTACGTTGCGCTTTGTCGGGTCGCCCACTTTCTACGGCACTGGTAAGTCTTGACCTCTTCTGGATTATCCAAGACGTATGCCTGCCTGAACTGCTGGCCTATTTTTCAACTTGTTTAATGATTATATAACAATTGAGGTTACGTCGGGCGTTTTGCTACCACATCACGTTGGCTCGGGCATTTTGTACAGTATGTACTAGTGCGTCTTGACCTCCTCCGATCCAAGACGCCCAGTGATTCTGAACAACAGATATATTTACCAAACAAAACGAAAGTCGCAAGGTTGATTATGATTATGATACCGCTACTTTTGAGACTCCCCGGTATGTACTACTAGTACAGTACTCGCACTTGAAATTTGGGATGAACGAATCCCTCTGCTCCATTTTCGATTCCAGCACAACTGCGCCAGTTCTGCTTTTTTGAGCGCAAACTGGTACTGATCTGGTATTGAGTTATTAGTGCCCCTTCCCCGTGAATCACGAAATGGACCGAGGTAGCCCTGGGTTCGGAGACGAAACAGGGTACATACTACACGGACACACTATTGGAACTTGCCACATCCTACTGTAACAGCTGGCCTCCTTAGTTCACCCGGGGTTGGCATTTTATTGCACGGGTACTAATTTGAACTACTCACGGTAGCTGTAGTGCTCCTTAAGCCGTCTGGTTACGTTCGAGTGCTTAGTGCCCCTCCAATACAGAGCAATTTCCTGAGCGCCTCAAGAGAGTGCCCATCGACAAGACAAATCCGACTTTTGATCCGAATTTGAATTTGAAATTGACCCCGGTCAAAGCGACCGATATGAGTCATGTGATCCCTGCTCCAATCGGCTTAGCCGCACTTTAACTTTAACTTGAATGGCAGCAGTATTGGTGCCACATCAGTACACGCGAGTCGGATCGGATGACTGAAGGACGATGCGTGGGCAGCCGTTGCATCGAGAAGACTGTATTATATATCGGGCTGTGGCGGGAGTTGGCCAAGGTGAACGGGGAGTTTGCGGACGGAATGCGATGGGGCATATGTAGATTGGGAGGAACTGGCCGTCGATGGAGGAAATCATGCATCCGCTATAATAATCAAATAATAATAATAATTGGAAGTGCTCCATGAGCAAAGGAATCACTCTGCACGCGGTCTGGCTACGCAAATAAGTGTACAATGCCGATATTTGGGACGCCAGAGGCGGACGTCGGGGGTTCGGGGCCTCTCGGATGGATTCGCCGCGGCCAGGGACGGATTCCCAGGCGGCCTCGGATGGGCGGCGTTGGGGCGGGGCCTCGGACTCGGATGGATTCTCGGCCTCGGATTAAAGGTTGCATGGTGCGCATCAAGGCGCATCACATCGTGCTTGACACTTTTTATTTTTCGCCCTCTTTTCCGAGATTTCAGGTGAGTACGGCGAGCCTATGGAGAAGTGCATCCTGTTGAGAATACAAGGCAAAAGTAAGTATTTTGTGCTGCCTCTTGAGAATACAAGGACATCTGCTAGGGGTTGACAAGCGGAGTGAGCTCTGATTGACAGCTAAGGGAAAAACGGTAGACACTTTTGCATTTCTGCGGTCTGTTGCGTTGGGATGAAAAATGCAGGGTTGCGGTGGAGCTTTGGTGGAGCTCAAGTTTCATGAACCACGCTCGGCTCGAACTTTACTCTATAATTGAGGGTGTCTATCGGTTTTCACTTAGCTGGAGGATTTAGGCTTTGATTTGGCGAGAATAATGCGGAAAGGCAGGTTAATTGTTTTCTTCTTCTTTTCCCTCGGGTACTTGGCGTGTGATGGGTCCAGACTCAAGTCTCAACATAAAATCAAAAGTAAGGAACGATGGGACAGGATACCTAGGTTGCCAAGGAATCGGATGATGAACAGGAAGCTGAATATTAATTATTCATGGTGTCATAGATATGCTGAGGGTTGCCGCGGGTAAATCGAAAACCAAAAAAAAAAACACGCGAGAAGAGATCGAGCAGTTGGATGTAGAGGGGCGGTGACTCGAGTCAGTGCGTGTCGCGTGTCGTTAATCTCCTGGAATTAAAAGTCGTAAATAAGAGTCATAACAACCACTGTCTTTCGTTCAATCCGTCTATTCGGTGTCGCTAGCGAGAAGGAATGGAGCGAGAATCGAGACGAGTCGACGAACGGACTCATCAGGTAGGTAGGTATAGGTAGGTATATCTATTATCAGGATATACGATAGGATTGCCGACATCAGGTCCCGAATCGGAAGGCCGGATCCATTCGGCTATTCGGCAAACAGTGAAAAAGCTGTGCTGTGAAGCCTTATCCAAAAGACAACACGACCCCACAACGATTCGAGCCATACTGGGCGTGGATTCTGGTCAATCTTCTATCGAATTCTAACTCCGGGCAGGCTCTGGGCCCAGAATCTTGCGTTGGGCCTGTCAACGATTATCGGGAAGTCAAGGAGCAGAATCGGTATCTGGTATCGGAAGCAGGCCTGTTGTCCTCCGACACGATGTACGTGAAGGCAGCAAGGATGCTGCGTCATGCGTCACTCATACTCGATTCCCTGGCCGACGCGTGTATGCGCGCACCCCGAAGATGTGGACACGACGGGAATGCAGGGCGGACTCAATACATGTTTTGGGCCTTGCCTGGAATCATGATGGTTGCTTTACTTGCTTATCGCTGGCTATACTTTCGACGAATTTCTGACGAAAGATGCAAACGCCTCTGACGCTTTCTGCGCGTCATAGCAAGCAACGCGGGAAAAACGAGCTTTGGACACATGCAAATATTTTATCCAGGGAGATAAGCTGGATAAGGTTGCGGGTGGTGGCCGGGGTCCTTGATCGGCCAGCCCAACACAGACAGGATCCAGAAGGCGTTCAAATCCAACCCATGGACTCCACGCTCCATCCTTGACTTTTCTGCGCTCTTGCTGTCTAACGTCGACGACCCTACCCGTCGTCGCGGCTAGCCCTCCCTCCCGTCTTTCATCCCAACTCTCACCATGTCGCGACTCCAGAAGAACCGAAGCAACCGCAACTCGGGCCAGTCGCTCTCGGGGCGTTCAGCAGAGTCCTCGCAGCTCCCTTCAGACCCTCTTTCGCCTCCACGTCCTTTTTTCTTGGCCTCAGACTCCCGTCGCAATTCTGCATCAGACTCATCCTTATCGGACTCGGACAGAGAGCAGCCGACTTCTCCCATTCGCGGCCCACAAGCACGCCGTCGTTCCGGTATCATGGCCACCCCGTACTCCCCTGTTGCGTCGGCGACACCCATCACCACCAGCTTTTCGCGTCGCCGCAACTCGAACGGCATCGCGGGCCCGTCCAACCCTTTTAGCGAGCCCAGCGGAGACTCGGGATATGCGTACAACCAGGACCACGATGTCTACGCCCCCGTGCCTGGTGCCGGTGCGGAAGACCACGAGTTGTCCCCGACATGGAACGCAAACAACCTCTACTACAATGACGCCGAGGAACCCGCGTCTCCCGGCCGCGGTCGCGTCGGCTCGCGTCCTCCTCCCAGCAGTTTCCAATTCCCTTTTCAGTGTACGCATCTTTTTTTTTCTTCAGTATTGCAAACGCCAACTCCAATTTCCAATAGCACATCCGGGAAACCCTGATCCGCTGCCGGCGGTGAGACGCCGCTCAGGCTCGTTCGAGAGCCTCACCACGGACAACAACCATCCACAACGTGCCGTCTCGGACGCATCGCACGATGGCACGGGCCTGCCGCCGCCCTCCGCAGCCTTCATGTCCGGTGACCGCCGCAGCGCGTCCGCCTCGTCCATCAGCGGGATGAACAACACCTACCGCAACTCCGCCGCCGCGGGCATGATGTCCGCCTCCCAGACCGCGCTCAACGCCGCGTATTTGGCTGGTCAGGCGTCTGCGTCCGTGTCGGTGCAAGACCTCGGCGGCGCACCCGCGCCGCCTTTCGCCGGCGGGTCGATCCCGCGCACGTCCTCGCAGCAGAACTTCCGCGCGCCGTTCCTCTCGCCCGCGTCGCGCCCGGGCTCGTCGCTGTGGAGCCCGCCGTCGTATACAGGGAGCAACACGCTCGGGACCGGGCCTGGCGGCGGGTCGTCCAGCGCGCTGGTGCTGCCTGCGCCGCCCGCGCCAGCGCCGTCGACCCGGCTCCCTGGGAAGCTCTCCAAGGAGGAAAAGCCGTGGATGCAGGGCGCCGCCCCCCGTGCGCGCATTTCTTGGTGGTTGACCTTGTTCTGCATGATCATAGGCGTCGGCGGTGCCGCCCTGCTCTGCTTCTTCGGCGTGACGTCCGTCAACGTGTTCAAGGACTCGGAGTTGTGTCCGGTGTTGAGTGACGACTTCAACTCGTTCGATTTGACGAATACGTGGACGCGCGAGGTGCAGCTCGGCGGGTTTGGGTTAGTCTCCTTCTTTACACTACCCGTTTCGTTCGTTTTGGCTAATGCATTTAAACAGAAATGCAGAGTTCCAGATCGCGTCGTCGTTTGACAACGTGTCGTACACGAGCGGCGGGGAGCTCTACATCTTCCCGCAGCTGACGTCGGACTGGCTGGGCACGAGCACGGTCGAGTCGGGAACGGTGACGCTCGACCCGTGCACCGAGTCCGAGACCAACAAAACGGCGTGCACGGCGTCTGGGGGACCGAACAGCGTGATCAACCCCGTCTTGAGCGCGCGCATCAGCACCAAGGACCACTTCAGCATGACCTACGGCCGCGTCGAAGTGCGCGCGAAGCTGCCCCGAGGGTCCGTCTCCGTCTATTTTTTTTTATCGAACGCTGACGAGAAGGTGTGTAGTGATTGGCTGTGGCCTGCGATCTGGATGCTGCCCGTGAACGGGACGTGGCCCGAGAGCGGGGAGATCGACATCATGGAGGCGCGCGGGAACGGGCCGACGTACGCCGCGCAGGGGTCGAACTTTGTGCGGTCGACGATCCAGTACGGGCCGCTCGCGAGCGTGGTGAAGCTGCTGTTCGGGTGGTACGGGCTCAAGCGCACGAGCTTCGACAAGGGGTTCCACACGTACGGGATGGAGTGGGACGAACAGTGGATGCGCTTCTACGTCGACACGCGCGTGCACACCGTCCTTGATATCACGACCAAGACGAGCAAGGAGAGTTTCTGGAATCGCGCCAAGTGGGTGCCTTGATTTTTTTGTGTTGAATGGATGCTTATTGGGTGCAAAAGCTTCCCGGCCACAGCGCAGAACGGGTCGTCGGAGCAGGTTATAACGAACCCTTACACGAACATCAACAGTCCCTTTGACAAGCGTAGGTCATCTCTCTTCATCCCTTACAAGGCGTGCTGACGATGTTGTGCAGCATTCTACCTGATTATTGATCTTGCCGTGGGCGGCACGAGCGGGTGGTTCCCCGACAAGGTTGGCAACAAGCCGTGGTTCGACGGGTCGCTGTGTAGGTTTCCTTCCTCTTTCCTCTTCTGTATTCTGAACTTTCTGCAGCGGCGATGTTCGACTTTTGGCAAGCAAAAGATACCTGGTACGCGACGTGGCCCACCAGCGCCGCTGATCGTGCCTTCCGCATGTGCGTCTCCCTCGTTCACTTGTTTTAAAGCGGCCGCTGATATATATGCCGTTACAGCGATTCGGTGAAGATGTGGAAAAAGTGCTAGGCAACCAACCAACCATGTTGTGCGCTAAAATTGAACACACACGCCTGCATACCCGGGAGCACTTGGCTCGTATCTCTCGATACCTAGCATCTTGGCTCGTATTTCTCGATACCACACACGCACTTTGGCAATGACAATCGCGGACAATGCTACACATAGACGATTGTAGCAGCCATTTTAGCATTATAAATAGAAATATACTTATTGCCAAATAACTTTAATAAGCTTTTCTCGGTGTTTGTGCGAGGTGGTGCAATATTTTTTTTGAGTCGGCGGTACCGGGGACTATTCACGTATCTGCAGCGTCATATCCTGCCCTTGTTTTGCCCCGTTTGGCTTTCAGGGAATATGGACCAGGACCCTGGCCACCGCTCCATACGCGAAGCCCGATTTGATGCATCGCTTGTCTTTACCTAATTCCCAATATTTTTGGGACGCGTTTCCAACAGGCATGGATAAGTCCTGGGCGTGTGGGAAGCGGTCTCTTTTGCTAAGTCCTTGTCTCCTCCGTCCACCTCTCGCGCGCGCAAGGCACTATATTCGCGGGAGCTCTCGCCATGGATTACGACCGCTGGGATGCCCTCCTCCACTATCTTTTCCGCCAGACTCAAGGCGACGCCTGGTTCAGACCTGACGAGCCTGTTTCCTCTGGTGTAGCACTCCGCGTCTCTGATGGTACCGTTTCTGGCGGCGGCAGCGGCGGAAACACCCCCACCGGTAGCCCTTTTGTTGTCTGAAGGTATTCTCGCGTCTCATTCTGTATTAGGCGCACCCTCTGGGCCCGAATTCCGCGTTTTTCCGTACGAAAACCCGGCACTAGAGCCGTTCGAGACCGCCGTCGCCGCCCTCAATCCCCAGGTGGCAGTCAAAGTGCGCAGCGCCGCGGTCCATGCAGCTTTAGCAGACGTGTAGGTGTTTTTTTGGTTGGTATCGCGCCTCTGCGCTTGCTGACGCTGCTCGTGTGCAGATCTCCGGACGACAAGAGCATCTATGTTGACGCCAACACACGCATACAGATCCTCGAGACCATGCTGATGCTCCCGCACGCCGATAAGGAGCAGTGCGCTGCATTTATCGTAGGCAGCCCGTTATTAACCACGTTTTTTTCCGCTGATTTTTGCCCCAGCGAGACGAGCGGGTTCTCGTCGTGTGGTCCGAGTCCCTCGACGCTATAATTCCGACTTGCCAGGACTTTGAGGACCGGCTCATCAAGCTGCTCTGGCGCTCGCGCCCGACCGGGGCCTCTGCGTCCAACCCCAACTCCATCGCGGGCTCCGTCCTCTCGCACTCGTCCCTGGGCCAGGCCGGCAGGCTTTCCGACGCACGCCCGTACGACCCCGAGAAGCCCAACAGCAGCAATCCCTCCGAGGAAGGTAACGAAAAGCTGCGCACCAAGACGCGCGTGCGGCGCAACTGGTACGGCAAAAAGGTCGGCGTGACCACGACCACCATCGGCAGCGACGTAGAGGCCGGCCTGCGCGACCGCCGGGCCGCCAAGCTCTACGCACCCGTGTACAACGGGCTCGCTGCGGGTCTTTCGTTTGGTAAATACTTTTCTCCCCGTTGACCCAAGTCAGTTGCTAATTATTTCCCCAGTGTTCATTGGGAGCGGTGTTAGTAAGTAACTGCACGATTTGCAGTGTATTTTCAGGTTAATCCGTCTGCAGAAACCCTCTTGCAAGAATGGACTCTCGATGGGTCCTTTATCCGTTTCTCTCTGTTAGCGTTGACACCTCTGCTGTGGTGTGTCTCGCTCGTAGGTCAAATCTTACCTCGTTTTTTCGCCCCCTAATTTCTTTTGTAGTTTTTCGCACTGCAGCTCATCCAGAACATCAGCATGTGGTAAGCCAAACAAGTTGTATGTTCATCTTTCAGAGTCTAAGCCCCCACAGCGTCGGCCCCGTCGCGCACTTCCACGAGAACTCCAAGTACTACAGCGCGATCAAGCCGCGCGCGAACAAAGTCGTGGACGAGCACCTGCCGCACATCACCATCCAGATGCCCGTGTACAAGGAGAGCCTGGAGACCGTCCTGGCCCCCTCGATCGAGTCGCTCAAGAAGGCAATGCAGACGTACGCGCGCCAAGGCGGCACGTCGACCATCTTCATCAACGACGACGGCCTGCGCCTGCTCTCCGCGCCCGACCGCGACGAGCGCCTCACCTTCTACGCCAACCACAACATCGGCTGGGTCGCGCGCCCCAAACACGACGACCGCCCCGGCGGGTTCAAGCGCGCGGGGCGCTTCAAGAAGGCGAGCAACATGAACTACGGGCTCGAGCTCTCGCTCAAGGCGGAACGGCACCTCGACACGCTCGTCGCGAGCCAGGGGCTCGGCAACCCCAGCGCTACGCCAACGCTGGCGGAGCTGGGCGCGGGCTTCCCGGCCGGGGGCGCACCTGGGCACCACGGCTTCGGCACTCCAATCTCGATGCCGCACCGGATGAGCCTCGCGTCAGGCTTCGGGGACACACGCAGCTACATGGGCTCAGGACAGTACGGGATGCAGTACCAGAACCGCGAAGGCGACGACATGGGCGTGATCAACCCCGCGTGGGTCGACGGCGGCGTCGGCGAAGACCTCGAGGAGCGCGCGCTGGGCCTCGCGATCGAGGAGATGTATGAAGAGACGGGGCGCAAGTACCGGCCGTGGGCCGCGAACGGCAAGGCGACCCGGCTGGGCGAGTACGTGCTGATCGTGGACTCTGATACGATCGTGCCAGAGGTAAGCGTGGGCGAAGCTTGTCTTGGTGAGATACTGATGATGCTGGGTAGGACTGCCTGCGGGATGCTGCACGAGAGCTGACCGAGTGCCCGACCGTGGCGATTCTCCAACACGAGTCGGACGTGATGCAGGTCGCGCACCACTACTTCGAGAACGGCATTTCGTACTTCACACGGCGAGTCAACAGATGTATCTCGATGGGTGCGCTCTTCCCTCCCTACTTCCTTTAAAATCAACGCTGATTCGATGGCCCCAGCATGCGCCAATGGCGAAATCGCACCGTTCATGGGGCACAATGCGTTCCTGCGCTGGAAGGCGATCCAGGACGCGGCGTTCATCGACCCGGCGGACGGCAAGGAGAAGATCTGGTCCGAATCGAACGTGTCGGAGGACTTCGATATGGCGCTGCGCCTGCTGCTGCGCGGGTACATCATCCGCTGGGCGACGTACTCGAACGGTGGCTTCAAGGAGGGTGTCTCGCTCACTGTCGACGACGAGTTGAATCGCTGGCAAAAATACGCATATGGTGAGCGGTTTGCGACTAGTCTGTCGAGCTTCAACTTATGTCTTGTTCAGGATGCAGCGAGCTGCTTTTCCACCCGCTTATCCAGTGGTGGAGACGCGGTCCGGTCACTGCACAGATTCACAAGTTCCTGTGGTGCAAGGCTGCACCCATGCACTACAAGATCTCCATGATGGCTTGTAAGTTACTCGTTTCGCCCTTCATTATTCTCTCTGACATCCAACGTGCTAGATATGTTCTCATATTGTGCGTCCAGAGTCTCATCCGCTTTTAGCGGCTCTAATTCTCATGTTTTACAGACGGTATCGCTGCGTCGGTCACCATTGGCTTAGTCAACTACGTTCTCCTTGGATTTGAGTTCCCCGTCGACGGGTTCTACATCCCCAGTTTCGAGATTTGGCTCGCGTGCACGGTCGTCTTTTTCGGGACTGGGACCGTCGGATATACCCTCCTGGAATACCGTCTTGGGCATAAAGAGCTGGTGAGTGACCCCAGGCACCGTGGGTTCCATAAACGTTGACTTATCTCGCACGGCAGCTTCGTGGTGCTCTGATTAACCTGATGTGGTTGCCCTTCTTGTGCGTTATTGTTGTCTTCGGGGACCCCGGACGCATTCTGACTCCGTATCCGCGCAGCTTCTTCTTCTTTGGCGGCTTGGGTATCCCGGTCAGCCAAGCCATCCTGGCGCATCTATTTTCGTACAACATTTCCTGGTCGGCGACCATCAAGGAAGTGCAGCGCTCGAATTTCTTCAAGGAAATTCCAAAGATCTGCAAACGGTAAAAACGCCACCTTACTCTTTTGCTCGTCCGATAGCTAATTCATTTTCAATCAGGTTCTGGTTCCCCCTGATTGTCTCTATCACCATTATTGCCGGCATGATCGTGTGCTCCACGGATATTGTGCCTCTGCAGTGGCGCGTTGGTGGGGGCTCGTGGGGTGTCATTTTCCCCCTGTCGTAAGCTTCCTATCGGCCATGCCGCCTGTACGTGAACTGACTCCGGCTATTCCAGGATCGTGACATCCTGCCACATTCTTTTCCCGGTAAGGCAATTTGATGCCCTCGCCACAAACCCGTTTCTCATGATCCCCGCCTTTCCCTGTAGATTGTGCTGAACCCATGGCTCATGGTTTTCTCATATTGATTGGACACGCATCGTTTTGGACCAGACCGATTTTTTACGATACACACGGACGGTCAATGGCCTCCCGCTTATATTACCCCGTCGTCCGACACGCAACCAACTTGTGTTGCGGACAGACACGAACTTTCGCCACGACTGTTGTTTGTTTTCAGCGTTCCTTGATATACACCGCTCGCTTGCGTAGATTAACCTGCATGACATTGCTAATATGCTTTCTGCGCTGAAATACGACTATTTACTGCATTTGTTTTTTAGATACATAGTGTATATAAATGGACTTTAAATGTGTTTCTGCGTTATCTCTTGCAGCAGTATCTGACTTGACTTGACACTGACAGGGAATGACAGCGACAGGGGTATTCATACACTTTTGTTTTCGTTATTTCTTGGAACAGTACCGGGTGGGACCACACCCCGACTTCACTTGACAGGGAATGGAAGGGTATTCACACACGGAGGGAAAACTTTCGTCTCGAGTACATACCTGCTTGGGGTATATGTGAAGATCGTCGCAGTACCCTTTTACGTAGCCAGGGGAACTTTTATTTTTCGTTATCTCTTGGAACAGTATCGGGTGGGACCACGCCCCGATTTTACTTGACAGGGAATGGAAGAGTATTCATACACGGAGGGGAAACTTTCGTCCTGAGTACATACCTGCTTGAGGGTATGTGTGAAGATCGTCGCAGTACCTTTTAGGAACTCGGGCATGTTCGTGGTCCTTCCCGAACTCTGCACACCTGCTGTCGTAGCCAAGCTTTGCCCAGTACCTGGCCGACTCCCAGTCGGAGTGCATCGCGCAGAGCCCGCCGGCATCTGTCGCAAAATCGTCGACGTCTGCAGCATATCCCTCTTCTCTCAGGAGCCGTATAGCCCTGACGGCGTCGTCGACCACTCGTTGTCCGTGGAACTCTGGCTCGTGCGTCATCATCCTGTCGTACAGGACGGCAATCTCGCGCCTTCTGTCGTCGCTAGCTTTGAGATCCGCACCAGCGAGCGAACATGCCGCGCACAGGCATACGAAGCTCGAGCCGAAGTTATTGAGGAAGCGTCTCTGGCGCTGCTCGCGCGTGCTCCCGTAGACATTTCTGCCTCCCAAGTAGGTTACCTGGATCTCGTCCCCGAGGGCGATGTCGGCCAACGCAAATATCCTGTGCTGGCCGCTCTCCGCGTGCCACGAATATCTCGCGTTGGGGAGGCACGAGTGGTTGAATCGCGAGGCATTAACACAGAGGCCCTCCGGCAACGCATTGGTGCGGTAGATGTCGACGAAGATGTTGCCACCCTCAGCACTGTGGGAGTTGTGTAGCGATAGAAACTGGTCAACAGCACTGGGCGAGAGCCTATTAATGGCGGAAATGATGACTGAGGCGGCGGTCCTAATGTCGGTAGTTCGTCCGATCGACCTTCCTATTTCTTGGTGGGATATTAATGGTTTTTCCGCCAGGATCAGATCGCCTCGATGAAGGGCTCGAGTTGCAAAGGCTCCCTTGCCCATGCGCAGAGTATTTTTGATCTCGTAGCAGGTCTGATTGGTAGTAGGAGAAATGGTTCGGACGGGTACAGCTCCGGGTGTCGCATTGGCCGCGAGTGGATCTGTGGCGATTTCTTTATCTGCTGTTTCTGGCTTGCCGCCGTGAGCAACGAATGCTTTCATGTCTGAGGATGCCGCATCGGTACGTCCTGAATTATGATTTGGATATAACTTTACCTGCGCGAGCGCCTGTTAAATCACCTTGTACTCTCCTGGCCCGGGATCTTCTGAATAGTGCTTTCTGCATGTACGTGGTGTTGCCTGCGGATAGGTCGAGAGCCAGCGTAGCATCTGTTTCCGCATCCTTCCAGCTGCAACGAAACTAATCAGTCAGGCGGCCACACAACAGAGCGAAGAACTTTACTTGGCGAGATTCAAATTCGACATGGCCCTGTTCAACACATAAAGAGGATTGGCCGCATCCAACCCCATGGCATGGGTGTACAGTGAAGTTGCGACTTGATAGTCTCCCGCCTTGAAGGCCTCATTCGCCTACCAGGAGTTAGTGGATAATGAACAGCAAGACACAGTCAATATGTACTTGACGCTTTATGATCTCTGCTGGTGCCAACGCCATCGAATTCTGGGCTGTGGATGAGAGTAACTGAAGGGATTTTGTTTGAACACGCTTGCGCAATGTGGGTCCGGGGTTTGATAGGGAATTAATTTTGACTTTATAGAACGGGCTCTTCAGTTGTCGGAAAAACGTAAAACACAAACGCGTCGGGCAGTCCCCGGGGACCGCAAAATCGAAAGAACGTATGGATGTCTTTAAATTACAGACCAATCATGACTTGGAGAACGGTCGAAATAACCTGTGGCGGCGGTTATAACGTCTTCATGAGATACAGTATGGGTTCGAGATTCGAGTTCATTGGTTGCAAGCCACCTGGAGGCATCAGTTCCGAGGTGGCACTTCGTGGGTTGGCTGAATAATTTCAACAAGGGCCTTCATGGTCAAATCGTGGTTGAAAGTGAGGCTAACTATTGGCGCTTGTTTGATTCAAAGGCTATTGACGTATCGTCACAGTCGACGTCACATCACACCCTCGCTTATTTCAAGCGTCTGCCTGCGAACTGCTTTAATCCATAACACTCCCCTAATCGCACGACCACGATGGCTTCGAGACCACTGAACGATGATGAGGTCCTCAACGAAATGAACAAAATGGTCGGTATTCCAAAACGGTCCTGTTGTCGATAATGCATTGAAGACCAAGATCGTAGGTTGCGTTCATTAAACAAGAGGCGATGGAGAAGGCTCGCGAGATCCGTGTCAAGGCCGACGAGGAGTTTGCCATCGAGAAAGTCAGTTATGCCGCCCACTGCATCCGGCCTCCATCCCTAATCAGTGAGCGGCCAGGCGAAACTTGTGAAGCAGGAACAGCAGGCCATCGACGCGCAGTACGAGAAGAAGCGCAAGGGTGCGGAAGTCGCTCAGAAGATGTCAGTCCCCTCCTTCCTCCTCCTGCGCCGCCAAGGCTCACCCGTACAGCGCCCAATCCACATTAACCAACAAATCCCGCCTCAAGCTGCTCCATCGCAGAGAGGAGCACCTGCAGGACCTCTTCTCGACGTCCCGTTCGTCCGTGCTCGATTTGGCCAAGAACGACGGGCGATACGTGCAGTTCCTCGAGGGCGTCATCGTGCAGGGCTATCTGCAGGTGCTCGAGCCGAGCGTGGTAGTGTACTCCCGGAAGCGTGACGTAGCCTTGGCGCAGCAGGCGGCGGAAGCCGCTGCGCAGACCTACAAAGAAGTCAGCGGGCGGAACATGTCGTTTGAGGTGGAGGGGACCCTCAGCGACGACGGGTGAGTCTCCGTGTTCTAGCACCTGGCACCGCTGAGTTGAGGCCCGCAGTGCCGGCGGGGTCAAGCTCGTCAGCGGCTCGCGGCGTATCACCCTCGACAACACGTTGGACGAGCGCCTTCGGTTGCTTGAGGACAGGGTCAGTGTCCTTCCTCCTTTCAGCTGTCCTTTCAACTCACATTACATTATCTTAGATGCTCCCCGAGATCAGGATGGATCTCTTCGGACCGAACCCGAACCGCAAGTTCTTTACATGATGCAATGTTATTCCGCATGGACACGTACACACCAACTATTTATCGCGCTGAGGCAAATGGTCATAGAATGAATAATCGACGCATGCGTTTTGCTCTGAAGAGTCACATAATACACTTGGTGACCATTCCTCAAATCTCTAGCGGATGATTTCTCGACCTCAGGAGTCGGCAAGCTTGGTTAATTGTCTGGGGCTAGCTCGGCGGCACGGCTGTTCTTGATTGGCTACAGACGGTCAAAGCGTGAAATCTTGATGTCAGCTATAGGCAAGCGAAACGTCCTCCGAACAGTGGCCGGCAATCTTGAAGATCCCCCACTCGTTCCTCTTCATTCCTCTTGTTGAAAACTGGTACCATAAGTTGACCGGGCTGCGGTTACAAACGGAATAAATCGAGAACGCGATAGTTTACGTCCAAGCAACTTGGCCTCAAGCATGACAATTCTGAACAACTAACTCGGGAGTGATCGATGTGCTATATAGAATTGTTTCGTCACCCAGAAGCAGCTCGTTGAGAGTTGGCGTTTGCCAAGATTTTTGGGGACAGATCTATATATCTCGAATCGAATCCACCGCACCGCACCGCCGAAAGGCAGTCTCCATCTAACATTCAACACACAACGTTTCTAGTGTCTTAGAATATGTAACTTAGTTCACAAGCGAATTGGAGTGACGACCGCGGGACAGGTTTACACCTGTTGCGCGTCGAACGGCGACATTGAATGTATCTAAGTACACGCGGTATTGTACTCAGAGACGGCGACCACGACGACCACCCTAAATCACGACATCAGGATACTATAATAATCGCCAATGAAGTAGCAACGTACCTTTCTCCTGGTGCAATCGGTCGGGACGGGCGTGACGTCCTCGATGCGCCCGATGGACATGCCCGCACGGGCAAGAGCACGAAGCGCACTTTGTCCACCCGGTCCGGGGGTCTTGGTGCCAGTTCCACCGGTAGCACGGATCTTGATGTGCAGAGCGGTGATGCCGACTTCCTTGCAGCGCGCGGCGACGTCCTGCGCGGCAAGCATGGCGGCGTACGGAGACGACTCGTCGCGGTCGGCCTTGACCTTCATTCCGCCTGGGGTGGGCTGTTAGACTCGCTCGGAGCGGGGCTGCAAGGAAGAAGACGTGCCGGTAACGCGCGAGATGGTCTCCTTGCCGGACATGTCGGTGACGTGCACGAAGGTGTCGTTGAAGGACGCGAAGATGTGGGCGACACCGAAGACGCGCTCGCCCTCAGCAACCTGGGGGCCGAGGGAGACGGTGTTTTCCTCCTTGGGGGCTTTGGCTTTCTTAGGGGGCTAAACGACATCCAGCAGTCAGTTGGCTAATCCACTCATTTCGAGGACATGAAGCAGTGAAATATGCTGCCAGCCAGAACGAGAACAGGCATGGCGCCGTTGGACAAATAGGACGGACATACCATGGCGGAGTGGTCGGTTTTGCTTGAGGTAGAAGGAGGACCAAAATTTGCTTGAAGCGAGCGGACCCTAACCCTAGGGTGTTTGCACAGCCACCTTGGACGCGTGAAGTCGAAGCAAATCTTTCGGATTGAAACCTCAGACGCAAGCAGGCAATTGATTCCTTCTATGAGCACAAAAATACAAGTACAAGTGATCCGGAGAAAGAGAGAGAGAGAGAGAGAAAAAATGAGGGAAATAAATAAGTCTACGTCTATGTAAATGAAGCAATCGAGATAAGGATACACGTCGAAGCATTATACGGTCTACAGAGAGAGAGAGAGGTGAGAAATCCGATACATAAGCAAAAATAAGATATGGCCGAGACGAATGAGACTTCAAACTTGACAAGACCAGAGACATACGCGAAGAGAAACCATGAGAAACCCATCTAGCATCCAGACACGCCATAAACACCCATTGCGACCCGTCTATCGTCGTCCGCATCGAAGTCGTGCACCGCGTCGCCATCTCCGACCATAAGCGAGCTCACCAGCGCGTCGAGTATCATGCGCCCGGGAACAGAGGGGCCTGTCGGCTCCTCTGACCCAGACGGCGCGGAAGGAGGCGAGAGCAGCGGAGGAACGTCTTCCCCACACTACTCCATCCTCCCTCCACGCTCCACCCACCCAGAATCAAAGAGGCACGTCGGCGCCTCTGACCCAGGCGACGCGGAGGGCGAGAACGGCAGGGGAACGTCTCCCCCCGCCGATCCGTCCTCTCCCGGCTGTGGTGGTGGTGATGATCATGACGGACGGCCGACGAGCCCGCGTGCTGGTCGAAGACGGCGAGTTGGCGAATTTATCGAAGATGGCGAGTTGGAGTCGGATAGGCGGGGCGACGGGCGGGTTTGGGACGTCTGGAGCGGGGCGATGTGGTTTCTTTGCTCGAGTCTACCGCGCACCCGACGCACGGCCCAGCGGGATGCGGAGCAAGTGCATGCGCCTGCGGTACTCGCGACGCTGCGCTTCCGTCTGCATGAAGGCGTTTGGGTCGAGGTGGTAGTAGGGTGGATATGTGCGTGTGGGCGGACCCGAGCCGTGGTGGAGGATGCGTGAAGGCTGCTGCTGAGCACGAGCGCGCTGCGCAACCAGTGATGCCGAGGTTTCATAAATCATAGTCCTGAGCATTGGGTCCGTCGTCGGCTGCTGCTGAGCATGATGGCGACCACGTTGAGCAACGGGTGATGGCGACGTCTGATAAATCATGACGGGGATAGGTTCCGTCGACGGCGGAGGTGGAGGCACCCGAGAAACTGGAGGGCGTTGCAGTGGGGGCAGCGGCAGGATGCGATGGACGGCCGCGCCAGCGGGTGTGGGGGAGGAGGGTACGAGGAGGTGACCGGGAGCCGTTCGAGTCCGCGCACGAGCCGACGCGCGGGGAGCCTGAAAACATTATGAGTAGAAGGGAGAACACATGAAAAGACGAACCGTTGCTGACGGCGCTTCGGTAAGTACCCGAGCGCGATCTGGTCTGCAAACTCGTGGTTTGGTAAAGCTTTCTTGGGCGATTTCTTGGACCATAGCGGCGTTCTGTCAATGGATCATAAGACAAGATAACGAAGAAATTGATGATAAACGCACGTCTTTCTTAGCTTCGTGCTCCACGAGTTCGATGCGATGGACGGTTGCACCTGCAGGTGTAGGAGATGCGGGCACCAAGATGAGGTGGCGAGGATCCGTTCGAGCCGGTGTGTAGGGAGGCTAAAAAGATTGTGAGTAGGAGTGGAGAAGGTATGAAACGACGAACCGTTGCTGGCTGCACCTCCGTAAGCACTCGAGCACGATCTGGTCTTTGCACCTCGGTGAAGATGGTTGGGACCGAGAGAACGATCTGTCGACGGAATGTTAGACAAGCGAGAGAAGATATCAATAGACGCACCTCTTTCTTGGACTCGCGCTGGACGCATTCGATGGTGGGGTATGCGATCGCGCAGAGCAGAAGAAGAGCAAACAGAGGGAGGGCACTGAGGGAGGTGCAATCCGACCGCGGAACGCAGGATGAAACCGACGCCGAGAGGCACGCGGTGCCGTCGTTGGGAAGTGCGGTGACGATGGTGTCGAACGCGTCGGGAACAAGCGCGTGTTCCCCGCGAACGTGGACGTTGTTGGTGTCCAAGGGGAAGTGGACGGGGGAGAAGACTTGCTCGAACGTGTCCAAGGTCGCGTGAATGGTGCTGATGCTCGTCGCGGGAGGGGAGATGGACAGGACGGCGGGGAACTCATAGAGGACCCTTGGGAAGACGAGGTGGGACAGCAGCACGGGGGTGTATATGAGGGCGATCCAGAGGAGGGCGGCGGGAACGAGGGTGACCATGATGGGAAGGAGGTGGGGGTTTGCTTTGTGTGCTGGAAGGCTTAAAGCAGATGCGAGCGGAGGCAAGCAAGGGTAGACAATTGCGGGGGGGAAGCAAGAGTCAATGCCGAGTTCAAACTGCGATTCTGGCTTATATACTCGCCTTGTTTAGCCGCACAACAACGCGCTCGACGCGTCGAAACGTCAGCAAAGAGTGCACAGGCGTACAACATGTGACCGAGACAATGACGGCGGAGACTCGAGCATTGAAATCCAGAAAGACAACGGACGAGGGAGAGGAGGAGGAGAACGCGGTTGGCGATCGTGTATGTCAAGGCGCGTCGATGATCGATCAGGAGCTCCTGCATGCCCATCCTTCTTTCAAGCTCTGTAGGAACAACTTGCCCGAGTATTCCAGGACACCCTTCAGATTCCAGGTTCCTCATGTTTTAGGTAGCACCAGCGGCAAAAAATCCGGCATTTTTTTTTCTTCACACTAAGTTCGGCGGATATAGCCTGGATACACACTGCTGGCCAACCACTTCTGAGAATCTTGTCGACTCCTGGTCGCCTTCCACTAACAGCTCCATTATCTTGAGGATCTCCGAGTCATGCTGGCTGCGTCTTTAGCTAGCTTGGATTATTTCGAAGGTACGTCGTTTCCAATCAGAGAGCGCGTTCAGCAAGAGAGACAAGTTGCTGTCGTGCCACTGGCACTGGTAGGAGACAGAAAAGAAAAGTGTCCACATCCGTGCTTCCTTATCCCTTCTGGTGATGCTGTCTGGACCTGTCTGGACGGATCGTTGGACGGCGCCTGTTTTGAGGACGCGCCGGCCACTGTTTTGTGCTACAAGGACATTTAACCTGAAGAAGTCATCGTTGCAGTCCATCCAGCTTCAGTCGAGAAAGTCCCAAGTAGCCTGGCGCGAACTTGAAGCCCCAAGAATTGATTGAACTTTTGGCTTCTTCAGTGGGCGGACTATTCCAAGACAATTCACTACCACGTTTGCTGGTCCCTGGTGAGAATATCGCCTCCGTGTATGTGTCAAGGTGCTCGCTATCACCCTGAATGTGAGTCCCATACTCAGGCGGGAAATCAATCAGCGAGAAATGTGGCCAATCTTATTTTATGAAGGTCTCCGATCTCTATGTATGGTTGTTTAGCTTGGCTGGATTTCGACGGACCGACTTTGTCGTTTCAAACTGTCAACCCACGACGCGAAGTCGGACGCGCGGAATTGTTTTCTTTTGAGTCGCACTCACACTAAAACTATTACAGCCGATACTAGTCTATTAGTTACCGCGGGGTCACAAGTGGTGTCGAGCCTTATTATATAAGCATCCGTTTTGGGAAACCACGTGCAATGTCCTACTAACGCGTCTCGACGCGTCAAACGCGAAGTCAGCCTTTTACTCAACGGATTGAGTATAACTTATGTCCCGGGGGATGACCACGATATCTCTAAGTTCTCTCATTGTGAGGGAAACATGACTAGTGAAGGAATTTTGTGTTTCGTCGCGGAATCAGCCGAACAATTCTTGTAAGATGTAAATCATCGAAAAAAACCACCTTCATGCTAATTTTTTTTTGAAAATTTCGACACTTTGGACAACCGTTCTCTAAAGTCACGTCGAATCGCGCCAGACGAGATAGAACGCGGAAAAACGCGTGAAATAAATCAGTTGTTTGGTTGTGCATTGCCCATCATTACATAATAAGATTGGACGCCGCTAATCAAGCGCGGTAACTAACAGACTGTATAACGAGCGAGGCACGAGCGTTTTGTTAGTACAGCGTCTGTCAAGAGAGACAAAGCCGATACGGGTCTATCGGGAGGTTCTTCCTTTCCTTTTCTGCCATAGTATAATCTACTAGTTCCTACTACACTCATAGCATTAATGGGGTAGTGGTAACCTGGGTCGTTGCCAGTACAAATTACGTAAGCGGGTTCGACCCGCCGGGGGTTCGATTCCCTCTTAATGCATTCTTTTTGTCCTTTTTGCCCTGTTCCCTTTCCCTCCCTCCTTTCTGCTTACCCTTACGTAACACCTGATGGCAACGACCACTACCCATTAAATTTTAATACTATGAATGTCACCGGAACTAGTAGATCATACTATGGGCGGAAAGCTAAAAATTGCACTAAGTCCGAAAGGGGTTCGGACTTAGAACCAAAACCATAATTCCAGCCGATATCGACAGACAACTGAAATATTGCCGGAATCGAGTTGTTGACTTTGGCCACCAAAATCCAACTTCGGTCGGACCAATTAAAAAGTTGAACCAAAACGAAACAAGTACAAACTACAACCCGTTCACACTCAATAGGTTTTACCAGCTTGGACCCCGTCAAGGGAATTTATATTACAACGTGTGTACACAATCAGCAATCAGGGCCCCCCGGCCAACGCCAATATCTTCGCCGATGCCTGTTCTGCCGCCGACATGAGTAGGCCGTGGGGATTTCCATAGGGCAACGACGGTATGATCGACGCATCAACGACAAACAAATTGTTGGTGTTGAACACTTTGGTGTTTACGTCGACGACGGCCTTTCCGGCGGTCCCGATGATGTTGGATCCTATCCAGTGGTTGGAATCCATCGTGGACTGCAAACTTGTGAGAAACGTGGACTGGGAGGAAATTATACAACTCACCGGATCGTAGGCGTCGACTGTTCGAGTTTAGGTCAGCACGCGAGGAGGGAGAGGGACTCTGGAGGACATACCATAGGCGGGAATAGTCGTGGTGTTGTCGGGCGTGATCATGGTCAGCCCCGGAACTGATGATTGTAAGTGCAAATAGAGATGGATGGACGGGAAAGCGGTACCCTGAGGAAGAGAAGAAACAATTTCCTCGAGACCTGCTACCAAGGTCGTTTTATCAACTGGGTCTACTAGCCAGGGATTGACAAGCGGCAGAGCGTTGAGTGCGGCGTTGATTCCGAGTCTGCCGCGAGACTTTATTCCGGTGGACCTTTTCAACCATCATCAATCCAAGATCCAGAATGCAGTCGTTTCACGCACAGGTACGCTGTTATCGTAAACATTTGGCTGTCGGGAGCATAAGAGCAGACCAATAAATAAACAAATACACGGACGTTGCATTGTAGGGGTATGAGGTGGTCACGGAGGCAGCGCCTGGCCGTGCGGTACCTTGCAGCTGTCACGCGAGTTAAACTTGGATCACGTTGGTTATTAAAATGCGCACCCATCGTGTTACTCCGTCGCTGCCTGCGAGTGCACGCCAGAAGTTGAGTCTGTTGGGTGTCAGATCTTTCCGAGGTATAATGACAAGTGCTGTGGTACCTGGGCGATGCCTGCGCAAGGATGCCGGATCGACTAGCTAGATACTGAGCAGCATCGGCCGCCGGGGGGTCAGTAAACACGTCCGCCCAGTTGTCATACGAGTTTCTGGAAGAGGTTACACAAGGTTTTGATGCGAACAAGAAAATGCGTACATTGACGGATGGGTGAACACCAGCTAGCCAGAGTGTCAATAGGCGCAATTTACATGAATGATACCACGCACATTTATGGATGGGTTGTCCGACACCTGCATTTATTTAGTTCAGTTCCACGTGTTGCGCGACGATTTGAACCACCCACATTATACCCGACAGGAAGATTGATCCACTGTGACGACGGCGGGAGATTCGGCCCAGCAACGGGATCGCCGGCAACGAGGTTGATCATATCCTGCGGAACTGTTATCCAACATATCGCATTTTGCGGAACCGACTCACAGTCGGGCCGATCCCACTGCGGAAAAGTAGGCGCGCGCTCCCGTACGAGCCCGCCGAAAGGATTACGCGACCGTTGGGAGTCAGGGGATAAATCCCGCCCGCAACCGACGTGTCGTTGGTTTTGACACCAGTGATTTGCGCGCCATTTCGGACGACATTCAACACCTCTGTGAACATTTTGAGCTTGAAGTTTGAGCGCGCCTGTGCTGTCTGCAGATACGTCGCAACCGGTCCGCCTCGCTTGCCCGCGATAAACTAGAGGAGGGTGAGGAGATGGAACCAAATCAGGCGACGGTTCGCTCACGTCGTATGCGCTGTAGCCTAATTTGCCAAGTTGAACATGCATGAACGGCAGCCACAGATGAAAAGACGAACCATAAATGTGATCTTTTGAATCGGGTGAATCGTTGATGGTTACGTTGCGATAACCTTGAGGGGTCAGGAGCTGTTGGACCACAGTTGATGTCTATAGACGATTAGGGCGTCGATATACCGCACTGGAACTGAAGACCAACCTGTTCCAAGTACCGCTTGCCATCTATAAACGATTAACGCGTTGCTCACAGCACCACGAGGGAACTAACCTGTAGACGGCGCATCGGTCGGGGGCAGTCGAGCCTTCAGTGCCGCCGTGTAGGGCGCGTGATTCGTCCATGCCTGGGGCCAGCCGTTGGTCGTCGAGAAATCAGAGTCGGAGGGGAGCCAGTAAAGACTAGAAAGGATGAGAAAGGAATTTCAACCATGTTCCATCACGTACGCGCCGTTGACGGATGTCCCTCCGCCCACCTGTCGAATAAATTAGTTCAACCAAAGCCAAAGGAAAGCAAAGAGCTCACCAGGCATCCCGCAAAGACCGTGATGTCTTTACACCACCAAAAGTCGTTGGGATCAGTGAACATGGACTCGAATAGTCCGGGCACGTCAAATTTCGTCAGCTTGGGAAAAGTTCGACTTTGCATAAATTAAAATTGAAAATGGAGCGCACGTTCGATCCTACAGCCCAAGGCGCCTGGTACGTCCCTCCAGTCTGCCCGGTACTCGGCCCTCCACGTTCCAAGAGTAGTACCGATTTTCCGGCTTGCGATAAACGATCTGCTGTGATTATGCCGCCAGGTCCAGAACCGACGATGATATAATCGTATCTGAACAGAACATCAGCGCTCTTCGCAGAGGCGATGATGTAATAAATTCGTACGGAGTAGCTGTTTGCGTTGACGTGGGCGTCGAAGTTGTTTTGGACGAAGTTGGAGGCGTCGTAGTGGTCCCTGGAACTGGTTTGAGGACAACACTGAAATATTTGACTGATTAGCTTACCTCCGCCTTTACCTCCTGCAGCCCAGTTATTGTAGACCGAAGCGCTAACATGCGCGGACGCAAAGTCGAAGAAATAGAATCCAACTGAAAAACAGTTAGTTGAACTGCGTTCGAGAGAGGCACTGCTTACAGTCGGTGTGTTGAACCATGGAAGTCCCTGGGTCCGCCGGATCGTCGACAGGAATAGTCGAAACACACCACGCCGGAGTTGAACCAGGAGAACTAACATCGAGGCTTCCGCCCGTCCACGCTGTGAAACAGAGATGAATGAGACCCAGCGTCCAGAAGAATTAAATTGTAATTACTGGTGCAATTTTGGCACCGGAAGACCCATTTCCAATGTGTAGAATTAACGGAACTCGTCGGAAGGGTCGTGATGACTGGGCCAGGGTAGACGCTGCACAAAGTCCGGTTCAGGACGCGGTTGAGTGACTAGATAAAATACCCACTCGGGCAGAACATTGGTGCTGAAAACAGTCAGACAAAAAAAAATAGTGCGGTTGGGACTTACGTAGCGTAGCGCGTAGTAAACACGATCTGGCCGTTGTTCGGCCAGGCGGCGACGAGGAGACTGTCGACCATGGATCCGGATAATGCGAATCCGACCCATTGGTTTACCAGCGGGGCAACAATTTCGGCGATATATTCGGTGGGGTTTGGACCACTGGTGGCCAGTGGAGGAAACACATATCCGCTAAAGGACGTCGGAGGTCAACTCTCGTAGAATTTCCGGGTCAAGTTGGAGATCTCACTAAGTGACATTGTGCACGACGTCGGTGAGACCCCAGAATGTTATACCATTGTCGGGGTCGGTGTATTCCATCGCTGCCTGAGACAGGACTATATCGAGTATGAGACTCTGGTAATATCTGAATCCTTCAACGTACCGGAACCAACGAAGGGAAGGACACCTAAAAACAGGCGCAGCAGCATATTCGACGACAAGCCACAGACGAGGGGTTCAGAGGTTGTTTCTTACCGTTGCAGTTTTAAGCATTCATGTGGATGCGAAGAAGCTCCGGAGGTAAGCAAACCGTATATCACGTTGGACCAACATCAACGGCACAAGGGACAGTCCAAAGCTGAAGATGCTAGGACATAGTAGAGAAGCGGATACAAGTCGGATTCGCGCTACAACATGCGCTACAACATGTGCCCACGGAAAAATTAGATCTGTGCATGGAGGCAATATATTAAAACCAGCCATCAAATGGCGGGCGGTGTGGCCATTTGACGCTACGGCCCATGCGAGAAAGTCCCGACCAATTTCCGCATCTGGTGAGCGGGGTGTGTTCCGCCAAGGCGTTATATCCCAGCCAGGCATGGGAGGTCAGGCGGTCAAGACGCGGTCAGAGACTAACCTGGTGGAAATTTACAGGCGAAAGACGAGAATGCGATTTTAAGAGGCGCTAGAATCAAACCCAGAACCAATTTGGCCTCATCCCGAGATGGTATTTATGGAAACAAGGTGTGGAGCTGGCAATTGTCCCTCCGAAAAAACCGCAAGTTGACCCAGGCGTACTGGCACGTCAGGCACATAAATTTAGGTGCTAACTACGAGGCACGCGACCGCGTAGCGGGATGAGAGCAGGATAGCTGGGAGTGGACGCTTTGGCCGGAAGGCTCTCACTGGCAGCGCTTGGAGCAATGGTTACAGTCGCTCGACAATATTTGCGCGTGTATTTGCCCTGAGGTTTGTACGAATTTGTTGCTGAGCTCGCTCGCTCCGGTCTTGAGCTTGGACGACGCCATTGCCCTGCTACACTCTCTTGGGGGCGTGGCCATTGACCACAGTACCGCAACCACATCCCCGCCATAGCCCACTTTGGCACGCGTCTCTCTTTATCCCTTCTTCCCTCCTCCTTTCCCCCTTCTTCGTGCCTCCTCGCACCCCCCGACTCGACTCCGGACTCTCCACGCTCTCTAACGGACCCGCACACACGTCTGTTGCATAATTATTCTCCTTGCTCTCGATCGCGCCCATCATGGCAACGTCATCCTCTGCGACTGCTTCAACATCAACTCCGGCTGCAGGTCCCAGCGGCCAGAATCCCCATCCACTTCTCGAAAACAACGACGAAAAGAACAGGTGCGTCTCATCGCCCAGTTTGACACGTCCCAGCTCATCTGGTCTCACAGCGTCGTCATTAAAGTGGGAATGGTCGGGGACTCGCAGATAGGCAAGACGAGTCTGATGGTCAAGTACGTCGAGGGCAGTTTCGATGAGGATTATATCCAGACGCTGGGTGCGTCTTGTCTTTCTCTCTCTGCCGCCGCCGTGACTAATCGATCACAGGCGTCAATTTCATGGAGAAGACTATCTCCGTCCGACGGACAACCATAACATTTTCAATATGGGATCTTGGAGGGCAACGAGAGTTTGTCAACATGCTCCCACTCGTTTGCAATGACGCCGTCGCCATATTATTCATGTTCGACCTTTCACGAAAGTCGACCCTGAATTCTGTGAAGGAGTGGTATCGGCAAGCCAGGGGCTTCAATAAGGTGCGTGGCACGAATGTTCCACTCGCTCTCTCGCTCTCTCGCTTATCGTGTCCCATAGACTGCCATCCCATTTCTAATTGGAACGAAATTTGACCAATTTGCCACTTTTCCACGCGACGAACAAGAAGAGATAACAAAGCAGGTGTGTGATGGATCAACTTACCGCAGTTCACTCTCTGATGATCCATAGGCCAAACGATTTGCACGAGCGATGCACGCGTCGCTGATATTTTGCTCAACATCGGCGTCAATAAATGTGCAAAAGATTTTCAAAATCGTTCTAGCTAAAGCCTTCGATCTAAAATGTGTCATTCCTGAGATCGAGGGTGTCGGCGAGCCTGTGTTGATCTATGTCGACGTATAACGGTATCGGAAGAGTCATAGTTTCCTTGGACAGTGGACAGGAAGGAGGAGCTCGAGCTCGCGGGTCGCGTGGTCAGGAACGGGTGGGGTGGAAGGATGAAAAGATCTAGGTGCGTGTTCTCCGCGTCCACAAACACGGCAGAGCCTTACGACTCTTTCCACGTAGATTGTCTGCCTGTTCGTGGGAATAGTGCTACCTCCGGCGCACTGTTGTAACACCTTTGTGGGCTGCATTCCTTGGATCGCCGGCATGGACGTCAAAAATACTACCTTAGAGCGCAAGACAGTTGTTCTTTTTTGGGAGTAAACGGACAGCCTACAAAGAAAAACCCCGTCTTACCATTATGAATTATATCGCCTCCTCCTCCTCCCCTGGTTCCGTCACACGTTGTGCCCTCTTCCCTCCCCTTCCCATTAATTGGCACACCGCATATCCGCTTGCAATATTATTTTTCATGTTGTCGTTTTCGCTTGCTGCATTCCTCCTTTTACTCACTCATCGTCGCACACACCTCTAAACTCAGTTTACCGCCCCTTGTATTCTATCAGTCGATTCCCTTACATGCAGAGTCAATCAATGAACTCGTACACCAATTATTGTCTGGTAGGATTCAGCAGACGGACGGCATTAACGGGGTCAAAGCCCGAGATTTTGACCATGCCCGATTTGGAAAAGCCCTGTCGATCTGTCTGCGCCGCGGAGTCAATACCTGTAAATATTATGTCTGCTTCCGCCTACAACAACATTCTAACGCGTCTATCTGGAGAATCCGCCTGGTCGCCGCAAGATGAATTGGTAGCTCGATTCCCAAATTGCTATGCATAGCTCGTTCAGTCCTTCCGCCAGGCCGTTTTAGAACCATTTACATATATCACCTCGAACCCGGGGAAAGATATTCGGACCCAACTCCTGGCATCGTTCAATGTGTGGATGAACGTGCCGGAGGACAAACTCAAGATAGTCGCAAAGGTAATAAACATGCTGCACAACGCCAGCCTCATGTGCGCGCCGCCGTTCGTTCGTCCTAGGCGCAACACGCTCAACGACCATGCAGGGTGGACGATATACAAGATGACTCGCAGCTGCGGCGGGGAGCGCCAGGTGACTGCGCTACGCCCACTGCGGTCCATCAATCAGGCTAACTGCGCAGCCTCCTTCGAGTGACGCACAAGATCTATGGCGTGCCGCAGACGATCAACACCGCGAACTACGTGTACTTTCTCGCGTACCAGGAGCTGCTCGCGCTCTGCGGCGACGACGCGTCTCCGTCACAGGCGGACCTCATTTCCATAATCACATGTGCGGTGTACCGCTCTTTCGCGCCGAGATGCGCTAATTTGAATGTCCTCTCCAGCGGAGCTCATCTCGCTACATCGCGGTCAGGGCCTTGAGCTGTTGTGGCGCGACTCGCTTACGTGCCCGAGCGAGGACGAATATGTCGATATGGTCAATAACAGTGGGTGGTTTGGAACATTCGCATCGTGGATCTCGAACCGCGTTTTTAGAGACGGGCGGCCTTCTTCGAATTGGGATCAAACTCCTGATGGCCTGCGGGACGACGAATCTTGATATGTGAGCTGCTTCAGTCCAGACCGGGAAAGTATACTCACATACGCCAGCGACTACATACCTTTGGTCAACCTAATTGGCGTGTTTTTCCAGATCCGGGACGATTACATGAATCTTCAGAGCGGAGAGGTGCGCATCTTACACTCTCCTTCGGCTTCAATTTAAAGCCATCTAGTACACATCCAACAAAGGCTTTGCAGAGGATCTGACGGAAGGAAAATTCTCGTTCCCCATCGTGCATGGGATTCATGCAGATAAAACCAATCGACAGGTTCTTAGTACGTCTGCTAAGTTCAAGCACCTCTATTCGTGTATCTTGCTCATTCCTTGTGTATTTATTCAGACACTCTCCAGAAACGCCCGAGAACGCCGACCCTCAAGATCCACACCATCTCCTATCTCGACACACATACGCATTCCTTCGCTTATACTCGTTCTGTTTTAGCGAATTTAGAGCAGCAGATGCGAGCTGAGGTGGCCAGACTTGGCGGGAACAAAGGTTTAGAGACCATAATCAATACTTTGGCGTTGAAAGACCCTAAATGAAGAAATCGCCTTTACAAACCCAAGTGCACATCCAGTATTTATTTGTATCTTGTACATGTAACCTGTATCAAATAATAATAATACAATCTATCTTCCCAGTTCTCAACGACCGAGTCCCGACACAAGAAGTTCATCGTACGCCGCAATGACCCCGGCGCGGCGCAGATCCTGATCTGTCTTGAGCAGCCACTCGCCTTCCTCGTGCCTCGACCTCGCGATCTTCTTTTTCGTTTTGTCATGCGCGGCTGCCCGTATGCTCTTGTAGATCCCCTGGCCAGGATACGCAACCAAACCCATCACAGCGGCCGACGTCTTGGACGAGAATCCGATGGCGCCCTTCCCGAAACCAACCGCCGTGCCCACGAACCCATCCTCCTTCGCGCCTTTGTATGGCTGCACGACAAGGTCCGACAGGCCCTCCGCCATCCCAAATGCAAACGTCTTTCCCGCCACAACAGCCCCGCTCTTCCAGTCCTTGATGTGGTCGTGGTCCTTCACCTCCTCGCCATACAACTTCGGCACGCCGCGCAGGCCCTCGGTCACGGCGAGTGGGATATCCACCATCGTGCCCTTGAGGTACGTCGTCATGAACCTGCCGACGCTCTTCCCCGAGGCTGCAACCATCGCCCCGGCAGTATGCATGCCGCTCCTGTTTTCAGCGGAGGCCATGCTGCCGCGACTGGAGCCTTCGCCTCTGTCGTCCTTCTCGAACGGGCTCGCACCGCCGGCGGCGTGGGAGGTAGAGGATCTGGGAGACGAAGGGGTGGTGGGGGTGGCGGGGTTCGAGCGTTTGAACTCTTCGTACGGCTTCAGGAAGATGCCGGCGGTGGCGTCGACCATGTCGGACGCGGTCCCAATCAGAGCGGAGGACGCGCCAGTGACTGGATCCCAGCGCCGGTTCTCGATATGAATGCGTTTCGTCTCGTGTCTGCAGCTCGTGGTCAGCATTCGTGCGCCTGTGCGAGAGAAAAAGATGCACAATTTCAAGGCCTTGCGATTCAAGTCCGAATTCTGAATCAGCACCGCGGCCGCGAGTTTGGACAACCGGATTTTCCTCCTGCCTTTCTTGATCGTCCAAGCCGCCGGCCGAGTGGGGAGTATGTCGCATTTCAGACGTTCGAGAGGAAGGTTCGCGTGGAAAGACGCAACAGCTGTCTGGACCCCCGACTCGGATCGCATCTTGTTTGCGATGATTCTTGCTGCCGCTGCCGCTTCTGGAGTAAGGCAAAAGGCGATCGCTTCCGCAAGATTTCGTACACCCAGGGCTTGGTGATGAATAGGTTTGGGCCCGGCTCCTGCGGCAGCCACCATGTTGCCCCAGAATGGTTGGCTATACGACAGTGGTCAACTCGAGTAGGAGAAACCACCAAGTTACACTCACTCTCCAAAGAACGGGACGATCGCTGTAGGCTTCCCATTTAGTAAACCGCAGGCAGTCGTGCCTGCGCCTCCATGATGCACCACTGCCGCAACGTGCTGGAACAGCCACTCGTGTGGACAGTCGCCGAGATATAACACGTTCGGCAGCACTGGTCCATCGAGTTTACTCCAGCCACGAGAAATGATTGCACGAACGCTCGCTGCCTGAACCGCTTGCAGGAGGATGGTGCTCATACGTCGCGGATCGTCGATCACGATACTCCCAAAGCCGATATAAACGGGCGGAGGACCGGCTCGTAGAAATGCATCCAGATCAGACGGCGGAGTATAACTGGGCGCGTCACGGAAGAAGAAACCGCAGATATCTTGGGTATTCAGCACTAGGAAAGAGAGGATAATAACGGTAATTACCAATGTGTGAATCCCAATCCGCCGGTTTCGCCACCAATGCTGGGGACCAACAATAGGTAAACGGGATTTTGAGGGTTTCCGCAAGGGCCGGGCCTTCCGTCGCGGGTACAGGTTCTAGGTCTACTGACGCCCGCCACTTGTTGATTATGTCCCCGAGACTGGAGTGCTTGTTCGTCAGTTATGAATTTCCTCAAATTCTCTCCACTCACCCTTGCCATGTTAAAAATTCGACGATTCCATAAGAAATATAATTTGCAATCCCCGGATCTGTGCTGGAATATTTAAGATTCGCTAACGGGTGCGGGAACGCTCTGGTACTGCTCCAGGGCATGGTGAACATCAGATGGAGGGGTATACCGAGCGCCTGCGCACAATGGACATGCGCAAAGCTCGGCGGATTCGCGATGATAGCCTCCGCAACAAAGGGCGCATGAGAGAGTGTGTCCGGCTCCACGCAACTCCGCCAGCATCCGTCGAGCATCTCCGAGACCATGGCGCGCTTGCGCTGGATGTCGCCGTGCCGCAGGCTTTTCATGCTGGGAATGAGGCCCGGGTTCTTGACCATGTACGCCATAAGCTCCGCTGGGTCCCCGCCGATTGGATAGAACTCTAGTCCAGATTCCCTAACGAAACCCTCGAAGACGTTGTGTGTGGCGAGGCGTACACGATGGCCGTGTTTCTGCAGCTCATTGCCGAGCGCGATGAAAGGCTGGACATCTCCACGACTGCCCACGACCTGGATCACGATGCTCAGTTTAATATGCCAATCCCGTCGCTCAATATAGCTGTAACTCGGTGTGTAGCGTGGCGGGTAAGGGATGATGCTCGCGAGTGCTCTGCCGAGTTTTGAATCAAGATCAAGGTCGACGCGACCGTCCTCTTAATCCACGGTAAGAACTGGAATTGCAGTACTGTACAGAAACACTAACCTCCCACCGTGTTTTTGTCCATGAATTCCTGGTCCGCAGGAAGTTTGTACGGTGACCACTCGTATGGCGGTGGCCCATAGTCCGGGATAGCTTCCGAGTCCTGCGTACTAGTACTCTTCTGGGTAACCGAACCTGAGGAAATATATCTGGATTCCGGCACAGTACCGACCAAAGAGGGTGTCGGGATAATCATGGCGAACGGGCAAGAGTATTCCGAGGATGAAGGGCTGGCGGCTACTTATCCCACAGTATTACTTGGCCTGAAGAATGGAGCGAGGGCAAAAGCGAAGCAACGAAAATGCAGCGAGGAAATTATGCCAGGAGTGATATTGCTGCGCGTTGCCAGTTTGTGCTGATCGGCCACGAGTCCACGTCCACCCGCGATCCCACGAAGTTGAAGATTGTTGAGCATTGCACTGCAGCTGAGATCTGCACAAGATTTGCACATTCAAAGAACTTGAAGGATTCCGCACAGCCGCGTTCCCGCGGCTACGTAAATCCGAATTGACCGCTTCGGGCACACTTGCTTTCCATGTTCAGCACCATTCTGACTGCTCAGGAAATAAACGATGAGTCGTTTGCAACATAGTAACTATTGAAGTGACGTAGTTTGAACCTCTGAGCCACCTAAAAGGCTGCACCTCTTACCACATGTGTTCGGGTGGAATTTACTTGCTGCGGTCGCGATAAATTAACTGCGGCGCAGGATGTTCCATAGAACACATTTGGAAAAATCTGCAACCGAGCATCGCTGCATTCACAACTACATTACAACACGTCGACGCCTAGGCGACCTTGACGCCCCCCCATGCAACCTTCAGGGGTCCCGTTCGGACAGCCTTGGCCTCTACGGGAACTGTTGGTGCGGAGGAAACTGCTCCGGCTTTCGGAGCAGGGGGAAGGGGCTGGTTTTTCATATCGTCATACAGCTTCTGTGTGCGCTCCGTGTTCTTGATGAACCACCCAGCGTACCGCCGCCCCACAGTGGATTCGGCGATGTGGACCATGTTCTGTCGGACGGACGGGTCAGATGAATAGTTCGTCATAAATAATAGAAACGGCACAAACCCCGTCGATCACAAAATTGAGGTCGCTCGTCGAGGCGGTTTCGCCGTCCAAGAGCCCTTTCCCGCCGGTGACGTGAGTGACGCTTCGGCTCGCCTGTTTCATCACCATGAGCTGCTGCACCATCTCCTCCTCGTCCGCATCCAAGAAGTTGGCGAGCTTCTTTGCGCCGAGACTCGTGTACAACTTCAAGAAGCTGCGCAATGTAGGCACAGGGGTCTGGGCCACGACATCGGAGAGCAAGAGACTCAGATGTCGGTGAGCAGGGTCACTGAGAGACTCTGCGAACTCAGCCGAAGATGGGTCTGGTGATGGCGGGGACAGGAGGGCATTCAGAGCTGCGGGGTCATCATACGGCGGGGCGTTTGCGTTGATGAATTTTGGGCACGCGTAGAGGAAGAGCTCCTTGAAGGCCGGGATAGCATCCTCTCTGACAGAATTTGGTGTTAAACACGACGGCGCAAAGAGAACGCAAACTTACTGCCCACGAGCCATTTTGGCAAATTGCTCGCCATACCGCTCCTTCGATATGTTGGCGATGTTGTCATCCAGTCGGCTGGGAGACAACGCGTTGCAGATGGCAAAGAGGGCGTACATTCTGTCCGCCGTTTTGCTGATCTGGAGACAACGAAGGTCAACAAAGTCAGAAACGCGGATTCATGCAACCTACCTGGTCGTACTGATAACTACGGGTATGATATTGTCGCATCCGCATTATCCAATTCAGGATGGAGACAAAGGTACGGATAGCATCTGGGTATCGCCGGAGCATAATGTAGCAGAATCCGACATAGTAATAGGTGGCGACGGTGCAGGCCGTGACACGCGTGTAGGGTGACTGGCGGATACGTTAGGATGAGGATCCAAAACAATATTGGACTAATCACTTTTTGATTCAGCTCGACGCTCTCCATTACTTTCAGGGCCAACGTAAAGTCGCCGAGGAGAACGTGGACCCGCAAGAGTCCAATGATGCTGAAATAACCGAGGTGGCGATACAAAGGTCGGGTACCATACTCGCCGACAATCTCACTATAATGGTCTCAGTGGTGTTCGATAGTGTATCATGGCGGAAGAACTGACGCGATCTCCTCGGGAGTTTTCCCTGCCTGGTGGGCACTGATATACTCGTTTATTTTCGACTTCTGAATGAGAGAATAGAGGACGTTGAGGACGCTGTAGGAGCTCCAGACCTGCGAGTAAAAGTTAGGGACGTGATCCGCACACGAAACTGTCCACTAACCGGTCCACCCTCTCCAAGCATGGCGAGCTCATCGTCCGTCTTGGACTTGACTTTTGACCGCCAGGTGCAGAAAACCTGGAACTGGTAGATGAATTCGTCGATGATGTCCCACAGCCATTGTTCAGGCAGCTCCAATTGAACAGGTCCCTCCGAGTCTGGACGATAAGATGAGTATAAGGGCCGGGAGAGAATTCTCAAACTCACTGAGGAGGTAGTTGAACAGCTCGCAGCTATTTTCGTAAGAATGGAAGCGGTCATCGATATTGGGCTGCAGCCGCGAGTAGACGTGACGGTAGTACAGTTCTCGGTAGAGAATCAGGAAAATAGGATCTAAAAATTTCTCAGCATTACAATTCCAGGTCTGCTAGAAGCGCGCACGCATACCGTCGTTCACAAGCGGAGCAATAACCTCCGCTTCGGGCCACTCGGTTCTTGCGTAGAACTTTTCGGTGTATTTATTCCACCCGCTCTCGTAGGCAACAGTGATCTCGGGCAGGTTATTTTCGAGAACGGCTTGGTGGAAGTGGACGATAAACTAGAAGGCACGGATGAACACAAGCGCGGCAGCGAAAGTCTGTAACGTACGCCCTTAACAACATCTGGTATCTGCGCAAATGCTGCCTGCTGCGCCATGTGTTGCTGCATTGCCATTAGGGTAGCTTCGTCAATGTGAGGTTGCTGGAAGAGCGCTAAAAGACTCGGGTTACATTCGGCTCGGACAAAAAGTCGTCGACGAATACAGACTGTCATCGTATTGTCCATTCTGGCCGTAGTTTCCGAGGGACATGTCCTGGAGATCCTCGTCCATGTCATCCGCCTCCGCAGCCCATAGTGCCGGGCGTGGTTGGGCCATTTTAGTTGATAGCAGCCAGAGTACAGCGGACAGAAGAAATTTGATGTTTGTCTGATGCCTCAGAGTCAAACAAAACATCTCCCGTCGGTCATCACTAGGTTCGTTCCAAGCCCCGTTCTGACAATGCCGAGCGATGCCGTGGCCGGGCAAAGAGAGACAAATAGGAACCAAATAGACCACGCCGGCCTTTGTCAGAAGGGGCTTGCAACTAACTGCCGAAATTATGGGGCTTGGAGATCGCGCTCTACTGTCCCAACGCGGCCTCGGCCTCATGGGGTCAACTGACGAAACCTTTAGATAGTCAATCTGGCTACAATACCTACCACTAGTACGACCTCATTGACCTCATATTCATAGAGATAGAGACCCCTGAAAGATGGTGTAAACACGGTTTTTTCGAGGTGTCTCACAGATATTTATTTTTCGTGTAATATGAAAACCCTGCTCATCGAACATACCCTTACTATTTATCTTTAAGAATCACCCTGCCCCAAGAGAACCGGTGCCTTGAGTGTAAAGTTATGCACCATTCATTCCACAAAACGGCTGAAATCACATACATTGTGACACCCTGTGACCTACGGCCCTGCCCGTCACACTTGTGCGCGACACATTCCTCCCATCCGCCTGGGCCTCATAAAAATCGCTTTAGAGTCATATCCACTCTGAAATGTATCAAATTTGATTTAGGTGAGTCAAATACATGTTCTGGGTGGAAGGAACATTTAATGGTGAGAATCAAGTGATTCACCCTATTATCCACGGAAGAGCTTTGCTCAAAGTGAAGGGATCAGAAACAACCAATCAAAATGAATCAGTATATGTAGATTGATATATTACAAAGTGGAATGTATCATATAAGTTCTGTTTCTCAGTACTGCAGGCCAGAGAGTGTGTTTTGTCGGTCGCTGAAATCCAAGTTATTCTTGATGCCCATAACCCTGAGTTTTTTCCCCTTACACGCGACAAATATATGGAATAAGGGGATGGAGTGGTTTAAAAGTGCCAGATTTGTGTTGGGGGCGAATTTAAGACGCGTCGAGGCGGGGTGATCGTTGTGACACAGTGTGACAGCATCCGCTCGCGACCTCGCGCGGCCTGGATTACCATCAAATCTTCATCTTAAATTGTGAGAATATTTTAGAGCCTCCGTAGAGATCATATGAGCAATTCGTTCCACAACACCCCACCGTTAAACCCACATTCCAGACCTACAGCCGGTGTTTTGTAAAAATGCAAGAGGAACTCATCAATACGTCGATTGGGAGACTACCGTTACTCAAGTTACACATGTAAAATAAACCAGACACGCCTAGGCATATTGGCTTCGACCTCCAGTTTATACCTAAGGATTTGAGGGAATACTGAGGTCGGTGTAAAGTGATTTGCAAGGCCTTTGTTTGATGCAGTTTGTTGCAAGCCCCTTCAGCGAAGGGCCGGCTCGCCGGGCCGGAGCGGCGACGGGCTTGCTCCGAACCTAGGTCATCACATTATGTGCTCTCCCCAAGCTCTATCTCTACGCAGGCACGGAGCTCGTTCCTCACTTGTTAAACAACTTGCAGCGCATCCAGTATATCATTCGTGACGTATTACTGAGTGAATTAGGTCCGTACTTTTCAAGTCCCCGCCACTCGAAAATGTTTAGAACTGGATCATCTGGTCCCTTTGATGAACGATCCTCCTCAGACTCTCGTTTTCTTCTTTGTGGAAGCTCAAAATATGTCGAAACAGGGCGTCTCTCCTCGAATAGCTTTTCCCGCCGCAGCCGGGTCCAGGACAGACAAAGCACTTATCGTCAACATGCGTCGCCTCATGCCTCTCACAGTCACTCCGACGATTGAAGATTCTTCCACATCCATCGACCTTGCACATGTTTTTCTTTCCCTCGTGTCGAGTCAGCGAGGGATAGGTCGGTCTCAGTCTGTAACTCACCTTGTACTTCCGTTCACAAGGCACTCTCTCCACCTTGGGAGCCTTTCTTTCAACACTGGAGTTGGTTCTTCTCCCGTCCCACGAGGAACTCAACCACGGTAGCTCCTCAAAAGGCTCCTGTTTGCAAATCTTGGCGCTCCGGGTTGGATATCTTCGGACCAAGGGCGGTTCCAAGGTTATGGGGAGGAACGGCTGAGTCTGTACGCTGCAGCCGCCCATCTTCGAACCATCCCGCTTTTCCGCTCCAAATTGCGGAACCGGAACCAGCACTGGAGTTTCTTGCATCTCTTCTATCTGCCCGGATAAATCTTCCAAGCAGCAGATGGGGGGTAACCCATCGTACGTCTCCCCTCCCACAACTTCGTATTCAGTTTCCCCGGTGCTGGGGACCATGATGTGCATGGTGGCCGCGAGGTGTGATGTACTCGGCGCGTCGATGTATATCCTTCCCCACGAATCCTTGTCTAAGGACGGTCCAGGAGCATTGTCTACGTCCTTCAAGTTCTCTCTCCTGGTCCTGCGTGAAATACGTCTAGGTGGAGTGTAGTTCCTAAAGCTAAATGTACTGTGTTTTCATTAATGTAAGAACAAAAAATGCATTCGTACCCCACGATAGTCGACGTCGTTTGGCATGTGGATTTGGAAACCATTGAAACGAGAAGAAAGAGAACAAGATGTGTGCAGTTTATTGTTGTGGCCACAGAATTTACACAGGGCAGTGGTATTAACGGTCCCACTTTTCCGTGGGAGGTCGACACAATAGGTGTGGCGTAAACGCCACGAGGCCCGAGGGTCTTGTGGGCGCCAAAATTGATCCAGATAACCATGGTGTATAGATAAGTACCAGAATTATCGACAAATTCATTTTAGTCAGGCTACACTCTGCAACCTCTGGCCATATTATAATAATACGGGAGAACGAAAACCAAGACCGTCCTGCATACAACTAAAAAACAAAAGCTACGCCACACGTTTTGGGTATCAGTGCGTACAACAAGCGGAGGAGTACATGACATGGGTCTCAATGTCGCACTACAAGGAAGAGGGACACAAGCGGAAAGAAAAATGTGCCTCGTGTCTACATGCCGCTGGGATAGCTGACGCTTTCACTGAGGTGCTCGTTGGCGGGGTTGTACGTGAAACCCCTGAACTGGTCCTGAACGGTTTCGGAAAGCGCCGAGTCTGCCACGACGGAGTCCTGGGGCAGCTCATTGGTGAAGTCCGGGTCGAAGTTCGCTACGTCGAGCACAGATTCCTAAAGACACGCGTCAGGGGGGGCGGGCGCGGTTGTATAAAAAAACGTACGACGCTGGGTTTGAAAGGTGTAGGATACTTCTTCGCCAGGAGTCTAAGAAGGCGATGAGCAACAGCTTGGGATGCGTCTGAGGAATGGAAACACAAACCTATCCCAGTTGATGTACTTCGCAAAGAAGGGGTGCTTCTTGATCTCCTCGCTCCCGTGCGCGCCGAGTCGCTTTGCAGGGTCCCGCTGCAGTAGGCCGGTCATGACGCTCCTTGCCTCGGAGGGCATATCAAGTGGGAAGTTCAAGGGGTCCGTAAGAATGCGCTGATACATGGTGTTGACGTTCTCATCGTAGAACGGGGGTAGACCAGTCTGTGGGCCACGATCAGCATCGATTTGATAGCAAGAATGCAAACAAATACCATCATCTCGTATAGGAGGACGCCGAGGGTCCACCAATCGACGGTCTTCGTGTATCCCTGGCTCTCGAGGAGCTCGGGCGCAATATATTCGGGTGTTCCGCAGAACGCTAGTAGACAAGATGTCAGCGCAAAGTGGGCACAGAATTCTCCGCGTCAGACGCACTGTTGGTTTTTTTCCGTTTCAGACATGTTGAGCTTACACAGACCTAATCAACTCATTAATCACAGCTTCGGACGTTTTTCACCACACATACCGAAATCGCACAGTGCGATGTGCCCGGTATAGTCCAATAGAATGTTCTCGGGTTTCAAATCGCTGATACCCGATGTAAGAGAAGTGAGCAGAGGGGAGATTAAAGTGGGAGCCTACCGATATACGACGTTAAATCCGTGTAGATGCTCGAGGGCACAGAGCAGCTCGGCAGCGTAGAAGCGGCTTCGGTCTTGGTCGAATTTGCCTTCCCTTTGCAGGTGGTAGAAGAGTTCTCCACCATTGACTGGACAAGAATGAGAACCACGCCAAACAGGCGGATGATCCGCACGCACCGAACGACATCACCAAGTACAACTTGTCCGGGTTTTGGAAGGAGAACTTTAGGGGAACGATGAAAGGATTGTTGACAAGTGCGAGTACTGTACGTTCAGCGAGGATGTGGGTAATCTCGCCAGGGCGTTGTGCGATATGGGCTTCGGGAAGTCAGTTGGTGATTAAACTGAATCGAGGATGTGCACACCTTTCCGAATGGTCTTCAAAGCGTATATCCGCTGCGTATCCTTTTTCCGGACCTGCATAACCTTTCCAAAGCTGCCCTTCCCAATGACTTTCAGAAGGTCGAAAGCTTCGATCGTCAAAGTCTCGTCGCGACTGGGTTTGAAGTCAATCTTGAGGTGGAAGGAACCCGAACCGGCTGTGGCGGTATACCACTGGTCCGAGGCGTGCTGCAGCTCAATTAGCATCCGGGGTTTAACAATGGGGGGAAGAGGGACTTGCATGGCTATCCAAAGAGGGTGTCAGGTCTACCCGCGCCATGAGCAGATCATTGCCCATGTCATCCTGGCCCTGCACTGCTGCATCTGTCCTGAGATACGCGGACACGGACACGGTGGAAATACGGGACACGTCGCTGTACAACTGTGAATGAACCGAAATGCAGAGGTATTAGATTGACGGACAAGTGGGCCCGATAGTTCCACACTGGGCTCGAGAGGTCCCCGTCCATTGCATCGATCAGGATTTCGTTTTTGTCGAATTCCAGGACAACGTAGGGGAGATATCGTTTGCGTTGCATACTTTCGCGATTGTTGGTCGGCTTCCTCGCCAGCGGGGCCGTGTCCAGGGCTTTCTGGATAGCTTCGGGTACCGCGACATCAGGGGAAAGCGACAATCCGCGTCCTACACACGAATGAACTCCGGTAAGCAGTAGCAAGAAAGAGCGGTATGCTATAGCCGAACCTGAGAAGATGCGGATTGTGAGCAGACCGCTCCTGAACTGGTCGCTACTTGCTGAGGGTTTGGGTGTGGTCGGGCGCGACGGAATTGGGGTAACCGATCTTGAAATAACTCCGTTCTCTTTAGTATCCTTGGTTTCTACAGCGGGGAGTGAATATGGGTTTGTAAGAGCGCGATATTGCCCTACTTTTTGAGGAACCGAGTTTCCAAGACATGGTTGCGGTAAGGATAGCTCAAGCGAGATGGTGATACAGAGGTAAGAGGTGCAAAGTGCGAAAGTGCCGCCAGCGACCTAAGAGTGGTGGTGGATGTACAAGTGTAGGCTTAGATCGGCTGGCTTACTGTTGTGATCATTCCTTGTCATCAGATTCATGCCAATTTATCGCCGTGGAGAGGCTCCATAAGGCTCGCCACAATAAGCCCTATTCTAGCTATGTCCCTCAACGCTTATCAGGTTGCCTGACTCCCCGAGAATAGATAGGATGCAGTAGGTTATTGTGTGATTAAAATACAGTGTACGGGATACGGATACAGTTTCTTTCTAACAACGTTCTATCACGAAGATTGAAGTGCACAGCCTACTGCGATTTTCGGAGGCTGTTCAGGTTCCTCCTGTGCCTCAATTCCGCGACCATAAGTATCCGAGCTGATTGCTGGATCACCTTTAAGTCCCCAGCCTACTAGATCCTCTTCCGGTTCCTCTGGGATGACTTGTTGAGGTTCCTCTGGCTCAATTATGCGACCATAAGTATCCAAACGGATTGCTGGATCGTAATCGAGGCGTTCCTCTTCTTCGACTCCACTCTCTTCGCTTTCAATACGCACATCTTCCTCGACGTCCTCACCAGCAGTATCGCTCGCGACGACGGAAGAGTTATTCAAAAAGGCAATCGGAGAAGGGGTATCCGACAATGGCTGGGTCCACGCTGCCGGCAAGCCCGCGACGGCGGAAGCATAGTCATCCGAAAAAGAGGGCATGGAGGGGGTATCCGGCAATGGCTGGGTCCACGTTGGCGGTAAGCCCGCGACGGTGGAAGCAGAGTCAGAGGTCGGAGCGGGGGTATCCGACAATGTCCGCGCCCACGCTGGCGGTAAGTCCGCGACGGCGGGCGCAGAGTCATCCGACGGGGTGCGGGTATCTGACACTGGTCGCGCCCACGTTGGCGGCAAGCCTGCGACGGCGGGTGCAGAGTCGTCCGAAAAAGAGGTCGGGGAGGGGGTATCCGACAATGGCCGCGCCCATGCTGGCGGCGAGTCCGCGACGGCGGGAGCAGCGTCATCCGAAAACGAGGTCGGGGTGGGGGTATCCGATAATGCCCGCGTTTGTGCTGGCAACGCATCGTCATCCGACCACGGCTGGCGCGCGCTGTCGTCCAGTATCTCTTCAGCCTCCTCAGTCACCCGAGTGAACGCAAGCTCAATATCGGCATCTTTGGGGGCATTTTTATCCTTCTTTTTCTTCGACGCGGTAACGAGAACGGGGGGCAAAGCACCGAGCTCGAACTCCGGCATCATCGAATAACGGTAACAATCCAGTTTGAACCGGGATAGACTGTGGCGGTCGAGGTTTTGAGTCAGGTTCTACGAAAGCGTGACGAATAAGCATCCAGATAAAACGGAAAGAAGGGAGTCCTTCCTACCTTGGTCCGTATGAATGGATCGATATTCCACAAGACTCCACGGAATGGGCCTTCTTCAAGCAGGCTGGACCGCAGAATACGTCCCCCGTGCCGAATACTCATCATCTCCTCGTCCATATTGAATTCGAGAGCCCAGAATCTACCGGGAATAGTGCAGTGAGCAACCCGTCAGACCACACACTATTTTATTTGCGCACTTGAACCAGTCCCGCATTAACTCGTGTATCGGCACAGTCTCGGGAGGCGTCCAATCCGTCTTCTCCTTGTAGCGGGTATCGCAACACAAGGGCTTGGGCAGACGCAGCCAAAATGTCCCATGCAGAATGCCCGGTTTAAGCGGGGGCAGGCCTTCTTGAAGATTCGGCAACAATCCCCGGTGCTAAGAGCGCATTCAGTTTGCGGCGACCGGAAGTATATGTATGAGTGCGCGACCTGCAAGAATCCGATGGACATCATGACCAGTGCGTAACTGCTAAACGTTATAGGTCCTTTATTCCTTGAGCTCGGGGAATTAAGGCCCAGTGGCTTCGCCCACTGCTTGATGTAGGCGATCATGTCCACGAGAGCGGGGTTAAGCTCACAGTAGCGCTTGATGAGATATGTGTTCATTAGACCGAGCCGGTCGTTGATATTTATATCGCACGAAAGGCCTGTTCGCGGGTCGGTGAATATCACTGGTGAGGGCATAAGCAACACGTAAGCCAGACAAGAGAGGGCTTGCCTATGGGCACGGCGGCAGCGGCAATCGTGTCGACAATCTTGAACCCCGCCTTTCGGAGCGCGGAAGACACACTCCTATTTACATCACTATTCAGTTCACATGAAAGCAGTGAAAACGGGTTCGACTACCTGAGATTGTAGATCGCTGAACAAAAGAGTCAGATCGAAGCGAGTCGACTAAGTGTTTCAGACGAACGAGGTAGTCGTTTGTTGTTTTTGTCGGGCGCAAAGCCATGTTTTCGGGTTGGATCCTGTGGATGTCGTCAATCAAAAGAAAGAAAGAAAGGACAGGCCCAGATGCGACTAACAAGGACGACCATGTCAAGATCGCTCGACGCAGAAGAGATCCCGTAGCGGGTGCTCCCAAAAAGCTCCACCGTATACATATCCCCAAACGTCTTCTGGATCGCGGCTTTCACACCGGACAACGTCTTCTTCCGACGAAAAAGTACGCCGGACTTCAAGATCGTAAGGTGAGCGGGAATACGTAGCAAGATAGAGAACACTTGCATCGGTCCGATGGTCGACAGTCGTGTCCGGTTGCACGGCACTGGTGTGAAAGCTTCGCCGTGTTTTGTAGGCAACCCCTGCTTTGGTCGGTCGCGCCGGCGGGACTAGGCTAGCGGACCCATCTCTGGTGGGCAGTTTCACTGGTTCTGGACCAGGACGGGAGAACTTCGATAGGAGGGATATCTTAGATTCGCCGTAGCAATCGCACGAAGAACGAACATACTGTAGGCTCGCGGACGGGGGCGGGATTGAGGGCCCACTAGAAAATAATATCAATTAAGCCGTGAATTATGCATAGCATCCGAACTCACTCCTGCAATATCTTCCGCTTTGGTCGGTCGCGCCGGCGGGACAAGGCCAGGGGACCCATCTCTGGTGGGCAGTTTTAATGGTTCTGGACCAGGACGCCAGAACTTCGATAAGAGGGACTTCTTAGGTTCGTCGTAGTAGTCGCACGAAGAACGAACGTACTGTAGGCTCGCGGACGGGGGCGGGATTGAGGCCCCACTAGAAAACAATGTGAGTTAAGCCGTAAATTATGCGTGGCATCCAAGCTCACTCCTTCAACATCTTCCTCCGGTTTCTGCCGTTTCAAGGGGGCAACGGGTCTCGGAGGAGCGATCGGCTGCAGAAAGGAGCGTATAAGAACTCGTGAAACGACAAATGGGCAGAAAACCGACGGCATCATGTCTGCCTAGAGCGACACTGCTGGTATGGAATCTCCTTTGCGATTTAGAACTCCACGGCACCCTTCTTAACCGAGGATCGGGTTCGTCGACGGTGGACAGCGGGGTCGGAACCACAGGCCTGTTCATGTCGACGGGGTTTTTGGCACCTTCGTCCGACGTGATAAGATCTTTTGGAACCCTGTCCGGTTCCAACAAGTAGAAAGCGGCGGAATACCGTTTTGGATGCGCGAGTATCGTGGCTTCCGCATCCGAACCAGGCGGCGCAAGCCGTGACCCAAACGTCTGCATGAGGGGACGCCCACCGTGTAGCATGGCCGTGAATCTCTGGAATTTTTGCAGGAGGCGCAAGGTGTCAACGCTGGACAAGTTCTCGGCGTGATTCTGGACAACAACGCCATCCATTAGTCGTATGCAAGACCGTCAGCCGCAGAAACGCACATGTGTAACCAGAAACGGATCTTGCATGACGAACCGGTCGAATCGCCATGGGGGGAAATCCTCGGTGGGCTCACTTTGGATGTTAGCCTGGAGCATTCCGTAATTCTTCCATCGAGATTCGGCAGGGTAGCCGTTCAAAAGGAATTGGCGAGGTATCAACTGATTCGCCCGACCTTGACGAACGGTAAACGCGGAAGTGAGTGACGATTCAAAGAGCAGGTTCCTCCAGTGTCTTTGGCATTCAGATTCAGTATGGCATCAAACAAAACAAAATTTTGAAAAACTTACTGAAAAAAATTGACGAGCTGCACCTCCGGCTCACAGCACGGCAACGACCGAATGTGCCGCCTGAAGTCTACTTGGACGGCACTGACGGTCTCCCCCCAGCCAGGCGGGCCTTGCCGTGTGTAATAGACATTAGCCCAGCCACGTTGTTCATCCGATGCATCGAAAGCAGGATCCTTGGTCACAAAAATGAGATGGTCGGTATACTGATAGAAACTGTGCACCGACTTCGCTTTGCATTGACGCCACAACCATAAGCGCCAGAGTCTGCGGGTTTAGTTCAAGACCATGGGATCGCGCCCAGAGGCTGACTATTGCCAAAAGAACTTTAAAGTCGACATTGGTTTCGCTAAACCGCTTAAAAAACTCGTAGAGAGGTTCGATTGTCGCGCCAGGTAAAGTCAGAGCGACACTACCTAGGCCGTGGTCGGCGTCGACTTCAAGTCGCGGGGAGTATACGAATCCCCCGCGGGCCACACGATCGTACTGGGGCCAGGGTCGTTTTGAAAGGGAGTTGAGGTCAACCTGCAAAAATGATCCCGTGAAGCCGGCTTCGGAGAGAGTTTTAGCGACCAGGCTGCGGAGATGTAAAGGACTTTTGTATGACTAGGCTCATTCAAACTCACCTGGGGTCGTGTACAGCTGGAATGACCGCCTTGGGGGTCCCTGGGGGGATACCGAGTGGATTGTACAGATCCTAAGTCCATGGATGAATGGAAATGAAAATGCGGCGCGCAGCATTTGCTAACCATTATGGAGAGTTCATGAGGGAATGCGATGGTTTGCCTTTCCCAGAGATTGTCCAACGACAGGTCTTTGACTTGGAAAGACCTGGAATCCTGTATTTTGCCTAAAGCTGCCGCGATGCGGAGCGCAAACTCGGACCGCCGTTTCTGCAGGTCCTTATGGTTGCAGTTGAATATCTGGATGATGTCAAGGGAAGTCGAAGACAGGATACATGAGACGCACGGCTCGTAGTGTCTTTGCATCTCTGGCCAGCCACGGGTTCACGGTATGGCTACCTCTTTTGCGCGAAGTGATGAAATTCTTTTCCGTTGCGGTTGGACCTGTCTTGAGCTGAAAGAGGGCCTGCTTTGCTCGTGGTGCGGACGTCGACAACGCGCGCACGCCTCGCATTTACACCGCTGAAATTAAAAAATGGGCAACGCGAGCACGTGACGGCGATTATGTAATGAAAATGGGATGTCGAATCAACTTTCAATTTGCGAAATTCTTCCAAGTCCGTGGCCTATACTATACCAACGTGTTGGCATACCTTGATATTTTAAGTCCGTAGCCTATACCAACGTACGTGTTGTATATGTCGGAAAAATGAAAATCCTCTTACAAGAGCGTCACGTTATAAGAGCTTTGTAAGCACCTTGTAAGATCATCACAGGCAAACAAATCGTCTTACAATAACGCAGCCTCTTGCAAACCATTGCAAGACTCAATTTTCTTTTTTCGTTGCCTCTCCTGGTTCCCTGCCTTTCCAAATGCTAAGAAGCTTCCATTTAACTCCCAATTCCACGCACGAAACCCTCACTACCTCGGCTCATTCTCAGGCTTTCAGAACGTTCAGAGGCCTGATCCAAGGCCTAAAACCTATCGTAGATCATCCTCCAGTGGAAGGACCATCTAACGAGGAGCGTCAAGCGCTGGAGCACCAGAGGAGTATCGCAGTGTTCATAAAAGGTGTGTTTCGCGCATGTCTAAGATGACTAGTTATTTATCAGCTTGCAGCAACGGTCACCAAATGCTCCAGCTCTTCCTACCCTCACTCCTTTCTCCTTCCCCGCTCCAGCCCTCTTTCTCCACTTGCATCTTCGCCTCGCTGGATCTCGGGCACTATCGTAAACGGCACCGATTGCTCCTGACCGAGTGGCGCGCTTCCTCTTCAAATCAGGCCCCAGCCCGCAATAGTGCCGTACACCTTGCGCATTCGTGAGGCGCTGTGCATCTGTGGCTCAGCGCGCCTCCTCACGATTGCGCTCCCAAGCCGCCTCGCGAGTCTGTGTATTCGCAAGCTGCGACGCGCAGAACTCCGAGCGTGCCCTACTTCCGTTCATGGAAACCTCGCCCCATCTCGCCGAATCGCCTGCGCCGCTCGGGCGGATTGAATTCATTGCGATGCCGCATACGCAGATGCCCTGGCGTATTCGCCAGGTGCTGTGCGTTTGCGGCTCGCCAGCCCACGCCGCAAATCGGATCCGCGATTTGGGTGCGCAACTCCGTACCAGCAAGACCTGTCTGCTATATCCACCATCTGCGACGTCCAGGGACCCGTGCGTACCCTCATTCCGTCCCCAGACACATCGCCCGAGTCCACACGGTCCTCGCGAATTGTGAATCCAATTGACTGAGAGCCTGCGACAATACGACGATGGGCTGACCCCCGTTGCTTCGGCCAGCGGTTTGGGTCGGTTGCGCACTGGTTTGGCATGTGGCCGAGCTGTGTATTCACTCGCCGAGTTGGGCTCGCATCAGTTCCGGGATGCGCTCAAGGCCGTTCGTGGAAAACTGCCCCCCCATTCACGGCGAGTCCACTCGAATCGGGCTCGCGCAGGCCCGGGGACGTGTGATGCAGACCCAATGATTCTTCAAGTACATCCATATCAGCTGTATCCTCGATGGTATTGAATCGAAACCAACTCACCGTTAATTGCGTGCTCAAGACGAGTGCGATTCGAATTCGATTCGCAGGCTGCAAGAACGTTGTAAGGATTAGAGTCGCCGTGTATCGCCGTGCGTGGGGGGCAGAGAACCTGCTCGACTTGTCTGTGCCTGGTGGGCTTGTCAAGGTCGGCACAAGAATAGACCCCACACTTTTATGGAGCGGGGTGTACCTGAACAGTCCACGTTGTCATCGCGCGGGCAGAGCTTGGTAGCGCAAGGCGTCCAAGTCACTCTGTGTTATTTGTGAGCCGCATGTGCACAACAAACCGCGAAAACGCGGGCGTATGCGGCACGGGGAGATGAAGTAATGGATATGTAAGGATCCCGCCAGCCGATCAGTGCAGAGACGAGTCGTAGATATAGTGTTGTGTAGACTTTAGTGCGTGAATGGCACGGACAGGACTGAGTCACTAATTCAATATCTACGGGTGTTACACAGTCGGCGCTCTGTCGTGATTTCAACATAGGGTATATACAAGCAATATTATTTTAAAACAGGACTCAACCATGTCGGTAAAATGCAGAGGAGGCGAGGGAGAACACAAACTGCAGGCTGTTGCCCTAAATGCCTGTGGCGACCCTACAACACAACCCCAGTTCCTGTACATATATCGGTAATATAGTAGAGCAGTAGTTTTGTATATCCCTAACATATTTTCATACGCGCGAGGTCGCAGGTTCGACTCCCTGTAATAGCATATTTCAAGTAAAGTAAAATCAAGTACCAATTAATACAATAGGCTATCCTTAGAATACAGTTGAGTAAGAAAAATGGTGACCCCAATAGAATATAGTTTTTTCTAATAGGACCCCTCCCTCTTATCAGAATCCCTTATCTTATCAGAGTTCTCTATTTGTGTAAGAGTGCTATCGCGGCCGATCCTATTATGCCCTTATAAGGCCTTACAGCCGCTTATGATAGATTTTATAGATTTCCGACATACCCTACATAGATTTCTTTTTTGAGAAATTCTTCGGAGTACGCAGCCTCGTTGGTATACCTATGATTATTTTATTTTATTTACAGGCTCATGCGTCCCCTCCCCAAGCGAATTCACTGAATACTTGGTGTTTCTAGGCATCTAAAAATGAGCCGCCAGCGAAGCTGGCGGTTTTGATGCGCCGACCTATTTTTAGATCGATATTTTGGGACTCTTTCACAATGGGTTCCCGTCCTCATACTTATGCCTTGGCTGCTTTAAAGAGCCATGAAGATAAAAGAGTATCGAAGAAAACTGGGCCAAAAGAGCTAGAGGGAAATAAATAAAAGAGGAATCCAGATCCATCGAGCAAATTCGGACTCATACATATCCCTTGATCACTCGATGCATGTGGCCCCGACGGCTGGGCACTGTGGCTAGATCTCCAGCTGATCCTCCTCCTTTAGCTGTACTCCATGCCGTCCAGCGGTGATTGACACAATGGGCGGTTGGCAAGGGGTCCATCAGCGTATGTATGATTGGCACAGATCCCAGGTCACTGCAGTTTCCTCTTGCGTCTCACCAACTCACCTTCCACTCTTTTTTCCCTTACCCTTCACACGATGGCTTTCTCACCAGTGGGCAGGAAGAAAGTGGCCGTCCACAGTCCGTTCCCGCCCAATATTCCAAAATATTACTTTTCTAAATTAACTTTCCAGTTCTCATCCTCCTCGTCAATGTCATCGTTCTCGCCCTTTCAACGCGGGTCAATCTCTACCAGGATTTCTTCTGTGCGTGCCCAGCCCCTCCTTGGGTTCGCCACACTCACATTATTCCAGTCATCGCCGATCGCTTCCCCTTCGTCCTGTCCATTATCACCTTCGCGCTGCTTGGATTGATGTGCGTGCCTTGCTTTCATGCAGCTTCCTGGTCCCTAAAACGCCATGCAGGACCATTGTCGACTTTGTGACGAGCAGTTCCTACACCGGCCGCCCCCAGTTTGAAATCGGCGTGTTCTCGATCTTGGGTATCTTTTGGTTGGGTGCGCCACGACCGCTCCCCGCATCCTTTACTTGCACTAACCTGTGGTGCCCAGCCTTCAACGCCTTTTCGAGCTCCCGCTGGAGCAGCGCCCCGTTTAACTGCGGGAAAATCCCCAGCGGTGCGTCACACCGTCGCCGTCGTCAACTGAACTATCCTTACGCGTACCACAGACTACCCCGACACGATCCAGTGGTGCCAAGAACTCGCGGCCCTCCGCGTCCTGGTTTGGATCGAGTGGCTCATGGGTGCGTCTCCTACGCTTCTCTGCCTCTCCCCGTGCTCCACAGGCTGATATGAATGCCACAAATCGCCAGTGTTCTTCACCGCAATAACCACGCTGCGGTACTCCGTCACACAGAGCAACCGCGGCAACAAGCACGTCTTCCAGATGCCCCTCTCGCGCTACACGCCGACCATCCGGTCCGACCACAACGTCGACTACGGCCGCGACAGCCAGTTCATGTCTTACGCCAAGATGAATTAAAACTTCGACAGTGGCGCGTGGACGGAGGGCGAAGGTTACGATTCAGAAGGGATTAAAAGGTCGAGGAATCTGCCACTGGCCGGTCCAGTTCCCTTTACGATTTTATTTTCGCCCTCTGCTGACCGTGGTATTCACGGCGGCACTTTTCGCTCTTTGTTTCTTGTATACCCCCATACCCCTGCCGGTCAGGGATTTGTGTATGAATCCGAGTCGCTGCATGTTTGGCTGTCAGTGTTCTTTATTAATCGGCGCGGTCACGGGCCGGCCTAAGCGAAGATTCGCGCTCCTTCTCTCCGTTCCGCCAGCGACGTCGACTGACCCGTCATGCGCCTGCCTCCACACGGCTCACGCGATCGTAAAATACGTAGTACCAGGTATGCTGTCGCCCCACCTTCTATTCGCCGAGGAACTTCCTACGCCATGGGGCCCTTATATCGTGGCCGCGTCGGATTCTTGGTGGTCGCCCATGATAATGTGGATCTGGAGCACATTCCTCGCTGCTGTGGCCTCCGTCGCCATCGCCGCGCCGCCAGGCTTCCCCGCAAGCGGCAATGGCCTGTGGTATTCCGCCCCAGGCGTAATTTGGTCGCGGGACTACCTCCCGGTCGGGAACGGCTTCCTTGCTGGTTTATACCTCTCTTCTGCGCGTATTAATGCGGATTTTAATTGTGTGGAACAGCGATGACGCCTGGGGGAGCCGCGCAGGAGATAACGCAGTTGAATATTGAGTCCCTGTGGGCGGGAGGGCCGTTCCAAGACCCGGTTCGTGATTTAGTTCGCTGGTCGCCATTTCGTGTATTGACATGGACAATAGACATACAACGGGGGAAATAAGCAGCCCAGTGAGCAGGCTGCGATGGCTACTGCGATGCAGCAGTATCGAGAAGGCATCTTCCAGAGCCCGACAGGGGATATTGACAGTACGTCGGCTAGACTTGTCACAGAAACTTCGACCTCACACGCCCTTTCAGACATCGAAACTCTGGCCACGGATGCCGGGGATTATGGTCTGCCCTTCTCTCGTTGGATCGTGCTTTCTCCTAACAAGACGTACTTTCCAGGATCTTATGTCGGCGCAGGGTATCTAGTAGCCACTCTGAATATCACAGGAAACGCCACAAACTATGCTCGGTGGCTCGACCTAGACCAAGCCATCGCGCGCGTCACCTGGTCCCAAGCCGGCTCCGCCTTCACTCGGTACGTCGCCTTTCCTCCAGCTTGCACCTTCCCTCACCTCCCCCAGCGAAACGTTCTGCTCCCACCCAACCCAGGCCTGCACCCAGCACATTTCCACCGCCACCGGCGCCCTCCCCGCGCTCTCCTTCGCCTTCTCCTCCGCGCTCGAAGATGGGCTCCCGACGCCCAACATAACGTGCCTCGACTCAAGCACCCTCCGCGTCCGCGGCACCGCCGGCGTCCCCGGGATGCTCTACGAGATGCTCGGCCGCGTGCGCACCACCGGCGGCAAGGCCGCCTGCACGCCCGTCGCCGGGAGCTCCACGCCGAACGCGACGGTCGCCGTCACCGGCCGCGCGACGGAGGCGTGGATCTCCTGGGTCGGCGGCACCGAGTTCTCGCAGGACGCGGGCGACGCCGCGCACAACTTCTCCTTCCGCGGCTCCGATCCGCACGCCGCCGTCCTCGCCCTCATATCGGGCACGGTCTCGACCGCGCCGTACACGACGCTCCGCGCGCAGCACTTCGCGGACTTTGACGCAGCGGTGCACGGGTTTTCGCTCGATCTGGGGCAGACGGCGCAGCTGGGGACGTCGACGGATGTGCTTATCAATGACTACCAGGTGGACCAGGGAAACCCCTATCTTGAGGTTAGTATCCTTTTCTGCATACATTCGCGCACGTCTCCATTAATGTACCGCAGTGGATAATGTTCAACTATGGACGATATCTCCTGGGCAGCAGTGCGCGTGGGGCCCTCCCAGCGAACCTGCAGGGCAAGTGGGCGTTGGATATCGCGAATCCGTGGTCAGGGGGTACGTAGCTCTGGAGCGCTGCCATTCCACTGCTGACCGCACCTTTATTTAGATTACCGTAAGTCGCAGGTGCCCGTGCCGTTAGAGGCAGCTAACGGCTCTAAATAGACTCGAATATAAATATCCAGATGAACTACTGGAGCGCAGAGATGAGCAATTTGGACGTGACCTCTGGGCTGTTTACCTATTTCGAGGTGCGAAACACAAGTTCTTTCTTGGGAGGGGTTCGTTTAGTTGACTGGGCTGCAGAAAAATTGGGCGCCGCGGGGAGCGCAGACAGCGCAGGTCGGTTTGGTTTGATCTTGGAAATAGACCGAATATCTGACCGTAGAATCGCCAGGTTCTGTACAATATTTCGCGCGGATGGGTTACGCACAACGAGGTATGATCGTTATACCATAAATCTCACTCACCTCATCATCATCCATGTTTAGATGAATGTCGGTTCTTCACCTATGCATTTGAGACAAAGCCCCTGAGTTCCTTTGGTCGTAGATCTTTGGACACACTGGCATGAAGGCAGGCGGCAACACTGCCGAGTGGGCAAACTATCCTGGTCAGTGTAGCATTCATTCCCGTGCGATGGCACGTCTAACCTTGCTCTTTATTTCTTCAGAATCAGCGGTGTGGATGGTATGCCGTCCTTAAAGTCTCTTTCCTAGATAAAACATGAATTCCGACCCAGATGGTGCACGTGTGGGACCACTTCGACTACACCAACGACGTCGCATGGTGGAAAGCGCAGGGTTGGCCACTCATCAAGGCAATTAATTCGATATTCCGATCCACGGCAGTCTTCTCATCGTATGTTACTCCCAGGGCGTAGCGAGTTTCCACCTGGACAAACTCATCCCGGACGAACGCTTCAACGACGGGACGCTCGTCGTGAGTCCGTGCAACTCGCCGGAACAAGTCCCCATTACGCTCGGTGCGTTTGATAGTGACGGCCGAGAACGACGGGCTGAATCTCGATATAGGATGCGCGCACGCGCAGCAGCTCATTTGGCAGCTGTTCAATGCCGTCGAGAAGGGATTCCCTGCCTCAGGGGATACCGACACTGCATTCCTCGATGGTGCGTAGACTCCCATCGTCTGAATACATACATGCCTAAACTTCCTTCACTGGCAGAGGTGCGCACCAAGCGCGCTGCAATGGATAAAGGCCTGCGCATCGGCTGGTGGGGTCAACTCCAAGGTGGCTTTGTTTTCCCACGCGCTTGTACTCGAACAGCTAGTCTTATGTGTGTGCGTAGAATGGAAAGTCGACCAGGATATGCAGAACGACACGCACCGGCATCTGTCGCACCTGATCGGTCTATATCCTGGATATGCGATCACGAATTACGAGTCGTCTGCGCAGGGTGGATTGCTCGTCAACGGCAGCCATACGACGTATACGAAGGCGCAGGTTATGGACGCCGCGACCGTCAGCTTGATCCACCGCGGAAATGGGACCGGACCTGACGCCGATTCGGGATGGGAGAAAATGTGTCAGTCGCTCCGTCCATTACTTGCTCAGTTGTGTGTGTGTTTACACGGTATTAGGGCGCGCGGCGTGCTGGGCACAGCTTCAGAATACGACGGAGTTTTACCATGAACTGACGGTCCGCCATTGCCTTCTGCTTTTCCTTGGTTGGCTAACAGTTTTGTTAGTTTGGCATCTTCGAGAACTTCGGTGCCAATCTTTTCAGTCTTTACGATCCTTTTGACGCCGACCCCATCATCCAAGCAAGTACTTTCATTGGGCCAGATGCACATCACTTATACCTCACGTCTAGATCGATGCGAACCTAGGATTGCCCGGCGCCATGCTGGTAAGGTGTCTGTAAAAAGTGTGCGGGATAGACCTAATGCATCGTCGCAGAACGCTCTCTTGCAAGCTCCGGATGTCCCGTAAGGTTTTTCTTAGAAGTGTTCGGGCCAGACCTAATGCCATCGTCGCAGAACGCTGACAACGCCCCTCGTCATCACCCTGCTACCAGCCCTGCCAATCCAATGGTCGACTGGGTCTATGAAGGGCGCGCGCGTCAGGGGCGGAATGACCGTGAATTTGGCGTGGAAGGGCGGGAAACCGACCAGCGCGTCGTTCAAAGCCGACGCCAGCGTGGCGCCCCGGCCGGTGCAGGTCGTCTTCGCGAACAAAGTCGTCGCGTCGTTCACCACAAGCGCCGGCTTGAGTAAAACTATCACTAGCTTTTGATCTTATCTTGTATTCTAGCTTTATGCACGAAAGTGATTGAAATTTCGAACTGATGGTATATAGATTGAAAGGGTCCGAGAGCGGGGTATACTAGCCAGCGCGGCAGCTGAAGTCATGTTTTGAGTGCGCGCGCTATCAGCACTGGCCCAGTAAGGAGCTCTTCGGTACCGTCTGCCCGTAGTCTGGGCCGGCGTGAGCGGATTAATATGGTTAGCAGCTCCGGGAAACGCACCGTCCACCCAAGTGGTAAGATTGGGATCTGAGAAAAAAGGTCAAGGAGTGGACGTGGTTGTGTTACATGGGACATACTCGTGTACGCCTGGGAGGGAAGGTGAAGTAAGTTAAAGACTGGACGAAAATACACGTGAATGGCACCTCGATGTAACTACAGTAAATGTCAGCCATGTAGTATCGACTTTTTTGGTGTAAAAAGTGCTCACGTGTTGATATAATCTGCGGTTGGGAAGTCCGGAGGGTCGCAACTTCGGGTTTAAGGACTCAGAAAATGCTCTTGGAGTCAGGATGAGACTGTTACCCAATATTCATCGAGTCTGGGTACTGATATACCCGGATGTAGTCGAGGCTCATGGTCGTCGGGAACGTGAGGTTCTCCAGATCGACAGGGCCGAAGTTCGTCGACATGCCCAAGTTCGCGAGGAGATACTAAAGCAAGGCGTAAGCCGGGATTGCACTGCTCAGTGGCCAAAGGTTTACCATCGGCTCTTGGGGGACTGGCCGGGCGGAAATTTCGGTCTGGTTATCCGCCTCGAGACCTCCGGCATGGATAGTCCAGGCAAGCTTGTTATCCGCGATCCAGGATATGTACTGGTTTTGTGAGTGATATGGAAAGATGCAATATCAATAGATTCGACTCACAGCATCGTCGAATCCTAGGTGGTTCAGGGCCAGTTAGTAGACGCATGATACATGAAGTAATGAAGCGGACCGGGTTTATACTGGCAGACAGCCGTCAGTCCAATCAAAATGGTGATAAAAGATACGCACCTCGACACCATATATGGAGAAGCAACCGTCGAGCAACTCGTAACACTTCTGGTTAGTGTTTGTGACGACCGAGGTTGCCTGTTGATATGCACCACCGATATACGTGTTGAGCACAGATATATCGGGATTCGCTATGACGAGAGTGTCGCTCGTATTGGCCCACACGTAGCCCGCATTGAAGGGCTATTTATTATGGCGATAATGTTAGACACAGATTCCCGCTAGCTGGATAGAAACGCACCGCCCATTGACCCGACTGCGAAACTCCCCCCCCAATCCCATCCGAGATCTACGTATGCGAACTAAGTTCCGACAACATTGGATCCAGCCAGGTCACTTGCCTGCGCCTCGAACATGTCGATCTCCGGGGCGGATCGGCCGACATACGAACCATCTGAAGAGTGGATCGGGCCCGGGTGGGACTCGCCTGGACAAGTGCAGCGGGAAAGTCTCTGTCCATTAAGGTACGAGAGCTCCCCTCTATAGGGTTTGTCGTTAGAGCCGCTAGTTGTTGCGATCTCCGGGAGACCGTTAATCGTCTGATTTGGAGCGGTGCCAACGTCGCATGCGTCGTAGGTGTAGGGCTCACGGTACCGGAGGTAAGCCCACAGCTAGTTGCGATCGTGAGGTGCACTTACCCACATCCCGTCAAGAGAGGCTCCAAAGCCGGCACGTCCCAGATTCCCCCTGATAAATCAATCAACCAAAATCCGCGCGAGATAATGAGGATCCTACATTGTCCACACGGCGGGCCAAAGGCCGTGAATCTAATGAATAAAATGGGTAAAAGCGATTTTCAACAAAATAGACGACTCTACGCACGTTGTTGTTTCCAGGTAGTGTGGCAGAAGTAACAACGAGGCCACCAGTGAAACAGAACTTGTTCCTGCAGGATCGCGTGAGCAAAAATGTGGCAGAAAACTTCAAGGTTCTTGCCATGATGTGACGAGTCCTAGAAATCGTCAGGCGACGGAAACGACGGCAGGGACGCACTCACCGCCTTGGTAATCGAGGTCGTGCGTTGGTTTTTTGGTCAAAGTGATTTTCAGCGACCCATTCCCGGTTGTTACGCCGGCTGGGTCATACCATTCCAGATTACCGGTCTGTTCGAGAGCCGTTAGCCCGATACACGGTCGAGAACAAAATTGTACTAACCCCCCAATAGTGAAGGTCAACGGCTGGATATTTATTGAGAAAAAACGACGCGAGTATCTTCTGAAATTCTCACCCTCAAAGTATGGATCATCTCCTGTTTTTCGGGCATTCAGTTCTAACGTCCCTTGATAATTGGCAAATAACGAACCGGGATAGAAGGTGCGGCCATCGGTATTGAACTCGTCAGAGAACACTAGCTTCATTTGTTTACCACTGTACAGGGAAGTGATGGTGTACGCATCGGAGGGCGTATCTAAATCGATAAGACCATAATTTCCTATCGCCGCCACCTTGAATGAAGGTCAAGGTGGTTCCAAAATCCTGTAGGCAAAAAGAGTACCTGACCGGTGGCATTTACACTAACACCAAAGGTTCCCGTCCCCAATAATGTCTTTTGTACAAAAGTGATAACTGGATACCCAGCACTGAGAAATTCATGAATGAGTCGGATAACCATCGGCGCAGCCATGAACGTACAAGAGAGCTACAAGACCCAGGGTCAGGATGCCCAGACATCCTAGATTCGCTATTCCCCGGCGGGTTATTATCCCGGAGGAAGGGCGGTCGACCAGCTTCCCTCCTTTGAATTCCGGGTTGTGCAAAATGTCGTCTGCTTCGACGAGATTTGGTGATAGGTTAGATCCCCAAAGAGCCGGATCGGGGGACAGGGAGAACTGCAAATGAAGAATAAGAAGGCAGCAGGAAGACTGCGCGTATATATATATACCTTGTCCGATATCCCACTTCTGGGTGAAGATGGAACAGACTCCTATATGTGCGTGAGCCAGCATAACATGACACTTGTCGTAAATAGTGACCCAGTCATCAGGGGTGGGCAAAAGGTTGGGGGAATTCTCCCTCTTGTACCCTTTGCGTGAGGCATGAGATGAAAGCGACATGGTCAAAGAGGGGTATGATAAAAGAGTGAAAGTCGGCGTAGGCCAGGATAATTTGAAGTTCAAGTTGTGAGAGTCGATGAGAATGCTTTGCGGAACACCGCCGATGACTAGATATCGATGACTGAAACTTTGAGTCGGTATGGCAACATGTGCGGAGCGCCTCGCGACGCGCGTGGACAATCTCGCGATCAGCTATTTTTGTCCCGTGAAACAAAGCTTGACCAGTCTTTGAAAGCCTGTGGCGCTCTACAGAGGACGGACGGCGGTGAAGCACGTATCTTTTTTCAAGGCGCTGAATTTACGATGAGGGCTTGACCACCGTAGTCGCAACTGTAGGTTCTCAACCGATATCGGATCGTGCAATTGCCAATCACGGCGGAAACTGACCGTGGCGGGAAGGTCATTGAAACATGTTCTCTTTCGAACTTCTTGTATCTCGTGTTGAAAGGCGTTGACCTGATGAGATCATCCAATTAAACTAACCTGGACAGATTTTTCATTGTGCAAAGTCTTCGGACAAAGGGCGTAGTAGAAACCACTTCAAGTTCTGAAGAAGGTCGTCAGACACAGCTACAAAAGCCAAAAAAAGGTCCGCCATTTAACAGGCCTTTCACCTTCTTCAACTTGAGTGGTTCACTTAGACGATTGATTCAAGATACAATAGATGAAACAACATTACTTGCCGCCAAGATGCGATCATACATAGCGTATACATGTTGCAAAACGAATAGCATCCCAGGTATGATGGTAAGTCAAGGTTGGAGGTAAAAGACTGGCAGGGTATCCGAATAGTAGGCAGACCAGCTGCTGGATCGTCCAAGACTGTTTCGGGCAGTGTTCGTTCAGCACTGACCCAGGAAACTGTTCTTCGGGACGGTCTGTTTGTAATCTATCCCAGGGCAGACGTCAGCGTGCAAATATTTGGCCCACGAAAGAAGAGGCAGCTCACCGTCGACCCAAGTGGTAAGGTTGGGATCTGAGAAAAAAGGTCAAGGAGTGAAGATGGTTGTGTTTCGTGGGGACATACTCGTGTACGCCTGGGCGGATGAACGACGTAAGTTGGAGATTGGACGAAAATGCAGATGAAGGGTACCTCGATGTAACTGCAGTGAATATTCCAGTTAATATCGACTTTTTATATATAAAAAGTGCTCACGTGTCGATATAGGCTGCGGTTGGAAAATCAGGGGGATCGCATCTACTCGACAAGGGCTCAGAAAATGCTCTGGTAGCCGATCAGGACGATGGTATTACCCGATGTTGACCGAATCTGGATACTGATATACCCGTATGTAGTCCAGTTTTAGAGTGGTTGGGAATGTGAGGTGAGCTAGATCAACTTCGCCAAAGTTCGTCGACATGCCCAAGTTCGCGAGAATGTACTGGGAATGATGAATAAAAATTAGAAGGACAGCGAAAGCCAATACCATTGGTTCCTGGGGCACAGGACGTGCGCCAATCTGGGTCTCGTTATCTGCACCTAGACCTGCCGCCTTGATAGTCCAGGCGAGCTGATTATCCGAAATCCAGGATATATACTAGCAATAATTAGAAAATATAGGAGGATATGATAATAATATCCCTACAGCGTTGTCGAATCCTAATAGTTTGGTGAGCAACGGACGTATAGTAGAAAATAAGACGGCGAACCTGGTTGATACTTTCATGGACGACAGTCAATTGAACGTCAACAAAAATCAACCAACGAATCACGCACCTCAAAACCATACACCGAAAAGCAGTTGTCAAGTAATTCGTAGCATTGTTGGTTCGTTTGAGTCACGACCGAGGTGGCCTGCTGATACGCACCCCCAATATACGTGTTGAGCACAGATACATCGGGATTCGGGATGATGAGATTGTCGGTTGTATTCAACCACACATACGCCGCGTTGAACGGCTAGTTCAACATCAACATTCTGCTTGCGGAAAATCGACCAGGACGTAACAACGTACCGCCCATTGTCCGGATTGCGAGACTGATCCAGCCCCATTGGAAATCTAGACCGCATGAAATCACCAACACCACTGAAGTACGGGAGCCTATTACCTGTGCCTCAAAAACGTCGATCTCTGGCGCAGATCGGCCGACATACGAACCATCCGAAGAGTGGACCGGGCCAGGATGGGACTCTCCTGGGCAGGTGCAGCGAGAGAGTCGCTGACCACTAAGGTACGAGAGCTCCCCATTATAAGGCTCATTGGTATCGCCACTAGTGGTTGCGATCGCCGGTAGACCGTTTAGCGTCTGATTTGGGGCGGTACCGACGTCGCAGGAATCGTAGGTATAGGGCTTATAGCATGAAATGTAAACCGTCATTCCGTTTGCGATAGCTGGGCGTACTCACCCACATGCCATCAAGACTCGCTCCGTACCCAGCGCGCCCTAGATTCCCCCTATATAATCGATTAAACCAAAGTCCGCAAGATAATGGATCAAAACGTGCATGCTCCAGAAAGCAGGCCAGAGTCCATGAATGTTGTTTGTGCCCGGGAGTGTTGCCGCCGCGATGAGCAGACCGCCGGTGAAACAAAACTTGTTCCTGTACGTTACGATCACGTGAATGACAATTAATGACAAATATAACACAAAAATTCTCACCAGCTTGTAAGGAGGCCTAGAACGGCATGAGCAAGAACAGATTGACAATACCGATTATTACCCACCGCCTTGGTAGTCCAGGCCATGCGTCTGCTTGGCGGACAATGTGATTTGCAGCGAGCCATTCCCGGTAGTCACCTACAACACGCGAAGTACGAGTGAAAATGGTGTAGCGTCTGTTTATAAGAGACTCGTACCGCAGCCGGATCGTACCATTCCATGTTGTTCGTCTGTGTCAGAGTGAGCTCTCTGAACTTCATGACGCGGGATCATACTAACCGCCCAATAGTGGAGATCAACGGCTGGAGATTTATCAAGACACGGTCGCCGTGCATGGAGTACAAGCCCTCACCTTCGAAGTATGGATCATCTCCTGTTTGTCGAACATTCAGTTCTAGCGTCCCTTGATAATCGGCATATAACGAACCGGGATAGAAGGTACGGCCATCGGTGTTGAACTCGTCCGAGAACACCAGCTTCATTTGTTTACCGCTGTAAAGGGAAGTGATGGTGTACGCATCCGAAGGCGTATCTAAATCTATGAGACCGAAATTTCCTATCGCCGCCACCTTGAGTGAAAGTTAATGTACGTATTGAATTCCAAAATCGTAGGCAAAAACGTACCTGACCGGTGGCATTTACACTGACGTTCGTGACATCAGTAGTAAGGAAGGTTCTTTTGACAAAGGTGAGCACTGGGTATCCGATACTGACGGTGTTGTGAGCCACGAGCATCGGTTTGGAGTGACACAGTCTTACAAAAGCGCGAGCAGCCCAACACAGAGAATGACAAGACAACCGATATTGGCGATGCCCCTGCTAGATATAGAAACTGTCGTGGGGTCGAAGAACTTTCCATTCTTGATTTCCGGGTTGTGTAAAGCATCGTCCGGCTCCGCATGATTGGGCGACAAGTTCGATCCCCAGAGGGTTGGATCTGCGGCCAGCGAGTACTGTAGTAGTGTGAGTTCACGTAGCACTCAGATAAAAGTATACCCACCTTCTCAGCCATTCCGCTCAGTTTGGGTGAGGGCGGGGCTCCTTCCTGGGATACAATGAATACACATTGAAAAGGCTTGGAATGGATTGGCAGACCCAGTCGGGCGAATCCGGCCCTCTGGCTAAAAGGTTGGGCGATGACTCCTTCTTGTAAGGTCGTCGGGACATGGCAAAGAGAGGCTTGAAATGAGTGTGAGGTGGTGTGAGGTGTAAAGGCCGAAGAGCGGGTGATTGGCCGATTCCGGTGTACTTATTTTTAGTTGCATCAGTCACGTACGTGTGAACCACTTGAGGCCGTTTTTCATGGGTCCAAGCAAGGTCACCGTCCAAGTATCCAAGTCAACGAACCAGGGATGGTAACGAGATAGAGCGGGGGGACCAAATATTTTTACAGGCCATGCCCTATTTTATTTGCTGGGCAACCGTCGAAAAATACCCAGCCACCAATGAGATATTTTAAGTAATTCCAAAAATAAAAGCTAAAAAAACATCCGCCTTGACACCCATATTTTTAACCAACGCCGGCGCAGTCGTAATGATTTTTTTTATTGCTTGCTACAAATTAATACGACTCTACAAAGCGCTCGGAAGACCCTTTATTTTAGGAAGTCGTCATGTGAACATCAAATGAGGAACCTGAAATGGCTTCGAATGCCGTGGCAGTGCAGAGTTCCGCAGTGATCCGACGATCCAACACTTACAACAAACCATCATGAACACGAATTCTGAGGGCTTGACGTTTAAGTTGTTACCATCCGAGGACCTCGAAGACGCTATAAACATTGAAAAGCAGGGTATGTTCATCATAAGGTCTTTTCATTCATCCTAGACGTTCATTCACAGGCTTTCCTCCGGATGAGGCAGCAACGCTGGAAGCATTTCAGTGAGCCGTCCTCGTTTCTTTATGCGCGCATCTGAAGAGCGGAAGATTACGCCAGGAGCAGGCAAAAGATCTCTTCCTGGGAGCGTACCAAATTATCGGCACTGGCGAGTATAAGCTCGTCGGTTACATCTGCTCGACACTCTCTCCTGATACCTCACTGACGCACAAATCCATGGAAACACACGTACCGGGCTCTTCCTCGGTCTGCATCCATTCTGTGTGCGTCTCTCCCGCTAGTCGAAAACAGGGCGTTGCCTTGAAGCTTCTCCGCGAATATATTGCGCGCCTGGAAACCTTCCACCGAGAGAAATCTGCCCCTTACAAGCGTGTTCTCCTCATAACGCACGAAAATATGCGACCATTATATGAAAAGGCCGGTTTCGAATGGCTCGGACCGAGTGCTGTCGTGCATGGGTCTCAGCCATGGTACGAGATGCGTATTATCTTGGGATCATCCCCGAGTCCTCTATCCCCCCCGCCGGGAGTGTTCGAAGCACTCCAACGGCCATCAAACAATGATTCCATATCACAACCGCTCTCTTCTTTTCCAGGTGGCATCGCTGAGGTATCATCATACGAATCTAACGCTTTGGTCAACAAATTTGACCTTCTATGCCCTCGAATCGACTGTGGAAGCATTATACTCAAGAGTGGTGTCGCCAAATTGACGGAGGCACCAATTGTTCAGGTAGGTATCAATACTTGTACCGTCCGTTTCTTTCCAGCTCTTACTAAAATGCGGTTGTGAGATGGAACCAGCTGATCATCCCTGCCATCCCCTTTTACCGGCGCTACCTCCATCATCTGCTGTAGCTCAGTGGTGGTTAATCGCACCATCCCCGATGGAATTTGAGAATATAGGCTTCTCTCATGGCATCGAGTCGCTCGGTACGTTGTTACCGTCCTCGTTCACCGACTTTGGTTCGATACAGGTTGCAGGTGACAAAATGAAACTCTTGGCTTGCGCCGAGTGTGACCTGGGGCCACTGGGCTGGTGCAAGGAAGGGGGAACACAATTTTGGCTCGCTTGTTCAAGAGTTGGTTACAAAACTGGATAATTAGACTCGTGTAGAAGACATGATTATCTTTTCTGTGTTTCGTTGATTCAATATCCATCCACAAGACACAAAGCCGCAACAGCGCACGGGAGAATCCAAAAGTCAAGGATAAGGATAAGACTGGTAATACAACATGATTTTCCGGTACATCTACATCGAACGGCAAGCTATTTGCCAAGTCCATCCAGCGCGCGGGGTGATATAGCCGCGGTGGTACGGTGGTATGTATAAATGTCGACAACCCAGCGAATGCGAACAGCAACAACACGAGCAAAAATGGCTCCAGTGTGTTGGTCGAAGGAATAGATGATATCTAGGAGAGTTTTATGGGGCGCAGAATATCATCTGGAAGAATGGATAAGACACTAGAGATGCAATGGTAGTGAACGAACGTACCAGATGCAGGTGTAGAGACTGCATCCAGGCTCTGCAACAGGCTCGGGCTCGCGTGCCTCTTCAACGCGGGGAAGTCTTAACGATGCGCGATCGGGCTCCTTGGGTTATGGTAAGCACAACAATGGACTTCGCCAAATATGCAGACTAACAGGTGCACGAGCGACAGCGACCTCAGCGACGGGGGCAGCTGAGACGGTCAAAGCGACTGTAAATGGAGGTAAATCCCGGAGGGAACAATGCATGATGGAGGTACGCACGGCACGCAGCCACAAAAGCGACAAGGATGTTGAATTGCATGATGGCTAGGCAGGGAAGTAGGATCGAGTGTTGTCTGCTTTGAGCGAGAACAATAAGACAATGGATTTTATGCATGTGGGGGGGGAGCTTTATAATAATCATCTTCACAAGCGCAGTGCCAGAAATGGATTTTACAAGCAACACCCCTCTTTGGGTCATTCCCTTGTTTCGCTTGGAATTTTTCGTGGCAACGACGGGAAAAGATTTGGCATCGAAGCGGGAAGATTCGTAACAAATATAACGGTTTGCCCAGATTAGGATGAGATTTCCCGATTAGGATGTGCTCCGCAAATTCTTGCAAACGGCGAACTTGCGGCAGAGGATGATGTATATAGTAACGGTGTCTTGGCTGGCGCATTGACAAACGAATGACCCAATGTGGTGTGGGCCGACATACATGTGCGAGAGGTTGTAGTAACGTTGTGGCTTCGGATTAGCTCAATAGATGGAAAGGTGATACACCCACCAACGCCGTTGCCAATTCAAGGGTTTTCTTTGTAAATGTCAGATAAGAACTGTTATCCGCGGAGGAGAATATGAATCGCATTTAATCGAGCTCGAACGTAGCGTACTGAGGTGCGGAGTATGGACGGAATTGGACAAACTTTGAAAGCTCAGTGACACATGAGCTCCGAGGACCGCGAAGAGCGAGTACGCACCGATAGTTGGCGCGTGCGGCTCTGCTTTCTACAAGACGTACGCATTCCAATTCGGCGATGAGGTGTGGTGGTTGCCTGCAGATCCAAGGTCCACCCATCGGGGTCTCGCAGGGGCCGCACTAAGGAGAAGCGAGTGCAGGAGACCTACAGGCAGGAGGAGCTCGAAGGATGGTCGACCCACCACTAGTTAAAAGCATAGACTCTTGGGCACTGGCGTACTGACTCGCGGGCGCCAGGGCAAGGGCGGGGCGAATTGGACAAGTCGGATCTTCCGAAAACGTGCAATCCAAACTTGAATATCCTTGGATTATCTTGAAACGGGCCCCGGGAAACATAAAAGCAGGACAGAGGCATAGTCAAGTCATAGTAAAAGGCAGAATGTGTCGGAAGCGGAGAACAAAGGATGGTGTTTGTGAATGCTTGGTACAACCCCTTTACCCGACACCGTCATGCCCTGTCGGGCATCGACAACCATGAGTGTTCTGTTTGGCATTTGTCTGGCAGTCGGTCAAGGCCCGATGTCCAGAAAGTCGGGAGCTCGCAGTTAGCGAGCCGGGACGGTTATCCAGTGAGACCGGATAGTCCCCGTCTTTAGCAGTCCACGAGGCTTCTGCCCTTCAATCCTATCCAGCGCCAGGTCTATGATCGTGCGCCACTCGCCGATATTCTACTCGCCGATATTCTACTCGACCCCCAAGAAGAGGAGAGGAAACAAATTCCTTCCTACTTTCCTAATGCCATAGTCCTGCAACTTCTTATCCGCCCACCTCTCGATTGGCTCGAATGCCTTGGACTCGGAGCCCATTTGGGACCATACTTCGCCTTCCCCATAGGTTCATGCACTTGCCTCGTGCACATCGTTGCTGGCATCGAGCCACGCGATGAAACTTTCGCTGCGCTCTAGTTTCGCGGACCGGCTGCTCTCCACAGTACACACTCTTTCTTTCATTGAGACAGTCTGTAATAGTCTACGACTATCCGCCACTGGTGGAGAGCAGCCACGGATGCACACGCATGCCGTGCAGCTCCGAGTCGATCGACTATGCACTTAGCCCCGGCTTTCCCGTTATCGGGCATACGCGACGCGCAACCCATGGTGGTTTCCTGTTGTGCCACTCTCGACATCCGACGATGTATGAGCCGCAGACGGGCCTCCCTCGCTAATATGCTAGCCATTTTCATGGCTGCAGTTCTCTAGTTTAATACAGTAACCCCGAGTCGAAGGAACTATGGCCCGGGACAGCCCGGATATGGTCATCTCGTCAACAAGTCTTATGGGCCTGGATGCACCAAGACGAAGGACGAGACGACGTTCGTCCTGAGACGTACGTCGTGATGATAGATGTCGTCGAAAGGTCGAGTTTCCACTGGCAATACTACTCGGGCAAACGTAAACACTGGAAAGCATGACCCAGGGGCCTGGGCGGGCGAAATAGTACTACTACTAGTGGGCCACCAAAAACCCTCCATCCTTCGAAACAAATATAACGAGACCTTATATTCTGTCCAGGTTTCAGGTCGAATCCAACTTCAACTCAAATGATTCACTCCTTGGACCCTCGACCTTCAAGTTGGTATACTCCGCTCCTCCGCTTGGCAACGTGAACGCGTGGGTCATGAATTCAGCACCTCTCCTCGCCAAAGCGACTACGGTCCTTCAACTTGTGGCTGTACTAAGTAGCCATGTGTATGGCTACAGCCATGCACAAGGGGTACCCGCATCAAAAATTTTCTACACTAGGTCTAAAAAGTGAATTAAGGTCTCGCCGGACCCTCCCTCCCTATGTGACATCACACATCAGTCACATCAGATGTCTATAAAATCGCCCCGCAGTTTTCTTTCGAGTTTTTTCGGTAGTTGCTCCGCGTTGAATTTCAATCACGCGCATTCCTAGCATGGAACAAAGCATTATATGGTTACACAGAGTGCTAACTACAGGCACTGTTTTTTTGCAGGTTCTACCATTCTGCGCGACACTCGTCGCAATTACAATAGGTTCAATACTATGCTCAGATGGCAGGGCTTAAATCCAACCAGAACACGACGAATTGGACCCATTTGATGGCCAGCGGCAATCGTTCAAAAATAGATCGCCAGCCATCCGGAGCGAATTCGAGATTCGAACTAGAAAATCTTGAGAAAATTCGTCCTCCACAGGGTTTTTTTCACCCACAAAAATCATATTTTTTCTCGACCTTTCTAAACACATTTTCGAAGCCCTACGAGTATTTTCCAAAAAGTGAAATAAGGATCCGGCGGACCCACCCTCCCTACTAGCTGATGTCTCGGCATCTTCCGGCGGGTACCCCTTGGCCATGCACGAGAATCTCGCGTCTCGTCACGTGATCGTTCGCGTGGTATAAACAATGCCCAACACCAAGTGTTTTCCTTCTTCCGCCACCGCTACCTATGTCCGCCTCTGTATCGCAACCTCTCTCTCGGACGTCCTCGACGGCCAGTGCAGCGACGAACACGTCCTCTGATGATCTTTACGCGACGTTCATCAGCGAGTCAACGGATGCCACCTCTAGGCGCACTCGCAAACGGTTCACCAACGCTCAGCTCATGATGCTCGAGCAACTATTTCACCAAAACTCTCATCCATCGCGCGAACAAAGAGAGCTGGTCGCGAAATCCGCAAACATGTATGTCGCTCGCGCCTTCCCGTCGAACGCGTCGCGTCTGACGCGTTTTTTCTCTTTTTTTCAGGGAAGTCAAGTCGGTCACGATCTGGTTCCAGAACAAGCGTCAAACGGAGCGGAGAACGACCCTCGCGAATGGCCGCATGCCACCGACGGTCATGATCAACAACAGTCGTGGCGACTATCAACGCGTCCCATCCCCCATCCACTCCCCATCCATGGCCAGCAGCGCGTCTTCGGCCTCTACCACTTCCACCTCTGCTTCCAGGCGCCCCTCTCTCGACTGCGTCGCGTCACGTTCGGAGCTGCGCGCGCCTGCGCCGCGTACGCCCTCTCGCCGCCACAACCCGCACGCGCCCCTCTGGGAGAACATGCCCTCTTCCCCTCTAGGCCCGCAGTTCAGCCCCCCCGCGCGCGACTTTGTCGAATTCGGCCAGGACCAGCGCACGCGCACGCTCGAGTGGGCGTGTGCGCGACGTCGCCTCGCCGGCAAGGCCGATCGCCGCGCGCGCCTGCCGGGGCTGGCGAGTGACGATGAAGATACGGACGTGGAGCCCGATGAGGCGGTGACGCCGCCGAGCACATGGAGCGATGGGGACGCACGCTGGCACAGGAAAGAGCAGAGGAAGAACGAGGGGGCGACGAAAGCCGGGGAGCCGGACGACGATACAATGAAGGCCGCCCTTGCTTTGTGTGGATTGCGGGGGTAACGGACTGGTGTATGCGGATAAGTACGCAGCGGGGTGTTGGGGACGGCGAAAGGGCATCTCTAATGTTAAAAATTGTTTATGACGGAATATTTTTCTTTTTTACAGCGGATTCTTATTACACAGGGGATGCAAAAAAACTTGGACGACCTTTTCCTGGAATCTCCCAAGGATGGCACTAGAGAACGGGCACTGGCCAATCTTGCGCTTTTCTCTTTATTTTCTTCCTTCTCTCCTTGCTCGTGTGCAGTCACATTTTTTCCCCGCCGAGGGGATCGGCAATTTGTGCGACATGGTGATTGATTTCGTCTGTCGCGGCTGGACTCTTTCTCATGCCAGAGCCCGGGTCCGTATGCTTCTCCCAGTCTTCGCTGATCTCCATATGTTGCAGTAGCACCCAATTCTCCTAGACTTTGTGCAATACATTTCTTTTCAAAGACCTTGATACGATTGAAGGATCTTTTTTAATTTAAATTACTCGGCGCAGTCCCTGACGAAACAGGAACGAACGGTCCCCGCCTGTCGGCTGCCGCAGTATTGTTTATTCGCGGTTATGTACAATCGCGGAATACTTGTAGACCATTGGAGGTAAGGTCGGCGGTACTTATTATCCACGAGGAGATGATCCAACTGCTCCCGTGAATCCGGGCTCCGAGGGACGAGTCCAACTGTCGCGAGGAAGGTTCCTGTTAGAGCTTGGTTAGAGCCATTATCCAAGGGATTCAGCTACTAATTCTGGGGCCTCGTCAAACTTCAAGCTTCAAGTCCCAGGTTGTTAGTTTCAACTTCAAGTTTCAAGTCGCCTCGGGGCGCTGGTAGCCGACCGTGGCCAGTAGCGCCAAGGGCTTTCATCTTACCAGAACGAGGAAGGCGCGAGGGCCTGCAGTCGGGCTGTCCGCCTTGGAGTCATGAGCTTGGTCAACTTTCAAGACAATTTCAAGAGAGTTTGTCTTGAGTTTGCCGTTCGCCGGTGCTTTTAGGTCAAGGCAATCGACTTTTGAAGATCAAGAAACGGCTGCTCTAGCCTTTGCCGATTTGAGGCATTTATCTGCGGCTGAGGCCTGAAGCGTAAATGCAAAAGGGAATTAAATAAGCCGCCCAACGCCCGGAAGGTAATGACCTTCAGATACAACACACCACAATAACAACTCTATACTACGAACTGCGAACATGTCTCTAGCAAAACTAACGTCGATATCCACGCAGACGCTCTCCCTACTTCTGGAGCGCCAGCGCATGGAAACTCTACCCTCCTACTCGTCCCAGACGACCGCTTCCGCGCCTCCGCCGAACAACCTCCACCTCCCACAAATCACGCAGAACCTCAACTCGCTGCGGGCAGGTATACTCGCACTCGAGGCGAAGGAGGGCCGCTCGGATGCCGTGGGGCTGCTCCGAAACCAGCACGAGCGCATGCGCGCAATGCTGGGCGCGCGTGAGGACGCGGGCGTCGAGAGGTTCGCTGCTGTTGCACCGCCGTACTCGTTCGACTGATTGACTACGCACCGCAGCCTAGACCCGGTGCGACCGCCAGCGCCTCTGATACCCTCGCCCTCTCCTTCCGAGCCGGTATACACGCCATACACCGACGATCCGGAGGCGGGGTACGAGCCCGACGTCATGCTGCAGACGCAGCGGCAAATGATGGACCGTGCGTCGCTCAGTAGCCTCCCCGAATGATGGCTGAATTTATTTTGCTGCACAGAGCAAGACAACCACCTCGACCTGCTCTCGCACTCGATCAACCGGCAGCGCGATATATCGCTGCAGATAAACGACGAGCTCGACGTGCACACGGGTCTGCTCGAGGAGCTGGACACCGACTTTGGACACACGGAGAACCTCCTCACCGGTGCACGGCGGCGGCTCGACAGAGTTGCGCAGGGTGCAAAGAACAACGGTATGTCGCTCTTTTGCTTTTGTGATAGGACGCACAGTGATTCTTGCAGGTTCTGCTGTGGCAATTGGCACGCTCATCCTCGTACTTCTAATCCTCATTATCGTCTTCAAAACATGACCCCTGCATCTCATCGCATTCGCATTTCTTGCATCGTCGGATTGTATATTAGCCATCGTTCTGGGTACACATTACAGTAATCTATCCTTATTTTGCTGCATCGACGTACTGTGCTTGTCTACGAGGAAAGCCAGCTTGCCGATCGACAAGTTATCTGCTTACAAGAGATCGGTTACCGGTCCAGCATCGAGATAGAAAATGCATTTCTAATCTAATCTAAGGTGTGACCCCACACACACCCAATATTGTCTTTCCGACAACCTCAACCCCGTCGTTCTGCCACTTCGCACGTCGTATCGCATCGGCAGCCGTAGCGGCGTTGAGAACCCCAGAGGCTGCCCGTGTGGTGACCAGTTCGGTCATTATCGATTCATTGAATTCGGGGTGTCCCTGGACGGCGAAGATCTGGATGTCGGCCAGGGAGTCAAACGACGACGTGCCGGGGTTGAATCGCACCATGCCCTGGTTCAACGCGACTTCCGTCGAACCGAGGAGGTGGAAATTCGGCGGGAGCTCAGGGACGTGATCCTGGTGCATCTCCTGGATGTACTGTGGGGTTTCTTTCGGCACAGTGCGCTTATTGAGGGACATGCAGCCTTACCAGCGAGTCGGATTCGACGTCGAACACCTTCTTTCCGAGGTCCGTCAGGCCGATCTTTGTCGGCCCGACCTCCCACCTCCCGTCGTTGCGGACACACCGCCCTTCTAGTGCGCGCGCCAGGATCTGGTGTCCGAAGCAGATGCCTGTCCGCTGCCGGGTTAATTGCGCCCCAGCACAAAGAGGTGGATCCTCGCACCTACGATCTTGAGCTCTGGTTTCTGGGCCGCGCGTGCGACGAAAGCCACGAGCTCATTGATCCACGGGACGTCCTCGTATGCCGACGCCTCTATGCATATGAATGGGCGGACCATTCTCATGTGGGTGTGCACTTACTGGACCCGGTGATGAGCATGCCATCGTGGGTGGCGTCGAGCGGGGGATACTCCATCTTGGTCACGTCGTACTCAACGAGCTTGCACTTGTCCGTGAAGTTGAAGCCGAGCGCTTTGGCAGAGCCTTGAAGGAGTTCAGAGAAGACCATATTGTAGCCGTGCTCGCCAAAGACATCAGGCAGCAGCCTGTCGCAGACGAGGAGCGCGATAGACTTGGACATCAAGGATAGGAGCAAGCGCCGGTGTGGCAGTGCAAGTTGATTGACTCGGACCTTCTACCGTCTCGACTCTCGACATCTCCCGTCCTATGAGCGGGATGATAGCACTGATAGTTTTGGATCCATTTCTACGCCGACTCACCTGCCGTCTTTCTGTGTCGGTTATAGATTCAAGATTGACCCCATCCTTTCTGTGTTCTCGACTTGGATCTTGATCTTTCGCGTCCTACCTCAGGCTCCACCGGGCTGCGCGACTCGGAGTCAATCTCATAATTCTCTCAAAGTCAATCAATCCAGAACACATAATTATTCTATCCGCCGGGCGCCCTTTGTCAAACTTTGAGAATTGTCAGCAACGTGGACATTGGGATTTCGGGCGGGCAGTTCGCGATCGGTGGTGCTCAAATGACATTGGCGCGAACCTCGAGGACTTTTCGCGGACAATATAAATCTTGGAAATTAAGGGATCCACCCGGATGCAGCGGCTGCGTCATCTTTTTTTGTCCTCCATACTAACTCCTTGCAACCAACAAGGGTGTGGGTCCACAGGAGTCGTTATTATTTATCTAGCTGAACTGACCGCTGCTATTGTATCCGACGGAAACTTAGCGGTCACCCCGGCGAGTCTCCAATGCGTTGTACAGCCATCTCTGCCCTTGTTATCTTTTTGTCCCATACTCACTGGGTGTAAGATTAGGGTCCACAGGAGTCGCTGTTGTCAATCCGACCTGAATGTCTGCTATTTTCTTTGCGGAGCAAGCTTGGCGGTCATTCCGGCGGGCCCGCTAGTGCTTTGTCCAGCTTCCATTCTCTGTCGTCACGACTTCGACGACATCACTTGCCGAGTCATCCGTACGCATCTGCGTCATGCCCATAAGCGGGTCGTTGCCTAACGCGGACGGATATGGAGTTATGCACGAAGACACCGGCTCATTTTACCATAGAATCTACCACATTGGGAGATAGTACCGGCCAGGTGTGGCGTAGCGTTGTTGCTGTCGCATGGCTATGCCTGTGTCCTTGTAAACGCCTCTGATGCTATTCCTCTTGTTATACAAGCGTTTAACATGTTCTCTCTGGCGGCAGAAATCTCAAAACTCACTAACGACGCCGACAAAATCCTCGTGTTTACTTCAACCACTTATCCTCCACGCGTACCTTCTATCACCACAGCTTATCGGCAACCAAAACAGAAGTTTGTCCGTGTCCTCGGATATCTCCTGACAGATCCTGTTTATCGCACAAAGCCTTATCTTCGTCATTTGTGCGCGCTGTCATCGCGTTGCAGGATCCGGGCACCAGAGCACTACAAAAGCAGAGCCGCCACACGGACTTTTTCCAACCGCACCTGTAAGTACCTTTTTTTTTTTTTTTTTTTTAATCAGTTTTATTTCCCCTTCGTCGCGTGCGATATGGTAGGGACCTCCCGTGTACTACTTGTATCTACATATCTAATGATAAGTGTTCTTCTCGGTATGTTGTGTAAATGCGGCATAACTGAGGGCCGACCCTGGGGTCGTGCCCAAAGCGGAGGGTTCCGCCAGGAATAAGAGACAAGGTAAGTAGGGTATAATTATATAGACAATAAAATATGAATGCGCTGTCATACCGGTGGGACCCAGTCCGGGCCAAGATCTCGTGGAATGCGTGGACGCACAGCGGGAAAGGGGATGGCGTTAAATTGGGCGATGCGCTCGCTGCGTGTGGGCATCTCGAGGGGTAGGAGGACGGGGATTTCTCCAAATACAGTGCGGTACCGACCTGATCGTGCGATGAACTGAAATAATAGCGGGATGAGCTTGGGCTTGGTAAGGAGTTTTTCGAGGACACGGCTGTCGCGCCCTCCAAGTCGGTGGAGCTCGGCGCGGGCATTGGCATGGGCTGGGCTGTAAGTACCTTGCTCCCGCACTGACATTGCTATTCCCAATGCATTGCTACAACCCCAACGATACCATCTTGAGGTGCGTTTATCACAACCGAAACATATGAATCATATGAATCATCATACTACAGTGTTCCCACAAAACCCGTTCACCATGGGTTATTGATACCTCCTGTCGATTCCAACAAGCACGGAGGGTCGTTCGTCGTTCGCTCCGATTTCTATGAATCTTTCGACGTGATCAGGGGCTACCACCACCCCTGGGCGGATTCGTTAACTATCCAAGACCAGGAATCTGACCTATCGGCGTCATCCATGGCCGCCTGTTGTTCCCCCTTATATGTATCTCCCGACCGATGGCATTACTACCCGAGGCAAGTCACAGTTGTCCTGCAGTCTGTCTGAAGTCATCTAATGCCCGCTAAAACAGATCCAACAAAGCAAGAAGAGGAACTGTATATACTTGTTGACGTTCAACCTAAGAAGCGGCGCACATCAGCTTCAGGACCCCGCCATCACAAGAAAGCTGCGAAACTTCGCGGTCGAGTAACGCAGCACACCACAGAGCATCCACATTTGCCGCTGCCCTCAGAGAGGGAGATCCCAGTAGCCTCCACATCGGCTGTACGACTCCCGTTCCCTTCGTCTTTCCAGCACCCTTAGAAGGAACACCTAAGCGAGCACCTACACGATTACGTTTGGACCTAATAGGTCATTTATTTGTAGTAGTAAAAGCCACCTAAGAGGTCCCGAACTGCGTCGGAGTCCGTCACGAAGATGCTTCTATTAGGTATAAGTCCGGGCCGTGTGCGGGACGCGGCTGCCATCCTTCGCGTCGATGGCCTCCTCCTGCTAAAGTCCCAATCACGCCTTTACCCATGTACAACACATGATTCATTACCAGTACAAGGTGGTGTATGTACAGTAGGTACTCGAGACAACAAGAAAGTATAATACAGTAGGTTACATGAATATACAGTAGGTTACATGAATATACAGTAGGATACAACAAGATAGGGCGCTACAAGATCAACAAGACAACAAGATAGGGCGCTACAAGATCAACAAGACAACATCTACAGAGTATATTGTTCGTACAAGGCAAGGGTCAAGGGTCAAAGTCAAATACAAAAAGCAGGAGGGGGGATTGTACGCATCGCAAACACGTCGGAGGCCTCCGACATCACTTCCTGGGAGGCTGGATCATGGCCCGGAAGGCATCTAACTGGTCCGCGGTAAGGTTCTTGAGCACCAACGTCCCAGTGTCCGGCTGGAACTCAGCGACAGGCTCGGGAACAGCGGCAGGGGCTGGCGCAGCCGCACGCGCTAGCAGAGGACGGGTCGCCCCCGCCGCCGTTTGAGACCTTAGCTCGCGAGGCGACGTGTGCGACCCCGAGGCGTGTATGCGCGACCCCGAGGCGTGCGCGTTGCAGGACTGCGCGCCTGACGACGCGGTGGTGCGAGAGTGCGCACCCGACGGCTGTGCGGTCGACGACCTGGCCGGGATCTCGACATGCGACATCGTTTGGCGCGGCGAGGCGGTGATGTGGGGGAGGGACTGGTTCTTCCCTTTGGACTTGGCGCGGGCAGAGGCGGAGGTGGTCGTCGGTGGCGACGGTGTTCCCTTTGGGCGCTTCATGGGTGGCTCCTCCTCATCGTCCTCCTCCTGTGGTGCTTGGCGGGTCGACTTCCTCTTCAGGACAGCGGGGACAGTGGCCGGGGCAGTGGCTTTTGCGATGGGGTAGTCGTCGTCCGAGTCGTCTGAGCCAATAAGGAACGTTACATGGCCCGCCTTCTTCTGAGGTCTCGGCGACGGCGACCCGAAAGGATCAGAGATGTCGGAGCGAGGACGCCGGCCGCCAGCGGCGGCGCGCGCTCTCGCTGCGCCTGCGTCGGTGGGGTGCGGCTTCACTCTGGAGGGGGGGGCAGGGGCGGCGGCGGCGGCACGGGATGGCTTGGGGACGGTGGCGGCGGCATGGAGTGGCTTGGGGACCGCGACAGCGGCAGGGAGTGGCTTGGACTTGGGTCCGCCGCCTTCCTGCACTTGGGCACGGGAACGGGTAACCCGCGGCGGGGGCGGTTCCGTCTCCTCCTCTTCCTCGGGGCTGACGTTGGCGTCGGAGTCCGAGTCCGAGTCAGAGGCGATCGCGACCTGCTTCGCCTTGGCTCGCGTGGGCTTGCGTCTGGGGGGGGGCTTGTCGTCGGCGTCGTCGTCGTCGCCATCGTCGTCGCCATCGTCCTTTGTTTTTCCATCGGTGTCCTTGGTCTTCATCTTCTGGATGTGGTCGCCCCGGGTGACGGTCTTCCGGTCCATGTCAAATTTGTGTCACGATTCGATGCCAATCTTATTGTTCCAACGGTTCTAAGGAGCACGTGCCACGGCTGTCAGGAATACATAGACGCCAAGGGTAGCGCTGAAGGGATCACGGGACATGACGTATAGGATGACGATGAAATGACGTAGTGGTATTTATAAGAACATGCGTCTTCACGACGGTTCACAGGACTCTTTAATTTAACTTGACAGTTCATGACAGATGCGTAGTCTACACGCACAAGTCGCTTATTGTAGTCAGTATTATTAGTTTACTTCACACGGTTCGATAAACACTATAAGTACAGTAGTATATTCACTGTTGTAGTTTAACCTTTTATTCCATTACCTTCGGAGCACTACACTCGCACTACCCAATCCGCTCTCTTCTTACCGAGAGTCGGATGCGAAGCTTTGACTGTAACATAATAAAAGGTTAACAATCATACCCTCGTACCGCCCCTATTCCCCACCTACCCTCTACCTCTTATCCTTTCTGCCGTCGCGGCAGTCCTACCTCTATTCGAACCCCTTCCCACCCCAACAACCTCACGTCGTCCACACCGACGTTAAACAATTGCAGCGCCCATCGTGCGCGGTTCACTCGAACAGACAGACACTAGGCCACGGGAAACGTTGAGACCGTCCCCAGCCACATAGTAGTCGCAGGAGCACTAGCTTAACCTTCGGGGAGGGCTATCTTGTTATCACGGGGGGTGTCGTAGAAGACCCCGGATAATTCTGTCAGCAAAAAACCGCCTCGACTCCACCAACGCCTTTGTGGCACCATCGACCCCGCCCGACCCTTGTGGTCGCGAATCCTACCACCCTGTATAGGGACAACACCCCCAGCTCCGACTCTCCCAGGTCGGATTACTACCTTTCCGCCCCCGAAGTTCACCACCCCGCACCCCCCCAACCAATCCTTTACCCATCGACTTTCGCGTCGATAACCCGACACCGCCAAACCAGACCCCAGACACCTGCGCCACACATGTCGCGCCCAACATCCCCATACGTGTACCGATCCCCTCCCCGCCCGCTTCCCCAAACTCCTCCACGACACTCGCAAATGGCGAGCCCGGCTCCTATGGAGCAAATATATCAGGGACCGCCTCGGCCTCCCTCCCCTTACCAACCCCCTGCACAATACGTGCAAGCACCCGCCTCGGGATCCTCGCGGATCACTTTGGCAAAGACCCCGTCGCTATTCAGCGGCGAAGAAAAATCCAAGTGGGACTCTTGGTACGAAGCCCTGGACAACTATGTCTGGGCATATTCCTCGGAGTTCAACACCGAGAAGAAGAAAATCGCCTTCACAGTGTCCCTCCTGGGAAAAGAAGGAGGAGGACAGTGCCCCGCATCCGATTGGGTGCGGAATTGGAGGAAGAGAGCTCGGAACCAGCCGGGCTATGACAGGTACTGCGTCTTCAGTACCTTCATGGGAGAACTTGCCGAGACCTTCGAGGACGGCAACCAAAAACAGATGGCGCACATGCGCCTCACCACCACCCGACAGGGGCAGACGCCCCTGAAGGAATTTATTCAGCAATGGGAGCTGAATGCGGAGGAGGCTGGGTACGACCTGGCGGATCAAACAGGTGTCCATGACACCTTCCTCATCCAGACCATGGAGACAGTGGTCACGAGTGAGGTGAGAAAAAAGCTCACCCAAGGGCTGATGGACCCCCCGACTACATACCGGGAGCTCCGAAGGAGGCTGATCATGGTCAGCCGGAACATGGAGCGCGAGGCGCTTCAGAAGGCCCGGGAGGCCTCGATGTGGTGGACGAAGGCACCACCCAAGGTCACCCCCGCCGCGGCAACAACGCCGCAGAAGACATTCCCGCCCCCGGGTTATAAGGGGACCGCGCCAAACCTGGCGAAGAAGATCGGGCCGGGGGAATCTGCCCCGATGGACGTGGACGCACAGAAGGCGAAAGGCATGCCCTTCCTGTGCTACAACTGTGGCAAGGACGGTCACATGAAGCGGGACTGTCCCGAGCCCCGCAAGGGCAAATTTAATATCCGATCTGTCAAGATCGAGGACTACTCCCAGGAGGAGATGAAGGAGTTCGCGGATAAACTCCGCGAGAAGGGTTTTTAAAGGGGGTCCCCTTGCGGCCAAAAGCGGCACCCCCAGTTTCGGTTTCTGCTCCCGCCCCGGTGGCGAACAAATATGTACAATTACCAGACATTAGTAGTATAGAGATCGCATCCGATGCAGCAAGCTCGGATGATTCTGATGACATGTATACGGACGAAAATGATAGCTTACGTAGGGACATACATGAATTCCTTGTAGCTGATGTAGAAAAGAAACAAAAAATGTATGTTACGGAACGGCAGAATCGGTTACGTAATTTAAAGAACAAGAAAATGGACATAGAGAATAAACGCTGGAGCGCGTTTAAGACTCAAATCAAAAAGGCCCCTGGAACCCAAACCAGTGAGAAAAATAGTGCGACGAAAAAGGGTGACGACGTCACGGAGGCTCAATCCTCTAAAGAGGAGGTAGCGCCTGAAGAAATACATCTGGCCCCACGGAACAAAGAAGGGAAAGAGATGCCGGTCGGCTTGACCGGACTCAAAGCGGCCAAGTGGTTATCCCACAAGGCAATTGAGGAGAAGAAGAAGGGTCTACTCAAAGAAGAAATGAGGACGATCCAGAAGGAGAGGAAGCATCACGAGATGCTGGTACCTGTGGTTCTTACCACGTTGGACACCGGGAAGACGCGCGCTACCAAGGCACTTCTCGATAACGGTTGCACAGCCACGTGTATCGATCGAGATTATGCCAAGGCAGAAGGTTTCGAGCTCCACGAGCTCGACGTGCACATCGTCGCCCGAAATGCCGACGGAACCGAAAACGCCAAAGGAAAGATCACTCATTACGTTGAGTTGATCATGGCGATAGGACCACATCAGGAGAAGCAACGCTTCCTGGTGACGGGGCTGGGGAAGGCCCGGATCTTCATCGGGTACGATTGGCTGTTCAAGCACAATCCCCTGATCGACTGGCGAGCACAGAAGATAGTGTTCAGCCGGTGTCCTGCCGAGTGCAACATGAAAGGCACGGAGTTCGGCAGAGGAGATAAGTTCAGCAATGAGCTTGAGGAGGGCGAGTCACTTTTACTAGTTGACTTCGCGGAGGCAATCGACCTGAGGTTGAAAGGAACCCAGGCGCAACAGTTCGCAGAAGAAGCGAACAAGCAGAAGGAGCAGATGACGGAGGACAAGATCCCGGAACAATATCGGGAATATGTCAAAGTCTTCGCGAAGGAGTCTTTCGACTCGCTACCAGAGAAGAGACCGTGGGATCACGCGATCGAACTCAAACCGGACGCAAAAGCGGTGGATTGCAAAATCTATCCTTTATCGGTGATGGAGCGAGAGAAGTTGGACGACTTCCTCGAAGAAAACTTGAAGAGCGGAAGGATCCGCCCTAGCAAATCGCCGATGGCGTCGGCGTTCTTCTTCATCAAGAAGAAAGATGGCAGCTTGCGACCGGTTCAAGATTACCGGAAGCTCAACGAGATGACAATTAAGAATCGTTATCCCCTGCCGTTGATATCGGAGTTGGTAGCCAAACTCCGGGGAGCGCGCTTCTTCACGAAGCTGGACATACGATGGGGCTACAACAATGTCCGCATCAAGGAAGGAGACGAGTGGAAGGGAGCGTTCCGGACCAACCGGGGGTTATTCGAACCCTTGGTGATGTTCTTCGGGCTGACAAACTCGCCCGCGACATTCCAGACGATGATGAACGACATCCTCAGAGATCTTATCAATGAGGGCAAAGTAATCGTTTATCTGGACGACATCCTGATCTTCACCGAGGATCTGGAAGAACACCGCAAGATCACGAAGCGGGTCTTGGCGACGCTGGAGGAGCACCGGCTATTCTTGAAGCCGGAGAAGTGTGAATTCGAACGCACGGAGATCGAGTATTTGGGCGTGATCATATCGCACAACTCGATGAGGATGGATCCCGCAAAGATAAAGGGGATCATGGAGTGGCCCGAACCGAAGAACCTGAAGCAAACACAGGCATTCCTCGGGTTCGTGAACTTCTACCGGAGATTCGTCCGGGGATATTCGGAGGTGGCCAAGCCGTTAACTCGGCTTACGGGAAAGGAAGGATGGTCGTGGGGCTCGGAACAGAAAGTCGCGTTCCAGAAGCTCAAGGATCGGATCGCAGAAGACGCGGTCCTCGCCTTGCCCACGGATCATGGGAAATACAGGCTGGAGGCCGACGCGTCAGAAGGAGCGACAGGGGCAGTGCTCGAACAGGAGCAGGAGGGCGTTTGGCGCCCGGTTGCGTTTCAGTCACATGGACTGGACGAGACGGAGCGGAATTACGAGATCTATGACAAAGAGATGCTCGCGATAATGCTCGCGTTAGCCGAATGGCGGCAGTTCCTTATCGGAACGAAGGAACCGGTTGATATCATCACTGATCATCAGAACCTGGAGTACTTCAAGAAGCCCCAGAAGGTGAACCGGAGACAAGCCCGATGGCTTACAGAATTAGCGCAGTACAACTTTACGCTAAGACATCGGGCTGGAGCGTTGAACAAGAAGGCGGATCTCTTATCTCGGAGATCAGATCACGACCAGGGAAAAGGCGACAACAAAGACGTCGTCCTATTGAAACCGGAATACTTCCGATCACAAGACATAGTGATGGAGGGACCGGAAGTAGAGATAATGGCCGAGATCCAAAAGGAGAAGAAGGTGGACACAAGCGTTAAGACGGCGCTTGAGAAAAAACTACCCGGATGGGAGAAAAAAGACAATGTTATCTATTATAACGGACTTATTTACGTACCGCGAAATGAAGAATTGCGCGATAAGATTATTGGGCTACATCATAACAACCCCCTACTCGGCCATCCAGGAGAGAACCGAACACAGGAAATGATAGAGCGAAACTATTGGTGGCCGAGGCTCGGCAACCAGGTTTCTATTTATATAAAGAAGTGCGAAGGCTGTCAGCGGACGAGAGTTCACCGATATCAGCAGGGAAAGCTGAATCCGCACAAGATAGCGGAGGGACCATGGCAGATCATTTCCATGGATCTTATCGGGCCACTGCCGGTCAGCAATGGGTTCGACGCCATACAGGTGTGGGTCGACACGTTCTCAAAGATGATGCACTGCGAGGCGACCAACATGCAGCAGACATCGGAGGGAACCGCTAAGTTAACGCGGGATCGGGTGATTAGATATCACGGAGTGCCCAGGAAGATTATCTCGGATAGAGATCCGAGGTACGTATCGGGGTTCATGAAGGAATTGAACCGGCTCATGGGGGTAGAAATGAACCCCAGCACGGCGTTCCACCCGATCACGGACGGGCAGACGGAGAGGATGAATCAGGAGATCGAGAAGTATCTCCAGATATTTATCAATTACCGGCAATCGGACTGGTCCGATTGGTTGGCAACGGCCGAGTTCGCTCATAACGATAAGGTCAGCTCGTCGACGAGCATGTCACCGTTCTTCGTGAACACGGGAATGCACCCCTGGAAGGGGATAGAAAATGCAGTCGAGTCGCGCAATGAAGCCGCGAACGACTTAACAGAAAAAATGAAAAAGATACGTGATGAAGCAGCAGCCGCACTAGAAAAAGCCCAGAAAAAGATGAAAAAATACTATGATGCGAAGCGCAGGGACGCGCCGGAGTTCAAGGTCGGCGATAAGGTTTATCTCGAAGGAAAAAACATCGAGACCGATCGGCCGACGGGGAAGTTGGAGGACAGAAGGATAGGTCCTTACGAGATTCTGGAGAAGGTCGGCGCGTCGGCATACAAGCTTCGGCTGCCGGAGACGGACAAATCACATCCGGTCTTCAACGAAAGCCTGCTTACGCCATATGACGAGCCGCCGGCACACCGGAGAGAGGAGAGGCCGCTGCCGAAGATTATTAACGGCGCGGAGGAGTACGAAGTGGAGGAGATCCTCAAGCACCGCAAGCGGGGCAGGGGATATCAATATCTTATTAAGTGGAAAATATCCACTTGGAGAAGGACGTGGGAGCCGACGAGGCACCTGACGAACGCAAAGAGCTCTTGGACAGATATAATGTCGAGCACAAGATTGCGGTTCGGTCGGTTTAGCCGAATTGGACGGATGAACGATGCCGAGAAGAAGGCGCTGGCTGCGCATTTACGAGAAAAGGGCAATGCCACCAAAAACGGAGGAGTCCGCAAACTCGACGAAGAAACAGACGGTTCCCGTCTTTAAAACATGGGATCTGGGATTATTAATCAAGCGCTACCAAGAAAGAGGCGCTTACACGAACGTAAAATATTCGACCCAGTCACGGGTCGCTTTAATATTGGAGAAATTTCCCACTCTCCCAGGGGTCGAGGAGTACACAAGGTCTACTTCTGTCGACGAGGACGTCGACCCTAGGGGGGGGGTAATGTCACGATTCGATGCCAATCTTATCGTTCCAACGGTTCTAAGAGCACGTGCCACGGCTGTCAGGAATACATAGACGCCAAGGGAGCGCTGAAGGGATCACGGGACATGACGTATAGGATGACGATGAAGTGACGTAGTGGTATTTATAAGAA